>OX291559.1:2687238-3887238 GCA_946406115.1 Apoda limacodes | reverse complement strand
GTAGGATAGAAGATAGGTTATCTGGTCAAAGGTCACCAGGAACGTCTGCCAATTACCAATTTATTATGGATAAAATTTTTTAGGACTAGCAGAATTTTGTTAATAAATCAGTCAGGCTAAGGAGGGTCGAAAAACGTCAAAATTTATGAACGCCTCAAGTCACTTACTCGTAGTAGGTATGTTAATTTATTGATAAGTTACCTAGCTCAACGTCCTACTGTATTATAGGTTAGTGAGCTAGCAGCAACTGATTTTGATGATTCTTATTCGATTTTTTTTTTTTTTTAATTAATCCAACATGTTGGCCGGAAGACGTCCACGGCTAAGACACAGCCGAAATATCCATACTAATATTATAAATGCGATAGTAACTCTGTCTGTCTGTCTGTCTGTATCTTCACCCTTAATCCGCTGAACCGATTTAGATTCCCAGAAAATCCAAAAGTTTTTTTTTTTTTTTTTTTTTTTTAATACCACTAATGTGGCAAACAAGCTCACGGTCCGCCTGATGGTAAGCGTTCACCGTGGCCTATGGACGCTTGTAACACCAGGGGTATCACTCGTGCGTTTTTATTATCGTTCCCGCGGGAGTTACTATTATAACCGAATTCCACGAACGAAACATAGCTGCAGTTATAGCTTGCTATATCAAACTTCTTTATAGTGTAATCAAAGAGATGCCGAAGAATGCCACGCCGATAACCAAATTTAGGGCGGGCAGAGCCGCTGGCAAAAGCTAGTTCTATTAATAAAGTAAACCTTTTCATATAGCTTATTCCCCTTTTGTAATCGGACCCTGAATGATTTGATGGTCAGTCAACATCAGTGCACATTGCAAAGTGCTTTGATGCAGTCCTAATAGTGTACTACTAGTGCAAGGTCATCTGATTTTGATGAAACTTATTACGATTTGTAGTTGAACATGACTAGTTAAAAGATTAGCTTAATAAGATATGTTGTCGATATTATACAAATATTTTAAAATTACCAATAAATATAATAAAATAAAATGAGGTATATATTTTTGTTTTGTTTTATGTAATAATGGATAAATTTTAAAAGTATGTCAAAACATGCGTTAATTCAATAGTTAAGAAGAAGATTGCAATATTCTTCAACGCGCCGTATAATTTTTATAAGGTTAGGCTCATACCGTCTCGTCGCGTCGCGTCTCGGTATGAGCCGACCCTAAGAGTACAGTGTTAGTGACTTCACTAATCTTGTAAGTTAATTTTGTGGACAACTAGCTTATTGAATGATAGTGCTTATTTAGGGCCAACCTTAACTCCGGTTTGCCGTTGTGGAGACAAATGGAATCCATATTTCATATGTAAAATTCAGTATTAGACGTCCTTTTATTCGAGAGTAAGACGACGGCGACGAATCGGGGTACGCGCTAAAATAATAGAAAGTACGTATTGACTAACCTCTCAACCATCAGTCGATTTATTTCGTGCCTAACCTGCTTGTTGTCAGAGTTTACGACACAGAAGCGCTTCGTGGCCAAATCCAGTCTGTTCTCCATGCGGCGCAATCTTGAGCTGGCGTTTTCTATCATTGCCAACTCCTAATAAAGCAATAATCTATTATTTAAGTACAAATAAGTTACTAGTCACCGGGCGTTTTATTTGCCAAATTACTATTACTCGCTATATAAATCGCATTTTTTAAAATATAAAAAATGTTGGGTTGATACTTACATCAGCTTCTGATGGTAGCTGCTTCATCAGTTCTATAAGTATTTTTTGTGCCAGGTAGTTGAGGCAGTCCAATTCCTGCTGCTGAGCTTTCTCGTCTCTCAGTACAGACTCCAGGTTCTCGTAGTCCACGATGCATTTCAGTGTTTCGTTTTTTGTTTGGCAATCTCTCAGCGCATGTAGTCCCTTTGTTGCTAACTATCATAGGAAAAATTATATATTTTAAATAACTTAGTATACTACTGTATATCAAGAAACGTATTTAGCTTCAGAATATTCTTTACACATTTTACGACAAGCGCAAAGGTTAGTATCGTTGTGTGCCAGCAATTTTTTTTTTTTTCTGAGAAGTTCATCCAAAAGGATGAAATTGAAGAAGGAGGAAGGATGAAATTGATTTTATAGTTAATACTTAATATAAATATAGATAAGGTAACTGTAGTTAAAATAACCATATAAATAAAATAAATAATTCTACACAAAATTTCAATGTAAGTATTGCTTTTACCTCAATACAGAGCAGCGTCTCCCTAAGTTCGTGGGCCAGGATGCTCAGCTGCTTCTCCTGCGGCGCCAGCTGGGGTATTCCCCCTCCGCGTTTCTCCACGCTGCACATCGGTGCTAGCTTTTTGAACTGAGAAACATATTCTTAAAGAAAAAAATTCTTTAACATGTTATACACATGTGGCTAATTTATGAAGTTTACTAATAAACGAAGGCATCCTCTGTTTAAAGCTTAAGTAAGAATGTATCTAAATAGCGTTTTAAGACACTGGTCTTCAGGGCAGGGTCTCTAATGGATAGAGTCCGAATTGTGGTTCCACGCTTATAACGCCCAAGTCAAATAAGAAAGCTCGAAACGAAAGCTTCCACTTCACAACTCCTACACCCTCCCTTACTGACCCTTACAGTGTATATGTAGCTCCTAGATAGTTTTATATCATATTAATCAACCTACTCACCAATCGCTGAACATTACTCAGCTCTGCTTCGGGATCAACTACCTTCTGTTCCATAATAATCGCTGGCATATTGATGTTCTTAATCAGAGTCTCCTAACACAATGAAATACCTACAGTTTAAACCTAGAATCAAAATATCAAATTATATAAATACTATTGTAGCAAAAGATTGACGTCATGTTGTAAACCACGATTTGGTTTTGTTTCTCTTTGACGTCCTAGACGTGAAAGAAGAAAAATAGTTCATAACATGTCCTAAAAAAGATGTAAGAAATAAAGAACGCAACCACGTATGCCATAGAGTAGCTGGTCGTAGCTTAATGGAGGCTACGTTGTTCTATAAGGTGTGCAGATAATTTTAGGGATTGCTCAAAACAATGCTTTAGTAATTCAAGTTCTGAGGGGGATTGTAAAGGCAAGGAATAAGAAGGCCCGGGCGTGGAATTAATGAAATGTATGAAAAAGGCGCCACGTACTTGCGTGCGTGACAAAACACGCGTATCTCCGAAAACACCCTTCGGGCGTATACCAATGGTCTAGATCCTCAGTCTCTCAGAACACGAGACAGACATCAAAACCACAAGCCCACCACTGACCAAACGGAATTGTTCGAATGTATGCCCACGGCTACTTTTTACCATCGCATTTCTCGCATCTCTCGCCATCCTCACACATTAGAACCTAAATGGTTACGTACAGTTCGGTTTCAGAGGAATTGAATTTGAATGAAATGTTACAAGTGACCCACAAAAACCATCTGTATCTCGAGATGGATGCACGTTGGAGTTTAGGTGCCACAGCAATATTTTTTACTAAAATACGTACTATTAAAATAAAAAAGTAGTATTCGAATTCGCGACCAAAAATAGGCGCCAACCTTTAAATAATTTTAGGCATTCCCCTTTGCTTCCATAGGGAAGCAATTTAGAAAACTAATAACAAAATCAAGATTGCGTATATAAAACTTAAGTGTGAAATAGTTATAGTGAATATACATACATACCTATCGTGCTAAAGTAATAATGTAAAAAAATTAAATAGTGTTATGTCGGCCTTTACTCGTCATGAAACCAAATCAGCATATTGAGATCGCGATGTGGTTGAAAAGGTCTTCTAAAAAGCAATCCAGTGATACTCCTAAAACACCATACAACAAAGCGGTACCGAAAATGTAAAAGAATGAAGGTATCGTGGGCCAACGTCAGCACCAGTATATCTGCAGCTGCGGCGCAAAAAATGTTACCCGTTACGTACACGTATTCATGTAAAAAACACAAAATAACTTTTTTTTACCAATTGTTTTAAAGATTCACGGTTCACAACACTTTTAAACATATTTTCGGGGTTCGTCCCGTGATAAAACTGATCGAAGAATTTAGCACCGAATATTTTGATGAAGTTCAATACATGGAACTAATGGAAACATATATAAATCGGTATGCTCCGTATAACGCAATGACACAGTCAGTATGTAATGTCAAGGTGACTTTCAAGTCAGTTCCAGCTAGTCCTGTATCAAAACGAAAAAGGAAGAGGGTAAATATATTTGCCCAAAGTCTTCGTTCAAACACATGATGTACACCAGTCACCTAGCAAAAGCATCGTAATATTGGAAGCTCAAATCTTTGGTTAATCACGGTAAGAACCCCGGAAATATGTAGGTACAATAGTGTATTTTTGACAACTTACCCCAACACAACTGGCGCAGGTGATGCTTGAATATTTGATCAGGTGAACGAGAACCATTGTCTTAATTTTCCTCCGGCCTTAAATAACTGACACATAAAAGTCAGTGTTTTTTTGAAGGGGAAAACTTCGGGAGGAAGTCTGAATATGTCAAAAATACTTATATGAAGTTACAATCGCCCTTGTCAAAGGTGAGGGTAGCCTATGTTCCAACAGTGGGGACGTATGAAGGCGGTATGGATATAGTGCTTCTTTAAATATCAAAGAATTGGTAAAATACCAATCGGACTGTAAACATCGACGAAGGCGCTGTAACACCTACTTTACCGTGGTGCGGTAAGACCATGCCGGAAATCTCTATAACAAAGCGAGAGGTGCGGCGGGCGTTGCTTTCCCTAGACGTTCATAAGTCGAGTGGGCCAGACGGTATACCAGCAGTGGTGTTTAAGCAGTGTGCTCCTGAGTTATGTCCTGTACTCACGCACCTCTTCGCGCTTTCCTACCATACTAGGCAATTTCCGTCTTCATGGAAGACTGCGAATGTGCACCCGGTGCCCAAAAAGGGCGATAGATCAGATCCATCGAATTACAGGCCTATCGCTATTACCTCTCTCCTCTCCAAGGTGATGGAGCGTGTGATCAACACACAGCTTTTGAGATACCTAGAATAACACGACCTGATCAGCGACCGTCAATATGGCTTTCGCCACGGTCGCTCCACTGGTGACCTTCTAGTGTATCTCACACACCGATGGGTACTAGCCATTGAGAGTCAGGGGGAGGCATTGGCATGTAGCCTAGACATAGCGAAGGCGTTCGATCGGGTCTGGCACCGAGGTCTTCTATCGAAGTTGCCATCTTACGGAGTGCCCGAGGGTTTGTGCAAATGGGTGGCAAGCTTTTTGTCCAGCAGACGCATACGAGCCGTAGTTGACGGTAGTTGCTCTGATAGCATGGACATTAATGCTGGTGTCTCGCAAGGCTCTGTGCTGTCTCCTACGCTGTTTCTACTGCACATCAATGATATGTTGGAGAACAACAACATACATTGCTATGCAGATGACAGTACTGGAGACGCTTATTACACGGGCCGTGCAAGCATCCCTCGTTCTGTTGTGGAGGAAAAACGTGAAGACCTTGTGTCTCAAATTGAGATCGGTCTGTCCAAGGTCTCTGACTGGGGACGTGAAAACTTGGTCCGATTCCACCCTTCAAAGACACAAGTCTGCGCGTTCACTGCTAAGAAAACCCCATTCACTGTAGTCCCACAATTCCAGAACACTCCCCTCTCCATCTCCAAGAGCATTGGGATCCTTGGTGTTCACAACTCCAGCGATGTTCAGTTCCGAGATCACTGGCTAGACAAGGTAAAGCTGGCGTCCAAAAACTTGGTGTACTCAACAGAGCGAAGCAGTACTTCACGTCTGGGCAAAGGTTGCTGCTTTACAAGTCACAAGTCCGGCCCCATATGGAGTACTGCTGCCATCTCTGGGCGGGGGCACCCGGATACCAGCTTGGCCCTTTTGACTCGGTTCAACGACGGGCTGTGAGAATTGTCGACGATCCTAAACTCACTTGCGGTATCGAGCCCCTAAGTCTGAGGAGAGACTCCCTCCCTGTGTGTGTTCTACCGCTTGTACAATGGGTTGTGTTCTGAGGAATTGTTCGAAATAATGCCCACGGCTACTTTCTACCATCGCACCGCTCGCCATCGGCAGTTTAGAACCGAACCGAACACAACTGTGTCTCTTTCGGTTTGTAGCGGTAAATGTTCTAAAATTACGATGCTGCAGCTCGAATGCCCAATACGTCGGAGAGACCAACCATGAATCAACAGCCAATAATTCTTGGAAATGATCACAACATATGATTCCATAAAAACTTGGAAAGTTTCAAGCAAAATGTTTGTCAACAGTGAATTTTTAATATATTGGTAGTGCCGTTTTCTATACTAGTAACGCGGCTGATAGTTGTGTTTATAATAAAGCTTTCCATGATAGGGCTCTTTTCTTTCCCTAGGCACGTGGCACTACCACCTTTTGGCAACATTACTACGCTACTCCGCATTACTTCACTGGATGAACTTGTAAATTAATAAACATAAAAATGCCTTAAGCTTTTGAATGCGAGTTAAGAAAAGGCAGAATCTATTTTGACCAAAATTGCAAGGGAATGGAAATAAAAGAAATACAATGATACAGATTAATTATAATACAGATTTATCAAAAATCAACACAACCGCTTTTAAAAAAAACTGATTCTTACAAATTTTTTTTAACAATAAAATTAAAAAATGTTTTAAAAACACAAAATCTAAAAGTGGCGATCTAAATGGTATGATGAGGGATGCTAATGTTGGTTTTACGTTTACTCCAGGATCTTGTGAGCTTTTGATATTTTATTCTTTCTTGGAGTAAGGGTGGCGTTTTCTGAAAAATCAAATCAGAAAGTCAGAAAACTAAACACAATGCATGACTGCAAGATTTTTCTTTTCAATTTCAATCCCAAAATTCTACCTCCTAAAGAAATATTTCTCCTCCTCCGTGGCGCTCTTGAAATCACTGCTACTCAACCGTTCTATTCGGTTTAATCACTAAGAACTATAACAAGTTACCATTGAAAAAATCTGGTTCTATTCATACCTTTGGGTTTCCTCGATCACCGTTGAATCTCTTAATGAGTAATTATATTCTAGTAGGCAATGATATTCCATGATTTATGAAGTTAAATACAACCTAAGAACGTGCATCTGAATTTTGTGACCCGAAAACAAATAACCGAGGTTCATGCTTGAAGAAGAATACATGTCTGAGAAAGGCAAGAGATCTATTAACATGACAGTATTGCTTTTTTTTTTTACTTTTTAGGCAATGATAATTACTTGAATCTAGATTTCTTTTCTGCGGGTAAACTAATTCATTGATAACCTATAGTTGCAATAAATTTACTATAGTTCAAGAATTTACTTTTTCCAGTAGAGCTGCTAATAATAGTATTATATGCATGAATCAACTTTACCATGATTTTGATGTTATTAGACTCAGTAGTAGTAGGAACATAGGGGTACGTGTTATTTTATTCACTTACGCTGGTATTGTCAGTGTGTATATCCCAAACTTGGTGTTCACGTCTTCCAATCGGAATATGCTGTGGACGTACTCTTTATCAGCCGGGACCGCCGGCGTTTCGAATACCAGGTTCATTACATAGTCCTCGACGCAGCTGTGATAAGGACGAATATTTAAGTAACGATTTGGTAAATACCTCAAGTACCTATGTGTTAATGGTGGCCTATTGATGTCGGTGTTCAAAGTCAAAATGTTTTATTCAAATTAGGATTTTACAATCACTTTTGAATCGTCAGTTATGAAATATAATTTTTTGAAAACCGGATCACAATGTTGTTGATTTCTACCGAGAAGAATCCGGCAAGAAACTCGATAGTTACTCTTTTAAAAAAATCATAAAAACTAAAAATACAATCAATGTTTTAAATTTTAAGCTGTGTGTTGACCTAGTGCTTCGGTGTCTGTCTCAAGTTTTTCTTAAATCCTCAAGTACCTACCTACATTTTTTGTTTACACCACTGGTTTTTCGGTAAAAGAAAACACCGTGAGAAAGAAAAAATACATACATAATAAATACATACATGCATACATAAATACATACATGCATACATACATGCATACGTGAAAAAGACGTAGGTATGTATAGTCCACAATCCGCACTGTGCTTTTGCCCTTGGTATGCCGTGCACCAACAGTGGTGACCTGAACATAATTATTATTTGCCTAGAGGTACAGTCAATGTAGCCACAGCCTTACCATAAAAAGTCACTGGTAATGAAAATGGTTAGATAGGCAGTGCTGACAATTCTCAAGCAATGTTGCACGGAAATAAGAACAAGTAAATAGAAAAAATAAGGTTTAGTTCTTGAAATATTAGGGTTCCATAGCAATTTAAAAAGCTACAAAAATGGTGCAACACACGTTAAGACAGATGGTTGATAAACGTAACGAAGTAGATAGTTCCTAGAGAAGGCGCGTCGACGACATTTCTTTTTCAGTTGTTTAAAGTACTAATCAAGAAAACTCTACTAAAATCATGATTATATTGAATATTCTTAATCGCAGCTTTGGACCAGCAGCATACGACATATTTAAAAGTGTAAGTATTTCTGAAATATTTTTTATTGGTATTGGTTTCCCCGTAATCCGAATGTAACGGTTTAGAAACTACAAGGGCCATTGTCACGAAGTCCATTGTAAACGACCTTTTCACACATAGAGTAAGTTTAATAGATATGTTTAAATGATAAACAGCAATAGTATATTTCGTACCGAGAACAAAATAACACTTCTTGCCCGAGGAAGGAGAGAAGCAGCTTGGAATTTAAAGTAAGAAGGTATCCTTAAAAATAGGTATTTCAAGCATTTTTAAAATATTCTAATCCATACTTGGAATCCGATTGTGGGTTTTGTTTTGACGAAAATCACAATCTAGAATTATTTATTAGAACTTACTATAATTTAAGTGTTTTATGTACCGTTGTTTCTAGTTGGCTGAGTTTCGTACAGCTTACAGGCACCCACACACACACACACATACACACAGGAATGTGTTTGTACGTTTATACACTCACCTTGTGTATGCGATTAATATTACAATACAACACAATACTAACTATGCGCATGGTTGATAAGGCATCAGCTTTTCGATCAAGTTGGGCTTAATTTCTTCTACGTAGGGGTCAGCCACCAGCTTGATGGACGGCGCAGGGGGCCCAGCACCCCCTTTGCGACCCTTCGGAGTCGGGGCTGGGGGCTACAATTTACATTTTACAAAGTTTACACTATTCAGGAAATTAACTAAGGTTATTGTGTCTCCCACTCTTTTGTATTTTAAAGATATGTGATAGATTATCCATAGATATGACTGTATCATCATCCAGATCACCTCGACGGTTATCTATTAACATTAGCTTAGGTGTTGTGTTCCATTTAACAAAATGGGAGCCGCACTGACAGTGGTAATGGCTTTGAAAAATATCATTGTTGGAGTTAGAAATCAAATTACCTGTTGACATATTCCTATACTCAAGAGCATTCAAACTGAATTGTTTATTGTATCATGGGAAACAAATAATTCTACAGACTATACAATAAATGTAAATAAATATGACGACCTTACAAACGAATTAACTCAATACAGTTACGTGGTTCACTCAGTGAACTTATATAGAATAGAAGTGGGAGTAAGAAGTATACCAGCGAATTCCAAAAAATATACTAATAGGCATGGACCCAGCTATAGCTAGGAAGAGGAACTTGGATTTCTGGTCAAGATAAAAGGTCGGTTTCCTAAGCCGACATCTGGGGGCACTGTTCGAGTTCCTGGCCCTACAACACAACGGAGGCAGCAGAACCCACACGGTGAATTCATGAAATATTACGAAGTTCGTCTCAGATATATAAAAATCGGCCAAGTGCGAGTCGGACTCGCGCACGAAGGGTTCCGTAACATCAAATGTGAGCGCAGCTGCCTGTCACACGCTCGATTCGATGTTGCGCCAAGCGCGCCGGCTAGTCCAATGCGTCATTTGAACGTAATTATTGTTATCAATTTAAGAAAAGAATAGTCTTTAGAATGTTATTATTTTATGTTTCTATAATTATACATCGTTCATTAACTTATATTTTATACCTGTTTTACAGATGTGCCTACTTCATATTAGTAACTTTCAATGGAATTTGTACGAAAATTTCACTTTTCCAAGTACATTTTATAACTTAGTCTACTATTACTCGTTAGCCTGTAAAGTGTACTTACCCGAGATAGTTTTACTTTTAAATTCATTATATGCACTACCACCGTGTTTTTTTTACATTTCCAAAAACTATACTTTCTTTGGTAGTACTTTAAAGCTTAATGTTAAACGATATTTAATAAATATTAAACTAAATCAAAAAATGATATTTGCATACCACCAAACTTTTGATTTCTATTCAATGATACCCCACACGATGGGGTAGACGAAAAAAAAATTACGTCCCCACTTCACCTTAATAAATTTTTTTTCAAAGATTTTATTCTACCACTTTGTCGGGGTGATCAATGTGTATATACCTGCCAAATTGCAGCTTTCTCGTATTAGTAGTTTTTGAACTAAGCCGCGGAAAGACAGACAGGCGGACGGACGGACGGACGGACATGGCGAAACTATAACGGTTCCTTGTTGACTGCGGAACCCTCAAAATGATCAGAAAAGTAAGAGAAGTTTTTATAATATGTTCGAAAATCGAAATCGCTTAATTTGCGTATTCTTTTGATTTGAGAACTGGAGAATCGTTTGCCATCATTTTTAGAGTTATGTCTGTCTGTGTGTATGGTTTTTGCTGCTTGATATTTCAAAACCTATGTACCAATTTTTCTCGTAACCATATCAATCAATACGAAGGGTTTGAGTGAAATCGGTCCAGCTGTTTGTTGTTTAAACGCTTAAAACCTGTTTTTTTAAAGACGCCAAAACAACGAGCAGTTGCTCGTGTAGTACTTGCTACCGAACTATTTTTTTATCCTGATCTGTAAACATATTTAAAATCGTTAAGTGACCTTTTAAGAGAACTCTCACAAGAATCATTTAGTTGATTAACTTAGTTAAAAGAGTCAGCATGCAAAATTAGCTGGGATTAACATATATACCCTTACTAGGTAATACATTTTGAACTTCACTCAACTATTTTTAATTTATAAATTTGTAACTGTGTATAACTGTAAGATTGGCATTGGTTATTTTTGACTCATTATCTTCATTTTTAGATCGAACCAGTTCTCTACATAATGATTTATAACTCCTTCTGTGAACACAACTTTTTATTTGAATTACTATATCTTCAAACTTGTTGTTCCTGGACCCCTAGAACCCACTATAACTATACAACGGGAACACAACAAGTGAGCAGCTCACTGTGCCTCATAATTTACTTCCGTAGAGAGGATAAACACTGAAGCACATATTGAAAAGCGCAGAATGAACGAACCATAACTATGGGTTGTGAAGGTTGTAAGAAGTGGCTGGACGAGGGATATGGCGCCAGCAGAAATAATATCCAAATATAATCAAAGACTTTCACCTCTGCCTTGGACAGGCGATCAGGAGAGTCGGTTCATAAGTGGTGGCAGTGATTTTTACTAGGATCACGGTTGGGTTTTGGTGATCATGGACAGTTTAAGGGTTTTAATTCACTATTGAGTTAAAAGATTAACGGAGATAAACCTTGACAGCTCCATAAACTACTTCGACCAGGCTCAGCACTTCCTTCTCCAGGACCCTAAGGAACTGGGTCACGTTCCATCGTGTCACCTCCTTATGATTTCCGAGCAGCCGCAGCAGAGGTGTGTTGTCGCATCTTGCCAAACTAACACAATATTTAGGTAAATATCAGTTTAAATAAAGACCTAAAGGTAACGTAGTAACCTGATCCTCCTGGTAGGTGTCATTTTTAGGAAAAATTTAATTTAAAATGACTGGTTTTTGATACTGATTTAAGAGGGTTTACGGCTTGCTTGACACTTATTTTGTTAACCTGTTGCTGTTGGTAAAGTAGCAAGTTTTCTAGTGTGGGGGCCACACTTGCTTGACACTTGTTTTCTTAACCTGTTGCTCTAGGTAAAGTAGCATGCACTTGACTAATATTTGTTTTGTTAAACTGTTACTTTAGGTAAAGTAGCCTGTGCACTCGCTTAACATTTCTTTTGTTAAACCTGTTGCTGTTGGTATAGTTGCAATTTTTCCAATGTGGGGGCCACACTCGCTTGACATTTGTTTTGTTAAACCTGTTGCTGTTTGTAAAGTAGCTAGTTTCCTAGTGTGGGGGCAATACTAGATTGACGCTTGTTTTGTTAATCTGTTTCTGTAGTGCACAAAGTTAGTACTATTTTGTATTCATTCAAGATTTCTTAGTTCGATTACCGCCGTAGTTTGGACATAAATGTTTTTATTTGTCATCATAGTACTGTAGATTTTCTAGTGTGGGGTCAAAGTATTAAATTATTTTTTAAAAGTTTGAACTATGACTGTACTAACTTGACAAGGTCATCAATGCCCTTGATGGCCTTATGGATGGTGGTATCAGCGAGGGCATTGGCCTCCTGCATCTCTTGTGTGCGCGCGTTCTTCATTTCAAGCTCCGCCCTCAGCTGCTCCAGTCTTTTGTTCTCCCTTTCTTCCCGGGCTTCATTTATGTCGTTCTGGTCCACTGAATGTGCAAAACAATTAAAAAAGAACTATAAAGTAGGTGATAGTTTCTAAACGCCAAGTACGACCGCACGAAATCTACGGATAATTCTTCACAAATTATTTGTTTATATTTTCTGCTAAAATAATGAATCCCCAGAAGAATTGAATTGCAAATAAGTTATGAAAGTTTCAATTCCCCAAAATTTCGCACAAATTATAATTTTGATTCACGCTATCAGAAGCAGTGTTACGCCGATTTGCTCACAACCAGGTTCTGTTACGCTGGAATAAAACGGATGATGAAAAAGAGCCTCTGCCCCACATTATGATATGTATAGATATCCTGCCGCTGGTGGATCATGAAGATATACATACATACGAGGCGTGTTCAAAAAGTAAGAAGACTTTTAAATTTCGCCGGGCTACGTATTTTCGATTTTTTTGTCTTGAAGTGTTGGTACACTCGTTCTGAATATGGGTATTTTTTGTAAGAGGCATAAAGGTTAGGAAGGGTTTTGTGTGCTCGGCGATTTTCTGCTGTCGAAAATAATGAACCAAAGAATTTGCATTAAATTTTGTGTGACAAATAAAATAAAAGTCTAAGTAAAAAAATAATTTATAAGCGGTACCAGCTCTTACAAGAAGATCGAGAAGATGCCAATGACGAACCTCGCTCTGAACGCCTCAGCACGTCAACAACTAATGAAAACGTTACCGGAAGTTGCTGATGACGTCGGCATTTCGGTTGGCTCGTACGATCAAATTTTTTTCGCATTACAATAACGAACCTGCTTCCTCATCGTTGCTTGTGCATGAGTTTTTGGCCAAAAACACCACCACAATCATGCCTCAGCCATCATATTCACCGCATTTAGACCACTGTGACTTTTTCCTCTTCCCAAATATGAAGAGACCCATGAAAGAGGAGCAGATAAAAACTGCATCGCTAGGAGAATTCAAAGCTACCAATAAGTACTTATCAGAAGTGCTTCGAGGATTGGAAAAGCGTTGGCACAAGTGTATTACTCAAGGACAACATTAATATTGATAAATAAATAAAAAGTTATTGACACATATATTTAGTCACCTTACTTTTGAACACACGCCGTACATAAAATATTACCATAATTAATACTAACTTATTTTTTGCCTTAAGGCTTCGACTTCTTTCCTCAGTATGATAGACTCTTGCAGCACTTCGCAAAGTAGCACAAAGATCGAGAAGTTCTGAATCTCTGCTGACCCGAAGTGAAGAATGAGAGTCGGAACCCTGTCCGTGTCTGCGAATTGCTGCCAGCAAATATACATTATGCATTTATTTTTATATCCCTGGTCTATTACTTGCCATTGAGGTAGTCTTTGTTATTGCTGCGTTCACGGCTAACTGGCTATAGAACCTGAGTGGGTAGATAAGAGATTTTACCTTTTTTAGGCCTAAGGCTTCTTTGATAGGTGTCTCAATCGTTGTTTGTCTCCACTATGGGGGACCAGGCCTCCCCTTAGAGAAGCCTTCTTAAGCCAAAATCCATCGCGGTCCATGGCCCAGTGCGACTTGAAAGTCGTTTTCAAAGTGGCGTGACTTGACTGCCAGAATCTAATTCTAACTCGGCTTGAGCAAATCATATAACTACAGCCAGACCGATAACTTAACGTGCCCTATGAAGCACGGAGAAGCTTAGAAAAAAATGTGTGACTAGATGGGTCACCCATCCAATGCCCATCGTTGCTTCACTTCACATATGTTTCCTAATAGACGAATACTTTACCACGAGCTGGCCTAGAGCCACCTGCATCCAGTAGCTTCCTGCGGCCCTAAACTGGTAGTCAGTCCACCTGGTAGGGCTGACCCACGTCGAGTCTTTCAGTTCATGTTCGCTATCCGACAACCTTTCTTGCCCATAGGATTGAAGAGCGTTGTGGCCTGCCACTTCAGCTTGCTAACTATTCCAACTATGTCGGCGACTTAAGTTTTTCGGCGAAATTCCTCATTCCGGTTGTCATCGCGCAAAGAAACACGTATCATAGACTCACTGAGTAACTTTCAGGTTATTTAAATGGGGTCTGTGATACAAAATCAAATTTTCAGGTTCTGCAATTGATGACGGTTGGAGTTAGGCAGTTAGGTAACTAAGCCTTCAGACAAAGCGCTTTTACCTTATTATCCACGTGTGTTACCTTTATAATTTTTAACATACTTGCACACACGCACAGGTAGAGAAGCAGGGACGAAGTCACGGTGACACTTACAAGACAACACATCAGCGCCGCCGCCAGTACCAAAGTAGTAGAATGGAATAGCAAGTACTATGAAATTTAAGTAACTAAATTCAACGTAAACAGAATTACAGCATAGTGTGATAAGAATGTCACGAAGTAAATAGCGAAGGACCTTAATTTTCGTAACAAAGAAATAAACAGATGTGCGTACATCTTTGCAGCTATTGACTGTATCTGAAGGTAGGTAGGTTCTCTTATTCAAACAAGGAAAGGACGATTTCTTTATTCACAAAGCCGGGATTCTTTTGGGAACACATCTAAACATGAATTTCATATGTAACTAACTACTACGCAAAAAATCTCTTAGAACTTACGAATATCTCGTCGAGTAAAGCGTCATGTCTCGCTATCTCGCTCTCACAACGCTGCTTTTCTTCGTGCTGTCTAATTTCTTCTTTCTCGTCAGCCTCGCAGATCCTTTTAGAACCTTTTACTCTCAGAAATTCCTCCAATTTCCCAAGATGGTTTAGTTCACCTTCGTAAGATTGCATTTCCTAGACAGAAAAGAACTACATGTGAATATTCGAAATTGAGATCGAAAGGATTTGCGTTTCTTCACTGAATTACAGAAAATATACCTTGTTGCCTGAAAAGACTTGCTCTTACTTATTCGTCACTTTAATTTTACATTACATATCTGGCCGACTTGCGGAAGATACAGGGTTAAATAAATAACTAGCTAAATAACTAAACCTGGTTAAATTGTATAACTAGATAACTCGTCAATTGTCTTGCAGAAGCAGAAAGTTAACTATTCCTCAGAAGTGACAACATAACAATAATGAATGTGCATCCTGTTATAAACCGCCAAAATAAGAAATTTATGCATAAACATATATGGGTCTCGCTCTCTCTTATTAAAAACAATAAATCTATCTCTTTTTACAATCTCTGTTATTCTTCTACAATGAACTTTCAAAGATAATACTTTATCCGAGTCCTTCGGCTCCTTCTTGATGCCATGCAGCTGATCGCCAGATGTTTATGAATGACGTTTTAGGAATGGAAGATGCTTTTAAAAATGATGTTATTCCATGTTTTGCATTATACGTGTACATAGGAACTCAGTCTGTCGGTTTATTCACTACATATTTATTTAATTTGAATTGTGCAAGTGGAAAGTGAAAAATGGACCTACTAAAGATCTTTCGTTGTCTTAACGCGTTCGTTCTTGCTTCATTTTATTTCTACGGTGGAGCCTTATGTGTATTTGTTGAATATAGAAAAAAAACCGAGGTACCTAGAATGCCTGTAGGCAGCAAAAGCTAAAATAATGAACCTCGGAATTCAGTGCCACATATAATTATTATCTGAGAAAAGTGAGTAAAAGTTTTGTTCTCATACTTTTAAATACCTAAACACTTTGTTCTTGCACAGTTCTTTATTCGTCAGACAATTAAATGTTATCTACCTATTTAGAGTTATAGGTACCTACTCATAGTCGAAAAATAATATAAATTTAACCAGAAAACCGATATCAACACGAATTCAACTTAAGAATGTTGGCGCAATATGGCGGAGTTAGTGACTTAACCCTCCGATGGATGCGGGTTAAATTTTTAATATGACTTTGACTCAGGTTAACTTTGTTTACTAAAACAAGTTAAAATAGGACAAGAGACCACAGGTTCACTGCGTCTCTGTCACGCTTTTGCGACCATGTTTTTTTACAGCTGGCTAGGGTATGCGTTGTTCAGTTCTCTCTTTATATAGTTTTATTCAAATTATCATTCAAATTAAAAAGAAAACTACGAGGGGGTATGGAAATGGGAGATGATAAGTTCTTCACCTACTGCATTTTTACCTGTGAACTGATTCTGTTAACACTTGGCACTACAACTTAATGGAGTTTTGGGGTTGATCTGATGATGGAGGGAAGGCAGTTAAGGAAGCTCATAATTACAGAGCACATCGTTTACAAAAAGACCATTTAGGTACAGCCCCTACCTCGTATATTTGGACTTATTTCATTTCTCAAAATGAGAACTTCAGATCTATAGGTACTTTTTGACAGTGCGAGCCATGTGGTTTCGTCTTGGCAACATTATTCATGAAAAGGTTTTTTGAAATTAAGTTTTTATGGGAAACCCGTACACACTTCCGTATCCCCTTATTGAAAAAGTGGGGGGTGATTTACTAAAAATCCTGAAATACGTATTTAATTATTTATAATCAGGAGTCCCTATATCAATTTTGAGACCTCTAGCATCAAAATTTGCGAAAGTCTCATACAAACTTCCATCCCTTAGTTTAAGAGGTGGGGAGTTAAAAGTTCCAAGTTTTCGAGTTTTTTTTGTTGTTTGTCTACTAATAATAGCTTACAAACTAAATTTCAGCTTTCTAGGACTTCAAGCAGTCCCCTAAGATAGCAATAAATATAGTATAAGAGCTATACAATTTGAACTTTATATGTTTAATGAGTCGACTCTATTGACATCAGAGAACTTTGTTTATCTGGTATAATCCAAACCAAAATTATGAGGATTTAAAAAAACGATGAAGCTCTTCGAGAAAAGGTAGGTAGCGCCCTTGCGCTGCGCTTGGCTCGTCTTTACGGAAGCACTACCTTTCCCGGATGAATTTTAGTACCGATATATTTCCTTCCTTCACCTATTAAAAGTCATCCCTGTGGTCCACTAGCGCCGCCATTAATATTTAATTTTGTATTTACTTTTCGTAGAAAGCGTATTTTAAAAATTTTATTGAAAGAAATATGAAAGTAGTTATAAGCTATTTTTATAACGCTTTCTATTGTTTCTATAATATATCTCTGAGATGTAGATAGCGTATTTATTAAAAGTGGCCACTTTTAACAAATATGCTTTCTACATCTTGTATATTTATTCTAGAAACATAACAAATTGTTCGAAGCTATTTGCTTATGATTAGTTTTACTTTTCGTTCAATCTTTTTTTTTGAAATACGCTTTCTACGACTAATAAATAAAAAAGACTAAGCTTCTACATATTCGTTAAACTGCCAATAGACAGACAGACCGAAAAATATTTTTATTGGATCACGCGAGAAATGCCCCTAGTGTTACAAGCGGGACGTAAGCTTGTTTGCTCGCTTGTTTTCATTAATATTTACATTAACGCTTATCTTTTTAGGGTTCCATACCCAAATGCCAAAAAGAGGAACCCTTATGGATTCATCATGTCTGTCTGTCTGTATGTCCGTCCGTATGTCACAGCCACTTTTTTCCGAAACTATACTGTTAAAACTTGGTAAGTAGATGTATTCTGTGAACCGCATTAAGATTTTCACACAAAAATAGAAAAAAACAATAAATTTAGGGGGTGCCCATTATTATACTTAGATTATAATTAGAACTGAAACTCAAAATTTTTTTTTATCAAACCCATACGTGTGGGGTATCTATGGATAGGTCTTCAAACATGATATTGAGGTTTCTAATATAATTTTTTTCTAAACTGAATAGTTTGCGCGATAGACACTTCCAAATTGGTAAAATGTGTGTGTATTGTGAAAGGGTTGTACTAATTCAGAAACCTTTCCCGGCGTGTACATAACAACTTACCAAAATTTTATTACAATCGGTTTACTCTTAGTGCGCGAGTCCGACTCGCACTTGACCGTTTTTTTCTTTCCTTAAAACCTTGCCCTAACACTAACAAACACAACAAAAACAAATTACCCGAATTGGTCCAGCCGTCTTCGAGTTTTCCTTAGTGCGCGAGTCCGGCTCGCACTTGATAGTTTTTTTTCTTAAGAACCTTCTCCTCACAACAACAAACACAACAGAAAAAGAATAAGCGAAATGGGTCTAGCTGTTCACGCGTGATGCCGTGACCAAAGGAAATAGGGATTCATTTTTATATATACATATGTATATGTATATATATATATATATATATATATATATATATATATATATAAAGATTGTGAATTACAGTGCGGCCGGTCAAAGAATGCGTTCCTGACACCTGTCAATTCGTCATGACTAGTGATGTACAATAAATAACATAAATAATATTTAGTAACGTTATTTATTGCATTCATTACGCATATTTATTCAATTTAATTTATATGTTGTTATTTTTTATAGGAATTAAATTTCAATATATTCAATAAATATTCACAATGTAAATAAATTTTTAATAAATCAATTAATTGAATTAAATCGTAATTTCTGAATGTAACGAAGGGAAAAAAAAAAACTGCTTTATTTACTGGAAAATGTTTATTATGAAATAAATAGTTTTAAACCTTAAACAATGAAGACTATGTCAAACAATTTAATCTTCCAATTCGCTTGAGGAGTCGCTGTCATCTTCACCAACGTGTATAATCATATTATTGTCAATCATAGTATCTATACGGATATCGCGGTCAAAGTCATCAAATATATAATCTTTTAGTTTTTTCAACCACCTTCATCCACGAGAAACACTGGAGAGCGTAGTTTATGCGTGCGAGACGACAAGAGACGACTGTTTGTAAATGTCACAAAATGGCGGTCCCCACAACGCTATTTTGGGTTGCCATTTTTACCAGAAATATAAAGTAGTACCTAAGTAATTTTATTTTCAATGTTTTTTTTTAAATTCATCTGACTGATAAGATATTATGACAATAATTTTCTTAAGTTTTGTTTGGGCGTACCTTTATTATATTATTAACTGTATTAAATACTAAGTACATTATATATTATAAAATTATAACGTTTTTTTTATATTATACCGACAGATTACATTAAGATTACAAAAATATTCCATTAAAATTGCCTCGTTACTTTGTCACATCACTACAAAAACAAACAGTTGACATAACATTGAAACAGCGCCATTTGACGTGGTTTTATATACGTCCATGTTTAAAAGCTATTGTTTTTATATTTGTTAATTAAGTAATTGTAATAATTGTATCCCAAATTAATATATTTATAGTAAGTTGGCATAATTATTCGAATTTTAATGTTATCACTCGTTAATAAGGTAAATAAAAGATATTTCAAATTTTGCCGTAAATTGTACGCCAGTTCAAAGTTACATCGCCCAGTCGATCACGATCTCTCAGGAACGCATTCTTTGAGCGGCCGGACGGTAGATGCTTTTATTCATGTATTATGTAGTTAATGTCCTGCCTAGCAAACTCATCATCGCCCATCCGAAATTTGGCCTATAATGATGACGTTTGGTCAGTGTGTAGAGTACATAATACTCCAGATGGATAAAATAGAGAATGACATGTTTCAGCATTCACGGAAATACATAGGGACATAGGGAAAGCAAGTTTGTATGAAACTGGAACATTTACCTAAATCACGCGGGAAACTAGCTACCTAGTATGCATAAAAAATACAAACTGAAATATCTTTGTTCATCTGGAATAGTCCTTTCCACTTTAAGGTCTCCAGCATATGGCAACACTCGTCCCTGTTGGCGAAAGCATTGGCAGCGATCTCGAAGATGTCGCTCAAATATTCTTTACCCTTGACGAGCTTGTTGATGGTGCGGTTCCACATCACATTGAAGCTTTCTCTGATTAAAATAGATTAACGAGCTGTTGCTGTCACTCAGTGTAATGTAGAAAGTGTAAGAGAGGTAGGGCACTGCAAGTACTCGCTCGAATAAGCCACCCGAACAACTAAGCAGGGCATAGCGAGTACTTGCTCGAATGAGCGGCCCGAACTGGGGAAGTACCTCCACCTTACAGAAAACCGCGGCCATAATAACACTAACATTGAGTAGTGTTGTGTTCCTGGCGGTGAGTAAGGTTGCCAGAGCTCTTTGAGGATTCGCTGCACGGACAGCGGAGGACCGGCGGTGCTTGTTGCTGTCATACTCGGCATAGACGCGGCGTGCTGGTTCGGCGGTCAGGGAGACCTGATGAAACGGCTGACCGCTGGCCGCCCGCAGGTTGAACGGGATCCCGAACCCAGGGATCACTTAATCTCCGCCCTGGGAGGCTGATTCGCCAGCCTGTGTAAAGTATCTGAAGTGGTAGTCGTGCCGGAGAAGGAGACCGGAGTGGACCCGGCTACTACAACAGAGGGGGATCAGGGGCCCTTCCGCCCGCCGTGCCAGCAACCGTATCATCTGTGGCGAGCTTCGGCAGTCTTAGAACCGCACCCTTTGCCCTCTATGCTGTCTGTGCAGTGAATCCTCATCCTTAGTCTTAGTAACTTTTTTTTATATATATTATGGCCAGAAGACAGAAAAAGAAAAGAGTTTGCACAGCGGCTACTCCATCCACATATAATGTGGATTTTTGCAACATCAGGGGTATTCACGCAAATCTTAACGCAGTCCACCACCATCTCGAAACTGCGCAGCCGACCATTCTTTTTCTAACGGAGACGCAGATATCCTGCCCGGCCGACACATCATACCTTCATTATCCCGGCTACAAACTCGAACACAATTTTATGAGTCGTGCCGGTGTATGTATGTTCGTCCGGGAGGATATCTGCTGTCGCCGCCTTCATAGCCTTGAAGACAGGGACCTGTCGATATTGTGGGTGCGCGTAGATTACGGCGGCCACACTCGTATCTATGCGTGCCTATACAGGTCTCATAGCGGTGACACGGACGTAACTCCACTCTTCACGCACCTGAGTTTGACGACTGACAAAGTTCTAGAGCAATATCCCACAGCAGAACTAGTTATTTTGGGAGACTTTAACGCCCACCATCGCGAGTGGCTCAGTTCTCGAACCAATAACTATGCTGGGATATCTGCTCATGAATTTGCTCTGACCTATGGTTTCTCTCAGCTGGTACTTTCTCCAACGAGAATACCAGATATAGAGGAACATACGAGCTCCTTACTGGACCTTCTGCTGACTACTCGTCCGGACGGATACTCCGTCTCAGTGGATACGCCTCTTGGCTCCTCGGACCACTGTCTCGTTCGGACTCAAGTGTCATGCACACAACCCGATCCTTCTGGGCCAACTAATTGGCGTCGTGTGTGGCACTATAAGTCGGCAGACTGGGATGTATTGCGAGAATTTTACGCATCGTACCCGTGGAGGCAGATCTGCTTTAACTCAGAAGATCCTGACGTCTGCGCAGCCGCAGTCACTGAGACAATCCTTGCTGGTATGGAATGCTATATTCCTAACCCGCGAGTAGCTGCCGGCGTCAAAAAACGACCGTGGTTTAATAGGTCTTGCAGAAAAGCTAAAATTCTTAAGCAAAATGCATATGAGGCTTGCACCATGGCTCGTTTTAATAAGGATCCGAATATTTCTGAGTTAAAACGCAAATTAAATGCTGCCTCGAGGTTCAGTAAGAAAGCAACTGCCAGAGCAAAATTCCAATTCATCGGCAAAATAGGTGGACGACTTGCGAGCTATCCTTCTGGGAGTCGTGCTTTCTGGTCGCTTGCCAAAGCTGCCGAAGGGAACTTTTGCCAGTCGTCGTTACCACCACTGCGAAAGACCGATGGTGACTTGGCCCATAGTGCTAAAGAGAAAGCCGATCTACTGGGCAGTCTCTTTGCCTCGAACTCGAACATGAACGATGAAGGCGCTGTACCACCTACTATACCGTGGTGCGGTAAGACCATGCCGGAAATCTCCATAACGCAGTGGGAGGCCAGGCGGGCGTTGCTCTAGATGTTCATAAGTCGAGTGGGCCAGACGGTATACCAGCAGTGGTGCTTAAGCAGTGTGCTCCTGAGTTATGTCCTGTACTTACGCGCCTCTTCGCGCTTTCCTACCACACTAGGCAATTTCCGTCTTCATGGGAGACTGCGAATGTGCACCCGGTGCCCAAAAAGGGCGATAGATCAGATCCATCGAATTACAGGCCTATCGCTATTACCTCTCTCCTCTCTAAGGTGATGGAGCGTGTGATCAACACACAGCTTCTAAGATACCTAGAAGTACACGATCTGGTCAGTGACCGTCAATATGGCTTTCGCCACGGTCGCTCGACTGGTGACCTTCTAGTGTATCTCACACACCGATGGGCACTAGCCATTGAGAGTCAGGGGGAGGCATTGGCATGTAGCCTGGACATAGCGAAGGCGTTCGATCGGGTCTGGCACCGCGGTCTTCTATCGAAGTTGCCATCTTACGGAGTGCCCGAGGGTTTGTGCAAATGGGTGGCTAGCTTTTTGTCCGGCAGACGCATACGAACTGTAGTTGACGGTAGTTGCTCTGATAGCATGGACATTAATGCTGGTGTCCCGCAAGGCTCTGTGCTGTCTCCTACGCTGTTTCTACTGCATATCAATGACATGTTGGACATCAACAACATACATTGCTATGCAGATGACAGTACTGGAGACACTTTTTACACGGGTCGTGCAAACATCCCTCGTTCCGTTGTGGAGGAAAACCGCGGAGAACTTGTGTCTCAAATCGAGACCACACTGTCCCAGGTCTCTGACTGGGGACGGGTAAACTTGGTCCGATTCAACCCTACAAAGACACAAGTGTGCGCGTTCACCGCTAAGAAAACTCCATTCACTGTGGTCACACAATTCCAGAACACTCCCCTCTCCATCTCCAAGAGCATTGGGATCCTTGGTGTCGACATCTCCAGCGATGTTCAGTTCCGAGATCATTTACAAGATAAGGTAAAGCTGGCGTCCAAAAAACTTGGTGTACTCAACAGAGCGAAGCAGTACTTCACGTCGGGGCAAAGGTTGTTACTTTACAAGTCGCAAGTTCGGCCCCATATGGAGTACTGCTGCCATCTCTGGGCAGGTGCACCCGGATACCAGCTTGACCCTTTTGACTCGGTTCAACGACGGGCTGTGAGAATTGTCGACGATCCCAAACTCACTTGCGGTATCGAGCCCTTAAGTCTGAGGAGAGACTTTGCCTCACTGTGTGTGTTCTACCGCTTGTACAATGGGTTGTGTTCTGAGGAATTGTTCGAAATGATGCCCACGGCTACTTTCTACCATCGCAGCGCTCGCCATCGGCAGGGAATTCATTCTCACACTTTAGAACCTAAATGGTCGCGTACAGTGCGGTTTCAGAGAAACTTCCTCCCGCGAACGCTTAAGTTGTGGAATGAGCTCCCTGCCAAGGTTTTCTGCAAGGACTACAGTATGGAGTTCTTCAAGAAAGAAGTTATTAGATTTCTGAAGGGTCGGCAACGCGCAAGTGATACCCCTGGTGTTGCAAGCGTCCATAGGCTACGGTGACCGCTTACCATCAGGCGGGCCGTAAGCTTGTTTGCCACCTTAGTGGTATAAAAAAAAAAAAAAAAAAAACTTATAGTCTAAGGCCAGCTATACACGGGCGCACCTTAAAGCAACGACCACTATAAGCTGCGACTTAATGGTGAACTACAATCTTCTATTTATACAAAACCCCGTAAGAGCGTCGCTACCGCGTCAAGCAGTCAGCAGCGCGACGAATTTTCGTCACCAAATCAGCTTTTTGCAAGGCATACTCGTACACGCTGCTCTTCTCGAGTTCGAGTTAGCGCAGTTAACGTTCTAATTAGTACAATTAAATCGCAAAAACTTAGAGAAACCGACTAAATTAAATTTATTAAATTACCTAAATATCTTTTCTTTCAAAAATTCATCTGAGCCGAGCAACTACAGCAGTTGACAGTGACGGGTTCGTGTACCGTTCAAGCAGTCCGTGTAGGGCCATACTAATCCATTGTTAAAAGCGTTTTTATTATGGTTTTATAAGCTAACCTTTCTACCAGCAGTCGATGTATCTCTTCCCGAACCTGTTTATTGTCAGAGTTGACTAGGCAGAAGCGCTTCGTAGCCAGGTCCAGTCGGTTCTCCATGCGGCGCAATCTTGAGCTAGCGCTCTCTACCATCGCCAATTCCTAATGGTCAGAATTTAAGCATCAAACGATACATTTTAGACTTTAAATATTACTTTCTACGATAGGTAGTAGTAATGTGAGCGTTAGAAAAAAAAGTTTATTAAATTTAAATATGAAACGCTAGGTCATAGATTTTAGATATTATTTTCGGCGATACTAGTAATGTATGTGTAGGAAAGAAAACCGTGTCATCACAGTGAAGCATGAAACGCTACATTTTAGATTTTAAATATTACTTGCTACGAGGGTGTAGAAAAGGAAATCATGGTTTTATAAATTTAAGCACTAAACGCTATATTTTGTATTTTAAATATTACTTGCTACGATATGCACTAGGTGAGGTACAAAAGCAAATCGTGTCATCAAATTGTAAACTTATTTTTTTTTTGTAATAAGTTGGCACAACGTCCCGTGCCCTGAATTTTTTTTGCATAACAATCGTTTTGGGTACTTACATTATAAGAAAATAAGCTAAAGGTTCCTCTGAAAACTTAATTATCAAAGAGTAAACGAAGATCATTTCTAAGTAAAATACAACTATTAATTACTTTCATTATTAATTGGTGTAACAGATCGGAGGACAAGTAAGAAAATATGGTTGCATACCGCACACTGAACTACGTTATCCACACTCAATAGATTATAAATTTTGCACATTTTTTGGTTCTTACAAGCGAACAAATAATTACCTTTTGAATTTTCAACGTTTCAGCGATAACTCGAAAAAAAAAAATGGTCAAAACGCGATAGAAAGATTACATGTCTTATTTTGCCTTCAACGCGTGTGCCAATAACAGAGAACTCTTGTCTTTTGAGGGAAACTTACATCAGATTCTGACGGCACTTGTTTGATCAGCTCAATAAGCTGCTTCTGCGCCAGGTAGTTGAGACAGTCCAGTTCCTGCTGCTGAGCTCGCTCGTCCCTCAGCACCGTCTCCGAGTGCTCGTAGCTAACGATACCCTTGAGGGTGTCAGATTTAATTTGACAATCCCTCAAGGCGTGCATCCCTTTTGTGGCTAACTATAAAAAAAATAGAACTTCATTTCCAGCTATTAGAAAAATGAGCGCAACCTGAGATAAAAGTTATGGAAGCCAATAATCACAAAATAGATACATACAGAACGATCACTCTACACTAAGTGCTTTAAATCTTATTGACGCTTACATCCTATAACATCCAAGCTTAAGGTATTTCAAAGGCAGTCTTTGGAATTATATATACCTATTTTGTGCTTTAATGTAGACCGCGAGCACAGTGTGATTCTGAGATAGGTTTTCTTATTATCTGGTTGGATTTCTTTCCTTTAGCATTATAGGTATTGGGTCAAATTTAACTGTGCAGTTTCTTTTATCAATTAGACCAGTTTAACCAGCCTTTTTATTCAGAATGTGGTAGGTATGAACATTAAAGATGAACTGTGCCAACCACATACAAAAGCAACTGTAAGTACTTACATCAATACATAGCAGCGTCTCCTTGAGCTCGTGCGCCAGGATGCCCAGCTGCTTTTCTTGTGGCGCCAGCTGAGGAATTCCCCCACCGCGTTTCTCCACGCTGCACATCGGTGCCAGCTTCTTGAACTAGAGGTTTTGTAATTGGTAATTAACGTTTAGATACTGTTTCATGGATGGTATTTTCGAGGCCCCTAACGACTGTACCGTTTAGGTATTGACGCAGCAACATTAGGTTACCAAAAACGAAATCAATATTGTTATCAATAGTTTCATTTGCAACAGGAGAAACCCATACTGATATAATAACGCTTTTACGGCAGAAAAATGCTAGCCTTATTTGTACCTAATATAATTGTAAGTTGCTTCTTATGAAAGAATTGAATTTGTGCTTACAGGTCTTAAACATATATTGTTAGTATTCCTACCTTTTAAGAATCAAATGTCGCTGAGGAAGAACGTTATGCTGCCATGTTGTTGGTCTCTGGTTCGATTCACGGTAGTCTTTACACTGGTTAGTGCTCGGTACGGTGCGTAAACTCACTACACCACCTACCTATCATATTTTGTTTTGTGGGACGGAATACCATCGGTACAAGTTGATGTTACAAGCATCAGATTATTTTGGGGATAAGTATCGAAATAGTATATTATCAATACCTATATATTAGCTTTTGCCCGTGGCTCCGTCCGCAATAAATTCGATTAACGGCATGGGATCCTACGTAAACCCTGATTGTAAGGATGTCTATTATGTAACAAATAATTTGACTTCTAGGTGGAGTATCAAATTGAAACATGCACCAGATTTTAAGTTAGACCCTCGCTCCAGCATCCAATTTTGTGAAGAAGTACGAGTATGCGCGTACAAACATTCAGACAGAAACACAGGCCAACAACAAACTAAAATTCAAAAAGTATTTTTATATATACCACCTCATATTTTTTTAATAAATTAATATTTTTGGACATTAGACACAGCGCCGTCTGGCTCCAAAGTAAGCAAAGCTTGTGCTATGGATTCCAGACAACGGATAAAAATACAAAAATATTCCTTTTTTTTTGTAAATATATTCATATCATAAATACACCCAGACTTAAGGCAAACACAAAAGTGTTTATATTATGACATATTTTTGTCCAGTGCAGGAATCGAACCCAAACCCTCTGCGCAGCAGCTGGCCGTACTACAAACTAGGCTGCGAGTTGAATATTATTCCCAAATATCTCCTATGTAAGGACATCGACCAGTTACAATTTAATTATATGTACATATATATCGTTGGCCTGTAGTAAAAACCTCGTGAACCACAAGCACGACATAATACCTATATATATATATATATATATATATATATCACGTTCATTCGGGGTCTTAGTTTAAGTACCTACTATACAAAAAAAACCATTCTAACCTTTCGTTGGACATTGCACAGTTCTGCTTCGGGATCTACTACTTTCGGTTCTGGATGCGCCGGCATTTCGTCACTTCCATTAACTATAAAACTAATATAATTAAGTACCCTAGATATCTAATTAAAAAAATATCAAAGGAATGTTTTCTTTTGAAAATTATCAAAAATCAAAACTTGAATATCAAATAAACGTTTTCAAAATATAATTAGAAACATCAAAAATTTACTTTTTAAATTTTAATCTGTCAGTCTGATAGAGTCTATTCCTTCTCTGACAAAAAGAGTTGATTTTTTTTAATTCTGAGAACACAATAGATCGGTGTTGGTGTCTCAGAACTTCTATTTGGTACACCTATAGGTACGCACATGCAGACGCAGCGTTTTCTCAGCAACTATACTGTTGTAATTAACATGTACTTACAACATTAGTAATTGTTTGTCGTTTTTCTCACTTCTTAGGTTACAGCCTAGTTGGTAGTGTGGCCGACTGCTGCGCAAAGGGTATGGGTTCGATTCCCGCATTGGACAAACATTTATGTGATCTAACATTTGTGTTTGTTTTGAGTCTGGGTGTATTTATGTATAATATGTATGTATTTACAAAAAAAAAGTATTATATATGTATCTGTATCCGCTGTCCGACACCCATAACACAAGCTCTGCTTACTTTGGGGCCAGACGGCGCTGTGTGTAATGTCCAAAAATATTTAGTTATTTATTATTTTATTTTATATACCTTTTGAGTGGCATAAAAATATCGAAAAATTATTGTCTATTACACATATACCATTTCCGATAAAATTTATTTAAATTATTATAGTGACGGATAAATAAATTAAAAAAACATATGTAGGTAAATCTGTAGATACAAATTTTTTTTTGTGGATTTTGTTTGAGACTACATGTGCAGACATGACGAATCCATTTAGCTACAGAACCCTTAAAGGGGGGGGGGGGTTCCCTTTACAGGAGCTGCCAAAATCCTGTATCTGATTGTGGAAGAGGATCTAGGACTGACTGCAGGTTAGTGGTGTCGGTTGAATACTTGGGCATTTCTGTTTTTTTCGAGAATCAGTAGGTACTAGACAGTACTAGACAGGTGTTGGTGTCTCAGAACTTCTATTTGGTACACCTATAGGTACGCACATGCAGACGCAGCTCTTCTCAGCAACTATACTGTTGTAATTAACATGTACTTACAACATTAGTAATTGTTTGTCGTTTTTCTCACTTCTTAGGTTACAGCCTAGTTGGTAGTGTGGCCGACTGCTGCGCAAAGGGTGTGGGTTCGATTCCCGCATTGGACAAACATTTATGTGATCTAACATTTGTGTTTGTTTTGAGTCTGGGTGTATTTATGTATAATATGTATGTATTTACAAAAAAAAAGTAATATATATGTATCTGCATCCGTTGTCCGACACCCATAACACAAGCTCTGCTTACTTTGGGGCCAGACGGCGCTGTGTGTAATGTCCAAAAATATTTAGTTATTTATTATTTTATTTTATATACCTTTTGAGTGGCATAAAAATATCGAAAAATGATTGTCTATTACACATATACCATTTCCGATAAAATTTATTTAAATTATTATAGTGACGGATAAATAAATTAAAAAAACATATGTAGGTAACTCTGTAGATACAAATTTTTTTTTGTGGATTTTGTTTGAGACTACATGTGCAGACATGACGAATCCATTTAGCTACAGAACCCAGAACCCTTTAAGAGGAGGGGGGGGGGGGGGGGTGTTACCACCAAACATGGTTACGTGACAGAACCTTACAACAACACAACAAACAGTGGGCAGAACAGACAGACTGCAAACAAACCAAGAATGTTCTTACATCCTTCGACGCAAATCTGTCGCACAAACTGTTAAAACTCAGCAGGAAAGACCTTCGCTACATAGTTGGCATAATAACAGGTCACTGCCCGCTAAACAGGCACTTTTTCAATATCGGCGTTACTGACAGTCCTCTATGCAGGGGCTGTAAGTCCAACTAACTAATTTCCCTTTACAGGAAGTTTCTATCACCCCTCCCAGCCCTCCCTGTTCTGAATTTACAATTTTAAATTCAAATTTTTAAATCAACCTCTCCTATTAGTTTGTATGTCTGGATGGATGTTTGATACTCAATCACGCTTCAACCACTGGACGGATCGGGATGAAACTTGGCATACATATAGGTTAGGTCCTGGAATAGCATATAAGCTAGCTAGCTATAGCTTTTATCACGAAAAATTCAAAAGTTCCTGCGGGAATAACTGGTTAGGCCATTTTATTATCGATATTAACTATATAATCTATTTATAAAATTAATGATTCTCGAAATGAGCTCACGCCCTGGTATTCATATTGATACCGCGAAACTGTGTTGGTTTGAGTTTCCGTAGAAAAATCAGAAGATGGCGCTACTATGCAGTTTTTTTTTATGTGATTAAAAACATTTGTGTTTGTCTTGAGTCTGGGTGTATTTATGTATAATATGTATGTATTTACAGAAAAAAAAGGAATATATATGTATCTGTATCCGTTGTATGGTATCCATAACACAAGCTTTGCTTACTTTGGGGCCAGACAGCGCTGTGTGTAATATCCAAAAATATTTATCTATTTATTTATTTAACTATAAATATATCGCTCGCTACGAACGGACGAACATGACGAATTCATTTGGCTATGGAAGCCTAAAAATGGGGCTTTCGCGCTTTTTCCTTTACAGGAGGCTTCTATCACCCCTGACAGACCCCGTAAGCGGTAATAATTAGGGTGCAATTCATACAAATATTGGCAAATGCAGAGCCGTCACCATTTTCATATTCAGCGCCGGGGTGCGAATAAATTCAATTTTCTTTTTAGGGTAGTGAACTACTTATACTACCTCTTTACTGTATTCATGGAGTTGCCGTAGTCAAGACATCCTAACCCTATCCCATTTTCCATACTTGACGATCTGCCTAGGCGTCCATTTAACTGAAAAATCAGAAAAAGGGGTGAGTTTATGATTTTTTTTTATTAAATAAAGTTATTAATCGTGTTGTTACGTTTTTCAGGGTTTCAGCCATATTCCAAAGAACACAGTCATTAAATTTTAGGCTGATCTACTCAGTGGATCCAGAAAAAGTTTTGCCAATGAAAAAATATTTAAATAGTAAAGCGTCTTAAATGAATTCACGTTGGTCATGCCTCATAACAACAACACACAAAAAGCTACGTCCGTCCACTATGTACGAGTATGTCTACTTCAGTACAGTCGTTTTTGTTTTTAGTCGGTTTACAATCGTTTAAATAGAAAATAACCTCGACTTATTCAAATTTTCATACTGTCAGTTCATAAATCAATAAGAATCAAACAAAATTGTGTAAAATTCGTGATTTATTTATTGATCTTCACAAACATTATAAGTAGCTAGTCCAGTAGTTCTTAAACTTAAGTTACAGTAAGTAGACAAGCATGAGTGCTTTGCATTAAGTACGTTCCAACTTAGCACTAAGTAACGATAGTACAAAGTTAAAAGTTAAAAAAGTTTAAATAATGCTCTCTTGCTTTAATGATGTTGCGTAAAAATTTGATGATATTCGAAGGTTAAGTCCCAGTTAGAACTGTTCCATTTCGTCAATTCATCAAAAATAAAATAATTATATTATAAAAATCCATTGTTTTTTTGTACAATATACAATGATAACCATGTCACAAATCAGTTGATTTTTAAAAGATTAAAAAGATAATAACAGATAAAAAAAAACAATCAATCACAAGTGAAAAAATTATGTTTTGGAGATAATTTTTTTTTTTTACATTTTCTAACATCCGACTGTGTAACATTTGCGTTGAAGACTAATTAATTATTGACAGTTTTGGACTAATATTCATGCAACATCATTAAAAAAAGAAAGCAAACTAAAATACAATGACTTTGTAAGTAATACTCGCCATATACATAATGTTTGTGCTACACTGAAACTAATCGCTGTTATTTATATAAAACACTTTTTACAATGGAATGACACTGTGTAAACATATATTTTTAATAAATATACAAATTTTAGTTGAAACGGTATAGAATTCATTACTATACTCATACACAAAATTCAATATTTCAGTCTTAAAATATAAACAAAAAAATTATTATGATATTACTTATTCGAAATGTCTTTTTATTAAATTAATACTCAATATTATTAAATAAGAATAATCATTTACATATTAATAATTATATAAACTGTGCCATGTCTAATTGTGTTTTTTTATAACATTGTGTAAGTAACTGAACTACGCTGTTAATTTTGTTACTTAATAATATTGTAACTAGTTACATAAAATTAAACGTAAAGGCGAATATAATAGATTTCTCTAATGCAATTGAGGAGGAAATATCAGACCTCAGCGAATACACGTATAGGTATTTGGACATACAATTGGTGTCGTGCTGTGACTTAAGATAAGTCAAGATACCGATGTGCGGTAGGGACAACAGCGGCTGAACCTAATTATACCTAGTCATAATCATCAAAATCGGTGTTTTGTACTCCCCACTTTTCTCCTCCTAATCTCAAGAAATTATTTATCCTGTAAATAAAGGAATTATTCTATGTTTATATGTTTTGTTTTCTTAAATATAATTAGTTCACATATTCTTACAGAGCACGTGCACGTCTCGAAATTTCATAAAAAAAGAGCAATTTTTGGACTTATTCAGGTCCCTAGTTAATTATACAAATCACATTTTTAAAAAAACAAAACATATAGATATAGTGTATCTGTATATCTGTCATATACAAATACGATTGTATGGGGAAAAGCAGCCTGATATTTCCTCTTACGTAATTTTTTTAAACGAACATTTTGTATTGGTGTTTTGTATGAATTGATCAAAATGTGAAGTAGAAAAGACCTTTTATGGGTATTAACTAAATGACATGTAATATACAATACAATTGAAGAAAATATTGTACTTGTTTTACTTAAGGCACTGTGTAAGGCCTTTTCGAAGTTACATAATAGTAAATAGTAAAATTATCAAGGCACAAAACTTTTTGTCTTAGTTATCACATGTTTCATTTCGTTTTAAGAATCAGTTAATTATTATTATTGTATATGAAATCTCTATTACATCTCCCTATTAAACATAGATTTAAAAAAAAAACAAAAATCCACCAAATTCTTTGTGGTAGAATAAAAACGTTAAGTTATAGAGATATAGAGGACCATAATAATTTCCACTATTTTGATTAATAACACTTTATCACTATGGTGAAGTTAGTTGTTAGTTATATCATTATTTATTATTTAATAAGGCTTGTAAATGTAATAAAAATAAAAATAAGGACGGACAATAAAGTGGACTTGTATAATCGAAGATAAAAATATATTAAAAACATTACAGTAAAAACTTAAATAAGGGATGATTAAGTTGGTTTATAATAAATAAAGTTCACTTAGCATCTCGCCATTTAAGAAAAATCGCAATGAAAGTGACCTATTAAATAAATATTTATAGGACATATGCTTTGTATAGTTGTGGGAGATCATGTGCAAACTTTTGAACAAGATCTAACTTTTGTCTTGATATGTTTTTTAAACCGAAAGTCGTATTTTAAATATTCGAGGTTAATTCGTTTTTAGGCATTTTTATAAATTGAGTCAGAAGATCACGGTATTTTCGAACTTTTCGTAATAGTTAATAACTCTGTTAAATTATTTTTAGTTACTCATTTTTCATAATTATAACGGTGATTTAACTGATAAAAATATGAATGGTAAAGCGATCAATATTGACAATAAAAAATACATAAGGTAAGATTGAACCTTAACATTACTTAACTGTTAAACAACAAATAGATACAGATAAATGACAAGAAAGTAAAATACTTCAATTTATCAAAAAAAGTAAAGTTTTGGGGACACATAAAATGAAAAAACCTGTATAATAACAAGATAGGTACCTACCTATATGTACTAAGATATTTTTTTTTTCTTATCCACATTTAAAAGTGCACTAAGTGTCACAGTGATCTTAGAACTAATAAACTATAAAAATCATATTGCATAATCTCAAAATTATGATATAAGTAGTGTGTTATGTACAAAATTACATTTAGTCAAGCGATATGTATGGATAGGTTAGATTTAGAATTGGGTACAGTGAAAACATAATGGGTGACATTAACAAGATGGCGGATTAAGATATAACATTTTATTTGAAATATAATCTACGATATTAAATATACACGCATTTGTCTTAAAATTCGTTTTTAATTATTTTGAAAGATGTATTATTATGTGTTACTATTTTAAACTATATCTCAACGGGCAGTTTTGCCCTAAATAGTGTATCGGTCGAAGCCTGTTTAAATCTAAGTATCTGTTGTACCAAATCCGCCCTAACCAATCCAAATAACCGTTAATTTATTTTATTTTATTGCGTTAAATGCCCACTTTATAACAATAATTTTATCAACCTTTTTTTACCATTAAAATATCAACTCTTTCACAGTGACCATTTAAAAGAAACTTGCCAGAACATCAAAAATTAAAAATAAAGTTATAGTTAATATTCTAATTAAGACACTAACTATCACTGCAAAAGTATACAAATCACACGGCTTAAAATATAAAACTAGAACGCATCCTAGCAACATTATAGTTGTGAATGCGTCCCTACAAAATAAAATGGCCGACGCAAGGATTTCCAAGATGGCGTCTTCTTTGTACAAAAGTGGCATAAAAATTGTAAACGCAGCTGGAAATATATACGGATCATATTTTTTTATTATTAATAGATATGTAAGTGTAGATATGGTCGAAAAATGTATGGTTTCGAAGGTGTGGCGTGCCATGACCGGGGTACAACAGATCACCGTTGAAAAAATCCAAGGATTCTCGATGTCCTGGTGGGAGCGGCGGTTTGTTCTGGAAGCTTCCTTCGCTTCTCCTGGGTAGTCAGCTTGTGCTTCATTTGCTCGTCTATTAGTTCCTGCATATCCATCTGCAATATTAAATAAAATTTTAATTGTTGCCTACATTAACCGCCGCTTAAAATAAGTGTCTAGACTAATTCTGTATGTCAATCCAAACAATTTGTCTAGATTCAATATGTGTAGCTATTTGAAATAATGGCAATGATTATTTATAAATAAAAATAAAACACATTTATTGTTTAACAACGTGTGTTAAGTATTAAATTCAGAAAACACAAGAGTATGTATGTATGAGTATTTGATTGTACACAAGAGTTTTACATTATAATCTGACAATACAAAAAGTGAAAAAATACTGATTTAGTAATAACTGACAATGTCAGAAAACAATAATGACAAAGTATCTTGTTATTTTAAAACTCAATAGTTAAGAAAAGTCATACTTAGAAGGTAGAAAAAGGATAAATGAGCCTTCAGCTCCTTCCTTTATCCTGAATTCTAGCTTTCTTAATATTTTCCTTAAATAACTACATTTCTATAAAATTATGTTATCAGCGTTGAAGTGGGAATACACAAATATACGCAAATCCATGTAAATATATATATGTACGAAAAGTACTTACACTAGAATTCCATTGGTTTTGCCGAGAACGGACCTCGGTATCCTTTTAAATTACTTACTTAAGGCATTTTCTAGTTAGGAAAAAATTTGGTTATACAGACCTGCCACTGTTCTAATTGTTGTCCAAGGTCAACCTTCTGTCGGACGGCTTCGTACAGCTGGCTGTTGGCCTGCATCAGCTCAACGCGTGTCTTTGCTAGGGATACCTGTATTATAGAAGATGAAAGTTAAAAAGTTGGAATTTACTGGTTATTATTATTATTATTTTATGAACCATATTACGGCTTAGCAATAAATTAAAACCAATTGTTTGAAACATTGAAATATTGGATGTTTTTTTATACATAGAAAATCCACATGATATGTAGAGGTTTAAGTATCATTGAGATCCTTTAAATAGGTACAACATACAACATACGATTTCAATGCGTAGGCGATGTCATAGGTGTCACTGCCTAACAAAACGCAGCTTATTACTAATTTGACGTTGTTCGAGTTCAAATCTTGACCAGAAAAACGTAGTCATTTCGGAATGTGTTTACTGCTAGAGATCAGGATCATATCATTATGCAAGAGTATCTTTTTGCACCGCTTACAGTTATAAACCTAATATACATCATACACAAGTCTCTTTCAGCTGGACAGTATATATCTGATACGATCATACCTCAACGGCTTTCTTCCTCTCAAGGGCCTCATCGCGCTCCTGCCTGGCACGTGTCACTGCCTCATCAGCCTGCAGACTGCTGTAGTTAGCATCGTTCAGTAACTTGTCTCGCTCCTCTGCTGCCTGACGAAGTTCCACCTCCGCCACTGATAACTGAAAAATAAGAAGATTCCAATATTGATCAATTTTTCATTAGACGATGACTTGTTTTTTTAGGTATCCTAATATAAATAGTATAAAAATTTGAAGATAATTGTTACTGAAATTACAAGAGTTTCCACAGGAATCTACAGGTTTTCCGCAGGCAAAATTGCGACGCACAGTTGGCTTACAATAAAACATGGATGTGCATTTCTGGTCCAATGTAAGTTTCTGTTATTTATTAATAGATCTAGCTTAACTATCGACATTAATGTTGTATTTGAACCACGATTCAGGTGGTTGAGAATTCCGTTAGGTGTACAAAAAGTGCAATGCCCCGTTAATGGTGGACATTAATTAATTTCTTCATTTTCCTCTAAGTTAGGTCAATTTCGTTGGTGCAAGTCTAATTATTATCTGGTTGTCCTGAGAAGTTAAGCATTATTTAATTACTGCTGTAATCATGTATCATAATATATATGTACTAGCTTTTGCCTGCGGTTTCACCCGCCCTAAATTCGGCTGTCGGTGTAGAATTCTACCAGCAACACCTCAATTATAGAAAAGAAACCGACTCACAATTGACGTTTTCCGTCCTTTCCCGGGTCTCAATCAATCTTCATTCCAAATTTCATTTTAATCCGTACAGTGGTTTATATTAAGCGTGAAGAGGTAACAAACAGGCGGACAGAGTTACTTCCGCATTTATAATAGTAGCAGATTTATTATATATATAAAAAACTACAACAAATTGAGTATAACAATTTAAGTTACTTTACGACATAATTAATAATAAAAAACAGTCTTAAGTCTTAAGGAAGCTCGTTTTGTGCAATGGGCACCAGACAACACTTTATTAGAGCGCTCTTTGGCTACGGTGACCGCTTACCATCAGGCTGTCCGTAGGATTGTTTGCCACTTTAGTGGTATAAAAATACCCAAGCGAAGCATGTACTACGGATAACAGACAACGGATACAACTACCTAAATACTGTTTTGAAAATACAGATATGTTTATGTTATTTTGATATTAGAAATTTTTAATAGAAAAAACTCAGGCTCAAGACAAACACGTATATTGTTCATCACATAAATGTTTTTCCTGTGCGGGAATCGAACCAACGCCCATGGTTCAGCAAACATATCACTACCCACTGAGTCACGGAGCCGCCTCACTATTTTTTTCTATGATAAATAAATACATACACATTATACAATACTCGTGACAAACAAAAATGCTCATTACATGAATGTTGTTTCTGTGCGGGGATCGAGCCCTCGTTTTGGCAGGCAGTCACTGTATGTATATACCAACAGAGCCACGTATCAGCACACTTTTCAATATTTTTGCTTTACGGTGCATAAGTTCTGTTTCGGTGCCACATATTTGTTTTACTCATACAAGTAGCACAACCGAAACATTTATACAATCGGTTATCACACACGGTTGATAAATCCAACAATGTCTGGAATTCATGGCGCCGCGACAGAATGTATGACAGGCCGGACAGCACCCGACTAGAAATATCTGACGACATAGGCTAGTCGGGTGCGGTCGCCCCCCGTCTCGCCTTACACCTAACCTCACTATTGCCCTGTCTAGATGACTTCGATGGTCGACAGAATGAAATATTGTTAAGGCCTTAACAAACATACTTATGTAGATGTTCTAAAACAAGAACTCAAACATAATATTTGGTATTAGTAAGATAATTTTTGAATATAATTTTTATCTTTGACTTTGAGTTGCATCTTTACCAGTAGGTTTTCATACATCGGAAAAATATCGAGATTGCAATATTTTCATACATAATACTTAAACATTTCCTATATTTTTATGACAAACAATATTTTTTGATATGACGTTACATTTTTTTAAAGTGTTGTTCGCTGAAGTACCTTATCAATTTCCATTTATTATTTATATTTATTATAGAAAGCAATAAGTACAACAGGTTTTTTAATGAATGAATTCCATATAAAAGAAACGGAAAGCAACAAGTGATTAGAGCTTAAATTAAATCTATTTGATATACCCATTTTTATATTTACGTTCTGCATATAATATATAAGTTTCAAATATTTTGTTTTTTTATGGTCAAAGAGCGAAATCAGTCAAACCTGAGTAATCAATGTTTAGACAGAGCCTGACTCATACAAACATTAACTCATCACAACCAAGTAACTGGTTCCGAAATGTTTTTTTGTAATTAAAATAACATTGCCTAACCTAACAAACTTTCAAACACTGTGTTAAAGTTTGAATCAGCACGGCTAGTCAATTCTCAAGAACAAAACGTTTACACATAGATTTAACAGTCGGTATTTGAGGTCCCGCATTTTAAGTATAAAATACTTGGGCTCAGAAATTTCGCTCTTTAATAAAAAAAATTGTTTTAAATAAGCATTATAAATTACTAGCTTTCTCTCTCTGAAATTTTTAGTTATCGGCGTGGGATTTTTACAACTCCTTGATTATACTTAAAAAGTTTGTTATAGCAAGCTACAGCTCTGCAGCTATGGTTCGTTGTAGAATTTGGTTATAGTTACTCCCTCGTAAATGGATAGTATGAATATGGATGAATGGATTAAGAGATTTTTTAAAGTATGTATGGTTGTATGTGTGTGTGGAAGGGTAGGTTGACCGCTTCCGCGCTAAGGTACACTTAAAAATATAATATAAGCCCATACACAAGATTTCGTGTACCCTACTTTCAAAGCCTATCTAACAATCAACTAGAGAATATGAAAAACCACATAGCTTTATCGACATGTTCATCAAAAACACATCTTCCTCTAGTATCCCACGGTATTGCAGCTTCCGCGAGTCGGCGAGGAAATGAAAGCCGCATTGTTGTCAACACATGCGGCAGTGCGCACTTCGCACTCTAAAACAGTCTATTGTATTCGCTTAATGCAGGAAAAACTGGGCCGTAACATAAATTATAACATTCGTAGGTAGTAACGTGCTATGCGTTTACAATGTATTTTGTTTAATCAAGTGAGGTTATAGCACAGATAATAACAAAAAAAGCGAAGATATGTACTTACGAGTATGACCAACTTGCGATACAGTCGACAGCCGCGCTACAGTTAATTCATTAAATATCTACATGTACAGTAATAAATCTCAAGAATAACCTACCTAACAACTTAATATTTATACATAAATGAACATAAACGACTCTTACCGCAACAAATTCATATATTATGCGAATAGGGCGGATTATTTTTTGACATATATATAACGATCCCTTACACTTCTATAGATAGCATGTTTTTAATGCGTGCTAACAGAAAGCATAATATTAGCAGTTATTGTGTAAAAAAAAAATTAAACTTTGTAAGCAGGAGTTATTGGAGAATGGTCAAGCGAAACTCTTACTTGTATTAATTTTATTCTTGTGGTAAAACCTTATTTCGACTTATTTAAGTTATTGTAAAGTTTTTAAAATTTACGGTACTTATGGAAATATGTGTAGACGATCGAAATTGTATTGCTGACGATCGTTATATCTCTAACCAATCCCTTTTCAATAAGCGACGTAATGATATTTTTTTCATTTCATTTCACATGAAGTCACGAATTGAATATAAGCTTTCATCAGTTATTTGGAAACATGCAAAAAAATATCACAATTACACGACCAAGAAACCGGATCCTTAATAATCAAGTAAGACGTATGACCGTGTCGCTGGTCGGAGGTCAACTTGTATATTTATATGTTGTATTGTATATTTATTTTTAATCCTAAATCAGACTATTGTATTGCAACCTTGGACGCTGCTACTGTAGATCACGAACACCAAGGTTGTTACTTTCACCACAAACAAGCAGGTATTGAGCAGACTCAGTGTTTCGTTTAATCTCATTAGTTTATTTAGAAACTACAGAATGATCCACCTATGCTTCTCGTCTACGCCTGCAAAATACAAACAAGTCTTTTTGGGACAAATCTGCTAAAACAACAGCTGGTTAATCTGACAGCTGACGTCCCCTGTCCTACCCTGGATACATCCATGTTCGTTTGGAATTCGTCAAGTCGTGTTATTTTGCCCAATTTATTAATTGCATGAGCCTCTTTTTTCAAAAAGAGGCCTTTGGCCCTACAGTGAGGAGTAAGTACAAGGAATGAGGCATGCGTTATCTTTAAAAGTCAAGATTTTTAGTATTGATTTTCGAAAAATTACATTTTCTTCACCGATTAGCATGGAAAAAGCCGGCCAAGTGCGGGTCGGACTCGGACGTAATATATTAACATTAACAAAAACAAAAAAGTATGCCGCTGAGTCACCATTCATTCAACATTCAATTACTGACCAAGCCCGACGTTGCTTAACAGCTTGATTACTTCGTTTCCAACAAACAAAGCGTTACTGTTTCGCCTAATAATAGCTAGATGGCGCTGTAACGATAATTTAAGATGGTAAATGACTTGGGCCCGTCTTACACTTGGCCGTTTTTATTATTTGCTGTTATACTTTAGAGCTAACACTCACTATGATAATTGCACCTGTACCGCCAAGCGCCGCGCTCGAATTCGAATGTGAATACTGTTATTAATTTAGTTAGTATTAGTATACTAACTTCATCTAATGATTTACTTCTTAGACTACAGTTATTAAGTTGGTTGACTTTTACTCATTAAGTTATAATGCCTACTACTTAGCTTTAATAGTTTTCTTTTTAATTTCGTGATCATGACTACCATGATTTTCTTACACACCCAAGAACAGCCATTTAAATGGTAATTGACACTGGGCTCTAACAAAAATTTCACTTTAAAGCTTATTTTGCTTTAGCTGAATCGAAAAATGGTCTTCACACACCCTCATCAATATTTTTAAACAGCTATCCAACGACATTTCCCGTACTAATGGTCCGTCCGAAAAAAAAAACGAGTTTTAGTAGGTACTTGTTTAATAGATGGTATCCTTATAACATGGTTATGTTGCCCTATGACCTCGATAGCCAGACAGGCTATAGGCGGTCTAGCCATCGGCAGTGCCTAGGTCATCGGCCCGTCGCGTCGTCACTCGCCGTACCGCACCAAGACCCAAGTAGATCTCTCTCTCAGATTAGGCACTCTATATATAGGCAGGATTTATTAAAATATACGCCATAAACTACGCGTTTTTTTAGTTGCGTTGACTTTTAAATTCAGTTTTTTACAGACCTAAGTAGGTGTTTGATATTATTTTAACGTGATACCTCCACGCAGTCCATAAAAAACTGATAGACAGAAAACTGTTTGAGGCCCAAAGCACTAATGTCTGAAAACTAAAAATTTACCCTTCAGCCACTTTCAAAACCAAGTTTCGAAACCGGTTTCCAAAAAAGATAAATATTTATTCTTCCGAAACCTGGTTTTCAATTAAGAACATTTCATCTTTTTTTCGAAACCTGTTACCGATTACAAACAAAAACATCCTGTTTCGAAACTATTTCTGAAATTCGAAAGTGGATGTCAGTGTCCAACTGTTATTTTCTTTTGTTTTAGATAAAATAGTTTTTTAGTTTCATTTTAGTTTTTTTTAAAAGAAATATTGTTCTTTTTTGGAAACCAGTTTCGGAAACGGCCGAAGGGAAATTTTTTTAGGGATCAGGTATAGCAGAAACTAAATACATACCAACATTTTTGTTAGGGACATTCTTACCTCAATGGTACAATTAGTGTCACCTAAAACTGTTTTATACGCGAGTGACGCTACGTGTCTGTTTCCAATTACTCGCATTGTCAACTGAAACACACTCTTACCAAAAGAAACCAATAACAATAAAATAGCCCAAGTCTACACAGTAACTGGGCAATGTCCTTTAACGTCAACATTTCATCAATCCCCAGCTCGATTGAGGAAACCCATAAAATTTGTTTTATTACCGTGGTGAGACCAAATAAGGACACTGTTTAATTAGGCTTGACAAAAAAAGACAAATGATCAAGGATCCTTGTGAACTAGTCCACCAGTGGGTGGTTGAGTGGGAGGACATCATATTGGACAACTCCTTTACTGATAAAGTTGAAATCTACTGTGTACCAACTACCTTAAAGACTGTCGGAGCAAAAACGGTAAATACCAATGAGCCTATCTTCCTGTATAAGTTTAGGTATAATTGAAGGAACTGGCTAACTGATTCAATGACATATCAACGTACAGCCCAAACCACTGTGTCTAGAAATTTCAAATTCAACATGGGTGTTCCTTACTTCATGTAGGGATTTTGCAAAATTTATTCGCTAAGGTTGGAAATTTGGTTGAAAATCCGTTAATTTTAAAACTTAATGCACAAAAATTGGTATTTGGCCATTAGGCTAAAATTAAGATTCACGTGTTTAACTATTTATGGAAAATCATCCCCTAGGGGGCAAAAGGATTCCGATATTTTTGTTGGTAAAAGCTTTCTTTTTTCAATAGCCTTCATTAAAAAAGCCGCGGGAAAATGCTATTGTAAAAAAAAATGTTTATATTAATAAGTTAGCCAAAGATACTTATAGCTTGTATGATATGTTTTCTTTAAAGATCTTAGGGACTCTAAAACGACTCTCTAAGTATTAGTATTTTATTATATCATTCTTAATTTTATAAGGAATCAGTTATTTGTAAGATTTATCGCATAAACTCCTTAGTAGATTGCAATAATAGAAAATGTTAGAGAAGAAGTATGTAATTAGGGCCGAACTAAAGATGTAGTTACGATTGTGTGTGCACGAAGATTCAGTTCGATGTCTCCACACACAAACTATATTTTAGGATAACCCCTGGTACCGAACTCTTATAGCAAAAATATGTCATGTTTTTCTGATTTATCATTCCTAAGATAAAAAAAATTTGGAAAATCCAAAAGTGCACGCCTCATAGCGGTCATTCACATTTAAAAAAAAAAATCTAAAACAAAAACTTAAGTTTTTTAAAATAAAATAACAAATAAGGTGAGGAAAAAATATACTATAAAATAAAAATAAAAAATATATATATAGATATACAGTATACAGTGGTATATTAGTTTTTATAAATTATAATTAAACGACAATACTTAGAACGCTAATATTAACTAGGAATCAGCACAGTGTAATACTTTATATATTAAAAACAAAAGTATTCCGGTAAGATGAATTTTTCGACCAATTTCTCTGCCACATACATGGTCACATAAACACAGACTCACGGACGTCCAAGAATGATTAGTTTTAATGTTATTATTTATTATATTAAACAAATTAATTGTTTATAAAATGTACCATATGTGCTATACAGATTATTTAACTTCATATTAGTGCACTCATATTATCCTGTAAGTGTTATATTAAAAAAAAAAAAGTCATTTAAGTTTCGAAAGACTGGGTTTTTTGACATGTCGAGAGTAGAGCACTACCTCACCGCTCCGCTTATGAGGCGTGCAATACCTCACCGCTCCGCTTATGAGGCGTGCAATAAGGAGTAGAAGATATTAATACCAAACGTTAAAAAAACCTCAAGTTAAATTGTTATTGCGTATGTTTAGTTCGAGTTCGAAAAGCACTGTCTTTTGCAGGTGAAGCCGCGGGGCATAGCAAGTATTCAAATTCAATTAACGGTAAAACATTACATTTTACCTAGTAATTATTGAATTACATTTCAGCCTTGCCCTATTATATTTGTGGGTCAAAAACGATTTGCGAAGTAAAGCCACGTCGAGCTTGGTCAGTACATTTTGACCGCCTAGCAGCACATTTTCTGTGGTCCTTCGCGATTCGAGGCACACGTAAACCGGCGGTCATGGCTGTTTGTCAAATTACAGCAGTCGTTTAACTAAGTCGGAGGTCTTATGGGCGGCTCGAAAACTCGGACAGTCGGGTAGCCACTAATTCGACAACGTCCATTAACCCACATTAGGTCAGCGTAGTGGACTATGGCATAAGCCTCCATCTCCAAGGGGGGACCCCTACAGTGGGGCGTATGACGGCTGAAGCGATTCCAGGCCTTAAATAAGATTTCCAATATCTTGTAAACAATGCCAAATCACATAGCACAACTTCACATTTGGCATTTTTATTTTACACAGTTAGTTGACCCAAAATATGTGCCGTCCGTTAGTTCATTACAAAGTCACATACCTAGGTCTATTGTGGTTGTAAATGTTAAATGATCCGAGCAAATTGAATAAGTCGAGGCTACTTCGACATCAACTCGATTGTTTACGTGTGAGAAACAATTTAATACTTCAAACCGTACATTTTTTAGCAAATCTACTTTGCCATTAATTTTGTTACTTATTTGCTTTTGCCAATGGCTCCGCCCGCGATTTCTTCGTTTATTTCGGATTTCTAAGGCGACTTCTTGATTATTATAAGAATGTTTGCTATAACAAGCTATAGTTCATCTTCGTATAATACAGTTGTAGTTATTCCCGTCGAAACTATCAAATTTTCCGGCATAAGAAGTAGCCTATGTTCCCCGGCTCTTTACCTATTTATGTGCTAAATATCACCTCAGTTAGATGCTCAGTAGTGATGTGAACGAAGGACAAACAAACAAACTCACTTTCGCATTTACAATTTTAATATGAAACAATTTGAAAATATATTTTAGCTGAATGACATAAGTGAAGATGCGACTAAAAAGTGAGACAAGTTCGAGTTAAAATGGTAACGTTCGATCGATTGATTTGATTGACGCATAGTGACAATATTAAGTCGTAGTTAGTTTTTAATCTCGACTTTATGACGAAACATGTCCCGCCCAAGACACTGTAAAGAAATACTCCGGTCGTATAATGAAATAATCCCTGGATATTAACTGGTATAAGTCCCCGTCCAATCTTGGCTGGCCCCTTACAGTTCGGTTTCTCAAGAACTGTCAAGGGCTGTAGATTATTCTCGGCCTGGTTTTATACTTTACCACTTATGTGCTTATTACCATACTACTAAAGCTGGAAATTCACGACTTATTAGCCCAATGACCTTTTAAGTAGTAGGAGAATTGTATGACACATATACCTAATATAAAGTCCCTTTCGTCCAAATACACTGTCACGATCCAAAAGCAGTAACCATCCAGGACTAAAGTGTTTGGTAAAAAATGCTGTCCCCAGATCACGATGTGATGTGTGGAATATACGATGTAATGGAAAGTGTCCTTTTATGATAGGGAGGGCATTTTCCAATATTTTAATTGGACGCTGTAAAAGAAAGGGAGAAAAGAAATGCCCTTGCTGAGTTTCTTGCCGGTTCTTCTCAGTACAAGGTCTCCCGCCCTGTAGACTTACGAACCGATGGCGTAGTGACATTCATAAGTGCTCAATTATTGTAGCCTAATCTGAATAAAATTATATTGAATATTGAATATTGAATACATTTAATGGTTTTAGAAAAAACAGGTCCGCCTGATGGTAAGCGGTCACCGTAGCCTATGGACGCTTGCAACACCAGGGGTATCACTTGCGCGTTGCCGACCCTTCAGAAATCTAATAACTTCTTTCTTGAAGAACTCCATACTATAGTCCTTGCAGAAAACCTTGGCAGGGAGCTCATTCCACAACTTAAGCGTTTGCGGGAGGAAGTTTCTCTGAAACCGCACTGTACGCGACCATTTAGGTTCTAAATTGTGAGAATGAATTCCCTGCCCATGGCGAGCGGTGCGATGGTAGAAAGTAGCCGTGGGCATCATTTCGAACAATTCCTCGGAACACAACCCATTGTACAAGCGGTAGAACACACACAGGGAGGCAAAGTCTCTTCAGACTTAAGGGCTCGATACCGCAAGCCCGTCGTTGAACCGAGTCAAAAGGGCCAAGCTGGTATCTGGGTGCACCCGCCCAGAGATGGCAGCAGTACTCCATATATTCTTCCAGGAGGGTAAAGTCCCTTCCGGAAAGGCTTAATTTGATGAGTGATCAGAGCTTGCACTCTTCCAGGAGGGTAAAGTCCCTCCTAGGAAGTCTGAATTTTACAGTATTTGTATTCTGGCCGTGCATTCTTCCAAGAGTGTAAAGTCCCTTCTAGAAAGCCTCAACTTGATGAGTGATCAGAGACTGAACTTTACAGTATTTGTATTCTGGCCGTGCATTCCTCTAGGAGGGTAAAGAGTCTCCTAGGAAGGCTCAATTTGACGAGTGATCAGAGCTTGCACTTTTCCAGGAGGGTAAAGTCCCTCCTAGGAAGTCTGAATTTTACTGCATTTGTATTCTGGCTGTGCATTCTTCCAGTAGGGTAAACTTCCTTCTAGAAAGGCTCAATTTGACGAGTGATCAGAACCTGCACTCACCCAGGAAGGAGTCCCCCGTTGGGAGACCATATTTTGTGCATTGGTCGTACCAGTCAACATACGGTCAGTGCCGGAGAAGATGGCCGGATAGTAGTTAATAAAGGACAAAATTATTGGCATTTGAATCATAATGAACGAAATACAACTTTAAGATCCTTATACAAAAAGAAAATCAGTGTAAGCTGACTTAAAAACAGTTGCTGTCAGCAACCTGCTGTCATAAACACTTATTGACTTTTTGCTAGTCCTTGTGGCGTATTTAATTGACATTTTTAAGTCATATTGAAAGCGAACGTTCTGGCGAGAAAACCTACGCACGAATGCCTTTTGTGATCCACTACAAATCCACAATAATCAGTATTACTTAGTAAACATATCGCGTTGTCGAATTTCGTGCCATCGAAACTGGAAGCATACTGATTTCGGGACAGAGTTTCTTATGAAAAACTGGACGGAAGAAAATGTCGCTTTAGTGACTTACAGTGGTCCATACTTATGCTCATATCACCGTGCTTGAGGTAGATGGTAAATTTAGTACATCAATAGTATTTCCATCTTATGTTATGTAATTTCTTTATTTTCATGCTTAAGAACGTTAAAAGGGAACGAGCAAGGCAGAATTATTGAAACGGTTCCTCCTGGGCACACTTTATTTTTGCATTGAAGCGATTTTTCCATGAGTGTTAACTTCTGGAAATATTTTCGGTCAAGGTTTCTTTATTAAATTCACTCCATGTTTTTTTTTAATGCTTACACGGAAAGCACCTCCCATCGACAAGAATTAGCGAGAGATAATGAAATTGAGTATCGTGTTTTGGTTACGTATAAATTCCCTTGCATCTGATGATATGAAGTCAAATTTGGCATTATTTATTAACTGAACACGTTGTATCGTTGGTGTGAAAAATGTAATGTAAAATACTACAGGATGCCGACATTAAAAGCCGGCACATCTAGATTTGTTACATAAGTTCCAATTGGATATTTGGAACAACCAAATACTTTCTATTGCTTTTATTAATGTTAATTTTACCCTCTGTAGTTTCACGTAGACTGTAAGCAACATACCGTTCAATCGCCTGCTAAACTCATAGAAGAGATTTTAAAATGTATTCATGCACTGTAGCCCGTAGTCTACGCTCTGAGCTTACAGTCTAGTACTTTAGAAAACTACTAGGCTACATATATTATCACTATTTATGTTTTATTTTGTTTTTGTGTGCAATGAATTTCTTTATTTGAATTCCTTATTTTCCATATTTTGGATTTTTAAAAAAATATTAAAAAGGAATAAAATAGGTAATTCAAGAGAAATATAATAAAATAATTTAAAAAGGTCAAGGTTTAATGCCTGTAGTTTAGTTTTGTCTACGATTTTCAACCAGTTTGACTGAGATGTATTATTTAATAAGTTTTTGACCAGGGTATCTAATCAATTAATCCTTATTTTTTTGTAGGTATATATATGAATGATGGATAACGTACATTTTGTTTGAATATAGTTATTTTGCAAAGGTATTTAATCAACAAATCCTTATTCTTTTTGTTTGCATTAATAAAGCACTTATTTATAAGCAGACCCGAACCTCTCACCAGGTGATAACAGACACGTCTCACAACCCGGAGAGGACGTAGGGGCCATAATAGAAAGATTTTCCCTATCATTAAAATCCTTATTGTGGTCCTGGAGTCCTCTTCGGGCCTATTGAGGCCTACCTGGTGAGACGCAATAACGAAAAGAAATGGTGCACACTGGTAAGTAGACGGTGAGCGGGAGCATTCGTTTGACTTAACTACGTGTACGCGACAGTGGCGCCACGAAATGGACAGAATTGAGGCGGAAATGCATCAAATTCACAACCACGCTCTCTCACAACCCGGAGAGGACTCCAGGACCACAATAAAGATTTTAATGGTAGGTAAAATTTTTCTATTTTTATATTTATATTGTATATGTTAATTCTATAAAGGTTAGTGTATTTGTAAGATTAATGTACTAGGGCTTTTTAGGTCACTAGGAGTTGAATGCGTATTCTTTTGATATAAAGCGACAAGAAAACAAATAAAAGGTTGTTCCCTCCGTGGTTGTTATTTATTTTAGTAATATAGGTACATTGAAAAAGAAACGTTGATTCTTAGACATAAATTACGAACTGATACCAAAAAGTCTTTTCACAATACGTTTTACTAATTTCGACTATTAATCAGCTTTCTTTTGCTTTGACTGCACCGAAATTGTCAAAAATCTACATACTCTATAGATTTGTAGTAAATACCATCGCGCGCCCATGCAGCTGGGTCGTTTATGATGATTTTCTGAATGATAAATTTAGTTTCTACGTGGTTTCTACAGCCTAATGTAGAGTCTATTGAAATTTCTTAGCAAAATATGCATAAATAAGAAAATGACACGGTTTAGGGTAGACAAACTTGGGATCTTGGGAAAAGGAAGAGGTTTAAGTGGGATTACGGATTGGAAGACGCAGCTTGAAACGGCCTCCGTACCGGTGGGGACGGACGGCTTAGGAAATCTCTTGTGGAGCCTGGACAGATCATGCCTACGTTTTGCAGTGGACTTCTTTCCACTGAGACCATCGATAATGTTGAGATTTGTTTCTAACACCATAAAATAATTATAAATTCTTACCTTGGAGGAGAGATCAGCAATTATCTCATTCTTCTCATCGATTTGGCGTTCTCTCTCCAGCGCTCTTCGTGCATGAGCCGCGATGGAGTCTCTGACGCGCGATCCCTCGAGGGTTGCGTACGCGGCTACAGCATCCTCGCAGGCAGCCAGCAGAGCACCCCTTCGGAGAGTTTCTCCTTCTTCTCCGTCCAAGGAACTAAGGGACAGGTCGGAGTGCAACCCTTAAAAAGAGATTAGGGAGTCATTCATTTATAAACACAACAGTTGTTGAATAACCTGTACCCTCATGAGAATAATTTTTTGACGGTAAAAAGGGGTTTATATTTCTTTTATTTTAGGTGTGTATTGGTCATAGTGGAACATATTAAAATCAACTACCTACCTAGTTATACATTTTTAAACAACAATAAAATAAATTCAATGATTTCTTTGATAAAATTAAAATTTACACATAGCTAAAAGTTTTCAAAAATAGGTAATGGAAACAATGTCTATATATTATAAAAAATATATTTATGACTAGTTGTGTGAAACCGCGAGAAAAAGCTACACCAGTCTGTCATAAAATTTGCCGTTTGTTTTAAAATATCTATAATAGTAGGAGTGCTTTGCTTCAAAATTGTGCGCTTTAGGTCAAAAGAAGAAGAAGAAATTAAGATAGAAATAATGTTGACGTCGAGCTAAAGCAGCGTAAATTGTTCACTGCGGATTCTCAGTGTCGTTCAGTGCTTTCTCTAAGCTAGACAAAGTGTAAACTTATAATTTTAATTACTTCACATAAAATAGAAAAAAATCTACACCCTCCCCCCTACGCACACAGGGGGCGAATTAGACTTCCTCCACAGCGAAATATGATCAATGCAAAACATTCTATCCATGGTAGATTTCATGCTTTTAACCTGAAGCGAACAGTTATTACCAAATATTGAGCGAGGCACTTCTGTCTTCTACTATAATGCTAGTAACTTCCTACAGACTATAGTTCGACAGTTCATTTACATTGCAGGTGCCTCGTGCTACTCGTGCAGGCAAAGTGTTATTTGATAAATAAAATTAGCATAAACCGACAAGCCGATTAGAATTATGGCTAATGTATATAGATAGAAATTTCAGCGATAAAACTGCACTCATCAGCGTCTCTCTTTATACATTCATGTGACTTGTCACTTAATATATGCATTTGTCACATACAGTTTCTACGTAGCAAAGTGAATGGCCCCGTATGGAAAAATAGAAACTTGAACCACGAAAAGCGCTTAACAGTAATGATTTAAACGTAAATCTACACAGAGTAGTCACATGATCTTACAACATGTCCAAATCAGTACCTAGGTGACGCATCTTTGAAAAACCTGACTGTCGTAGTGCTGAGGTAACGATAACTTAGGTATAACTTTATGTTATTTAAGTCGATTCACCAACAGTTTTAACAATGTGTCACTGGGACCATCAACTTATCTAGTGAAAAGCAATTGGGTAGGGTAGATATTAGGTCATAGACTATGTACTGCGCTAGCCTATTGCGGTTTGGCGGATGGTTTTGATCTAGTGGTCATTTGACTCAACAGGGCTTAAAGACTGATGATGGTTAAACATGCCCTTCAAAGCACTCATGAGCTCAGAAATATTTGCCACTATAGTAGATAGTAAGTAACCATAGACATAGAGAACTGCACAGCGCATTTCCTAGCCAACTTTAGAAAAAATAGTCGCAAAAGTGTGACAGAGACGAAGTCGCTCCTGTCTCTTTCTTACTGTTTTTAATAAACATAAGCAAACAAAATGGCGAACGTTGATAGAAAGAGAAAAGAGACCATAGATTTGCTTTGTCTCTTTTTAAAGGATGGTCAATTTTCTGAAGCTATTGCACGAAAAAAAAGAGATACCAAGATCTATTCCACCAAAATAATTTGCATTCAGTCAAGAAATCCAACTATTTTGGGCACATTTTGTTCACGGACGGCAATATTGTTTCCTAGAAAAAATTTCATTTTATCAATCGATATTGATCAACATCTGTTCTTATGAACGTTTTAGATCAACTCAACTTAAATTAATTACCCTAAGACAGTTTATGTTCTTGTATAGAATAAATACATTTTTATATGTAACATTTTATTTTTCTTTATTTGAAACAAAAAATAATTTTGCTTTGATAGAATTTTTTTTTGCGTCAAAATCATGGTTTTCTCAAATCTGCGACACTTATAGTAGCTGAACTTCTTATATCTTTTCCAATTTTCAATACATCTTGGCAACATAATCTTTAAAATAAAAGTTTCTGAACACGAAAAATTACCTATTTTCATCTACTAAGTTGTCTTTGTGAACTGCTACAATATTCGACCCAGTTTCATAATGTGGCCCAATTAGCCAAAATCCAAACGCAACGGCTATGGTGTGAACAATACAAAGTACAAAAGTCAGAACAAAGTCATTACCTTGCTAATATACATGTGCAACTGTTGAGCAATCGCATATGATGAGGTTACATTCGATATGCGATGAAAATTAGGTGTCTTACTTGGCCCTTCTAATGCTGCTTTTAGAGGACATGCGGTTAATTTGCGATAGTTGCTACTATAAGGTCAAATTACACGGTTATTCTATACCTTTGGTAAAGTTGTTTAAACAAAAAAACTAAGAGAAACCTGTATTACTTAGGTATTTATAGGTGATATTAATACAAATACTTTACGGAACAAAATCTTCTCAAGCGTCACGTGACTGAGTTTAATCTTACAACTATTTTTGCCTTTTGTTTTCAAAATCTGGTTACTTCTGTAACTTAGGTAGGTAGGTATTTTCTTCCACAGGAGTCAGAGACTTGGCAGTGTTTCTCTTAACATGCATACAGATTTGTTAATAATATAGATATTTATTTGTTTTATTATTATTGTAGTTTAAAAATAATCTCCAAGCAAAGAAAAAACTGGCCAAGTGCGAGTCGGACTCGCGCACGAAGGGTTCCGTATCATCATAAAAACGGCAAAAAAAAATGGTTGTTGTATGGGAGCCCCCCTTAAATATTTGTTTTATTTGAATTTAATTATTTATTTTTAAAGTGAATATACATATAACTAAATATTCTGTGAATATTTCAAGACTCTAACTGATGCCGCTATCAATATCGAGCAAAAACGAGCAAAAAAATTACGTTTGTTGTATGGGAGCCCCCTTAAATATTTATTTTATTCTGTTTGTCGGTATTTGCAGTTATAGCGCCATTAGATATACATCTTCTGTGAAAATTTCAACTGTCTAACTATCACGGTTCATGAGATACAGCCTGGTGACAGACGGACAGAGACGATAAAATTAATATAAATAAAAACGATGAAACTAACTCATATAATTAAACCTATGTATAGTGCCACAAAGTTTTCTGAGCGGGTGTCAGAAACTATCAAAACTACAGTCGCCATATTAAAAAAGTGTGAACTAACAAAGACAAAACAAGAATAGATTTTTGCTCAAATTCAAAAGAACGTTTTTTATTTGTGTGTGATCTGTGGCGAAGATCATATACAAAACTAGACAATAAATTTTAGAACAACAAGGCTCGCTGTTATATTAACTAACTCTGACTGCACAGTGCACGCTATAGGACAGAGAATAAAACCAAAATGACATAAGATGCGTATTGGTAACCTTAGGATTGCATTGCAACCGTTACGTAAATTAATTCAACTCTTAATTGCAGTATCAGTGTGGCGCTGGCGACGCGACGGTTGCGCAACGGTTTCGACAAGGTTGCCAAACCGCACGCGATTGTCCTTGTGGGGAGTGTTTGGTTGCAGCGTTGTGAGAACTGGATCTCCTGAACTACTGAGATATTTAAACTTGCTGAAGTTACTCCGGATGCTATGCTACTCATACCCTATGCCCTCAACGCGCGAGTTAGATTTCCATTTGTCCTTTCGAGTGACTGAACCCTTAAAACGAATACACGTAAAGTGAGTCTGTGTGTTCTCGGTCTCGCGGCTAAACTACTGAACCACATATATACGGTTCCGTCGCTCTGTAGGTAGTGCAGCTTCCAAACTCGCACAGGAAAAACTTTCATGTGATGAACATTTTTGTTTGTCTTGAGTTTAGGTGTTTTTTATGCTTAATATGAGCGTATTCAAAAAGTATGTGTAGGTATGTATCTATTATGTTTATGTTACCTACAGCTACAATCTTTGCTTTGTTTGAGACCAAACTAGAAATAAATTTAATATAATAGTTATTATTTTCATATTAAATATTGTATGTATATCGCGGTTAAAATTGCTAGAAGAAGGTAACCAGCGACTGGATACACACACACACACACACATCATAATGTGAGGAAAGCCCCTTTTCCCCAGCCACTTTAGTTCTGTGTGACAAGTGGTGAGTTTATCGCAGCAATACTGTGTCTGATGCAGACTATTTTCTGGACTAAGGTGGCCCCGGTGCGGTCGTCCTTAGTCCAGATAACTCGAATATCAAACTCAAAAAGTTTGTATTCAAATTAAGTTTTTGACAAACACTTTTGAATCGTCAAAATGATCTAACCTTCAAGGTTTTTTTAGAAAACGTCGTTTTATCCGTGTTTTCAGGCATTGATAAACTGAAAAATATGACTCTTACTGACATATATTGGTGAGTAGAAATACTATTATTTTTACCGACACAGCAAAACTAAATCTACTTGACAATAGATTGGGTTGTTAAAAAATAAACCAGCAAAGATCGGTTTTCCAGGTACTGTATATCATGCTATTATAATAAAAAAAAAATTATCACCCACTTTAAAGAAATAAGTGGTGGAGAAAGAGCAGATGCCACATTGATAGTTCGTGACGAACAAGCCAGGGTGGACATAAAAAATATGTTATGTGCCCTGAGCTGTAAAAATACAGCCAGACTGAGATCTCCCACTTTTTTCAAATCGGTTGAAAAAAGTATCGGTCAAAAATTTTTTGGTCTACAATTATGGTCTCTAAAATCCATATTTTTAAAGTAAATTTCTTTCCAATTCATTCAAATATTTTGTCGATATACTGCCTGATTCCGGTGGATAATACCTTTATTCTGTGGCTAGGGCAAGCGGCACAGAGTCAAAATATTTAGGTCTACGACCTAGGGACAAAGTAGTGGCGATCGGAGTGTTAGTAAATTATAATAAGGTGTCATAAGCAATTCTACGGCAGGCGTAATGCAGTTGCAACAGAGTGAGATATGCATTACTGCTAGTGCGTGATGCAACGCGGCGGCGTCGGCGTCCAGCGCAGCTCCGAAATTGTTCTGCCTCGTATAAAAACCTCATAAACGTAACAGTCCGCACTTTGGACAATTTATTATTATAGCTTCCGTGTTATAATAACAATTTACCTGTTTACTAATGTTTATACTGAACTTACTAATTTTAAATGTTAATAACCAGAATTTCTATAATACGAGTATTTCTGATTAAAATAATCTATATTTATTTTCATTATAATTAAATAATTAAATTATATTTAAAATTTTCCTAAGTGCGACATAAAAGCGAAATTCATATAATTTATTAATTTCTGCTTGGCTTTCTTTTTTTATACCACTAAGGTGGCAAAAAAGCTTACGGTCCATCTCATGTTAACCTGTCTCTGTTACCGTACCCTAGGCCCTAGAGTATCTAATTGGTAAAGAAAAATACCTGTCTTATAATAAATCATTAGCCCGCAAGTAAGATATTGGTGTCTGCTGACTGCCTGGAAATCTCAGCTGAAAATTTAAAATACTAACTACATTGGAATTAGGGTCTGGACTGGTTCGAACTCTAAATGTAGGGAGATGACATTTGAAACAAAGACAAAAAACTCAAATTATTGTTGTGGCAATATTAATTTCTTTTCTAAAGCTTGCCACATACGAGGCGTATAATATACTTTTTAGTCTGCGAGCGTTGCATATAAATATTTATAGCATCTGCGAGGTACCACACACGGCACATATGCGACGTATGTCGTAGTAAATGAAAACCAAACATTCAGTTTTCCAGGGCCGTCTAAGCTAGCCTAGCCTTGCGGGGTGCAAGGGGAAAATTATGATTTAGGACAAATGTATGACCAAAATATGATGATTAAATATTGAAAATTATGGACCGCGATTGATCTCTAAGTCTAAGAGGGGTGATAGAACCTTCCTTTTAGGGTTCCGCGGGAATAACTATGACAGAGTTAAACGAACAATTGCTGAACCTATAGCATGCTATAGCAATTCATATGTATAATTAATTAATTAATTGGAGTTAATTAAGGCGTTCCACGCCGATAACCGAACTTTGGGCGGGCCGAGCCGCTGGCAAAGTCTATATATTAGATAATAAATCTATGTATTAGATAAAAATAAATGGCACGCCCTCGCGGTTAATAATGTAGGATCTGCAGATGTTATCTATAGGGAAAGCACTGAAACATCCTTTTTAAAAAAAAAAATAACAAATAGTGAAATTAATGATACACCCGCGCGCTCAAAAACACATAGAATCTTCATTTTGACGTTGGTTGAAAATAAATGGTTTCTTCTTTTTGGCGCCCCCACGTCAATTAATGCATCAATCTGTATTTATTTGCGAAAAACTGAGACAGAGTCCGTCAATATCGCTCAGCAGATGCGGATGCTAGAAGATGAAATATATATTATCCGCCCCTTGTGTGCACGTCTATTGATTTATATGGAGAGCGATGTTATATATTATAGCGCTGCGGAGTATTTTTTATTTTTTATAGCATCTGCCTCGTATGTGAAAACCTTAATAAGTTTGCTCGATCATTGGCCTAGACTCTTGACATAGACCCTAGATTGTCTTAGCAAAACAAATAAAATCTTATGCAAAGGCCAGTACATTAAAAGTAGTTAGGTATTTTTTGTAAACTGAGCCACAAAAACCTTTCAGGAAACACTTAGCACTTTCATAACTAATCAATAATTGATGACTTAATACCGCCTGATAGGTAATAAAATTACCTACTACATCACCTTAATCATTTTAGTGCTAAAATTAAACCCATCACTTATTTCATCATATGGACTAATGTGATTTATAACATAATTCACTAGTCACTCATTTCTTAAGTTATTAATGTCTGTATTTGGCGCAAGCAGTCATTACTTCCTTATTGTATCCAGTCATAGTTGGCACGGTAAAGGCATCGATTCGTGATAGAAAGACGTGCCAATCGTGCCGTGATCTCATCTCCTGCAGCTCGCTGGACGCCTGGTCACGAATTTGAAAATGACCAACTGTGTATTTTCGATTCTTAGTTAGGAAAATAATAGTTACAACTTTGTCAGTTAATTATACCTAATCTTAACCTTACCTAACCTTTATCTTAAAATACTCTTTTTATGAGAATCCAAAAAAAAAATAGTTGGTACCGTATTTACGGTGAAAAATCATCCACAGACAGATACGGGACAGGCGACTTCATTTCATACTATGTAGTTCGCTGAACTGAGAGTCAGTGGTGGCCTAGGGGTTTCGCCTTGCGTCCTGAGGGGCGGAGGTTGGAGGTGTTGGTTTTATAGATTCCGCATAATTGTCTACTTGCAATACTAAGTCACGCGACAGAAATTCACAGAATAAAGAATATTATGATCACGAGAAGTCATGTTTATTGCCATCCTATGGGTCGTAAATTTTAGGCTTGTTTGAATTATTATTTATCCAGTTTCTAAATACATGCAGATTAGGTAGAAATCAAATTATACACTAGAAAAGACACAAACCAGCCTGGCGTGAAACTTAGAGACACCTACGTATGACCGGGTTAACGAGAGACTGATGGTGGAAGTCGTACGTAGTGCCTTTGGGCCATATCACTCAGCGGGCCATTTCACTCTCTGTGGGCAGCGCCAAATAGACTCTGTTCTTAAAAATTATCTTGAGGGGTGAGGTGAATAAACCTTTTTAAAAATCTGTTGGTTTGACATTGTCTGCATATAATGTGGTTAGCTAAATAGACCGAATGTGTTTAAGATATCAAATTATCTCCAAATACCTTGCTGTCCGTCATTTCAACGTAATTACCATATTCAAAACGAATTCACTTGTATCGTGAATTACTTGCGAAACAAAGTCGTCCGTCAATTTGTTTGTCCTATAGGATCTGAAAATCAAACGACGGATTATGGTAGTGATTTTAACAAAGAAACAAAGAAACTCTCTCTGGTTACCAAATATTTATTGCTTTGTCTCAATATTTTCCAGGGTTCCTAAAATATCATCTGAAAACCTTTACAATTTTCACACAAGTTGGCCAATGGCTAGTTTGTAAATAAATAAAAATAGCAGTTCTCATAAAATTTTATTGCCTACTTGGAATGCTATACTCAAGGAAAGTTCTTATCAATTCTCTTCAATGTTTATTGTCACGCGACACTCACGTATGCATTAATATGCGATTGCACATAACAAATAATTTATACATTTCTTCGATTGGTATTGAAATATTAATATTTGCATACATAGATATTTTCACATTTTCCTGCCAGGTGGGATCACCAGCGGCTAGATCATAACACACCTATATCATAACGTGGGGCCTCGTTTTTAGGGTTCCGTACCCAAAGGGTAAAAACGGGACCCTATTACTAAGACTCCGCTGTCTGTCACCAGGCTGTATCTCATGAACCGCATGTATTTCTGTTGCCGGAATAACAGCAAATACTAAAAAACAGAATAAAATATATATTTAAGGGGGGCTCCCATATAACAAACGCGATTTTTTTTTGCTTGTTTTTGCTCGATATTGATAACGGCAACAGGTAGACGATTGCAATATGCACAGAATATTAAGTTATACATTCACTTTAAAAATAAATAATTTAATTAGAATAAAACAAATATTTAAGGGGGGCGCCTATACAGCAAACGTGATTTTTTTTTTGCCGTTTTTATAGATTCCCTTCGTGCGCGAGTCCAACTCGCACTTAACCGATTTTTTTACGCTCGTCTTACATGTATGCTCTATCTATAATGTATACCTCAATTAGACCCTCAAAGAGACCCTAATCCAGAACCTGTTTCACCGTTGCGTAACCGAACACAGGAAGTCCTATCAAAATCCTCCAAATTTAATCAATTATTTAGTTAGAAAACTAATTTCTGGTCAAACATTACTGTGTTCATTTCTTAAATAGGTAAAAAAAACATTTTTCCCTATTAGAAAAAAGAATCTATCAGCCTAATAGAACGAAAACGATAAATCAATAGACATTAGTTAGTAATGAAGCATGAAAAAAAAGGAAAGTGACGGCTGAACGTTTGACCTCGATGTGCCTGTGATGCTATCAGTCTGTCACGACACGACGCGACTGCTCGCTTCCATCCAAGAACTACGGGCTCAAAGAAATTAATTCGAAGCCCATAGCGGGTTTCGAACCGAATTAGGTTCATGATCATGTACAAAAAGTGACATGCGGCCAATTATTCTATGTTCGTGACACCGTCAATGTATGAGGTTTCACCACGGTGTCAGAGTTTATCGTAGTGGGTAGGGCGGGATTAAATACTATAGTACATATAATAAAGATAGGGGATAATCAATATACGACAAGTTAGCCGCATTTGATCATTTTTAACGTCAGTAGGTCAATTGTGAGAAACAAGAAGAAATGTTCAGGGAGCTACAAGGTTTACTATATACAACGCTGGCTATATGGGTAGGTAGTGTTTTCGTAAATACGTCAATTGGCATCCTCTTTCTTCAAACTTGGTTCCTTAAACGCGGTTCTACATTAAGGAAATTAATGTTTCTTTTTTTTATACCTGATGCGTTCCTAAACCATTTAGCCTATTGCCTTTGGAAAGTTGCTGTGCCTGCGGGTTGTTTTGACATATTTGTTGTGTATTTCATTGATTTTGGTAGCAGTCCGTGTGTTTTCGGTTTGAATTAAAAGGGCAGAGGGGCTAAACAGTAAGAGATATAACCTACCGGAATCGTCATCGTGTCCAGTGTTGAGTTGCAGTGCGAGCGTCCGCAGCTGTTTGTAGACTTCTGCGGCCTCAGCTCGCAGCCAGTCACCTTCCTCCTCAGGTTCCGCCTCCAGCTCGGCATGCAGAGACCTTGCAGACGACAGCTCGGTCTCTGGCGCACCCACACGCTCAGCAAGAGTGTCGTGAGACCGCTGCAGGCGCTCCAGGTCCTTTAACGTGTTGTGGTAAAGGTGCTCCTAAGGAATAACAGTAATTATTAAATTAAAGCTGTACATATGCAAGCTATAATGGTATGAAAGCTACATACAGACAATTCAACAGTATCAATTATTTTTGAATTACTTACAGATTGAATTAGCACGAACGTCAATTTAAACTGATTGCAATTTAAAATCATTGCAACTCATTGGACAATAGGAGGGCATCCTTTGTAATGCACAGACATAATTCCGCGTTACCACCTAATAAGAACTTGACATTCAGCTATGTTTACACTAGAGGAATGTTTACACTAGAGGAGATATTTTATAAGCAAACCTCACGTCACAGTTAAAATTCTAGTTACAAAGTCACGTGCCACAATATATACGCGGAAATGCTAAGTTACAATTCAACTAAGTGAAATTCAGCCCACCATATACTGCAATTGCTTGAGGCAGCGCGGGCACTAGCGGGCAAGTGCGGTGAATCTTATAGTACCTAGTACATAATAGCCCAATGGGTTATATAAACCATCAAGTTTAACATATTGTATTTTTTTAGTGCCATTTTACCTACCTATTTTTTTTTTTCACACAGTACATTTTATTACACAAATAACGCGGTTTTTGTTTGAGCTCGGCCTTCCCGTACAGTATCCATCAAACTGACATATTTTACACAATTGCTCAACTTCGCAAACCTTCAAGGTGTTATGAGTTTTAATTGGGCGGTGGGCATTGTTCTCAGTCAGTCGGACGTAAGGTACTCAAGTTTAGTTTGATAACAGAAGATCTTGGGCGGTGCTAATTGGCGGTTTATTAGTTTTTTAAAAACAAAGATAGAAGAAGCCATCGACTATTTCTTGGACAGCAGTTTCAGTCAGTTATGTATGTTTTGGCAGGTTTATTTTCATAATAATAATAGGTAAACCAAGTGAAACAAGCGAACAAAAAAAACCGTTCATAAAAAAGAGTTCAAAAAGGGGAACACATGAAATAACAGACGTAACAACTAGTTTTGCTATCTACACAATCGTTTACTATCCAGATAACAATCCTCTACAGGAAGAATGTCGAAAGCGACACAAAACAGTTTTACGTTTTACTGCCAATTACGTAAGACAGTAAAATAAAAAAAGCAATTTTGACGCTTATGCTGTTCTACCTGTATACGATTGAAAGGTTGCTGCAATAGAATGGTATCAGGTTTATGGATCGATCGATAATCTTTATCGGTATTTGATATCTAGAGCACGCGTCTATCGCAGACGGTATCGATGCGGCACCGCTTGATTGACTATTCGCTTGTAATCTATAACAACTAACGATAACTGTGTACCAAACTGTATGTATACGTAAAGTTGTGGGTAATTGCATTAGAAATGGAATAAAAAGGACTTATCCTTTAATCTTTATTGTTTTAATCAAAGATAAAGTAAAACCACGGTTAAAATATTAAACATAGATTTGCTTCGAGATGAAAATGTGTGTAAAAATGAGGACTACTTATTGCAGTCCCGCCTGAAGTAATAATGTCGTTATTTAACACTATTAATTTTTACTTTTAGGGTCAATTTAATCAAAAACAAATAATGGCTTTATCTATATAACTCAGCATAATTTTCTTTAATTGTATAGTTTAACTGTTAGAGTATAAAAACTAAGAAAATGTTATTTAGTGACATTAATAGGTTTTTATTGAATTTTCCCGAAAAGTAAAAATCGTCCTGACTCTCGACGATAATCCCTATTATAATCATTTAATTTATAATCAAGTTATAATTTAAATGTTTACATTGACTAATCTTAACAAAACCATTTGAATTTGTGGTGTAAAAAGATGTTATAAGTGGTTTATTGAATGCCAAACTCCGAGCGAGATTGAGATTGAGCGCCGAAAGTTACCTTATAGGTGTTGGATAACGGCATCATATAAGGTTTGCAAAATTAAAGCACTTGTGGCTGTTACTTAAAAGTGATAAAAAATAATTATTTTAGGTACTAATTAAAGTAAGTGTAGCGAGGTAGCGAGACTTTCATTGAAGCAAACATCTTTATAAAACTTGTTTTACTTTAACTAGTTGTCAAGACTGGATAATAAAGAGCGCAAATTAAAAATAAATTATCAAAGACACAACTTCATGGTATTCAGGTTATAGGTAATATAAAATAACCAGTTATTTAGAAATAAAAACTGTTATGCTGTAGAGTAAATTACATTACTGTAGAGTAATTTGTTTATTTATCTTCTTCTTGACTAAGCGATTCTTTAACAGCTCAGTCAAGCAAAAACAGAGATAGGTATCCTAAAAACTAAAAATCTAAATATAGAAATGTAAAAGAAAAATATCTACTTTAATATTTTTTTTCTTTGTTTTTTTTATAGAGAAAGAAAAAGTCCGCGAATACCCAAGATTTCTATTTCAACGTCAACTTAAAATCTTACCTGTTCTTTTAGCTGCCTCTCCAATGCAACGATCCTATCATTGGCCTCCTCTAGCTGCTGCATGAGCCCCTCTTTGTCACAGAGCGACGTCGTCAACCGACGCTCCAGCTCCGTCTTCTTGTCTGACATCAGCGCCAGCTCGGCTTTGAGAGATGAAAGACTATGGACATGGTCCTGTTTAAGAAACGACAATAGTTAGCTTGACTGTACTGTACTATCCATTAATTAATTCGAATATAACTACCTATAGTAGGTACAGACAGAGGTTGAATCAAGAATTTATTTAAAGACTTCATATTGCTAGTGACTTCATCTGTATGTAGTTTTAGATGTTAGCTTTGCCCACTATTTTGCCAGTATACTACGACCACTACAATTTGAGCCTGTTATACATATGTAGGTATAAAGAGACAATTTTGTACAAAGCATGGCCTTCTCCGAAACGAAAAGGACCATGTTTTGTGATAATAATTGAGAAAATATGGTCCTATACCTGTAAGCTGGTCTTCCGCATGGAGCATTGGTCTTTTAGTCCCTCAAGCTGTGCTAACAGTTGCGCCTCTGTGGCGGAGGACTCTTTAAGCTGCGCCGTGAGACGAGAGTTCTGGGCCGTCAGCTCCGCAATAAGACTGGCTTTTTCTTCATCGCGCTGGTGAGAAAAAAATTTAGTTAGCAAAACTACTCAAAACACAAAGAAAACTCAAATTAAGCACGTTTGATTTTAAATAATTTGTTATACAAACAAGAGAAAAAAAGAAGTCGTAAAATTAAATGTTTTCATTTCCAATAAAACTTTTCAGAATTCAAAAAGCCTGTAGAAAACCGTAGATTTATGTATTTTATTAGGTTAGGAAATAGTTTTTTTTCTTAATTATGAAGTATACGAAATATTTGTTACATTTGAATAGTGATTTGACACTACTCAAATATTACGAATAATAACATTGGCCGAATTTTACAGCCCCTAGTCGCAGCACAAGCTGAGCATGTCCAATCTTGGCGTCGTAGCACACAAATATTGTTTTATAATTCAATTTTAATTGTAATTTTTTTTTTTATATTTCTTTTATTTTTAATAAGTGTTGGATTCCGTACCCTAGATATAAATAGACCTACTCAGGAAAGTAGTAAATATTTTAGGGTTCTGTTCCCAAAGGGGAATTAGCGGAACCGTATTACTAAGACTTCGCTGTCCGTCCATCCGTCCGTCTGCCACCAGGCTGTACCTCATGAACCGCAATAGTAAGACAGTTGAAATTTTCACAGAAGATGTATTTCTGTTGCCGCTGTAACAACAAATACTAAAAAACAGAATAAAATAAATATTTAAGGGGGCTCTTATACAACAAACGTAACTTTTTGCTCGATATTGATAACGGCAACAGGTAGACGCTTAAAATATAAGGGGGGGGGGGGCTTACGGAACCCTTCGTGCGCCAGTCCCACTCGCACTTGGCCGTTTTTTTATTATTTATTAAAACACACTACAATCAGATAAACACATTTAAATTAAAAATTTAAATACATATTTAAATCTAAGTTATTCCTCCTTTGCTTTAGCTGCGTGAAAAGTTGAACCCACTTATGATGTCATTAATAAATACACAGTTGCGTGCCTGTAGCCACACTTGTTCAAATGGAACAGAGAGAGAAGTATGTAAATAAAGGACTTCCTAGTATAATTTATTGGCATCACTCACTATTATAACCATTATTCTGATCTACTGAATATCACTTTTAAAATCGATGAATTACTGTCCAAAAAATAATCCCGTGCAAGTTAATCCGCGCTTTGTTACTGAGTCATAGGTAAATGATATATCCCTATCAATGCTAACGCTCGCAGTCTCCGCGTAGTTTCGTATAATGTCTTTTCTTTTTTCTGAACCCTTTTTTTTATTGTATTATGGATTCAAACTTTTAGTGCACTTCCCAGTGTCCAGTAAATTATAATTCAGTCAAATACATGTTTTCAACGCTTTGTTTCGAGTTTCATTCTAAATCATAGACATAGGATTTTTTCACTACGATGTTCTAAATATATCCATCACATTTCTCTTGAATTTCTCGTCACAGACGCATATCATGACGTATATGCGTCTGTGACGAGATGTAATCTGTAATGGTCTGGGAGCTTAGCAAATAGCTTAGGTGTCGAATTACTCATACTTCTTATATTTTGCAATTTATATTCTGAAAGTTTTCGATGCATAATTTTCCGAAGGACTCCTGGTAAAGGGCAACGAATATTGCAACAATTTGTTCATTGTAAAAGTCTTGACACTGGTTTGTGTCCGATACGGCCATAGGCTCACCACCTCTCACGCTTGTGGAACGGAATACGAGCGATGAATCGTGGTTGTTACAGACATACATTCTTAACATCTCTGACCATCCCTTAGGAGATAAGTGTCGTGACAAGCGGAAACAGTACTCCATTGTTTTATTAGCCAGCGCCTAATCTCTTCTGAACCCTGGTTATGTTCCATCCGTGGCAGTCAACTAAGAAGCATCTACTTTTTAGTTTTAACATGACCTAGAGGGAAAAATTGCTCCATCTTCTGAAGTCTTTGCGGTGACGTACTTGGCTGAAGCTACAGCATAATACACAGCTTTTATCCAATTTGGAAAATAAAAACTCCGTTTAGGCATCACTATTGACTTCTCTATGGTAACCCGGTGTTCAAAAGACTCTACTTTTAACCAAAATTCTTTTAAATAATGTGTATGTATGTATGTGATATGGAGAATAATAATTTATTTGCGTGTGTTGTTATGCAATATTATTATTTTTAATGTCCTTTATTTATATGTAAATATGTTAATCATTTTAATATCTCATAGCACATCCTATCCATTATACTTTTTGCTGTCTCATCTACTCAAATGTGGTTTGAAACAAATTGCTCCATAGCGATAAGACCTCCTATAGGTATTGCATTTTATTTATTAAGTTCCGGCTTAGTAGTTATTGCTTTTTTCATAAAGTGTTTATTGTCTGTAATTATGTATAGGTATATCTACGTGGAAGTAAAAGTTTCAAATCAAATTCTATCTGACGTCTGTCTGATCTTACAATAAATCACTTCATGATGTGTCCAACCATTTTTCGTTTGTTAACCGTGGAACACCCAGTAGTACCACCAGTGGTACTACTGGGTGTACCACGGTTAACAAACGACCATTTCATGAAGATGACACTAAACTCAATTCTTTGTTAAAGTCGAATTATTGTGTCTCAACTAGCAACACCAATAACATTGCTACTAAAAACAAATCTGTACAGCCACTGCTACTGCTAACTACTCGTGTTGTCGAGGAGAAAATAACTTTTTTGTTCATTCTTGAGGAGGAAATACCTATAGTCTAACCTTAGTACTTGTCCGATAGTAACTTATTAGATACGATTGTAGCGTTTATCAAAAATCCAATTGTGATCCAAACACCAAGCGTAGTTAATCACAATAATAGGTGGAACCAATTCAGAGCTACGTGCCAAACGATTCTAGCTCTTTTCCCTTTGTTAATAAGTATAGTATCACCAATATAAATATTTGGGAAACTGTTCTGCGACGATAGTCGTGGAAGGACATCAGACACCGTGACGACTCTTGTGGCTCTCTGCTGTTGCGACATTCCTTTAGGTGCAAGTACCTATACCTACAATTATCCCCTTAATTTGTTGACCTTTTTATCGAAAGTTGCATCCCTTATATCAAATTAATTTGCTATACGAGATAAGGTTTGGGGAAAGGTTTTTTCGCGGTTGTGTTTGGTTTTCAGCAAACTTTTTGCTACAAAAAAATGTCAATTAGGATTCGATGACAAAATTTTAGCAATATGAACGAAGACCTGTCAAAACTAAAGAGATCTTTTACATGACGTTTATAAGTACAGAATAATTAACATGTATATGACCGTAGAGTAATACGATTTGCGTCGGCGGATTCTACGATCTTCAGAAATTAAGATCTGGAGAAAATTATAGTAATAAGTAGCTATCTTATCATACCTAGAATAAGCTCGTATGTTGTCAAAATAAATAAATATCAAATCAACAGTTATTGCTAGAAAGCTAGAGAGATATTGATTAAGTTATTAAATAAGATTCAATCAGAATAAAATGTCTGCCCAAAGTTCCAATGGAGTCACTAATTTTCTTGGTTTGTGACAAAAAACAAAAAGAAACAAGTGATTTGACTAAAACAACAACTGGCCCTTGTGTTCGCATTGCTAAATACGTTTTTATAATAAACATATTTCTCAGCAATTTATAATTGTTGGCCACCCAGTGTACCTATACTACACTCATTATGGAGGATGTTGGCAGACACTGAAGGTGTGGTCTAACCGACGCCGACGCCAGGGTCCGCTAATGAGAGCGGACATCCTTAAAGGTTATCCGCTGATATTTGTGACTTAAGTAAGTAAAGTGGCTGGTATAAACCACATAGTGGCGGTTGTTACTGTCAAGGCGTTTTGAAAAAATAAATCAACATAAAAAAATTCGGTTAAAATATTTCTATCAATCCAAAAAAAAAATCCATTTCCACCCGACAACTACTATTTTAGCAGACTATGTATCTATGTATGTATGTATGTTTGTTAATATATATGTTTATATGTTATACTACTGATCGTGTTTTGACAAAATATGTGATGTTAGCTTCTTTGTAGTCTTAGCAAGGTGTCATAAGGCTGTGAGACGTTTCATAAAACTCAAAATGGCGCATAAAATATAGATTTAACAACTCGAAAAAAAAATTAGTTAAAATGTGTCCTATTCGGTTCTTAGGTCTTTATAGGCACACTAGCTTTTGCCAGCGGCTTCGCCCGACCTAAATTTGGTTATCGGCGTAGGATTCTTACGACAACTTATAATTGAGGTATAGAAAAGAACCTACTTACACTCTCTTCATCTCTCTCTCTCTCTCCCTCTCTCTCTTTCTCAAAAATAATGAATAATTAACTACTACAACTAATTAACTAATGGATTAACCTAGCGCACATGAGTTTTGGAAAATCCTTTCTTAGCGCACGCCTACATCATAATAATTATATGTGTGCTAAATTTCAGCTCAATCCGTCAAGTGGTTGGAGCTGTGCGTTGATAGATCAGTCAGTCAGTCAGTAATAGTTACATTGGGCTAACGCTTACTTTAACCCGATACTTTGTTTACGTAGAAGGTGAAAATATTTTTAAATAATACGTACCGCGCTTTTTTATGCTAACCAAATTTGTTCTATGATAATGCATTATTTGCAACTGTGTTTTTATAAACATGATATTAATCCCTATCCAAATAAATACGTTATTCATCACAAGTATTTAATAAAAAACAAAATTGCCCTTAACATCATTCGATTTTAATGAATATCTTAGGACATATCGCAGTTTTAAATTAACATCGAGGCAAAATAATGGTCAAGTACTGCATTTATGATGTGCAAGGCCGGCGGACAGTCATAAGGGGAAAGGGCGGTACGTATTATTAAAAAATATTTTCACCCTCAACGAATTTTATTTACTATTCTAATTACTTTAGAAGATAGACATATGCTGTCGCGGACTTTATTTTAGAACTTTTAACGGGAAACCATTCTGTCATACGTGATTTTTGCAAAAGCGGAAGCTCTCAAAAGGAAAAAAAACCCCTATTTTGAAAAATTCTTAATTGCTGCTCCGCTCCTGTTAGTCTTAGCGTAATGATTTATAGCCTATAACCTTTCTCGATAAATAGGATATGTAACACTGAAACATTTTTTTCAAATCGGATCAGTAGTTCCTTAGATTATAGTTCAAACAAACGAACAACCAAACTCTTATATATAGTATAGAAGAAGATTAGCTTATGTTTTTGAGTGAGATTAACTTCTTTTGAATAAAATTGAATTGCGTTGTCAAACATGTGTCAAAATAAAATGTTATTTAAATCAAAAGCACTAAGGAGTTTTGATATCAACTTCGAAGTAAATCATTGCCAAAATAACTTTCTACCCCTTTTTAACCCCGTTAGGGGGTGAATTTCAATAGAACACGAAATACGTTTTCCACCAATTCTGTTAAAAAAGGTTTATGCAATATTTGAAGGAGATTGGACCAAGGAATCACGTTGTCCCATACAAACTTTGCCCCCCTTTTTCACCCCCTTAGGGGTAGAATTTCGGAAACTCCTTTCTTATCGGATGCCTACGTCATACAAAGAACACACCCTCCAAGTTTCAGGTCTCTAAGATGAGCGGATTAGGTTGTGCGTTGATCCATCGCATCCATTGTCATTCAGGACAAAGCATTTTATATGAATAGATTTCAAATTTATATTATGTCTTCTTTGATGTGAGGATAGCCGGGTTTTAGTTTTAAAACTTCAACTTGTGCAGTATGTTCTGTTTTAAAATTTGAGGTATTTTCTGGTGCTAAAATAAATAGTCACGAATACTCACAAACAAATAAAATTTAAGTACATAATTGCTTTTCTTAATAACTTTATTGTAAAGCTTATGTAAAGAAAGTTGTGGGTACGAAGCTAGTAGCTTGTAAAGAGCTGGGCGCGCCTGTAATTGCCCCAGGACCTTGAACAGTTTTCCACTCAGGGCTAGAGGGTGGTCAGCGATGAATAACGACCATTACGTAATTTAATCCACTGTTTGACATCACTGTGACCTTTGCGCATTCATTTCGGATTAAATATGGCGTTTTGTGTCAAAGTGGTGATATACCGATAATACGTACATCATGCAGGAAGTATGTTAGATGTGTTTTTACATAACAAAAGTGATTGAAAACAATACATTTAATGATAGCTCTTGCAAATATGGTCTATGTAAGATGTTAGGGCTTGGTTCGCAAAGAGTTCAAAATGATCGCTATGATTGCCTGTGTTTTTCGTTCGTCTGTCTGATTATTTCAGTTTTTTAACCAAATAACCTAAGATAGAAACCTAAACTTTAAATGTAATAGTTTGTTTAGCTGGACTTTTTTCGTTCTTTTTTGGCACTAAGCTAGTGCCTGTAATATTGTGAATATGAGTCATTTTGATCCATAATTGATAAAATTTTTTATCAATTTGATAAAAATAAACGCTCGACTAAGCGACACCAATTGGGTGCATATTGTGAATATTAGTTATTTTGGTTCATTTTAGCATTTGAAAATAGCTTGACTACACGCTGCGCCACCTATCGTATCCTAGCATAGTTAAGGGCTTACTTCATTTCAAAACAAATAATTACTTACCTACACCACACACACATGCTTTTGCCCGCATTGTGTTATACACGATAACAACCAACTATTATTACTTTATGAAGACAGCCCTCTATAGGTAAGAAAAATCCTTTTTTTGAGTTTTCCATTATCTGTGGATTGTGGTTAGATAGATTTATGAAATTGTCGACAATATCACAACGCGGCAAACCAATGCTTGGCAAGTAAAATAAGAATATAACGCATAGTAATCTATATTAATATTATAAATACGAAAGTTACTCTGTCTGTCTGTCTGTTACCGCTTCACGCTTAAACCACTCTACGGATTAAGCTGAAATTTGGCATGAAGATAGTCAGAGTCCCGGGAAAGGACACAGTCTACTTGAAAACTTCAAGTGTGAGTCGGTTTTTTCCAACGTATAATTCTTCTGTACGTGTGTTGGTCGCCTAACTTCTCCTAAACGGCGCGGGAACGATTTCGCTAAATTTTGTGTGAATATTTTAATGGCTTCTTGCAAGGTTTGAATTTACAAATGGACCCAGTAGCTGGCGCTGCAGTCGGTGTGTCACTGATCTTCTCCTAAACGGCAGTGATGATTTTAATGATATTTTTGTGTACCTTTGAGTGGGTCCCTGCAAGGTTTGAAAACACAATTGGACCCGGGAGATGGCGCTGCAGTCGGTGTGTCCCAGACCTTTTTCTAAACGGCTGGGAAGATTTAAATTATATATTTTGTGTAAGTTCGAGTGGGTCGCTGCAAGGTTTGAATCTTCTTCTAAACAGCAGGGACGAATTTGATGTGGCGCTGCTTTTCCGCGCAGGGCAATGTCTACCGGGTCCGCTATCCATACTTATATTATAAATGCAAAAGTAACTCTGTCTGTCTCTCTCTTCACGCTTAAACTGCTGTAGCAATTAGGATGAAATTTGCCATGGAGATAGTTTTTTTTAATAAGGTAGAGTTTTGGAAATAGACATAGGCTACTTGAAAATGTCAAGCGTGAGTCGGTTTTATTTCTATAATTAAGGAGTTGCCTTTGAAATCCTACATCGATAATCGAATTTAGGGCGGGTGGAACCGCTGGTAAATTTGGCGTGGAAAAAGTTTGAGTCCCGTGAAAGGACATAGGCTATTTGAAAACGTCGAGTGTGAGTCGGTTTCTTTAAAAGCTTTCATTTAACTTGCAATCTATGTATGTTTGTTTGGGTGGAATCTTGCTACTTAAGTTTGAAGCAGCTATCTGCAACCAATTGAGCTGAAATTTTTTATACACGTTTAGTTTAGATGACAATACACGATAAGCTGTGTGACGTCATTCTAAATCCAATATGGCGGACCATCCAAGATGGCGGAATAGTTATTTTTAGTGCATTTCTACAATATGGGTATCAAGTGAAAGGGCTTGTTTAGAGTAACTCGAAACATAATGTGACGTAATTCTAAATCCAATATGGCTGAACACCCAAAATGGCGGAATAGTTATTATTTATGCACTTCTGCAATACTGGTATCAAATTAAAGGGCTTGCCGAAAATAATTAGAAAATAACTAAAAAGTAAAAAATAATTTAAAAGCATAAATACCTTTTTTAAAAAAAGCTTTTATTTAAATGCTCTATAAAGAAGAAAACTATTAACTTATAACCTTATTATATACAATTTATATGACGATAAAATTGCGTAAATAAACTTGTACCTATTTAATGGAATAACTTAATCTGCTAATTAAATACTTATAGGTACTGGAGCAGGCTATGTCCGCTCGCATTACTAAATAGGTCATATTGTACATAGAATACAAACTATTCGTAAATAAGGTTTGATATTCTCGTAGGGACATCAATTAAGAAAAATAAAATGTTTGAATTTGGAGTAAAGCTGAAACAAGCAAAGATGCGTTGCATGTATTTTTGTTCAGTCTTCGATTGTTAGACGCCCGCTTCAGATGCTAGATCCGAGATGAATGGTTTTTTATTATGGGTAATTAAAGTAAATTTCAAGAAAAGCATCAACGTTTTGCATAAAAAAAAGAAGATATATCCCGCGTGATAACAGGTGTAATGGTGCGACACCCTCTTGTCTCGCATCCACAGCTACAGTTTGGATTGAGGCAAGATTACCATCTTGCCGCGCTCAGCAAGGAGCATTAGCATGCCCCGAGAGGTTTTAGGAGAAGTGTAAGGAGCGCACCTGAAACCGTCCCGTAGCCCCACAATGGGACCAGTACGTATGCTGACTAGCGTTAAGGCTGACGCTGAGTTTCAGAAACTCCATTCAGTGTAGGCCGCGGAGTTAAGGGTCAGTATATGGCCGTTCAATCGAATAGTTGCTATGTTATATTAGGTAGGCTTATATTTTAAGCTTGTAAAATTGTATGCTCACAAAAGAGCGAGGAGTTGCCTATTACAATGATGACAATTAGAGGACCAGGAACTCCGCCCAAAAAAAAATAGAGTTATGTGGGAACATGTAAATTAATTAGATTTAAATAATTGAGTTTATCAATTATAGCCGCTCTAGCATTTAAGAATATACAAAGAAAAATATACATATAAAATTGACTCTCGTTGTATCCTTCATATAACCTGGTAAGGTTCCCGGGGAACTATATATACCTCAAGCAGCAAAGCGAAGTACAACCCCAAACAGAGGTTGGTTGCAGTACTAACGCAAACCTCGCGTCAAGCTTTTATGATCATATAAATTGTGTATAATGAGATTATAAGTTGATAGTTAACATTTTAAAGGAAAATTTTATTTTCTTCTTTGTAGAGCATTTAAATACAAGCTTTTTTAAAAAAGGTTATTTGCTTTTAATTTATTTCTATGATACTTTATTTATATTTTTCTATTGAAATTGAAATCCTACACCGATAACCGAATTTAGGTTGCAGTTGTAAAGACTCTGATTTGTGCCCGACACGGCGATAGGCACACAACTTATCACGTTTGTGTTTGTGGGACGGAATACCATCGGCGAAACGTGGATGGTACGAACATACGTTACGTTCGTAACATCTCTGAACACTCCGGGATAAGGGAGGCAAAGGTATTTTGACGTGACAACGTCTTATAAATTGGTTTGCCGGGTGACACTTCAAGAAACTGCGTTACGCTCCGCTCACGTTATGCGCTCACAATGAGAGCGAGTGAGAGGCACGCGGCATGGTTAGCCCGCCTAAGAGCGAGAGAGACAGACATAAAAAGTGAAAGGCACAAGTTGTCACGTTACAATGTTAATAATATTACGATTAATAGCAAAAGTTTTTTCCTATTTAAATTAATTATTAGTTATTCTTAAGATATCGGCCTCACATATATTTTTGTGTCATAATGTGTTACTGCCGATAATATCGTTGACAACATTTTTAGGCACACGCACTCAATTATTAGCTTGCTTGCTTACACACAATATTTGTTGCACGTGACACAACAACTCAGTAACTCTAAACACGTTCTCCCCGCATTCTGAAACGTTGGGAAGACCTTCAAATCCATGTAAATACATAATTACTCAAATGGGATTTTAGTTAAAACAACAAAATTAGACGAACGATTTTTATAAGTAAAATTGCTGTAAGGTTTCTGTGGTGTGGTTCGAGGGACCGCGGAAAATAATAAAATTGGAGTAATTTTGCATTTTGCAGGATGTACTAGCTAGATATATAATATGTCTTTTTATGGATTTTAAATACATTGTTCATTTTCAACACTAGCTTCTGAATTAAGGTCAACATCGTGAGAAAACCTGCATACATCAAAAGGCGTATGTAAATTCCATCAAAACGCTATGTCGAAATGCACACTTCATGTCCAGGGTAAAGATAGCAGGGACGTTTGAAATCTGATAATAATAAAATAATAGTGCACTTAAGTTTTCATTGGAACAAAGAAGCAAGCTCAAATAATATTGTGTTTAAGTTTTTTAACATTGTTTTCCAAAATGCTTTAGAAATAAAACGCAGTGACGACGATGTCTTTGAAATAAAATTAAGAATAATACCTTATAATACCTTTAAGAATAATAATAAATGGTTTTACCATATCTGTAAGCTGTCTGAGCCTAAAATTAAAACATGAGTTTATTAATTCTGTAAGCTATATCAGCTACACACTTCTAATGATCACCTTACTGAAACCTCTATTGATAAACATTCGTACTTACTTATAAATCACAATACAATATCCTTTATAGATTAGTGAATTAGTTTCGCAAGTTATTAATGAGAAAGATCATTAAATTTAGTTCCGCTTACATTGGAGACTGAGCGTCAACCTTGGATTAGTCCCATGTGTCGGTAGTTGCCGCATTCAATGTTAAGCTTAAGAACGTGGTGACTTTGTTTACAAAGCGGATTATTACGAACAATTATAAATGTCAAGGACCCCTGATTTACGAATATAGACGCACATTGTGTTAAATTTAATGGCTGGTACTGATCGCTATCAAATAATATATAGGTAATAATGCTGATGTAGGAATTATTCTTGCACAATTTACGTGAGACAGCAATTCAATAAGCGTTTATGTTTTGCAATTTAAATAATAGGGTGTACGTTAAGCCGTCGGATCCGAACGGCTTAAATTCCGTCTACACATCGAAAAAGTATTAAAAATTTAAATACAGTATTTTTTTGGAAACGTACATACCTATTAACAATCTAACTGTGTCGTTGTATCTATACCTATATTACAAAAATAATTAAATACCTTAACATTCTGAGTATCCATGACTCTGAGAACCACTTTCAAAATAAACCACTGTACGGATTAAGATGAAATTTGGCTTGGAGGTAGTCTGAATCCCAGGAAAGGACATAGGCTACTTGAAAACGTCAAGTGTGAGTCGTTTTTTTTTCTACGTATAATTCTTCTGTACGGGTGTTTATCTCCTCCTCCTAAACGGCTGGCACGATTTGGGTGAAATTTTGTCTGTATATTTCGATGGGTTTCTGGAAGGGATTGAAAACAAAATAGGATCAGGTAGGTGGCTCTGCAGTCGGTGTGTCTCTGATCTTCTCGTTAACACCAGGGATGATTATAATGGCATTTTTGTGTACGTTCGATTGGGTCCCTAAAGGTTTAAGAACATAATTGGACACATCTAGCGCTGCAGTCGGTGTGCAGTTTCCTAAACTGCAGGGATGATTTTATTCATATTTTTTGTGTAAATTTGAGTGGGTCACTGCATGGTTTGAAAACACAATTTTAGCCGGTAGGTGGCGCTGCAGTCGGTATGTCACGGATCTCCTAAACGGTAAGGAAGATTTAAATGATATTTATTGTGTACGTTCGAATGGATTTCTGCAAGGTTTGATAACACAATTGGACCCCAGTAGGTGGCGCTGCAGTTGGTGTCACTTCTCCTAAACGACAGGAAAAATTTTAATGATATTTTTTGTGCACGTTCGAGTTGGTCCTTGCATGGTTTGAATTCATAAATGGACCCGGTAGTTGGCGCTGCAGTGTGTATGTCACTAATCTCCTAAACGGCAGGGAAGATTTGATAACACAATTGGACCCGGTAGGTGGCACTGCAGTCGGTGTGTCACAGCAAAGATTGAATTTAAGACAATGATTTTAACATTCGCTGCAATGCATGCGACTCTATTATTACCATATAATTTAAACTTTAATCATTGTGAAATTTGTGGAATGGAAATAAAACATTACATAGAACGTAAAAAAATGCAACGAAGGGCTAACTTTATATCAAAAAGATTTAAAGAAAGGCTTCCCACCAATGCTTTCACCATAGAAAATTTAGGAAAAAATGGAGAAAGAAAGACTTAGAGGTGGTAAACAGTGGGATATCCAAAAATGTCTCAACCGTACATTTGTTACAAGTAATTATGGAATCGCAAAATTTAAAAAATATAAATGTTAATTTAAAAAATCATATGAAATGTGCTTACTTTTCCGGGCAGGACAACGTCTGCCGGGTCGGCTATCCATACTAATATTATAAATGCAAAAGTAACTCTCTCTGTCTGTCTGCAACTTCTTTACTCTTTAACCGCTATACCAATTAAGAAGAAATTTGTCATAGAGATAGTACCTAGAAAGGACACAGGCTACTTAGAAACTTCAAGTCTGAGTCGTTTTTCTATAATATTTAATTAATATTTTCTATATTGAAATTTTAATCCTACACCGATAACCGAATTTAGGAGGGATAAGTGGAGAGCCTATCTCCGTGCCGGGCAAAAATCATAGTCGAGACAACTTTACAATTAACAAATTGCAACAATATTGGTTGCGTCTTACCGGGAATTGAATTCTAGACCTGACGGTAGCCGCACGCTGCCACTTAGTCCTCAGAGGATGATAAAATGTTGTTGCCTTGCAAATCCGGTAAATACAATTCAGTAGCACTCACGTACAGAAGTACACCATCCACATGTGTAGGAGTGCACTCCCTGCTTATGTGGACGATACTCACTTCACTATAACATTGCTATACCTATTGGTGAAGGTATAGCGCACGAACAACTTGCGCTTCCTGAAAATGCCTCGTATTAAGACGAAACACGTGTCGAGTTTTGTAAGAAATCTAGTGGTGTAATGTTATTATGAAGTTGGCATCGTCCATATAAGTAGTGAGGGAGGGAGGTGTACTCCTACACATGTGGATGGTGTACTTCTGTACGTGAGTGCCACTGAATTGTTTTTACCGGATTTGAAAGGTAACAACATTTTATCTTAACAATGAATTTCGGCAAAGTAACGCCTGATTCTATCAATAAGTCATAGAGGAAGCAAATTCAATAGTGGTTTTGTAACCGATTCCCTTTCTCAGTGGGATAAGACAATTGAGGGGCATGTGTAACTGGTAAAGATCGTCAATTTCATTAAAAGCACTTTGTTCAGTTACACAATGAAGTCATCAAAGTTCTATTATCTAACGTAAATATCATTATTGCGAGCAAATAAATAAATTCACCTTAAAGTTAGTTAGCAGTCGATTGAGCAAATATCAAATTGACTAAGTAATCAAAATTGTGTTGATTGCGACACAGACAGCGAACCATTTTAAAAGTCTTGCGTAAAAAAAGCTTGAAGTGGTCAGATGAAATAACGGTAAGTATATATACCTTAGGTAGGTATACCATACCTTCTTACATCGAACGCTGTAAGTAAATATAAAAATGTTGTTTTCTTCGCTGTTAATGTAGGCCAGCCAGGCTAGTATCACGCTATATGCCGAGGATCATTATCCCTTAATGTTTTATTAGGCTAAAATAATCCAGAAATCTGAACAACGACTTCAGGAATTAAGAATTTGTTATTAAATCATTTGACCTTCCTTCATAAAATTTTATTATGCTTGTTTTCAGGACCAGTCTTCATCATTTGGACTAGGAATTACGAAAAATGGGCTATAGAATCGGGGACTTTTTCTGGTGGTATAACAACAACAACGAAACAACCCGACTTCATCACTTCAGAGTGCTTTAGATCATTTACAAAAGTATTACTCGTCCAACTGGTAAAGTCTTTAAAAGTCATATAAAGGTATTGTCAATCAGCCTTTACAGTCCACTTCTAGATATGGGCCTTCTTGATGGACGCCAACACACCCAGTCCTTCTTCTTCTTCTGGTCATCGGTCCAGCTGGCGGTAGGGCGACCCACACTGCGCTTACTAATCCATGATCTCCACTTTAAGACTTGTCTTCCCCAACGGCCACGGTTTTGCGAGTAATATGACCTGGCTTAACATGAGGGAAAAAGTGATGAAAATGAGCTTAATACGATTATCTTTGCTGTTGTAAGATGTTGGGAAGTTTGGCATTCCACTTACTATGCCCCGTGGTTTCGTCCCCTTATTGCTGTAGTAATGTAATAGTGTGTTTTTTTGGAATGAGATAACCCACTACATAGATAAAACCGTATAAGTATGTTAAACTAGAACATGGTCTGGAAAGATTAAGGTATTTGCTGACCAGCTGACTAGCAGATTAATCGGTTTTTAAATTACCGATTATTCTTTTGGAGATCTTTTGGTTATTTCGCCATCACTCGGCTTGTTGTTCGACAGGTTTTTTTGTCGAGACGCCTCCGATGGAAGACTGTATGAATGAAATGATTTTGCGAATGTGTTTCCAGTAACAAAATATTATGTGAAATTTAACCCATTGAGTGTAGTGGCGCAACAGTAACGGTGAAACAAAATTTATTTAAATAACTATGCGAAGAGAACTGCGCTCACCTATATAAACACAAATACCTGATACAATTTCTATCAACTAAACTTTGTAAGCACAAGACTTTCACTTATTTATTAATATTATATAAACAATTCTAACCTGTTTGACTGAGGTATCCCTGGAGCCGATCTTGGTGGTGAGCTCTTTAATGTCGTTTTGAAGCTCCAGGATCCTAGCTTCGTATTCACCTTGTGTCGTGTCCATGCGACGCCGCAACAAATGCTTCTCTTGTTCCAGCTCCTGAGAGAAAAAAATAAACTTTGGTTCAGTGGGTCTCTTTAATTATGTATTAAAGAAATTTTCAGGTCTACAATCGAAAAATATTAAAAACTGAAATGTAAAAATGAAAAAAAAAATTGTTTTTTTATTTCTTGCCGAATTAGAAAACATCATGTGCGGATTTTTTATTTATTAGTTATATTATATATTATTAATAGTTATTTACCCGCGTTAATTCACTGCTCGCTCTGAATTTAATGGCACAAAAGTAGCCTATACATGCAGGTAGTTATTTAGCCTACAACCTCCCACAAGAATTGGGCTATTAAATGTAAAAATATTTTTTTAAATCCGACTGGTAGTTCCAGAGATTAGCGCGTTCAAATTCACCAACTAACAAACGAACCCTTTCCACTCATAAGTTCAAGACTTTACTATATTATCTTAGTAGACGAGACTAGATTAAGATACATGATAGACATTCTTAACTTTGTTTTTAAACAGTTTGGGCTGGCTCGAGGTCCGCATTTTAGTGGCGGCAAAAATAAGGCACAACTTTTTAAAGTCAGATGAAAGGAGTGCCAAAATTTTGCTGCTTGTGATAACTTAACATATTACCATCATACATCATAGCGTAAGTACTATTACTAGATATTATTAGTATAAGTAATAGGTACTACTAGATACGAGCGTGTTTAGGCAGACACGATACATAATTTTTTCTTTGCTCTTTCTTCACCTAGTCTATGTTAAATAGTTACGTCTGTGTTGTTACATTCCAATAAGTTTATTTCCGATATTGACCGATGATTGCAGATTATTCAATCAATTGTCGCTTCTACATTTATAGATCAAAGTTACATTTTTTTCTGCTTTTAGTAGAATAATTAATGTAGATGTTATTATCCGTATTTCCCAGCATTTTCTTGTTGTAACAAAGACAATGCGATTCGCATACAAAATGGCCGACGGAAACATTTCCTTTAAATCTCTTCCGCGCGGAAATGCGAGTATTTTTTACTTTTACAATTAAACCGTTCAGTGCATCTAATTGAACTTTTCCAGTAATTAGACACGTGGTTAAGTTAGCTGATTAGTTAAGTTAAGTTAAGTTAGCTGATTAGTTAGCATTATTCATATTAAAAAGGTTAAGGTACTTGATACGAATAAAGGTTAGGTAGGAAAAAAATAGTTGTTTTTTACCTATTTGTCATATAAGTTTATACTTGAATTTGAATAAAAAAACTAGTATACAATCAATTATATAATTTAAGATAGCCATAATATACCTATATATATATGATATATAATTTTTTTCGTTATATATCTATGTTTATTATTTCCTTTTACATTTTTAATATACTCGTTTTTTTTTTATATACCACTAAGGTGGCAAACAGGCACACGGTCCGCCTGATGGTAAGCGGTCACCGTGGCCTATGAACGCTTGCAACACCAGAACACTCGTACATGTATAATAATTTATTTCAGCACTTATCTATACTTATATTCGTTTCGTAATTTATTTTAACGCACATACTATATTGATTTGTTTTTACTATTTCATAAATTCTTTTACCTTAAGAAAAGTTTGCTCTACAGCGATAAGATCACAATTTGTACCTCTATTATATATAATACTACATTATGATACAAGTCAGCAGAGCTCATAAGTGTCATACAGCTGTTTGAAGGACACTAAATACTTTATATATTAGTGTTATATACAACTCCTAGTGACTTATAAAGTCCTAGTACATCAATCTTATAAACACACATAATCTACATAGAAGTAAGGAATACAATATAAATAAATAAACATACATAATCTTTCTTTGATTATGACTACCTGAAGGTTAGAGTTTAAGAAGAAAATATATTTATTATGCAGGCAATATCATCAATATAAATAAATACTTTAATTTTTTCTTTGATATATAATGTTGATATTTAATGGAGTATCATATGTACTAATTTAATATATATGTTTTCTAACTAACACGTTGGACTTATTTTTCTAAAAATAAGATCTTAGTTCATAGGCATGATTTCATCTTGCTAAAAATTAATAACTGAAAATGGTGCAGTAAAGGCTGTTTTATGAACAAGTGTGTTGAAAAATTAAAAAAGAATATAAAGTAAAAGGCACTTGTGAGGTAATTGGTATTACTGCATAAGTGCGTAAAATACGCTTTTAAGATGCTGAAAACGGTGCAGTAAAGGCTGCTTTATGAGCAAGTGTGTTGTTTTATATTTGGTTTTGTGCAATAAAGTATTTTATTATCATACGACACTTCTTTAAAATACAGTAGATATCTTTAATTGCAGATAGCACTACCAGCCGCACTACTGGTAGCGCTGTTTACAAATGCTAGCACTACCATGGCACCGTTTAAATGTTTTATGGTACAATCGAGGAAAAAATACAAAAAGAAATCGGCCAAGTACGAGAAGGAGTTCGTACGATCTAAGAAGATCGACGTGTGTTTGTATTTCGATGGATTGACGACGAAAAGATAGTTTTTCCCCACCGACCAACTGAACGGCACAACTAGTGCGGTCGGTGGGTTATGTCGAGCGTTTATAGTCGTTTTAGTTTTTTACTTTCAATATTATTGCAAATGACAGCTGTCAAATTAGAAAAATGATCGATCTCATCAAGATCTTCATTTTAAATGACAGCTGTCAAACCAGAAAAGGCTTCATCTCTGTAACTTTTCATCTTAGACTAGCAGTTTCTTTACAGAAATAATAGATCTCAAGATCTTTATTTTTGATGACAGCTGTCAAACTAGAAACGCCTTTATCTCCGTAATGTTTGATCGTAGACTAGCAGTTTCTTTACAGAAGTGATAGATCTCATCAAGATCTTTATCTAAGATGACAGCTGTCAAAACCAAAAACTAAATTATTACCAAAACTCCAAAACATGTTATCCGAAATGAATATTGATGAGATCTATCACATCTGTGAAGAACCTACTAGTCTACGATTCAAGTTACGGAGATAAAGCCGTTTCTAGTTTGACAGCTGTCATCCGAAATGAAGATTTTGATGAGATCTATCATTTTTGCAAGGAAACTACCAGTATAAGATCAATATTTAGGGAGATATTGCTCTTTCTAGTTTGACAGCTGTCATTGAAAATAAAGATCTTGATGAGATCTATCATTTCTCCAAGGAAACTGCTAGTCTAAGATCAATAGTTAGGGAGGTATAGCCCTTTCAAGTTTGACAGCTGTCATCAGATATAAATAATGATTGAAAATTTAGTTAAAAAAATAATAAAAAAATCAAAAAATGAAAAAAAAACCTAGTGATTAACAAATCAACCCTGGCACAATGAGAATAATAAGTATTTTTGTTAACGACTGTACTTTAAAATATTCGAATGTCTGTCCAGTAGTGCGGCTGGTAGTGCTATCTGCAATAGACGGTAGATATCAGTCATTGTTTAATACCGTTGCTATCGCCTAGGTTCCGAACGCAACGTGTTTTGTTTCTGACAACACTTTTAATGGTTGTCATTAGTCTGCATGAATTAAAAATAGCCCAATTCTCACAGAAAAGTGTTTTGTAATTTATATAAAAAGGTGTTAAGAGTAAAAGTGATGTGTCTTTGTTTAGTTTCATTGGATCCCACGCCACGAACATTAGGTTGTATTTTTCTATTTGTATTATAATACTTTAAGTTAGATCTTGTCCCTACCTTTTATGTCCTCTCTCCATATAGGTACGTACAAGAGTACAATTTAGGAAAGTAAACTTGTTCCTTTAATTTAGGGTTTAATTGTACCTGTCATCATTGAGAAACAGTTTCTAACTTTGACATTAATATTATTCCATTTTATAAAACTGTGTATTTAAGTTATAAGTTTTACACGCAGCTGAACTTGTTCTAGATTTAAGTACTCGTATTTTCTATGAACTACTTGAAGTTACTTGGTTCAAAAGTGCCTTCTCTCATGTGCCTCAGCCGTTGTTTTGTCTCATAAGCCTCATCACATAAGCCTTTGCCAAGAGAAAGAAGGCTTTGGTTATACTCCACTGAGCTGGCCTAAATTTAATTAGCAGACGTGGTCGACAAAGAATTTTTTAATCTCCCATAAGGTCTCTGACTAGATTTACCGACTGCTGTCATGTGAAAACAGCCAAACTACTTATACGTAACTCCAATCTACCATTATTTATTATTAAAATTTATTTAAAAATTATAAAAAATGTATAATTAAAACGTTTTAAGAAACCAAAAAGAACAAGATACAATACCAATTTTTGGTAAGAATCTAACATTTTCAAAATGAAGAAATGAATTCAATCAATGAACTAAAATAAGTTTCAAAAAAATGAAAAGGTTAGACACATTGTAAAGCTAAGCATAATGATATCTGAATTGACGTTAGCTAGCCGTGGACTTTAATGGCTTTAGTTCAAGAATTCAATGCTTTCGAACTATACATGTATAATTAATGACTTTGTTTCATAGTTGGCTGTTGAATCATATACTGTATCTATAAAGAATGTATAATGTAGTATTTTTGCCATTACAGGTATGAATAAAAATGACACAAATGTGTTGTTTTGAAATAAAACAGGTTTTTAATACGTAAATTTTTGCCAGATCCAGCAAACATACAGGCATTGTTATTGCAAAACAAAGGAATGAAATAATGCGTGGCGTCAGCTGTTGTTTGATAAGTCTGCAGTTGTGCAAACCAACATCAAAGCAGGTAGGTATACGTTCTAGAATTCATAACTTTATCAAAATTTTATTCTTTTATATTATAATGTACTAGACTTTACCAGCGGCTCCGCCCGCCCCAAATTCGGTTATCGGCGTGGAACTCCTTAATTAACTCCAATTAATTAATTAATTAGTTATACCAATGAATTGCTATAGCATGCTATAGGTGCAGCAATAGTTCGTTTAACTCTGTTATAGTTATTACCGCAGGAACTTTTAACTTTTTAGGGATAAAAAGTAGCCTATATGCTAATCCAGGACCTATATGTATGCCAAATTTTATCCCGATACGTCCAGTGGTTGAAGCGTGATTGAGTAACAAACATCGATCCAGACATACAAACTTTCACATTTATAATATTAGTAGGATAATATTTTATAGATTTAAATAATACTGTTATTTTCTAGTATATTTCTAGAATTGCTGTGTTGTCCTACGTCAAACCATTTAAAAGAAAAAAAAAAATACTCTAGCTAGGATGTTATATTATAAATTGGACACGGATTATAAAATTGTGTTACCTTTAAAGTTGTCATTTGAGAAAATACATTTTGAAATATGTTTTGTTTTATTTGTTTTATTTGGTATCGCAAAGTCAGATTCTATGTTATTGTTCTGGAGATCTATGTTAACCGTCATTATATAAACATAAAAATTTAAATATATATATAAAACTTTTTGTACATTTTATCAGGGTTCCGTCTGTCTGTCTGTCTGTCAAGCCCCCTTTTGTCAGGAACGCATGAAGGTATCAAGTTAAAATTATTATCAAATACCAAGGTCTACAAGATCCCTTGAAGCTGTACAAAAATCAAGTTTCTAAGTGAACGCAATAAAAAAATACGGCAATTTTTGTCGCAGATTTTGGTATTCACAAACAAATCAATAGCTATGGGGTACTTCCCGTTGTCCTAGAATAATAAAATTTGACTCAAAGCAAGGTATACGTACATCACAGATATGGGAACAAAATCCAAAAATTGGTAATTTGTAGTTGTAATACATAAAGAAAAAAAAAGTTTGTCTGTCTGTCAAGGCCCTTTTACTCAAGAACGCGTGGAGGTATCAAGTTAGAATTATTATCGAATACTAAATTAAGTTTACTGTAACTTAAAGTTGTAAAAAAATCAAGCCTCTAAGTCAATGAAATATAAAAATAAGTCCAAAATAGGCTAATTTTTGTCGCATATGGTACAAATAAATCAAAATCTATGGGTTGTATCCCGTTGACCTGGAATAATGAAATTTGGCAAAAAGAAATGCTATATGTAAAATATATAATATACAAAACATAAAGGAACATTACATATTTTTTCTGCGAACATAAACTTATTTGCAGTTGGTAAACTAATCGCGACCTATGTCGATGCATTGAGACAACAGAAGTCAAACGGCAAAGTTAAGTTTGGCCCTCAATACAGTTAACCTTTTACCGAACCCTCGGCGCGCGAGTCCATCTCGCACTTGGCCGGTTTTTATACATATATTTAAAGTGTATCGCTTACCATGTTATGTATTAGCAGTTAGTAAAAAGCTTTTCTACGATATGCAATTAGTAAATTTGGCATTAAGTGTGGTAAGAAGATCATTACTAACGAGAGGCTATTTAAGTGTGGTAAGAAGATCATTACTAACGAGAGGCTATTTAAGTGTGGTAAGAAGATCATTACTAACGGGAGGCTATTTAAGTGTGGTAAGAAGATCATTACCAACGAGAGGCTATTTAAGTGTGGTAAGAAGATCATTACTAGCGGGAGGCTATTTAAGTGTGGTAAGAAGATCATTACTAACGAGAGGCTATTTAAGTGTGGTAAGAAGATCTTTACTAACGGGAGGCTATTTAAGTGTGGTAAGAAGATCATTACTAACGGGAGGCTATTTAAGTGTGGTAAGAAGATCATTACTAACGGGAGGCTATTTAAGTGTGGTAAGAAGATCATTACTAACGGGAGGCTATTTAAGTGTGGTAAGAAGATCATTACCAACGAGAGGCTATTTAAGTGTGGTAACAAGATCATTACTAACGGGAGGCTATTTAAGTGTGGTAAGAAGATCATTACTAACGAGAGGCTATTTAAGTGTGGTAAGAAGATCTTTACTAACGGGAGGCTATTTAAGTGTGGTAAGAAGATCATTACTAACGGGAGGCTATTTAAGTGTGGTAAGAAGATCATTACTAACGGGAGGCTATTTAAGTGTGGTAAGAAGATCATTACTAACGGGAGGCTATTTAAGTGTGGTAAGAAGATCATTACTAACGGGAGGCTATTTAAGTGTGGTAAGAAGATCATTACTAACGGGAGGCTATTTAAGTGTGGTAAGAAGATCATTACTAACGAGAGGCTATTTAAGTGTGGTAAGAAGATCATTACTAACGAGAGGCTATTTAAGTGTGGTAAGAAGATCATTACTAACGGGAGGCTATTTAAGTGTGGTGAGAAGATCATTACTAACGGGAGGCTATTTAAGTGTGGTGAGAAGATCATTACTAACGGGAGGCTATTTAAGTGTGGTGAGAAGATCATTACTAACGGGAGGCTATTTAAGTGTGGTAAGAAGATCATTACTAACGAGAGGCTATTTAAGTGTGGTAAGAAGATCATTACTAACGAGAGGCTATTTAAGTGTGGTAAGAAGATCATTACTAACGAGAGGCTATTTAAGTGTGGTAAGAAGATCATTACTAACGGGAGGCTATTTAAGTGTGGTTAGAAGATCATTACTAACGGGAGGCTATTTAAGTGTGGTGAGAAGATCATTACTAACGGGAGGCTATTTAAGTGTGGTGAGAAGATCATTACTAACGGGAGGCTATTTAAGTGTGGTAAGAAGATCATTACTAACGAGAGGCTATTTAAGTGTGGTGAGAAGATCATTACTAACGGGAGGCTATTTAAGTGTGGTAAGAAGATCATTACTAACGAGAGGCTATTTAAGTGTGGTAAGAAGATCATTACTAACGAGAGGCTATTTAAGTGTGGTAAGAAGATCATTACTAACGGGAGGCTATTTAAGTGTGGTAAGAAGATCATTACTAACGAGAGGCTATTTAAGTGTGGTAAGAAGATCATTACTAACGGGAGGCTATTTAAGTGTGGTAAGAAGATCATTACTAACGGGAGGCTATTTAAGTGTGGTAAGAAGATCATTACTAACGAGAGGCTATTTAAGTGTGGTAAGAAGATCATTACTAACGAGAGGCTATTTAAGTGTGGTAAGAAGATCATTACTAACGGGAGGCTATTTAAGTGTGGTGAGAAGATCATTACTAACGGGAGGCTATTTAAGTGTGGTGAGAAGATCATTACTAACGGGAGGCTATTTAAGTGTGGTGAGAAGATCATTACTAACGGGAGGCTATTTAAGTGTGGTGAGAAGATCATTACTAACGGGAGGCTATTTAAGTGTGGTAAGAAGATCATTACTAACGGGAGGCTATTTAAGTGTGGTAAGAAGATCATTACTAACGGGAGGCTATTTAAGTGTGGTAAGAAGATCATTACTAACGAGAGGCTATTTAAGTGTGGTAAGAAGATCATTACTAATAGGAGGCTATTTAAGTGTGGTGAGAAGATCATTACAAACGAGAGGCTATTTAAGTGTGGTGAGAAGATCATTACTAACGGGAGGCTATTTAAGTGTGGTAAGAAGATCATTACTAATAGGAGGCTATTTAAGTGTGGTAAGAAGATCATTACTAACGGGAGGCTATTTAAGCCTGAAGCCAAAGGCTTTAATTACTCTTGTTTGTAATACCCGTACCGCCCGTGTAACATACAATAAATAAATTCACCAAAATACAATTTAAATGGCGGGAATAGAAGTAGAAAAAACAACGCGACCACCAGATGGCGATAGATACGAAGAAAATTTATAAATTAAAAAATTTTGGCTGAAGTTAAAACATGAAATTGCTAGCTTTTAATGTGCGCGTATTTCATATTTAGAACATACAGCTTTTATACATACTAGATAGAATAGGTGCGTCATTACCACATAGGTAGGTATATACTGCCATAACTATACTTTCGACTTTTGCGTACTTATTTACAAAATTCTCAAATCGATAGATATTGACATTATTTGTTTGCTAATAAAGTATAATATATGTTACATAAAGGCTAAGGTTAACAAAAAATTTCCTTCTTTAGTTATATGATGAAATCTATAATTCTCTTGTTTATGAATAAAAGATTTTTATGTTTACATAGACAATCAATAGTAAGATATTTAAATAAGGAAATTTTAAATTTACAATATGTTTCGTAGCATATAATGATAATGATAATAGTTTTAAAAAGAAATGAAAGAAATCATTCATCATTATGACATCCATTGATTGTCATGCAACCACAAATTTAGAAATACATAAAATAATTAGCAACAAAAATGTGTGCATTTCTCAGACACATCAAAAAAATATGTAGTTCAACTTACTTACAATTTAGATACAAGATAATATATAATTTAGTTAGGCATGTACGTTGCTACCATAGACCACGATTTTTACGTTACATTCTACATCCATGGTTGCTACAGATAAAATATCCGCCATATAATTATAAAAAGAAAGAAGAAACAAATGAATTACATTGTACATTTGACATTAGAAACCAGTATGGAAACAGGGTTGTCGAAAGTCATTGTTGTACAAGTTTTGACCCAGTTATAGCATTCATCAAGATTGTCAACTTATGCGGATTCTTGAACCATGCGAGAGCATCTGTGGTACACAACTGGAACGTTTTCACAACTGCATGTCGCTTTTACTGACTGATGGGACATAGGACAATAAAACTGGCTGTATTATAGTCATATAGATTTCAATGTAGAATTACGAGTACTTTCGGTTTGTTTAGTTTCGTCTTTAAATAGTAGGTTGCTTAAATTTTGCAATATGACAGTAAAAGCTAGATTTGATTTTGTCAGCGTCTTATACGTATTTGCTGGTATTCAATAATAATGCAATTTTTTAAATATTGTCAACTTGGTGTTCGGAATAATGTCTCTCGTGTAATATGACTTGATTTAGGATGCATTTTGTTCCAGTTCAAGAAAGAAAGTTATAATTAAAAAAAAATTCGAACAAATGTCCATCATTATTAAAAATCGACACGTGCCAATAGATATAAAAGTAGCCAATCAACGTTCTGGGAGCATAGAGATGGTAGAGTATGCGTTTGCCATAGTAAAATAGGATAAGGGTACGTCGTTTGTTGCAAGACTCGAGTTGACTTTTTTTAACAATTTTGAAACAATCTCTTGCTCTTTTCCTAACAGCATTGAGCATCAATCCTTAAAAGTCGATGACACAATAATAATAACAAATAAGGATACGTGATGCGACGTCAGTCGTTGGTCACGTTTCATGACTGGCCACATCGGTTGCATTGCACGTTCTAACGATGCCGCTTATGTAGCCAGGGCCGCATTCACGTATTTTCCATACAAACATTTTATATTCTTATAGTTTTCCAATACGAAAAGTTATGTATTTTTTATGTTTTCCATTAATTTCTTTAAATTTTGAACAATATATACTTTTTAAAACCGTATTCTATCCACTAAAATTAGAATATAAAGTATTGTGCGTATGCGTAACCACGAAAAAAAACACTTCAAGGGAGTTTTATTTGAGTGTTGATTACTTGAAATAAACTTTTTGATGCTCTTTGTCAGTCTATCACAAACACACTAAATCACAGACACAGTTAAATGTACCTACTCCTTAATTCATGGGGTAATTGTAGCTATCCATTACGTCTTTTATCAATCTATATTGTACAAATAAAATATAGCACATTCGCATATCGCACATATACTATATTATAGTTCAATACGTTTTCTTTCTTTCGTATTACACTTCTTATATAAATCAAGTCACCGAACAAAACAATAAACATAGAGTAGGTAATACTTTATTTGACTACAGTACATCTGACAATTTGAATGGCACTTATTGTACGTGTAAAATAGATTTATCGAATGCGTGCCTGCGCTGGGTCCCTCGCTCGCATAGCTAATCCAGCGACGGCATAGAAGAGCAACAGACTATCGCTATCGGAATCCTAATGTACTTTCACTACTTTTAAAAACGCACGTCTCTAATCTATGCTATGACCAATAGACAAACAATTTGTGTAAACTTAAGTTTACGTCACGCATTGTAAACAAAGTATGTGTAAATTCTGTAACCATTTAGGGTAGAGGAGAAGATAAAAATGTGGTAGACATAGACGTATCATCATCCATCAAGAGGTTGCTCCGGGCTGCAAGCGCTAAGGATTTTGGACAAATCAAATATCCTATGTGAAACAGTCATTTTTAGTATATTTACCACTTAAAATTTTGCTTTTCCGTGTGATAAAAAATAAGAATATGATTGAGCGGCAGTAAAATGTTTACTAGGTAGAAACTATGGTTGTGTCTATATTTTCAATTTTCAAATAAATTTAATTATTAAGAACCTTCATTGTAATAACCCCCTTAATGTTTCATCTATTATAGTCGGTAGATATCTTTACTAAGTATATATCTTTTTTTACTACTAGCTGTCCCGGCGAACGTTGTTCCGCTGCCGTCCCTCTGTACCCGGCGAAAGTTGGTTTTTACCTATAGTGCCCGAGTCCGGCTCGCACTTGACATATCGAGATAAAAACTATCCTATCTTTTAAGTTGGATCAAATAACAGATATTTACGAAGTTTGATCAAAATCGGTTCAGTAGTTTAGGAGTCCATTGAGGACAAACATTGTGACACGAGATTTATATATATTAAGATTATATACTTTATTTTTACAGACTTTACAAAATCAGGTTAAACGAATAAATACGAATCAATGGCTGAATAAGAAAAAAAACGTCTCAGGAATATTTTTGTGTTCCACATTCATAGCTGTTTGTTCATTTTTGTTTAAATACATATTTCAAAACAATGATAAAATTACTCTATCACTGTAATGTTGCAAACTGATTAAGTTAGAAGCGAAATACGACAAACAATAAGTAAGTAAAATTTAGAAGTATGATTTAAGGGATCCTTTACTTAAACCACGGTAGAGTTGTTACATTTGAAATTCTCTTCTTCCTCGTTCTACACCTGACCTTATATCAAAGTTTCTTAACTTTTAATTTGATTTTTGAGAAGCTTAATTTATCAGTTCTTGATAATCTTTGGATAGTGGAACACTGGAAACAAAAAATGATCTTCTTATTCTAGTAAATGTGGCGCAATAGTTATTTAAAAAAACATATTTGCAAACTAAATATAAATTTGAACAGGTGCATGCATTTGTAAGGCACCAAGAAGATAAGAATAAGGTTGTGTTCGTAAGGCTCTAATTTATTAATATGAAAACTTTTTAACGTTTTATTTCGCCAAAAGCAAGTGCATAAATACATATATAATTTGCTGTTTTATACAATCTTTGTAAAACAATGTGTTAATCTCTCAGAACTGATAATAAGAAGCCTTACTTATTTTATTATATTTTTACTTATAAACCGCAGCGACTGTCTGTTTTTAGTTTATAACTCGAGATAATTTTTGATGTATTTTAAAAGAACTTTGCCTGCCTTGAACGCAACTTTCCATCTCGTTTAATACATATTCGAGCTATTCGAGCTCCGCTGTAGTTCACCTCTTGGACTCTACCGTAAAGGTCACACGCAGAGCTTGGGCAATTGTCTTCCGTAAAAACTAGCCATTGTTTCATTACGACATGCGCCCGCGCACGCGTTCCACATTATGATAAAGACTGCGAGTACATTAATTAGGTAGGTACCTTTTAATTCTGAGAAAGTTCTCCAAACACTTTCATTTATAGTTTTCTTATATTTATAATACTTTTTGTAAGAGGTCTGTTTATATTCAGCTAAATTTAAATGATAATTTTTTTTATAAAAAAAACTTATCCTTTATCCAACATTGAGTTCTGATTGTGGCCGAATCCGTAGATAATTAATAAATTTAATTTTCTTAAAAGTACAAGTTGGCTTCTTTCTTGTAGACTTTATATTCTTCAGTATAGATTTTATTATACTGTATGTTTTGATATATTTTTAGGTTAAACAAAACAAGTTTTAGTAATTCCCTCGGGAATTTAATTGTCTAGAAACAGATCTGGTGAAATTTTTAGTCCAGGACCTAATCTATTGCTATATCAGATTGCGCTTGGTAATACATACTCATATCGACCTTTGACATTCTAATCCGATTGTATTTAATTAAATCGATATTGAAAGTCATATTTGGTAGTATCGGCAACTTTATTGCCATGTAATAAAGTTCATAAGTGCTTATTAAACCTAATTGGGTTGGATTCAAACGTTAAGCCATATTCTAGTCTACATTAAGGTGTATTCTAGCTTCTTACTAAAATAAAGTTACCTACGTCTCTGAGAATGCACCGTTATGCTCAAAATTAAGTACGAAAATTCACTTTGTATTTATTTAGTATAACTTGATGAGCCTGAAGTTATTGCCGTGTTACTGCTTAAACTATTAATTACTTACAACAGACATAAAATAGTAATAAACATCTATACACACACCGTCATATTTATTCAAATGAAACATCAAGATACAAATTTTAGTATTTTTATCTATTGCGTTAAAATATTTGTTTCCGTGTCAGTGAATAAAATTTTATTTTTAAAATGACAATGGTAAATGATATTTGGTTTCTTTCAATATAATGAATACTAGCTGGGTCCCGCGGTTTCACCTACTATCATTGGATGTCTCGATCAAGACGAAAAATATCTATTTGTTGATCCAGGGCATCTGTGTGCCAACGTTCATTTAAATACATATCTTTGCGGTTTTAATCCCCAGAAAGGGGTAACCATTAGCTTGTTACACATCTACATCATACCGTGGGGAACAGTCCTCTTTTCACTTAAACAACATAAACTTAAGTATTTGTAAGATTAGTAGTATTTACAGCGCTATAATGTTTAGCTCCAAGTGCGAGGGCGGCAAAAAGGAATTTGGCCCACCATAGCTACGTGTCTGAAGAATTGTGCATTTTTCTGTACTTGCAGGTTTATAAATTTATGATTCACACATCAGTGTTTGTTTTTTAAATTGGGATAGACAAATTAAAGTGGCAAAACAGTTGTTAAAATTACAGAAATAATTACGTTCGTGTTAGCCAGGTTTCTTTTGATGCAGTGATTGCCATTTGCCGCACTGCGAAACACTGTGTAGTTATGTTTAGTTTTATAAAACTAGTTCAGAGAATAATATTTTTTTGTCTTTACCAAACAAACACATGGGTGAGAGAACTGGGATCTTTTCGATCATAAAGACAAAGAAATAGATGATATATACTTTTATTCTAGAAAAAATATGCGAACGAAGTTCCATATGACTCGAAATAAATTTAGACAAATAATTTTAACGAGGACCAAAACGGCAATATAAAAGAATTATCATTTATGAGTTAAGTATTTAAGATGACTTTTTGTACAATTTCATACACACTTTTTATACCATGTTTTTATCTGATCTGTCTGACTTATTTACGTTTTGATTAGTTACCTTTTGTTGGTAATGAAGTCATAGTTAATTCCCATGTTCTAATTACAAATGAAGCCTTGTAAATTAATGAGCATGGGAAAACCATGGGAAAATTCATTCGTCGTCTTTATGTCATTGGCACAATAAATTTTCTTTGTTATTGCTCTACTCAGCACAGTGGGCGAGGCACTGGGGGCTTAAGGAATCGATTACGTAAGTCTTTGCTAACAATTCTCGATAGAAATAATATATACATTGCGGTTTCGCGACAATCGATGAATTTCATACGTAATTTCAAATGCGCAATGTATATCTTATTTCTATGGATTTCAAACGAGATTTGTTAGCAACAACTTTACGTAGTCGACACGCAGGACACAGGCGCAGTATTTATATTGTAGTATTAATACTGTGACACAGGCACAGAGTAGATTTAATTTTCTATCGAACTATCAAAGGTATTGCATTTACAAGTAGTACTGATGCCCCAGTCGTACGCATATGATAAGCGAACAACAAATATTATCAATAATTTAGACCAGAAAGCTAATTTCTGTTATACTCACGTTGTGAATGTAAATGTACTAAAAATCATTACACAATGTCATATACATTACTATTAGATATATTGCTTATATAATTCCTTAGTATATTATTCCAAAATAACGCCTTGAAACTTAATTTTTTTTGTATGGGATTTAACGTTTTTACCGATTTGTAGTCACATTCTTTTAGTTTTTGTGACAACTTAGAGTCAATGCACTAGATAACAAGCTTTTCTTATTATTTAATCAACTTTCATTACAATAAAATGCAATACACGCTTTAACAATTTGCACAAGTGTTGAAACAATTGTCACTTCCAGATTTTTTATTGCATTAAATACAATAAATGAAAATCACTCATTTAGGTAATACACTAGACAAAAGCAAGTTTTTTTCAATTCCTTTATGTGCTATAGTTTAGCCACAAAAATTGCACAAAATCGGCGTATTTACGCGCTCTAGCGTATACCGCAGCCTTAAGTAAAGTCTACAGGATCGGAATTTTTTGGTCTACAATTTCGCACTTAAAACCCACCCCACTTGCGCTAAATAACAAATTTGCAGCCTTGCATAGCAGATAACTATTACACTATTAAGCATTGTACAAATTCAGCTACGTGTTCTCGAGTCGATTAAAACCTATCAATATTAAAGTCGATTAGATCAAATTACTTAACCATTAAATTAACAATGTGCTAAGACAAAATAATTGTCTATCATAATACCTTACGATCAATGAAAAAGCTTATCATGTATTGTTTAATACTTCACATGCAATTATCCGTTTCGCAAACGTATCGATTATTTATTACGCAAATCGATTACAAAACTGAAGTCGCACGATAAATCGTCACTTTACTTGGAAATCGTTTGTTCACTCAAAAAATATCTGTGACTTGTGATTGTTACATTGATTCAAATACGGTAGAAACATATCTAGGTGTTTTTTGCAGCATTTTCATAGCAACCCAGAAATTATAAACAACGTGTAGTAGCAAGTATCAAAGAATAACTTTCTTGAATTTTATAGAGACAATCAAACCTAACTAAAAATAATAGTAAACAGTGCAATTATGTGCAGAAAAGCAGCTGCTAAGACCTTTATTAAGTACTGTAACGCCTTTTTTTTTTTGTAAATTTTACTTTTCTCGAAGCAAGGCGCCCATGCATAGAACTCACAGGTGATAATGACGCGCCTATTAATCCTATTATATCAAGTATGTATAAAAGGTTTCTGTTCAAAAGTTATTTTGAACTAACAGATATCAAGCGCCATCTGGCGGTGGCGTTGTTTCTCTACTTCTATTCCCGCCATTAGAAATGTGTTTTGGTGAGTTTATTTATTCATTCATCTTATATTTTTATTTGTTTACTTGCAACTGTGATGAAAAACATTGTGTGTAAATTACAAACTCGAGTCATTAAAGCTTTCGGCCTTAGGCTGCTAAATAACCTCACGTTAGTGATTTTCTTTTTTATTTACAAGGTACCATAAACTTTAGCGACTTGTACACATTTTAAAGAAACGTTTGTACTGACTAATCTGTATTCTATATTTAACCGTGAAGATGGATATAGATTATTAACAATTTAGTATTGTGTCATCGGCAAATGTAATCGTCCTCGAAGCAACAGACACCAGTTTCGTGACGTAGTCAATGTTCTGTGTGTGGAATACCTACTGATAGTTTGAACATTACATACCTTCAAAATACTCCGCTTTCCGAAGACAAATTTTGGTTTTGGATTTACCTACAAAAATATCCAAATTCTCATTCAAATAATCAACCCCTGTAGTGCCCCCTAGGGGAGAATTTTTCAAAAACGGTGAAACACGGTCAATCTTAGTTTTCAATCTAAAGGCCAAATACCAAATATTATGATACATAGGTTCAAAAGCGGTTTTTTATATAAATTTGGGGATGATATTTTAATAATCTTCTCGTTAGACTTTCTACGTTATAATAGGAATCTTTGAGCAAAATTGGAAGTCTCTAGACCCAGTATTCGAGTCGCTCAGTCAGTTCCCTTATTTCGTATTCAAACCCTTTGTGAGATATTAATCGTTCCTACATAAACAACTACCTTAAGCTTTTTGCATGACTCTAAAGTCGCCTGGTAGATAATGCCTGAGGCATTAAGTCTGCCTATTGTATTTTATTGCAATAAAGTGTTTAAATAAAAAAATACTCGTAAGAAATGTTTTACCTCTTTTTGGCAGATTGTATATATTGCAGGATGACTAGAAAATTAGAATGAGTTTTGTAATTTTCCGAGCTATTTTCAGGATCATTGCAAAAAATCGAGTTTGGTTTAGTATGGGTCGAAAATTGATCGCTGATTGGGTGGGTTAATTGACGATTTGTAACATCTGCTTTCTAATTGGTCAGTACATCTCTTTATCTAGAACTATAGAGTAGGGAAGAAAAGTAAGGAAGTGACAAGGTACCTTATTTAGTCTAAATATTGTCATAAAATAAGTAAGTAGGGACCCACAGAAAGATTTGCCTATCGAAAATTCTGTCCGTAGCTAAGCATCTGTGGGAAAAAGCAGTCATGTATAGGAGGATAGGGGTTGTGAGATCCCCTATCAGCATATTTTTCCAAGTTCCTCCATGCTTCGAAGGGCACGTTAAACTATAGGTCTGGCTATCGTAATATGACAGCAATATCTTGTTTAGATTTTTGCAATGATCCGTTTTTTTCGATTATCCTACGACATATATAGATTTTTACTTCCATTCTTATTTACATATATTTAACCCCTTACATAAAAAACATAGGATATTCATATTGTATTTTGAGAATTATTGTATTATCAGTATAGGATCAAGAAACATGTCATTATCATAACGTTTGGCTTAAAGACGGCAGGGAAATAAAATCGGAAAAAACTTTTGCATAAATTTATTTTCGTAACTTTGTTAATTACGTAGGATCTAATCTTTAAAGTAACAAGAAAGTTGTGGCGCATCTAACGAGCACAGAGCATCTCGCATCGAACAATACAATTTAAACTAATAATGTAAGTCGTGACTCCGGCTTATTTGAAGTAAAAACTAGAGAAAGTAACCGGCCCTTATTACGTTAGATGAGAGTTACCTACTCTAATGAAATAAAAGATTAGATTTTGGATTATTAGTACATTGTAGCTTGAACGAAGTAGCTCTTTTTTTAACACTCTAGTTGACACTTGGCCTGTTTTAGAACGTCTTAATGAAAAAAATAGTTAACCCTGGCTACTTAAGTTCTCATATACTGAACACTAGCCCGCCACTACTACATTTAAAAAACGTAAAAAACTATTGCAATATTAGGGTTGAAAAGACAGTAGGTAAATGACTAGTATTTTTAATTTTTTGTCTCTTTTTAAATGTAGTAGTGGCGGCGCTAGTGTGCAGGATATAGGGCCTTAAGGCACAGTGACTACACAACTATCGCCACCAAAAGATATTCTTTGTTTCCTCTTTGTACATAACACATTTCTGTATACTTTTAAACAAAAAAAAATAATTATAATATATTAAAACAGTTTTATCTTTTTGAAAAAGTTAGTTTTTGCTGAGACATCCTGTAAATTATTAATTTATGTCTTGAATTTCAATGACAATCTCAGTGAGTTGATATGTAGCTGCACTACTTACGCATGCTTAGTTACACATCACGCCATCCTTGTTTTTACTCAAGTTTTCTGCCTCTAAAATTTATTTTTAAAAATTTGTAACCAAATCAAATTCAAACAACGCCCATATATGAACGCGCACTATTTTGCGATACAACATTCAGAATGACATTGACTCACTTCACTGCAAATATTATTTCTGCACCCATACCTGAAACAATAAAATAAAATAAAAATATCACATTAAGTAAAGATCCTGTAATACATGCGAACAATTTGGACGTTAAGTTACACATAAGTTGGTAGTTAAAATATTAACCTATTTTTTTTTACTCTTTTGTACTTAAGAACCCGGTGCAAAAATAACCAAGTGCCATTATTTATGAATATTATTCTACAGTTATTCAACCTCGTACGAATTTTGAATTAAAAAAATCTATGAATTCCATGAACCCCTAAAAATAAATACCACGCATGGCACTCTCAAACTTAATTAACTTAATTAGCCATGGCATAAAAATAATAAGATTCAACCTAAAGGGTCTCCGAACATATTTTTTCAAACCTACGTTACACTTAATATTAACTATAGACGTTTCGCTACTATAAACGTTTTATGCAATCATAGTGTATAAATTAAAAGAGGTAGGTAGATATCGTACAAGCACGCAAAAACTGAAGCGGCGAAATTAAGACAATTGTCGTAATTTGATTCAGTCACAAGTCACTTTCTAAATATAGCCATCTCCTTCTGTTTCACTCGGTCAGTATCGCATTCGTCTAAGGTTATAGTGTAGATAACAGCGGCTCAAATTTAAATTTAGAATCTTTATTTAAATATCAGTGGTTTTGTATCATAAAACGTATATTCGTGCATAAAATGCCAGTGAATTAATAATGAAAAGGTTTTTATTAAATTAAATAAATGTATGAAATCAACAAAAACTAGTTACTTCATAATTCACTGGAATTTCAATGTATTCTGCGACAGTAATAAACATATGATAATAACGCATTTCAAGCACTAAAATGTTCATGGACATTGATAATAGAGATTTTAAGAGAGGTAGGGCACTGCAAGTACTCGCTCGAATAAGCCACCCGAACAACTAAAGCAGGGCAAAGCGAGTACTTGCTCGAATGAGCGGCCCGAACTGGGGAAGTACCTCCACCTTACAGAAAACCGCGGCCATAATAACACTAACATTGAGTAGTGTTGTGTTCCTGGCGGTGAGTAAGGTTGCCAGAGCTCTTTGAGGATTCGCTGCGCGGACAGCGGAGGACCGGCGGTGCTTGTTGCTGTCATGCTCGGCGTAGACGTGGCGTGCTGGTTCGGCGGTCAGGGAGACATGATGAAACAGCTGTCCGCTGGCCGCCCGCAGGTAGAACGGGATCCCGAACCCAGGGATCACTTAATCTCCGCCCTGGGAGGCTGATCCGCCAGCCTGTGTAAAGTATCTGAAGTGTTAGTCGTGCCGGAGAAGGAGACCGAAGTGGACCCGGCTACTACAACAGAGGGGGATCAGGGGCCCTTCCGCCCGCCGTGCCAGCAACCGTACCATCTGTGGCGAGCTTCGGCAGTCTTAGAACCGCACCTTTTGTCCTCTAAGCTGTCTGTGCAGTGAATCCTCATCCATAGTCTTAGTAACTTTTTTTATATATTATGGCCATGAGAACGAAAAAGAAAAGAGTTTGTACAGCGGCTACTCCATCCACATATAATGTGGATTTTTGCAACATCAGGGGTATTCACGCAAATCTTAAAGCAGTCCACCACCATCTCGAGACTGCGCAGCCGACCATTTTTCTAACGGAGACGCAGATATCCTGCCCGGCCGACACATCATACCTTCACTATCCCGGCTACAAACTCGAACACAATTTTATGAGTCGTGCCGGTGTATGTATGTTCGTCCGGGAGGATATCTGCTGTCGCCGCCTTCATAGCCTTGAAGACAGAGACCTGTCGATATTGTGGGTGCGCGTAGATAACGGCGGCCACACTCGTATCTATGCGTGCCTATACAGGTCTCATAGCGGTGACACGGACGTAACTCGACTCTTCACGCACCTGAGTTTGACGACTGACAAAGTTCTAGAGAAATATCCCACAGCAGAACTAGTTATTTTTGGAGACTTTAACGCCCACCATCGCGAGTGGCTCAGTTCTCGAACCAATAACTATGCAGGGATATCTGCTCATGAATTTGCTCTGACCTATGGATTCTCTCAGCTGGTACTTTCTCCAACGAGAATACCAGATATAGAGGACCATACAAGCTCCTTACTGGACCTTCTGCTGACTACACGTCCGGATGGATACTCCGTCTCAGTGGATGCGCCTCTTGGCTCCTCGGACTACTGTCTCATCCGGACTCAAATGTCATGCACACAACCTGATCCTTCTGGGCCAACTAATAGGCGTCGTGTGTGGCATTATAAGTCGGCAGACTGGGATGGATTGCGAGAATTTTACGCATCGTACCCGTGGAGGTAGATCTGCTTTAACTCAGAAGATCCTGACGTCTGCGCAGCCGCAGTCACTGAGACAATCCTTGCTGGTATGGAATGCTATATTTCTAACCCGCGAGTAGCTGCCGGCGTCAAAAAACGAACGTGGTTGATTAGTTCTTGCAGAAAAGCTAAAATTATTAAGCAAAATGCATATGAGGCTTGGACCACGGCTCGTTATAATAAGGATCCGAATATTTCTGAGTTAAAACGCAAATTAAATGCTGCCTTGAGGTTCAGTAAGAAAGCAACTGCCAGAGCAAAATTCCAATTCATCGGCAAAATAGGTGGGCGACTTGCAAGCTATCCTTCTGGGAGTCGTGCTTTCTGGTCGCTTGCCAAAGCTGCCGAAGGGAACTTTTGCCAGTCGTCGTTACCACCACTGCGAAAGACCGATGGTGACTTGGCCCATAGTGCTAAAGAGAAAGCCGATCTACTGGGCAGTCTCTTTGCCTCGAACTCGAACATGAACGATGAAGGCGCTGTACCACCTACTTTACCGTGGTGCGGTAAGACCATGCCGGAAATCTCCATAACGCAGCGGGAGGTCAGGCGGGCGTTGCTTTCTCTAGACGTTCATAAGTCGAGTGGGCCAGACGGTATACCAGCAGTGGTGCTTAAGCAGTGTGCGCCTGAGTCATGTCCTGTACTCACGCGCCTCTTCGCGCTTTCCTACCACACTAGGCAATTTCCGTCTTCATGGAAGACTGCGAATGTGCACCCGGTGCCCAAAAAGGGTGATAGATCAGATCCATCGAATTACAGGCCGATCGCTATTACCTCTCTCCTCTCTAAGGTGATGGAGCGTGTGATTAACACACAGCTTCTAAGATACCTAGAAGTACACGATCTGGTCAGTGACCGTCAATATGGCTTTCGCCACGGTCGCTCGACTGGTGACCTTCTAGTGTATCTCACACACCGATGGGCACTAGCCATTGAGAGTCAGGACATAGCGAAGGCGTTCAATCGGGTCTGGCACCGGGGTCTTCTATCAAAGTTGCCATCTTACGGAGTGCCCGAGGGTTTGTGCAAATGGGTGGCTAGCTTTTTGTCCGGCAGTCGCATACGAACCGTAGTTGACGGTAGTTGCTCTGATAGCATGGACATTAATGCTGGTGTCCCCCAAGGCTCTGTGCTGTCTCCTACGCTGTTTCTACTGCATATCAATGACATGTTGGACATCAACAACATACATTGCTATGCAGATGACAGTACTGGAGACGCTTTTTACACGGGTCGTGCAAATATCCCTCGTTCCGTTGTGGTGGAGGAAAACCGCTGAGAACTTGTGTCTCAAATCGAGACCACACTGTCCCAGGTCTCTGACTGGGGACGGCTAAACTTGGTCCGATTCAACCCTACAAAGACACAAGTGTGCGCGTTCACCGCTAAGAAAACTCCATTCACTATAGTCCCACAATACCAGAACACTCCCCTCTCCATCTCCAAGAGCATTGGGATCCTTGGTGTCGACATCTCCAGCGATGTTCAGTTCCGAGATCATTTACAAGATAAGGTGAAGCTGGCGTCCAAAAAACTTGGTGTACTCAACAGAGTGAAGCAGTACTTCACGTCGGGGCAAAGGTTGTTACTTTACAAGTCGCAAGTTCGGCCCCATACGGAGTACTGCTGCCATCTCTGGGCAGAAGCACCCGGATACCAGCTTGGCCCTTTTGACTCGGTTCAACGAAGGGCTGTGAGAATTGTCGACGATTCCAAACTCACTTGCGGTATCGAGCCCTTAAGTCTGAGGAGAGACTTTGCTTCACTGTGTATGTTCTACCGCTTGTACAATGGGTTGTGTTCTGAGGAATTGTTCGAAATGATGCCCACGGCTACTTTCTACCATCGCACCGCTCGCCATCGGCAGGGAATTCATTCTCACACTTTAGAACCTAAATGGTCGCGTACAGTGCGGTTTCAGAGAAACTTCCTCCCGCGAACGCTTAAGTTGTGGAATGAGCTCCCTGCCAAGGTTTTCTGCAAGGACTATAGTATGGAGTTCTTCAAGAAAGAAGTTATTAGATTTCTGAATGGTCGGCAACGCGCAAGTGATACCCCTGGTGTTGCAAGCGTCCATAGGCTACGGTGACCGCTTACTATCAGGCGGGCCGTAAGCATGTTTGCCACCTTTGTGGTATTAAAAAAAAAAAAAAAAAAAAAACAATTACAAATGGTTACGGAATTGTTTGAAATTATGCTATATTGAATGGTATAGTGAGACTATTTATATATATATGTACACATTTAAGGTTTTTGCCTCTTTGCAATTTGCAACTGTTTGCATTCGTATTATACAATCTAAATGTTACAAAAATGCATTACACACTGTAGGTGTAACTACGTTATGGTTAACGCGACCCAAATGTTATATAACAACATTACTCATCAGTATTCGACATACAATTTGTACATTTCGCGAATTTATATATTTATGATTATAGATTCGTATAATAAAATGTTTCGATTTTTATTATTGCTTTAATTTTTATGGTCTTTGCATAAGCGTTAATTCAAATATGGCGTCATTTCAATTTTAATAATAACTAGGGTATAGCTATATTATAACCTACTTTTAATAGGTATATAATAATATTGTGTAACAGTACAGTAGGCATGCCCGTAAGATACAGAGATGAGTAGGTAAAAGACGATAGATTTATACGTGTTGAAGGGAACAAAATTTGTATAGGTAGCACAGCCCAGACCGTTAGGTCTAGAAATTTCAAAGGCATGTTACTTTATGTACTTGACGTGGGGCTCCATTAAGAAAGAATATTGCAAAATTCATCCCCTAAATGAGTTAAATGGCCTTTATGTTTAAAACTCAAGATTGATATGTATCACCATTTTCGAAAAATCATTCCCTAGGAGGCAGAACAGAGTTAAAAAATTGTATCACAATTCCAATACTTTTTAAAAAAGATTTTTTTTTTTAATTTAGCAAACACCACATTACCTATACGAAATGAACAAATTTTATTAAAAGGGCCTTCCCCCCAGTATAATTTGTACCCGTGTAGGTAGGTACAATACTTACTACAATATTTTCAGTGGGAGCCCTTCCTGCGTCACTTCAGAGAAAAAAATCGTGTTTTGACGTTTGAAAGGTTAAAGAATACGGGACCTACTTATAAATTTAGTTGGACTCCGCTATCACATTAATGACTTCTTAAAATTTTACCAGGTCCATTATTCGGGATGCTGCTAAGATGTTATCAGGACCCGAGCTACCTGAGTGCACCTCATCTCTAGGTCGAACGAGAGAACACAGTTACCTTGAGATATAAACGTGACGCAGACATAACCATCGTTTCAACACTGAGGATTTGTCCTTTGAACCTGTTTAGTAAGCATTAGACATGCACCTATTTAAAAATTATATACATCAACATAGGTCGTGTGAAATTTTATGATTCTAGGACACCGGGAAGTACCCCATAGCACAGATTATATGATACTATACTAGATAGGTTGATGTGTTTGTGAATGTCAAAATATGCGACAAAAATGGCCGTTTGAGGGGACTGTAGACTTTAGTATTAATTTTAACTTGATACCTTCACGCGTTCCTGAGAAAAAGGATCTTGACAGACAAACAGACAGATGTGATCCTATAAGGGTTCCTTTTTTCCTTTTGAGGTACGGAACCCTAAAAACCGGCTCATACTTGACGTTTTCAAGTAGCCTATGTCCTTCCCCTGGACTCTAACCTCCTACCAAATTTCATCTTAACAGACTGAGTTACTTTCGCATTTACAATATTAATATCGATTATTTGTAAGTGAGGCAAAATGGCGTATATTTTTTAAACTTTGAGTGTTCTGCTTAGCCTTTGTAACCCTTGAAATCAGAGGTTTTTTGTTATTGTTTGTGTGCTATGCTACCTAATTTAAATAAAAAATTTAAAAATTATTTTTGGTAATTTTTTTATTTGGTTTCTTGACTAATTTCTGTTTAGATTTTAATATTTTGTTTACTATGCACCTACATACTTCATATTTTAGTATTTATTTACATACTTACATAATTTAATATCCTTACTAATATATGTTAAAATGCGAAAGTCTTTTTTTTTGTTATTGCTTGACGTATCAACCAATTAAACTGATTTTAAGTACATTTGTCAATAGATGCCATGGGAATCCACGAAACGTGATCTGTAAATTAGCTCTCCAGCTTAGTGAACGTGCTCAGTTCGGCACGAGACATCTCGTCACGGTTCGTGTCTCAATCCCGTCACGCACGTCCCGTCAGATATCTCCATGACCAGCGTTGCTGTAATGCTTTCATCACAACATACAATGCAAGATGAAAAAGGGGCACCCATATTATAGGGTTGCTCTCTTTTTGTCTGTCTCCCTCTGCCCGTCAGTCACAGCAAATAGTTAAAGTTAAGCACGAAATAGTGATATTTATGGATGGATTCCTTATTTACACTTAACAGACGTAAAATGTAAATACTTATACTTGATAAAATTTATAACATGTTAAAATAAAAACCACTACAATTTGACTGGAGTTGTTCCTCCAATCCTTGTCCTCGAAGTTTTCCATATCAAATATACAATAACTTTATTTATTGTAGTTTAAACAATATTTTATAGAAAAAATTACAGACATGATAACGCGGATTCTAAAAAATCTTGAGTAAAATAAAACTTCTATGTACATTTTTTTGACTTCGGCTTTAATTTTCTTGGTTAAGTCTTTCTCTTCTCCCCTCTATTTTCTTCAGTGTTCTCCATACTTAATTTTATGTTGTTTGCCATAGAGACTAAATCATTTACTTATAACAATATAAGTAAGCGATATGTCGATTTAATTATTTATCAAATTTTGAAGCTTTTATGACCGGATATAATTTACGTTATACAATTCATAAATAAATTATCATTCGGACAATATTTAGAGTTATTTTAATTATTCAATAGCATTAAATGAACGCCTACGATCCTGATCCCGCTACAGTTCTTCATATCTACAGTAAATATTATCATTGTTTACAATATTTCAATATTATTCTATATTTATATTATTTTTCACAATACGTAAGTCGCGAGTGACTAACTAAGCACGTGTATAACGCAAATGTGACGAATTAGAAACCAATCACAGCGGCCATTTTGCATTTTGTGTGTTTGATAACGTTATCGCTCAGAACAATACATAAAGGTTTTTAGTTTTTCAACCGTTTGGTTAAATTACATTGCATAACTTCGTCTTATTAAGAACATATGCAAGAAATCTGATTTATTAAATCGCGTATACTTTACACGATTTTTTTTTTATTGTGCTCTAAAATAGCGTTTTACTGAAAACGTATACTTGTAAGCTTCAAATTATTGAAAAACATAGTTTAGACGTGAGTGGAGATCGCGTCGAAGATATTATTTTTTTTAAACAATTTCTTTTTACTATCGATTATACGAACTACACTTGTCCCTTTCTTGTGCACTCGATTCTATATTTATTCATCTCGCTTTCTCAGTTGACATGGTTACAAATTTTTTCCAATATTTCATCAGGTCTCTTTATTTCTTTGCATGGTTCGTGGGTCATGCTTGAGCTTGTGACACCAGTATAACAGTATCCCATCCATCTTCTGCAGTGACTCCCTTTCGCCGTGGATCGGTGTTGTGCTGAATCGAGGGACGTGGGTTCGATTACCGCACAAGACAAACATTTATTATTCGTGTTTGTCTTGAGACTGGGGCCCGGTTTAATAGTCGTAGCTTAGACAAAGTAACATTCTAAGACAAAGGCTTAGTAAGCGTTATGTAATGAAATGCATAAACGAACATAACTGAGGCCCGTTATAATAGTCGTTGCTTAGACAAAGTATTACTTATTGCTAAGACAAGGCTTAGCTTGTATAATGTAATAATAAACGCTGCTTAACCACACACACGTTGCTAAGCATACTCTTATTCTTAGCTGAGTAAGCTAAGCCTGAGTAACGAATTTCTGATTTCAACTCAGTACAGTCAAAGCACGTAATGTGTTAATCATACTAAAACATGGATTTAAATGCTCAAATATCCATGAAGAATTTTTTAACGTATAAGTCATCTTTGTACCTACAGTACCACCGTCGGTGCGCAAGTTAAAACTCGCACTCGACCGGTTTTTTGCTCTTTATAGCATTTGATGCACGCAGATACAGGTTACAAGCCACACAGCCTTCTCCATGTAAGACTTTCAGAAGTATTAAAAAAGTATATTTTGTATGTATGTATTTGTATCCGTTGTCTGGTATCCTATAGTTTCGGTTGGCTTAGGACCAGACGGCATGTTATTTTATTTACTTAAACGTACATTAAAACACGCAAATGTTCTTGTTTGAGCCCCATTGTAGAAGACAAAAGTTTTGACTAAATAACTTAACATAATATCAAAAATAAATTGTTTTTCTAATTGCTGTAAAGGGCTTTTCTGTAAAATTTTAATATTTTTTTGACTTTCAAGCCACTTTAATATATAGTGACAGTAGGTGTAACCAACAACATTATACTCCTTACTATACACAGTCGGATAATCGATTCGCATTTATTTTACAGATTAAATGAAATCAATAAAATTACTCGCATCCTCAGCAGCAAGAGAAAACACAAACACGTTTGAAAACTGTAAGAAAGTGAGCAATTACAAAAGAAATCGTGGATTGCAAAACGTTATATACAAAGGTACTTTGTTACAGGTTTGTACAGGGTTATACTTATTTGTAGCTTAAGTATTTTGAACATTCAAGTTTAGCTGTTAAGAGCAGGCTTAACGCTTAATTTTCCTTGCAACTGTACATCTAATTTTGGATCAGCACCGATTTTTTACAATCAGACAAGGAAATAAAGCATTCTACTTTCGGTTTTTGGACAGCTGAACGTATGTGCAATGCAATCAGTTTTATAAAAGAAAATAAGTAGAATAATTAAAAGATGCATTTTGAAGTTGCATTTTCTTAAACGAACAAGTACGGCAACGGAAAAAAGTCGTAGCAAAGTTTATAAACGACTTTCTGAGTCAAATGCAACCGATCTTATGAAAATCCGGTCAGCGCCCTTTTAAATACTTGAGCAATATTCAACTGAAACATAATAATTTGGAACCTATATTTTATGAGGATAAAAAAATGAAAACCTTTTTTTTACTTTGTCCGCGTCCAGCTTTAGCGTAACTTTATTTTTTGCTGTGGTTATAACTTGAAAAAGATTTTCGTTCAAAAAAAATAAAAGTGCCCAAACATCACGGTTAGTTCACAACACACTCTTCAAATCCAGTGCAACAATGTCACAAACGCAAAAATACAAATCAAATACCTTTAAACGAGCAATTCTTGTATATATGCATATATACAGATATAGAATCTGAAACTCGGAAACGGCTCCAACGATTTTCATGAAATTTAGTATGCAAGGGGTTTCGGGAGCGCTGTTTTCAGGCAATTATAAACTGAACAAAAAAAAAGACTTCTTGTCACATATTGGCGAGTAGTGATACTACACAGCAACACTAAAGCTACTTGACAATAGATGGCGTTGTTAAAAAAAACGAGCAGAGCTTGGTCCTCCAGGTATTAAAAATTAATTGTACATAGTTGTAGTTACGTGTAAAATATGCGAAAATTGTTGTAGCAGTTACAATCATTTAATTCTTATAAAGCTTGTAAATTTGGATTAACTGATTTTGACTACGTCTAAGTTTGTTTGAAAACGCCATGCACTAAATCCTTAATTTTTTATCAGGAAACAAAATCAGATTTTAGTATTACCGCCGTTGTTACACCGGATGTGCTAATTTATATTTAAACTTGGAAAGCCCAGCCGCTGTGTAGATGAGTGGTGACAAACATACTAACACTTATAATTATTTATTGTTACTCACTCAATATTATCAATATACACAAGACTATTATGTATACTACTAGATTTCGCCAGCGGCTCCGCCCGCCCTAAATTCAGTTATCGAGGTGGAACTCCTTAAGAGGATACAATTCGCGGTGCCTCGCAGCGTGTTTCATACAAGAATTTCCTACTTGTTTTGGATATTAACTGATCAAATACTGTGAAATTTTCCTAAAAAGTGGTTCTGATTTTTTCTTTACTTCGATTATGAACCTTAACAAAACTAAATGATAAACAGAAGCCTGTGTATTATTCCTTCACTCTAAAAGTATAGGTTCAGAAAAACTAAAAATCTTTCAAATAGAAGAAGAGAACAACACAGCTAAATGTTTTGTCTGCTTAAGTGGCGTATTTTTTAATTTTTTACTTATTTTAAGAATACACAATAAAATGGAAACTTTTAGAAAGTGGTATGACAGGCCCTTAATAAATTTAACCACAGTAAGTAGGTTACGCATAAATGGTACCTACCTAAGCCATTACTGTCCATGGTAAAGCAATTACGGATCGATAGACCTTTGCCTAAATTGTACAGGATTTGCCTAAAGGAAGAATTTTGTAATCTCGTCGGTATTTGTAATTGCTACCACTTAGGTAAAATACGAGGTACATAAAAGGTAGTAAAGGTACTTATTAACTTCTAGTATTTGAACATTTCTTAAAACTTGAGATAGATAAAATGGGTCTACAAAATAATGATGGTTAATTAAAGTTACAAATGGTTACTTATTTGTAACTTGTTTATATATTTTTATTTATTTACTCGAATATGTGATGAAAAACATTTTGTGTAACACGGGCGGTACGAAAATTACAAATTCGAGTAATTAAAGGCTTCGGCCTTCGGCTTTGGGCTTCTAAATAGCTTCTCGTTAGTAATTGTTTCCTTACCACCCTTAGTACCCAATGTACCATTAATTTTATTTTCATATTTAGCACCTCCTAGATTGACATTGTATATCTATGTATTATTATTTTGATATTAATTACCAAATTGACCTCGTAGTAATATCCTGCTAATATTATAAATGTGAAAGTATGTCTGGATGGATGGATTTTTATTACTCAATCCCGCTTCAATCACTGGACGGATCAGAATGCAACTTGCCACACATATAGGTTAGGTACTGGAATAGAACAAAGGCTACTTTTTATCCCGAAAAATTCAAAAGTTCCCGCGGGAATAACTATAACCGAGCTTAAACGAACTATAGCTACCGCTTTAACTTGCTATAGCAAACTTCATTAGTATATATAATTAGGGAATTCCACGCTGATAACCGAGTTTAGGGCGGGCGGAGCCGCTGGCAAAATCTAATTATCAATATTGTAAAAGTAATAATAATTCGAAATTCCTATTTTATAAAGTTTCAGATGCATAATTTTTTTTGTGATATATTGGTTGCTTTTTTTTTAAACAAGCCAACGGTACGCCTTAAGGTAAGCGGTTACCGCAGCATATGGACGCTTACAATACCCTGGGCATCACTTGCGCGATGCCGACCCTTAAAAAAACTAGTTATTAGATATAGGATTTTTTGAAGTACCCCATACTGTAGTTCTTAGAGAAAATCTTGGAAGGGAGCTCATTCCACAACCTAAGCGTCCGCGGTAGGAATTTTCTCTGCCATCGCACTGTAGGTACGTGACCATCTAGGTTGTAAATCCGATGAGGGCACTATATATCATTGACATTAATAAGCCACTTTACCTTCTGTGTAAAATTTGTAAAAAAAGCTGTTGATAAATTGATACTGATTCTGAAACTTCAAACGGTTCAAAATCCCCACGGCGTACTAGCCTGTGCCCGGCTGTACTATAGGTAACATAAACGTATCAGGAAACCACAAGGAAACTTTAATATCCTCTTTTCAGCACGATATTTGTGCTCCATTTAAGATCCTAATCAGAAAACGCGTTACGTTACTTCTGACGCGTTGCATAACGCATTGCAGCGACAACGGTATCGGTTTACGGAACGACAGATGGATGCAACGCGATATCTGTACGCGTTTCCTGAACTGCAGTTTGCGTTATGCTGAATGCATAATTAATTTAGAAGCGATTTATCAGATACAGTAGGTACCTGTCTATATAGCCACGTTATTTAGACCCATACATACATACATTGTTCATTATTGGCTGAATAATTTCCTTAATTATATATTACATATTGTTGATCATATACTCCTATCTGTTTTCTTCTACCTAAAGGTTGCCTGGTATATATCATTTAATTAAGCGATAATGCCGCCACTCTGTACAATCATAAAATTGTTTTTCTACAAAGTGAATTTATTATTATTTGCTTACACAGATGATATGTCGAGATTAATATCTTAATAGTTATCCAAATACTCGATGTTTCTTCTGTGGCCTAATAATATAGCCCATTCAAGAGGTACCTAGTTTATAGGGGATTTTCCAATATTTTAAGTGGACGCTGTAAGAGAAAGGGAGAAAAGAAATGCCCTTGCTGAGTTTCTTGCCGATTCTTCTCAGTACAAGGTCTCCCGTCCTTTAGACTTACGAACCGATGGCGTAGTGACATTCATAAGTGCTTAATTATTGTAGCCTAAATTGAATAAGTGATTTTGATTTGATTTGATTGGATTTGATAGATACCTGCCATTTTGTTAATTAAGTTAAGTTAAGTATTTAACTATGTAACAATATCTGTAATTTTTACGATTATGATTTTTAATCGTAAGATTTACCTCATTTTATGTCATTTGCAAAACGTAACCTAAAAGTTCAAAGTCTACAAGTTAATAAACTACACGTAATGACATTTATATTCAGAACACTATTCTAGTGTGTAATTTAGTAAAGAATTCAGGTCACTCGTCCAGAACAAGCTGAAGGAGCCGGTTAGGTCAGTTAGGTCGGTTAGGTCTGATGGTCAGATTATTAAGCAATGACAACCACTGTGTCTTTATGCAGTTTTAGAGTTGCCAAGTAACTCCTTATTTTTTTTTTGCTCAAGATTTCAAAAATATCTTCAATCTATTTTCCTATTTTTATCTGTCTTAAAAAGGAGGTAATCAATTCGACCTGTTTTTTTGTTAGAATTGTTCAATACTCATATATTATCTTAGCATATGTGGGCTTCTCAACAATTGTGTCAAATTTCATAAGTGTATGTATGTCTGTAGAATGCATTGCAGCAAAGGCACAGAATAAAGAAAAGTACTAGCAAAAGTATTCTCTTGTGTAGTTATTTTTTGTCAGAGAAGAAAATACTTAGCTCAATGTATCATGTTCCATATGCGTGCGTCTTTTTTACTTTTTACTTATAATAACTTTTTAATTATTAAAGGCAGTGTATTTTTTTTATTAATAAGTAATACAACTCAGCTAGCACCCACTTACCATAACTCTTATATCTGTGTCAGTTTTTAGGATATCGTTACAAAAAGCACAAACACCTATATATTCGTTATTTGGCTCTCTAAATAACTGTATGCCATTCTATAAAGTGTATTCGTTTTGGGATAAAAAGTTTCCACGTTTGATACTTTTCCGATTTTGATAACGTCAGTTTTGCCATCGACAGCTATTCTTCGTGTAGATTTAAACGTTAATAACGTACACACACTACTATAAAAACACATTTTTAATGGATATGTATATGCATTTTGACAAATTTACATCAAAACCCTACCTCCACATATGGGTCTAAAGTTTTTTTTTCAGTGGCAAGAGTGACAAAAATACCGTAAATGAACGCCTGACAGGTTGTTACAGATGATACTAGAATTTCTATTAGAATTTCGATATTTTTGACACAAATGCTAAACGATCGGATGACAATTGACCAAACAAATGAAAATAATGTTTACTTATCCCAAAACGAACACATCCTTATTTATCTCAACTATTCAAAGATATATTAGCACATGTGGCACTGCGGTTATAAGGATGTGCTTGCCTTCATTTGCGCTCATCGTGATTGTTTTTGGTTCATAGAGCCCTAATGCTAGCCTTCTTTATGATGCTCCGCTTCTTCCAATGCTTTCCGCTTCCCACTATAAGTAAGCCGGTCATGAAAATAGCTTTTACTAATATTTCCTACATTTCATCGTCGAGACGTCAAATTGTTTTTTTTTTCATATTCAACATTACACCTTAATTTACTAAGAAATTTTTGCTGATATGTATTTTTTCCCAAAAGGGGGTAACTAGGGGCTGGCCACACCTACATCATACTGTGGGGTACAGTCACTTTTCACCAACCACCTGGGTCTTGCATGACTGGGGTGATTTGTGAGCCCATCACCGCAACACTGCTTTTAATAATAGGTACTAGTGTATCTGGATTAAGGCTTTTCTTGTATTAGTTTATATATCATAAAAGTTTATATATCATAAAAGTTTATATATCATAAAAGTTTATATATCATAAAAGTTTATATATCATAAAAGTTTATATATCATAAAAGTGTATTTTTAGCTTAACTGTTTTACCGACTTTAATTTGATATCTTATCCCTTGTTCATATATGTTCATTTACGTACAGTATATATCGTATATAAACATACAGTATATATCGTTTATATACATACATTATATATATCGTATTTATACATACAGTTCCGTAAAGCCAAAATTACAAAATGATCTCAGACAAAGTTAAGTATTACTTATGTTTAGTGTTATGTTTGTACGATAAGTATTACACTTAAAGTTTGCTCAATAATAATTTCACTATCATCAGTTGACTTTCGCTCGATGGCCCAGTTTCTTTGTTGGTGTTAAGACGACTGCGTCGCTGCAAACTTGACGTTTACATTATCAATTTTTTTTTAGACTTTATTGCAATCACAATAAAGTTCAATAACATCGAATGTTAGGATATAATAGTTTGTGGTCATGATCATTGCGTTAAAATGGTGGTATTCTTTTTGTCTTTATTGTTACGATAGAAAAAATAATAGATCTATAAGTAAACATACCTAATACTTACTTATAAGCTGTTTTAGAAATGAAGAGATTAAATGGGTATTTAAAATTAGACAATACTTTTCTTTCAAAATATTAAGAAGAGAATATTGCGTTACAAAAGTGACGCATCTAAAACTAAACCTATACTCTGACTCGCACACATATCAGGATCTTAAACTAGAGGATTCGAATCCTGCGACACTTAAGTGGGTATTTTATACCATGTTTTGGCTTTTATTTACGTTATATTTTTGCCCATGCCTATGTGTGTACTCCTCACAAACTTGTAGTAGTTTCCTCAGTCCACAAACCGAGCCGCTCAACAGTCATCTGCATAGCTCAAGTTATTTACGCAAACACTATCAAAATGAAAACCAACGTGCTGATTGCTAAGCGTGTTATTCATATAAAGATTGAAAAGGGGGGGGTGAGGTCAAACCCCCTTGCCTCACGCCACACTCCAACCGATACGGCTCCGACTTTTTCCCACCCATCTGACGTTGTTGATTTGGTTTATGTACCAGTAGTTAAAGATGCTCACGATTTCGCGTGGTAGGTTGATAGCCTCCAACTTTTCCCACAGAACATCATACGCCACCAGATCATACGCCACCAGATCAAATCTGAACAGGTTGAGAAAAACGCATAGACGGGATTTTTGCGGGTCGTAGAATATCGGACGGCACGCTTAAGACATAGTATCGCACTTTCTGTAGACAGTTGGGGTTTAAATCCAAACTAATCTTCGTGCAAAGTAATATACTTGTCTAACTTAGTCTTCTTAACATTCTTTGATTTTCCAAGCAATTTAAGTATCAATTACATTATTGTGCATTTTTATTCTAAAATCATCCAGTGACGACTCGCTACACTTGGACTGCCATCTTTAATATAAAAACATAATGACGCTGCGTGTATACATATATACACAGGTACCTTTTTGTTGGTATCATTAAAATTAGTAAAAGTTTTCTTTTCTCATCATCTTACATAGAATCTATAAATTAAAGATAGTTTGTATAAATCAACAATGCCTTTAAAAAAAATTAGGTATTTGATAAAGCTACGTAAAAGCATCGAGATTTAATACTTATATTATCTACACAGTAGGTCAAAGATGACTTATTCCTCAGTAGGTAATGTGGAAAGACGACACGAACGAATTCGTAACTTTGAACCAAACATCATAGATACAGTTAAAAACAGTACAAACAGTAACAAACTGCAATTAGTTATGAATATTTAAGATGTTATGTTAATATAACAAAGGTCATATCAACTTTGTTTGATATTTGTTTACAAATCAGCTAAGAATGAAAGGTATTTGTTATGGGAACTGAAGTGACAGTAGTTTAATTTAACAACAATTTCAGTTTCATTTATGTCATCAATGTTTTGATGGAGGAGTTACGCAAGGTGGTCACAGAGTATAGTCGTGACAATAGAAGCAGAAATTGCAGTTATAACAAATGTCTTGCTGTTTCCAGGTCATTGCCAGTCGACGACGAACATGAATAAATAAAAGAAGTGAAGTGGATCGGAGGGAAACTAATTATAAATAAATGAATTGGTAATTGAGAAAGGTTCTCTCACGGTTTTGCAAGAAGTTTTAATCTGTGAAGATTAATTTGCCAGGTCTATGAAATATTAATTGGCAATTAAAAACTGACAAACGAGGTATATCTATTACTAGCTTTTGCCCGCGGCTCCAGCCGCCCTAAATTTGGTTGTCGGTGTGGGATTTCAACTGCAAATTATAGAAAAAAAGGGGAGGGCAGCGCTTATCTGATCTGATTCACATTAAAAAGTTGGTGTCTGTGTACATAACAGTTTATAACACACTTCACTTGTATGACACCAACTTCAACTTTTTAGTGCATCTTTTTGAAGCTGGTTTTTTTTTTTTTTGTAAAAAAGTTTTTATTTTTTTAATTTTGAGTGACGAATTGCTTTTTTTATTGTAGACTAAAACCTCCATACTTCTAACAAAATTTTATACAATCATCAACATACAAGGTGTGTTTCACCAGTTTTAAATGAAATTATTTTTTCTCCCAAAAGTTTAAGTTTTAAATCCATTTCATTAATATGCGATAGCCTCAGGAGCATACTCTATCGAATAAAAAAAGAATTTTTAAAAACGGTTAATAATCGATGGACATACATATAAAAAATATACCCGTCAAACATAGAAGTTCCTCCTTTTTTGAAGTCGATTAATAATTAAGTCAGATTCCAGTATGAAAATAAAAATAATCTTGTCTTTAAAGTAACGAAGTAACGCAGTAAAAGCAGGAAACATTTTTCTGATATTTCAAATCATTAGTCGTAATCTATTCGTAAACCCTAATATACATCGATAGATTGTATAAAAAACATTTATGACTATATTTGTATTTTATTGAACTAAATTAGTCTTGATATTGCACGTTACCACCAAATAATTTAAATTATCGAAACTTCCTTAAATATGTATAATATTAAGCTGCAATTAATTATAATGTAGTTGACAACCTATGAAATAAGGTATAAATTTAAAAACTTTTTTTTAATTTTAAGGGTAAAACCAGTACCATATTTGTATTTTAACGATTTAACAAATTCTATCTATATTTATTTATATATGTAAATGTTTACAATAGTGTATAAGCATCAATAAATGAGATTGTAAATGGCAATATTACAATTTAGTAACCTTTTTTAATTCCAAATTAGTGTTTGTGGGCAATAAAATCTCTACAATGACCAAAAATCTTTACAATATGCGATATTGAAAGAAATAGAACAGTTTGTGATGTCTACGTTTGAAGTCACGTCTATTGTTAGTAAACCAGAAACAAAAAAATATAAATTAACCTTAATTGACTTTAGCAAAATGTCAGCAAAACCTTTACCGGTAAAAGTTTGTTACGCTTCTTTGGAATCAACAAACAATAGGCACACTACAAATCACTAAGGAATTTATAAAACACGTGTTCTTTTTGGCATTTTCTTTATTTTTTTTATCGATAAACCTGTTTGCCATTCTATAATTACTTCAGTGAATAAGTTTAGCAATTAATTATCAATGTTAAACATTCTACACACACACACACACACACCCTCACCCTCACACACACACACACACACACACACAGCAGCTTGAATTGAACATTGTGCCTGTTACATTGTAATAAAAATTTAAAACAAACTTTTACTTGCTTCTAATAATATTGTCAAATCGATTTCAAAATTTGCTAACTTATGCAGTTTTTTCGACAATATAATAAAATGATGCTCATAATAGGGGTGAAAAGTGATCGAAAGATATTAATTGATCACCAATAGGACCATTTTTTTTATTTTATTTTCTGAACTGACATTGTAGTTGGCTGTTGCAGCCATTACTGCTTCACCGGACTTATTTGGGCGAGTCTCAGCCCGTATAGCGCCCAACGCTCAAGGGCTCCCCGCGGGGGGAGCCTCGGCTTGGGTTGTCGCTCTCGGGGGAATAGGACCATAAAGTTAGGTCTTGTTTGACTTATCTAAGTGTGCTTGAAATGCACACTATAACTGCACAGCTCCACTACTTTAACATAATAAAATATAAAATCGAAACTAAATAAAACTCTTTGTTCATTTTGCTGTTAACTTCAGCAACCATGAATGATTCATCGATTGAGCTCACTCAAATCGCCGTAACGTAAGTACTTGAACACAATGCAGTGAACGATTCGAGTGATACACTTCACACGCAAATATTAATTTCTAAACATTTGGGTCAGATACAGATCGTTGGCCCGAGACCTTTGCTGTGGGTGATCGGCCGACATGGTTCGATGGGATCGAAGAGGTAACAGTTGATTGATAATACAAATACAAATACAACTGTTACGGCTCTAGTTAAAATCACGGATGACATTCGCATGGGAATGGACAATAAACAGCTCACAGTATTAACGTTACTTGATTTTAGTAATGCATTTAATACTGTCGATTTTGATGTGTTGTTGGAGTTATTGCGTTCTCTTAACATATCTCCAACGGTGGTTGCATGGTTTCAGAGCTACTTGCGTGGACGTAGGCAAAGTATCAAATTCGATAACATTTTTTCAGATTGGTGCCACATAGTTGCCGGTGTTCCGCAAGGTGGTGTTTTATCTCCTCTCTTATTTGCGATTTTTATTAATTCAATTACTCACCAACTTTCTTCTCTCCACCACATGTATGCAGACGATCTCCAGGTCTATAATCAAACAACTTTTGATGATTTATTTCAAACGATAGGTTTGATAAACTCTGATCTCCTCAAAATTTCAGAATGGAGCAAAGCCTTTGGCATAAAAATAAACCCAGCAAAAACCCAGGCCATAATACTAGGCAGTCCAAAGTTTATGTCTAGAATAAACTGGGTTAGTCTCCCAAAAGTTTGTGTAGACAATGTATTTATACCTAATAATGACCAGGTTAAGAATCTAGGTATTATTATAGATAGTAGTATGTCTTGGACTTCACAGATAGCCGAGGTCAGTAAGAAAATGTTTTCCGCTGTAGGTTCCCTAAGAAGGCTGCAAAATTTCCTACCCACGGACACTAAAATTGTTCTTGCACACTCTCTTTTGCTTCCCATACTCGATTACGCCGATGCTAGCTATCCTGATTTAACTGAAGACCAATTAAACAAACTTGAGCGACTACAAAATCTCTGTATTCGGTTTATATTTGGATTACGCAAATATGACCATATTTCCAATTTCCGCGTGAAGCTCAAGTGGCTCCCAATTCGTTTTCGCCGGAATGCTCATATCCTTTCACTTCTTTACTGTGTGCTGTTCAATCCTAGCTACCCTTCTTATCTCAAAGAGCGTTTTGGTTACTATGCCTCTTTGCGTTCCTCCTCTAATTTATTACTTAATACACCGAGTCACAACTCAAAATTTTACGATGATTCCTTCACCGTACAAGCAGTGCGATTGTGGAACTCTCTCCCAGTAGATATCCGAAAAGCACAATCACTTACAACCTTCAAAGCACAAGTGAAAAAGCATTTTTTAAATCTCGCATAACCTTGTTGTTTTGCTCCGTCTGTTCTTCTGATGTAGACACTTAAATATTTAAGTTATGATTGTTTTATTTATGTGTAGTTTATGTATTTTTATGTAAGGAATTTATGTATTTTATATTTTATGTATAAGGGTATTTATGTATTTTGTAGTTATTTATTTATTTGGTAATTTATACTATTCTTATTCTATGTTACTTATATCTTTATTTCAGTTTTTGTACAATTTTGCACATCCTACCATTCCAATATTTTAAATTTGTATATCAATACCAACATAGGTTATCTGGTAGAAATCGCCATCTGGCGATAAGATCGCCTGTTGTACATGTTTTTTAATATTATTTTTACAATAAGTTTGTGTTTTTGTTTTGTGCAATAAAGGATATTTGTATTTGTATTTGTATTTGACGTAGGCATCCGGTAAGAAAGGATTTCCCAAAATTCCACCCCTAAGGGGGTGAAAAAGGGGGCAAAGTTTGTATGGGACAACGTGATTTCTTGGTCCAATCTACTTAAAATTTTGCATAAACCATTTTTAACAGAATTGATGGAAGACGTGTTTCGTATTTTATTGAAATTCATCCCCTAAAGGGGTTAAAAAGAGGTAGAAAGTTATTTTGGCGGTCATTTACTTATTTACTTCGAAGTTGATATCAATACTCCTTAAGTCTTTCGATTTAAATTACATTTGTATTTTTTAATTACATTTGTATTTTCTAATTACATTTGTATTTTTTTAATTACATTTGTATTTTGACACGTTTGAAAAATCAATCCGATTTTATTTAAAAAGTTCGAATTCACTTAAAAACAAAAGCAAATACTCTTTAAAATTGGAATGTCTCAAAAGTCATCGTGCTATGTAAGAACCTTATTTGAAGGTATCTAAGCTTAAAGAGATTACGCACTGTTTAGGTGTTTGAAGTTTTGTGTATAATACTTATAGCTTTCTTTTTCTACCAATATTCATATTAAATGCTTTGTCCTGAATGCCTGACTGACGGATAAACGCACAGCCTAAACCGCTGATCGTAGAGACTTGAAACTTGGTTGTATGACGTAAGCATCCGATAAGAAAGTGTTAAGTGCCAGTCGCATTCGCGCAAACAGGGTAAACCTATTTTAAAGAAACTTTGGTACGTTGTTTTGCACAGGCCGGGGAAGGTTTCTGGGAAATAAAACAAGGGTCAAGTGCGAGTCAGACAGGGTCAATTGCGAGTCGGACTCGCGCAAATAGGGTAAACCGATTATAATGAATTTTTGGTAAGTTGTTATGCACACGCCGGGGAAGGTTTCTGAATTAGTACAACCCTTTCACAATAGGTTGGTAGGTCAGTTGTTTTAAAAAATCGGCCAAGTGCGAGTCGGACTCGCGCACGAAGGGTTTCGTACCATTGTCTAAAAAACGGCAAAAAAATCACGTTCTTTAATATTAGTTTTATTTTTTATTTTTTTTAAAGTGACTATATAACTAAATTTTCTGTGAATATTTTAAGCGACTACCCTAAAAAAGAAAGTATTAGCTAAACGCAACCATAAAAAAATTAAACAACCACTAAAACGTATGGAAATAATTACCACTCAGCAGATAGTAGTATTTTTTCACCACGTTTTCCGTACCAACCCTCTTTGGGGATAAAGTTACTCGAGTGACGACCTCGTTTCCAGTATATTAATCTATGGTGCTATACATTTGAAAGCATTTGAACGAACGTTCTAAGAGATTTTAATAAAATTTTCCACACGAGCAATCCAGGTAACTTTACAGAAGTAGGTAGTTACCAAACTTTGATTGTTTTTGTTCTGATCGAGAACAGGGAAAAATGGATTTAATTTAGGTTTTCCTTGAAATATTATCGGAAAAAGTTAAATAAAAAGAAACAAAAATATCGAAATGATTCTCACGTAATGAAGAAAAGTCTTAAGATTATCTGTTAGTAAGTTTGTATGTATTAATCAATAAGTATAAATGTATGTTTGACCAAACAAGTAACAATAAAACGATAAAATATTTTATCGCTTTGATTTTATTGTACCTAATGTTATAAAACTGCCTACACTTAAATTTGATGACTAACCACTGTCATATAAACTCTGTGATCAAACGACACCTAAGTGCACTTCATTGTATTTACTTACAAAATTATCAATTTGATTAAACAAACATATTCTTTGATTATATACTATAATATAAATAATACTAGAAGGACAAATACACCTTAAGTTGTTGTAAGAAGAGCTATATTAGTTTGGGAGCTGGAATAAATAAGTGAGTCAGTTTACAATCAGTTGAGCAATCATGATGGTAACGTCACCTCCAAAGCTAATTAGTTCAAAATCAATGAAAACACCGTCATTTCGAAGTGCAACTGTAAACAATTAACGTCAGTAACTTTACATAGGATTTAAAAATCCTAAGCGGTTGGTTTGCAACTGTTGGCCTCATTTATAAGTTCAAAGTGGCTTATAAGTCACTTAAATGAGGATAAACGTTAAATAACTAGAATAACCGATACAGCTCAAAAGATTAGTAATCTAAAGAGTTGAATGATGAGGAAAAAACCGGCTAAGTGCGAGTGTGGCTCGCGCATAGTGGGTTCCGTACAAGTTTATTATATGTAGATAGTTCTTCCATCATGAAATCAAGTTTCCCAGATTTATGTTTTGATTATCAGTTTTTGGATATTTTATGATTCTACCTAGGTTAACGAGGAGTACCCTATAGGTATTGATTTATTTGTGAATGCCAAAATAAGCGACACAAATTGCCGTATTTCGACCGTATTTTTTAATGCGTTGATTTAGAAGTCTAATTTTTTTACAGCTTCAAGGGACCGTAACCCTTGGAATTTGTAATTAACTTCAACTTGACACCTTCACGAGTTCCTGAGAAAAAGGGTCTTGACAGACAGAGAGACAAACAAAAAGACAGACAGACGAACAACAAAGTGATCCTATAAGGATTCCTTTTTTCCTTCTATTTTTAAGGTACGGAACCCTAAATAGGTTCTAAAGTGACAATGGGCAGGCCACATAGCTTGTAGAACTGTTGAGTGATAATTAATAAAGGTTCACGTGACAGAAAAGTTGCATAAGACTAGCAAGCGATTAGGTATCTAACGACGATCAAGTTAGGGATTGTTTTGAAGATGTAGGGATGCGGTTTGTGTCCAGCAGAGGACTTCTAGCGGCATCAAGTTTTTTTTTTTGTACCACTAAGGTGTTAAACGAGCTAACGATCCATCTAATGGTAAGCAGTCACCGCAGCCTAATATTATGAATTCATGAATTCCCAGAATGATATCAAATGCGAAAGAGGTTTGTTTTTGACGAACAATGGGTGGAGCTTCTTTTTGCTGACACAACATATAAAGCTTTGTGGCAGATAGTGGTAGCATAAGCTCTCTCGCCTCGTATTCAACAGTCAACAGTCAACAGTCAACGCAGGCGAAGTAGCAATAAACATATAGTAAATAGTAATGAGGTAAGTGAAGTTATAAGAGTTTTCAACATTATTTATAATCAGATCTCTTGTTATTACCAAGGTCCTTATTCGGTTGTGTTACCACCAGCAGCGTACCACCTGAATGACCCAAGCCGCAGTATATTTCCGTAGACGCCGCAATGGGTCGTGCAAGTAAAAGCCTTCTTGGCGCTGGGTGGTGCTGGTGAGTAACAGGTGATGTCATCGGCACATGAGTCACGGCTCGGACGGAGGCTGTGCTGTGGCTGTCACACTCACGTACAACTGGAACCGGACCTGCATATTATTATGCTCTGAGTTGATATTTACCTGTTTATGGTAGGGGGAGTGGTTACCGGTTGTATATTATTGGGGGCCGCACTAGATTGACCAAGAAATCGTGAATCACAAATATATTTTCTAATCTAATAAATTTACCTACTACAGGCATTTTGAGAATTGGAACTCTCGTAAACAGTCAAACGTAGTTGTTTTAGTTATAGATACTCATTTAATTTATTTTTTTTAGTAAACCCAGCAAGAAACTTAGTATGTGTGTGTGCGTATGTATAGTAAAATTAAAGGTATTTTGAACAAAAACTTTGTAACAAAAACGAAAAACAACCGGTTTCAAAAAGATGCACTAAAAAGGTAAAAATAATTACTTATATTGCCAAAAATCTGATTTGAATTACCGTTTGAAGTTGGTGATTTGACTGATATGCAAGTGAAGTGTGTTATGAACTGTTAGGTACATAGACACCAACTTCAAACTGAAATTCAAATCAAATTTTTGGCAATATAAGTAATTATTTTTAACTTTTTTGTGCATCTTTTTGAAGCCGGTTGTTTTTTTTTGTTAAAAGTTTTTAGTTCCTTTCGTGCCTTCTGTGCTTTTTAATATGTTCGAAATACCTTTAATTTTACTATACATATATACACAAATACTAAGTTTCTTGTCGGGTTTACTAAAAAACAACTTTTTTTTGTTCAAAAGTTTTTAGTTCCTTTGCTAACACATGTCATATTGTTATTTAAAGATTTTATGTTAAAAAAACGGAAGTCATTCACCAAAAGAGCATTCAGCTGCGGTTACCAACAATGTTAAAAGGGGACCTTCATACATCAAATAACGACAAAAAGGCATCCCCTAAGCTAAGGGTACCTGCCATCCAGAAACAGCTTTTCCCTCTTGTTATTTTTTCAAAACTTCCGGAGTAAGAACAACATACTCTTACCACATACTTTAGTTTTTATTAAGCAAACTGGAGTAGTGTAAAAAACAATCTATAGGAAAGCTAATATCTTTTCTAGTTTTTTTAAACTTATTTGTAGGGTTCTGTGCCCAAATGGTGCCAACGGAGTTCTATTATAAATCCTACGCTGTCTTTTCGTCTTTTAAACCGAAGTTGGAAGAATTTCAATCCAATCTTTAATCTAAAAAAACCGGTCAAGTGCGAGACGGGCTCGTGCTTTCTTTGGTGCTACGAAAGCCTTGGTGCGCTAGTCCGACTCGCACTTTTTTTTTTTGTGTTGAAGGTTGAACAAAATAATGATTTCTTTCCACACTCCGTTGTATCGCGTACGGAGTATCGTTAAAAACCTAGGTTTGTAAAATTCCATTCGATATTTCTAAACAGTTTCTTTCCTAAATTGTATTAAGCGAGCGAGCTTCTAAAGTAAACAAATCGTCTCACCTTCTCATACTTTAAACCTCGTGTTCTCAGGTTCCGCTAAAATTTAATATAGAGCTTTATAAATACTAGATATATTAGCTTTAAAATTTTAGCAAAATCGTGTTTTTTTAAAAAAAATCGGTTCACAGATCTTTTAGATATTAGGTGTTTATATTTATATTATGAGTTCGCACTTCTGTTATGTTCTATTATCATCATAACTACAGTCGCCATATTAAAATGCTGTTAACTTCCGGGACAGTAGCGACGGACACTGGATGAGAAAAGTTTGTTGCCCCATTTCTCGTATATTGGCTTGTAATAATGTAATTAAAAGGGTAAAGGTTCTTAGATATTTCTCAATAGTTGAACAATTAACACATCCGCTATAGATTTTTATCTGTAAAACAGGAAGTAATAAGCTCAAGTGTCGGAAGCTGCGGAGACGAGCTTTTATCTTAATGAGATGAACCGTTGCGGCTGCGAGATAACGATGAGACGACGACAACTGTGATGTGTGATGTGATAGGGGAGGGTCATTTACCACATTAGTAGGTAAGTACCAATATTTTAAAGAGAAAAGATTTGTGTGTTTGTTTGTTTAACGCTTTATTACTAACTAACAAGTGAACAAATCAAAGAATTTAGTACCTATATCGCGCAGGTGATATTTTTTGAAGAATAGTTAATATGGGATAAGCATTTTTGCTTTTCTCAAACCATAAAATTTATTTATATAAGTTTCATTATTTAAGGTTTTGGTAGTATAAAAATATATATATATGTAGTAAGATACGTTTTATTCGCTACAGAAAATGAGGGTAGCAAAAAAAAAATAAAAAAAATGCGGCGTTTATTGTCTGCTTATATTGGTCATAAACCAAAAATATAAGACAGGTAGAACCGCAGGCGTTTGCTAGTTATGCTATATTTGCTCCCATGTGTTGAGTAAAACAAGACTTTAACTCGTTGAAAGAATAAAGACGGGTTGCGGAGTTAAGTTAAAAATAAAACAAAGATGCAGACAAGACACATCGCTATAATATTAATAGACTTTAGTTTTTATAATATATAGTTTCATAAAGAGTTAATATTGAAATACAATAAAATGTCCAAAAATCTCGATACATTATTTTATAATTGTGGTCCTAGACCTAGATGATGTACTTTTGAGAAATAAAAAAATAATTTAGAGAGGTGCATGTTTAGAAATCAATGCAGCAATTATGCTTCTCAATCTAAAAACAATTCGGATTAAGTTACATATCTAGAACACCTAAAGACAATAATTAATCTTACATCAAACAAATTGAGCCATTTTACAATAAGGTCTTGCAACCACAATGCAACCACCTGAGCGATCTTTAATGACAAACGTTGCGAAAAAAATGTAACGGGATCTTAAACGTCAATCATTAAAGCCAGCAAATACTATTTTTAATGCTAGAGGATTATAACGGGATTATAGCAGCTATTAAAGTAAAAATACCAATTTTAATAGCGGGAAGACTGTAAAAACTATTTAATGAGAGGCAGCTGTGTATGCGCACGCGCACGCGCCAGTATGCGTCTTTAACATTTTGCGTGGATGGTTTATACTAATAGTGATCCGTTTTGTGCAGATGTCAGTTTTTAGGGTTTCGTACCCAAAGGTTAAAAAACGGTACCCTATTACTAAGACTCCGGTGTCCGTCCGTCTGTCTGTCTGTCACCAGGCTGTAGGTATCTCATGAACCGTGATAGTTAGACAGTTAAAATTTTCACAGATGATATATTTCGGTTGCCGCTATAACAACGTATACTAAAAAACAGAATAAAATAATTATTTAGGTGGGCTCTCATATAAAAAACGTAATTTTTTTGATCGATATTGATAACGGCAACAGGTAGACGCTTAATATATTTACTGAATATTTTAGTAATATATTCACTTTTAAAATAAATGATTAAATTTAAATAAAACATATATTTAACATACAACAAACGTGGTTTTTATAGATGGTGGATGGACGGTACGGAACCCTTCGTGCGCGAGTCCGACTCGCACTTGGCCGGTTTTATGTATGCTGTATAAAAAAAATTAAAAGCACGCTGGTTTGAGATAATTATGAACTTATAACAGAAATAGCATTTTAAGGTTTCTTCGTTATTTGAATGGCAAAAACCGGAACCTTTTTAGTTATTGACTACCCAGTTGAGAGCACTCCAGCTCCAGCCTGCCTGCTGAACCGTGTGGGTTCGGTTCCCGCACAAGACAATCATATGAGATAATATACCACTAATTCATCGTGATACCAAATGGTCACGCACAGTGCAGTTTCAGAGAAACTTCCTCCCGCAAACGTTCAGGTTGTAGAATAAGGAGACTGAGGAGGTTTTCTCTAAGGACTACTTTATGGGGTACTTCTAGAAGGGATTATTTTTTTAGGATCGTCACTAAGCTAGCAATGGTGTTGCAGGCGTCAATAGGCTACCGTGACCGGTAACATCAGGCGGGCCGTAAGCATGTTGGCTACCTAATGATAGTGTAAAAAAATACCTTCACATTATATATTTTTGAAGTGAAAACTTCTTTAGCGGCGCTGTGCACTTTTTTTGTGATGGGTAAAAACTCGCGTCAGGTCACGTGTCCTGATCAAAAATTCGTAAGATGTCACTCGCGTTAGGACACGTGACCTTTATTTACATTAGGTTAGTTTTTATTTTTAGTATATGGCGATAATGAGTAGTACAGGGAGGTTGGATATGGGATTTTAATTCTATGACAGATTGAGCTGTCAAATATACAACGTCAAAAAAGTAAATAAACAAAAGTTATTATTTTTAATAAATAAATATGGATAAGAAGTGATGGGAAGTAAATAGCGAGTATGTTTTCACTTCTGCCGGCACTCCCGGAGTGCAACCCGTTTTTTTTTTTTAACTATTACGATTGCATATGAATTGCATCTTCCATGTTGTGTGTACGCTACGGTCAAAACATAAATGTAGACACGAAACATAATTAAAAGCAAAAACAAATTACTATTATTAATAAATTTAAATGGTCTACAGAAATAGTTTAACTTTAATTAATGCTAATTTAATTTAACTGCATCAAGATTTAATAAGAATGATCAATAATCATTGACGTTTACTGTTTTTCACCACCATGAATAGAATAACTTACAATTGCGTCCAGACACATAAATTATAGAAACCGTAAAATAATTGATCTAAATTCATGTTTTAAAATACAATGGATACTAAAACATGTTTATTAGACAACTCATTAAAGTCTCCCTTTATTTTAGTTGAATTACGTGGGTCGGCATACTCCGCATGGCCTATTTAGGATTTCCAGACAAATTATCGTACAATTAGTCTATCCATCTTTGTCACCTAAAACGAAGAGATATATGTGATTATTATGCACAATAATACTTTGTATTCGTACATTTAAAATAACATAAAAATATAAAATAAGAAAATGTCGTCACCCTCCACGCTGTTAACTGTCGTATCTGCACTTACTGCTCTGTGACTGGTTTGGGTATTTGTATGATTTCCCAAACAGCGTTTTCCGGATCGCAGTTTCTATTTTTTTTTTTTTTTGTATGCCACTCAGGTGGCACACAAGCCACTTTAGCTTACTATTCCTTCGAGCTATGTCGGTTATTCTACTTTTTCTGCGTTCCTCTTTCGTAATTTCACGACTTATACAAAAACTAATCGACTGTTGATGTTAAACTACTAAAAATGGAGTCGGAAATCGGATTGTCAACTCACTCACGCATAATCAACTACATTATTGAACTTTTTTTCAATTTCCGTTTATATTTGGACAAACCGATTCGATTGTTTTTCTCGTATCGATGGATTATTCTCACAAATATATCAAATCAGCCGCCAATCTAATACAGCTTCTTTTACCGTCACTTTAATGTCTATTTCGTATAACCGAAGTTGAAATAATTGAAACAAAACCGTATCGCATAATTTTAAAGCCGGACCCGCAGCGGAAACTTCAGACTCCAAGGTTAATGACTTACCAGTGATCTATAATATTCAGATTTAGAAGTGGTTTGAAAACATACACGTACTAATAAAATTAATTAACAACTAGTGATGAAATATTTTATAAAAAAAATCAAACCGACTTCAAATCTGCATTAAATAGTAGAAAAGAAACGATTTTCGCATAGCAGATAGATTTTTGTATAACGTACCTAATGTCTCTTTGCTAAATTATTTTTAATCGGAATTCAGCTCAGTTATATTTGCTGACATTTTGAAGTTGGCTAAACCTTATGTTGAGGTTATTTCTTGTTTTAATTTTCAGGTACCAAAACACCTTGGATTGACAAAATATAGTTTATGATAATGTATCTTAAACTATATTGTATGACTAAGAAGGTAATTGTGAATAATTAACATGTAATTTCTTTAAAAATAAAACTTATATATATACAAAGTATTGACTAAGTACTAAATACAAGCGAGCTCATGCAGCTGTTCTATGTAATTATTACCAGACGGGGTAAAGAAGTGTAGTGTTTATTGCAAAGGTATTGTTGTAGGAATGGTGGAGAATACGGGCTAATTTTTGTCTCGATCAGACTTGAAATCAAATGAATAATTTACGAGGAATAACAAATCATATTCACAGCGAACTTTAAACTTTAAACAAAAATATATAATGAAAGAAAAATTTAACAGTGATTAATGTAGATTATGCAATTTGTATAGTGGAACCATAGATATTACAGGAGGGTGTAGTGTAATATAGTGTACTAGCAAATAGAGCATACGTCTACCGTCTAGACAAATAGTGACCAGTCATTGAACGAAATTCTTCCTGCTTAGCGTCCGTGCTATAGCACTAAAATGTATATTTCTCAAAACCTAAATTGCTTATTACAAATAAACACCAAAAACTATTTTAGAAAAAAACCGAAATAAATTATATTGGAACCGTGATATTATAACCGATAAAACAATTATTAGCAATAAACCTGACCTAACTTAAGTATTAAAAATACCCGAAAACTTATTTGATTGATGTATCTAAAGCAAATTCTGCAAACATACTCAAAAAACATCAAGAAAAAATTCATAAATATGTTAACCTTCCAGATGAAGTCAAAGATATGTGGCACCAAAAAAAAGTAGAAATTATACCAATGTTGTTATCTTCTACTAGAGTCATTACCTAAAAACTTACATATCGCTATCGAAAAATTAGATCTAAAAAAGAATATATATGTAAATTTACAAAAATCAACAGTATTACATACATGCGTTTCTTTGGTTCCGCAACATAAAATTAGTAATATATTGCTTACTAATATATATATATATTGATTAATATAAAAACAACAAACTTAAATTTATCATTTCATATACTTATTCAAAATTAACAGTAATAAAAATCCGAATATTCGTTGCAAACCTTGTAATTAGGTATACCTAACTTCTTTGCTGTTGATGTTAAGTACCTATTCTATTTTTTACTAACATTTAAGTTATTGTTAACATTTGAGTTTTTGTTGTTTGTTAAAGTTCCGTATTTAGTTTGTAGTTTAGATAAAAACATAGCATTTTACTTACTCACCTTTATGGACCAACAAAGCAGATCAGGAGTCACATCGTGACTTTGTAAGTGATGATGATGCAAATCTTACCTGTAACAAAAGTTAAGGAACTATTAAGTAATCTGTGGTTAAAGTTTACTCCAGTAGCTAAGTATTTCCTAGTTAAAGTTTACATGAAGTACTTAAGGGCCCTCTTACACCCCACTAGCGCCGCCATTAGATATCCTCAATTTTCTCTTCGCAGAAAACGAATTTCTAAAATCCAAATGACGCAAATATAAAGCTAGTCATAAGCTATTTTTAGAAGGTTTTATATAGTTTCTAAATAATATATGTGAGTAGTAGTTGGCATTTTTGCTAAAAGTGGCCGTTTATAGCAGAAATGCCAACCACAACTCACAGATATTATTTAGGAACTTGTTTTGACCGCAGCCCGTGGGGCGCGGGGGGCACACGCCTTGCGAATTGCCAATCAAATAAGATGTAGGGGCGGTAATTAGTCTAGCATTATAGTATTATATAATCTGTGGCATTGTTTAATTTATCGAAGTCCACGTGGACTGCGCTACGCGTCATTGGTAAAATGAGTCATGTGACACTCATGTGTCATAATAGGGTCAGTCTCTTTGAATATTGACCTAACTACTAATGGTTCGCGTCCTTTTGTTACTCAAGCAAGAATTGATTCGAGTTTTAAAAAAATGTTATTTTATTTTTTATTTTTATTTTTACAAATCGATAGTGTTTCATGCACCTGATCACCTGTCCACGGCATTAAGACGATTAAAATTCAACGGTGTAAAGATGCATAGCCTTGTCTTGCTCGCATACGTCATTCCGTCCCGAAACCGAATGAAAATTCCGTATGTATGCGGCCGGCCTAAACATGGCTATTTGAATGCAAAATACCCGTGATAGCTAGAATTAGTAATTAAAATAGCAAAGGAAATCAAATAACCTGTCAACTTGCGAAACATTTAAGTCCTAATTATTTGGAATCTAGGCAGAATGACTAAAATTAGGTTCCCTTTCTTTGTTTTTGTTTGGTAGTGAGTGGAACAAAGGGCGGAAGGTCTGTGGAGGTCAATGGTAGACCTGGTAGAGCTGGTTGAGCCCAGCGAGTCATTGTTCGTGGGCTGAGGCGCAACAGGGTGACTGCTTCCTTTCACTACCTGCTTCATTAATAAACCTAAGTTTATAAATATTTTTGGTATAGAAAAGTTTAGTATTTTCCGTAGTTATAGTAATTGCACATTATAAATTTTGTACAAAAAGAGGTGTCTACAAATAGGTGGCCTTATCGCTGAAGAGCCATCTACCAGGCAGGTACAGGAAGAAATAATGTCACTTTCGACATCTAAATGTGATAGAAAGATTAAGTCATCGATTTTGTTTTGCTAAATAATATTAGTTGTAAATCGGTTATCAGATGGAATGTAATAGATAAAGAGTTTACAGGAAACGAGACCAAATGATATGTCAGATAATGAACAACGGTTTTTACGTTTTAGTGTTTTCTTTTATCATAAAACCTAAGTACAATAAACTTGTAAGAGTACTGATGGTTGACTTTTTTGTAACTAAACATTTTCTTAATAAAATAACGTTTATTACAATTTGTATATCAATATCAAATATATTCAATTAATTACAATAACATTTCCTAAAACCACCTTATATTGAGAACACTTGAAAACGGCTTGACCGATTTGGATAATTTCTTTTTTGCTATGTTCGTAATTGTCAGAACTCATGCAAAAGGATAAACTATTCTTCCGATAGTAATGAAATTTTGGTAAGTTGATGTGTACCTACACGCCGGGGAGGTTTTTAAATTCGTATAACCCTTGAACAATATATGGTTTTAACGTTTGCTGGGTCAATTGTTCAACCTGGACAAAGTCGGGGCGGGCTGCTTGTTTATAATATTAGTATAATATATAGTAGGGTAAAATATTTTTAACTTAGTTAATGTATTTTTATCAGATAATATTTTATTATTTTATTTTTCATTAAATCATATTTTTTTATTATATCATAAGTTGTATATGTACATTTTATTTAATATTATTTGTAATAATTCCATTGAAAACGGCTTAATTCGCTGAAATATATTCAAATTGATTTTTTGTGTTTTATTAATATATTGTGATAAAAATATAATATATATAGTATGGATTCGAACTTTATGGTTGCTTTTTACGGTTAAACCTTCGAACAGCTCGAATTGAAATGCACCTACATACGTACACGTACACGTATACGTACAGCGTGTTGATTTTGACACAACGTATCCAAAACAAAACTTAAAACCTAAATATTACAAAAATTCAGTACAGTTACGAATTTTAAAAATAAAATAAATTCACTAAAAAAAATTTTTTTCTCAACCACAAACACCTTACATTACCGTATAAATACATAATCTATTGTTTAATTCAATAGATTTCTATATTTATCATACAAAGTGGTGATCGTGAAATAGCGAATAGTAGGTACATAAAGGCTTTCGGAGTAGGTCGTGACAGTTCGTGACTGCTCGGTACTGCTTGCTGTCTGCGAGGTGGCGTTGACCTCGCCGAAATAAAAAAAAACAGCACAAAAAAGTTAGATCCCGTGCAGTATTGGACGAATTTCAGGAATTTGTAACTGTTGAACATTTGAGTTAATAAAAAACAAATTTCATTTGGGTAAGGCAATTAATTTTCTCTTACGGTTTAGGGTTCCGCAGCCAAACAATAAAGTATCATTGAATAGGAAATTTTAAATCATTGTGAGGTTTCATATTCTCAGTTCGCATTGTGTGCATTGTGTCGGTCAAAATATCATTGCGTACTATCCGAAAATTTTGAAAAACCTTTCAAACTAAACATTTAAGAGTAACAAAGGTAAGAATAAAATCTTAAGCAGTTGTCATTAAAATATATTCGATCGCCGTGGTGTTTGGTGGTACTGGAGTCAATGAGCCGTGCGACGCGCGCGTTTCCTCTCGTCTCGGTCGAGCTGCGCGCAAATCGGACAAGGCTGGAAGAGCCTCATGGTCGAAGTCGAACACTCCACCACTATCATATTAATAAATATTACGTTACTAATTAATATTACGCTAATTTATTACTGTTTCAATGGAAACTATTGGAAAAACGATACTGGGATTTCATAACAAAAGATAAGATACTTAGTACATAGCACAGCATCTTGGCTACGGAGCCCGACATGCCCTAAGCCGAATTCAAATGTTTATTAAAAGTAATAGGGCCGTTCAAGTATTAGAAGACACTTGGGTTAAATGGGCATAAATTAGAGACTGTTTTAGATTATTTGAATTTATTTAGGATTATTAAAGTTAACAATGTTGTAAATCAAATAAATAAATAAAAACTCAAATTCTAAATACTTATTATTGTTATACAATTTTTCTGAAACTTCAAGTGGCACCGACCGACCGGCACTGGACACAGTTAACCTAAAAGACTAAAGGCTTCACAAGCTACACTGTTAACCTAAAAGACTTAAAGCCACGCAAGCTACACTGTTAACCTAGAAGACGTAAGGCTACACAAGCTACACTGTTAACCTAGAAGACGTAAGGCTACACAAGCTACACTGTTAACCTAGAAGACGTAAGGCTACACAAGCTACACTGTTAACCTAAAAGACGTAAGGCTACACTAGCTACACTGTTAACCTAGAAGACGTAAGGCTACACAAGCTACACTGTTAACCTAGAAGACGTAAGGCTACACAAGCTACACTGTTAACCTAGAAGACTTAAGGCTACACGAGCTACACTGTTAACCTAGAAAACTTAAGGCTACACAAGCTACACTGTTAACCTAGAAGACTTAAGGCTATACGAGCTACACTGTTAACCTAGAAAACTTAAGGCTTCACAAGCTACAACTGTTGGAATTACACTTTTCTCAGCCTTTATATATATAGACTCAGTCCAGGCAAATTACGCCTTGCCCGGCAATTATGCTAATGTAAATTTATATTACAAAGTATAATTGTATATCTTGGAGTCTAGTTATTTAAGAAACCTTTTGATACCACAACACAACTTTCTGTACCTAAATATTGCTGAAGTAATCTGTACCTATTTAGACCCCCCGTCCACCATGTCATCAAAATTATTATCATCAAAGTGGTGTTTACGTAAAATGACCCCAATGGTAAAGCTTAGAGCCGAAGGAAGTTACTGGACACAGGCGGCTCAAGATCGGGAGTGAAGTAAGCAACCAAAAATTACTTCAATTGTAGAAACATACGGGGAATGCCGACGTTGAATAGTGGAAGTGTACCATCTGCTATGATGACAAACAAGCTAAAGCTAAAGTTTGACGAGCTGTGACCTCACAGCTAATGCTTACGGGACAGATATTAGGTTTGTGAAAGAAAAAAGTGTCGAGCCTCTCTTTTATAGATGAATCAAAAAGAAAACGAACGAAAAAAGGGCGTTGGTCAAGTAGTAAAGGCAAACTGAATACGACTAGCAATGTATTAGATATATTTGTTGTTCTTTCTATCTGGATACGATGATGACAAAATAATAAATGATTGACTACTATAACCACTAAAATTAGTTGGCTATACAAAGTGTTTTTGTCTGCAACATAGGGGTATAAAGGGCTAATGAAAGAGGAAAAAATATATAGAAGGAATTGGGACTTCACCATTGACATTACCAGAATTATAATACATAGGTCGCAGAGTCGCAGATCGTATGCAAAATAAGTCAGTTCAAGTAAAAACTATTAACAAACAAAATCAAAGTGAAAATCAAGCGCACTAAAAATTACAAACCAAATATTGGTAACTTGAACTTGTCGGAAAATTCAAAATATCCGTAAAATTCTTTCGTTGCCCAATTGCCCCTTGGCCGGGGTTGACGGATTTCATCATCTCTGTTCAACCGACAACTATGGGTTGCGACACCGCACACCGCGGTGACGGATCGAACGACTCTTGTAAAGAATCGCGGTTCGAAAGATGAAAATCAGTCATCGAACGTGGAAAATTAATTAATAATTTTGTTGTTGCTTGCTATACTTTAGTCCCACTTACATAAGGTAACCGTAACCAGCATTCAACGTCCCCACTGTTGGGGCACTGGGACCTTATTGGGAACAGTCTCAAGCTCATTCGAACTCCGGAATTCGAGACAAAAATATATGGAAGTCTGACGGTAAGTCTAGAAACCCGTGAATGTACTTACTTGCATAGATTTTTCTCTCGAATTTTAGAGTCGGAATAGCTCGAGACTGTTCCCAATAAGGTCCCTTGCCTACAACTTGGGTGAGCACGATTTGGGTCATAGTCCCTGGTTTTGGTAAAGTGCGATCACAGCCTAAGCAATTATTTCATTTATACAGTCTCCCATCGAAGTCGTCTAGACAGAGTAATCGTGAGGTAAGGTGTGCGGCGAGACGGGGGTGAGCCTTTGTCATCACATAGGTATGGCTAGTCGGGCGCTGTCCAGCCAGTCATACATTTTGTCTCGACACCATGACACTTTCGACGTTGTAGGATTTATCAATAGCAAAGACTGTCTGTATGAATGAAATGAATGTGTAGGCTGTGGTATGATGTTATGAAAGCTCGTACCTTAGACCTTTTAAAACTTGCTACTTAAGTGTCTGTGTGTGTTTAGCTGTGCGTGTGTGTAATGGCACATAGCTGCATGTAATTCTATACCTAACTATATTTGCTGTTAATATAAAACGAGAACTACTGCCGACAAACTGTTGCACAGTTTGGCAGATTATATCTATGTGTATTCTGTTTGTTACAGTAAATAAATGAAAAAAAAAAAGTTGTCAATTGCCACAGTGTAGGTTCTTATGTTTCATTGCATCAATCCATTGTCTTACTTATTTTTATACCGAGTATGTATACGTATACAACAATAGTTTTTAACGTTAAATACCACGTGGAAGAACGAGAAAAAAAATTGAGGCAACTTTGAAGATTATGGCTGGCAAATAAATTTTGTATTAAAAAATTCTACGGCGTTCAACTTTAAATTTTAACTTGTGTCTTATTAAAATAAATAATAGCCTTGTCCATAAGCATTGTAGTTACTTAGGCGTTTGATGCAAAATCTAAACTAAGCTTTATCAACATAGCTGTAAATGACTATAGTTAGTTTACAAAGAAATAGAAATGTAACACCCTGTCTGCTCCCACTTTTACTAACTTTAGTCTAACAAAAGTAAACGTTAAGTAGAAACAAAGAGAAATATAACTTGAACTCGACGCGACCACCGAACCGTGACATAATTTCAAGTATATTGCGCATTTCGCTACGTTATATCCATTGTTCAACTCAAATAAACTGTATTTCTGCTCATATTTCATAGGCCATTATATAATAATGCACTTTTTTGAAATTCAACCTCGAAAAAGGCTTTATTGATAAGATTGTTTGTGGTGCTATTGTGTACCTGCTTTACACAGATTTGCCGAATAATAATTTAAAATCGTTTATTTTCCTTGTGTATTACAATGACACTCATTACAAACAGCTGCCTATATTTAGGACGAGTTGGTAAACGGACATACCCGTACAAGTGCTGCAGCTTAAGTAGTTTAATAAGACATTATGCATAATTTTAGAAGAAAGTGGTTGATAAGGCAATGTTGGACTATTACATCTTCCCATACTAATATAGTGTAAACTACTTATTACGTCCTAGTTTATAACGATAAACTCTCTATAATAAGAACAATAAAAAGTTCGGTCGGTTTACCTTAAATTCCATACATTGATACTTGCTTTAAAATGTAACAGCTCTCTATAACGATAAATAATTTAGTGTTTAGATGTCAAAAAATATTAATTAATGGTATTAAGTTCTTTGTTATCGGTTCACAATAGACTTCGCTAAGTTTTTTAGGTACCCAGATTACTAAGAAAGATCGTAGAGTCAAAAACCTTTGTTTAATGTTAATTACATACCACATGTTTGCCAAAAGGCTCCGAAACTTATAGGGATGAGATTGACTGTCGTAAGTCGTAAACCAATAAAATAATATTTTTTACACGTATTGTAGCAAGTATGTCTCGAAAAGGATTTTGATTAGAAAAATTCGGTTGTTTCTTTCTTTTCTCCAAATAACGAAAACTCTACATCGCAAAAAATACTCGGTCCCTTGGTTTTCGTTATTTATAAAGACTTTACACTGTATCATAAATGGGATAGTACATTTGTTTTTTTGTTTGTAAGTCCTTGCTTCACGTCACCAATGAGCAATTCAATTGCGAGCTGATATTTTGCACAGGGATAATTGAAGAAGGACTTTTGTATCGGAGAAATCCCGAAGGAATAAATAAAACCGAATTCCACGCGAACGAACTAAAGCTTGCTATAGCAAACTTCCTTACTATAAATAATCAAGCAGTTGCGTGCGTGAGTTGAGTTCAATAACTGAATTCAGCAAGACTGCAATTGCGGACTAAAGCAAGTTTGATTGATTTTACTCTCCAGTAAAAAAATAGGTTTTTGGTAAAACTAATGCTGCTGACTGAAGGTTTTTATTAACAGAACGTCCCTGGGATTTTTAAATGTGAGACCCAAAAGAAAAGAAAACCCTCACCTTACTTTGATAATAAAGTCACACCTTTACCAAGAAAGCTTGCCTCCAACCCCAGATGTTCGAACGGTACCACATTGTCGTCGGCTACGGTCGACCGCACGCACTCCGCACCACATCTGCTTCCGTCATATGCCATATTCCACCCCGAATATCACACCGGTCTTCCTTATCTGAACAGTTTTTAACTTGGATTGAATCCAAGTTGAATAATTAAAAATATCTTTAACCTACTTTGTAAACGGAGTTATTTTTAAATCTCCAAACAAAGGAGATTATCAATTTCGCCCGTATTCGTAATATTGTTAGAATTGCACAACATTCATATATTATTTTAGTCTATATGGGCTTCTAAATAGATCTGTCAAATTTCATAGTTGTATGTTTGTCCATGTATTTCTCTGAAACTAGTTTCCGAATTCTGATTGGTCTTCTTTTAATTCGTGTAACCATCAACAAAACAAACAACAAACAAAACAAACATTCTTAAAAAAAAAATGGGTTGCACTCCGGGAGTGCCGGCAGAAGTGAAAACATACTAGCTATTTACTTCCCATCACTTCTTATTCATATTTATTTTTTAAAAATACTTAATAACTTTTATTTATTTACTTTTTTGACGTTGTATATTTGACAGCTCAATCTGTCATAGAATTAAAATCCCATATCCAACCTCCCTGTACTACTCATAATCGCCATATACTAAAAATAAAAACTAACCTAATGTAAATAAAGGTCACGTGTCCTAACGCGAGTGACATCTTACGAATTTTTGATCAGGACACGTGACCTGACGCGAGTTTTTACCCATCACAAAAAAAGTGCACAGCGCCGCTAAAGAAGTTTTCACTTCAAAAATATATAATGTGAAGGTATTTTTTTACACTATCAAGTAGAGCTTAAGTATATCCGTATCGTCTAAAACCGGCATTGCCCTGAGTCACCGCAAAAATGCAAATATTAAGGTTACGGCATTTTGCTGTCAGACTACGTGTGCTTAATGCAGCCAAATGTCTTATTTTATTTCGTTCTTTTAGGTAGCAATGATGAAATATGTGTAAAATGTACTTTGCTAGTTATGTACCTTATTCGTAGGTAGTTTGACTAGTTTGTTTTTATTCCTTATTTGAATTTAATGAGTTGATTAATTAGAAACCTAGTTAAAGGTACATTTAATTTTATGAGCAGTCAAAAGTTGTCATAAAGCATCTCATCACTATACATGAAAGTGCTTTAGGAGTAGCCAGGGGAGTAAGAGTTGGAATGAAATGATCATTTTCTTATAAATAGTCTTTACTATATTTTTTTTTACGTGTAAACTTTTCCTAAAACTGTAACCTTTCTTTCGTCTCATTAATTCTCACTGAGTAAAGAGAGTGAATGTAAGTAACGATTTCATCTTTTAGCGATGAATACTTGAATACTAAGTGCGTGTCGAGTTGCCAGACTGTATACACACGGGCCGGGGCAAAACGAGTGGGGGGCAAGGTCAACACATTAAATGTCACTAATTATATTAAGTAAAATTACTAGTAATGTAAGTGCCGACTTTAATCTTTTAAGTAGATTTATGAATGTAAGAGCTGACGTCGTTGTTGGACTTAATGACGATTACACGAGGCAATTTTACTAAACAAAAACCGGCCAAGTGCGAATCAGCATTACCTATAAAACGGCAAAAAAAATCACGTTTGTGGTATGGGAGCCCCCCCTTAAATATTTGTTTTATGTTATTTTTTTTTTTAAAGTTAATATATAACTAAATATTCTGCGAATATTTCACGCGTCTAACTGTTGCCGTTATCAATATCGAGCAAAAACGAGCAAAAGAAAATCACGTTTGTTGTATGGAAGCCCCCTTAAATATTTATTTTATTCTGTTTTTTAGTATTTGTTGTTATAGCGGCAACATCTGTGAAAATTTCAACTTTCTAACTGTCACGGTTCATGAGATACAGTCTGGTGACAAACGAACAGGAGGGTCTTAGTGATAGGGCCCCGTTTTACCCTATACCCAAAAAAAATTAGTTGAATACTGTAATAGGGTCATACATTGACTATTTTTATATTTTGATCGATTGCCAACATTGCTGTGTGACGGTTTTAAAATAAATCGCTGAGAAAAATCAATATTCGCAGTACAAAATAGACATTTACAACAAATTGATTTACGTGGGTTTATTTATTAATAGTGCACTTTCTAATGTGTTTTTTGTCGTAGACTATGACGTCACACTCATAATGAAACTGACCATTAGAGCTCTGATTTACATTTTGAATTCGCTCATATTTTTAGTACTTTGTAATAATTGGAAAGATAAAATAATATAGATATTCTTGCTGGTATAATTCCGTAGCTACGAAGATTGTAAAAAATGGTACATATTATTTATTACGTGCATTTACTCTTTTGCTCTCAAATATTAAAGATAAAGAATTGTAACAAATATTATAATAAAGAATGCTATTATTGAATGCAAAAATTGTATAAAGATAGTAAAATTGCTTTCATGTTTTGATTCATCTGCACATTGTGTAAGCTTCTGCAATTTTCTCAACATTATACCCAAGTTTGATTTTATTCGTTGGGACAATATTTTACTCTAGTTTCGTAATATTACTACATACAAGTGTCCTATATAAAAGTAGTTACTGTAATTTAGGGTCCGTGCCTCAAAAGGAGAAAAGGTAACCCTTAAAGGATCACTTTCCTGTCCGTCTGCCTGTCTGGTTATTTAGACCCGTGAGAAACACGTGAAGGTATCAAGTTGAAATTAATAATATTGTGACACAAATGAATCAAAACATATGGGTTAGGTACTTCCAGTGGACCTGGAAATTTGGCAAGAAGCAAGATGTCACATCACAAATATAGAAAAAAACTCCAAAAACTGATAATTAAGGCATAAACCTGTGAGACTTGATCTCATGATGGAAGAACTATCTATATGTAATTTTGTACGGAACCCTCGGTGCGCGAGCCAGACGCGCAAGTAGCCATTTTTTTTTATCAAAAAAAAATAAACTTTAATATACTTTTTAAACGTCAATTTTCTGTACTTACTGAAAAAAGAACAGCTTCCAGAAAATTATCGTTATCATAAAAATAACTTTATTATCTATCGGAGTAACATAATCATCTAAGTTATTGCTCAAATACTTCACAGCTTGTATTAAAGACCTACCATCATACCTATAGGATAAAGACTAAAATGAAGAGGGTGTTAGGCCTTCGATTTCCTCGAGTCACTAAAATCATATTATTTATTAACTCTATTAAACGGTAAAAATTTATGAATTCCCAAGGTAGCTACGATATCGATTTAATAACCTCACCTTATAAAACTTAACAAGGACCTTACTACGAAATGTCTAAAATACTCAACACTGTGAGAATACTCAACTTTTAAGCTAAGCGCAAAATTACAACTTGCTGTCTAGAAGGATGCAGGCTTTACTATAATTAAGAAATACGTAACGTGTACCTAACTGCTTTGTTAGCAAAAGCTTCAAATACCTAAAAGAGAAATTAATTTTTCTGGATAATGAGCTGTTAGAAGGCAACGCTCTACCCTACTCTAAGTATAGCTCCAGCATACTACCCTAAGCCTAATTACAATTGTAATTGAACAAAACGTGCGTTAATAGTACTTATTTACACATACATACGCAAATGTCTGGATTGAAATTGAATTACTATATCTGATATCAATTTTTCGCATACCTGTTGGAAGATAGCTTATTTTAAGCCGTGGCCACGCCGTAGGGTTTTGCGATTCAAATCATATTTTAGAGCAAGTAGGTCGTTTGAGCACTGACTTGACTTAAAATTCAGATTAAAATGTAGATACTTTTACGAAAAATGGTTTTTACGAAATTACAAATTACGAGGTCTAATGCGCGAACTTTGCTCTTTTACTAATGCAATTAATAAAACTAAATTAATATAGGTTTGATAATATATAAAATATATATGTATTTCCAAAAAAAAATGGTTAAATATGTATTTGTATCCGTTGCCTGGTATTTATTCATAGTACAAGCTTTGCTTAGTTTGGGACCAAATGGCGCAGTCTGTAACGTCCAAAAATATTTATATACGACACAAAAGATGTAAAGTAGCAAGATAATTATCTATAAATATTGGCTTTTAATGATCAATGAAGTCATCTTATGATAAATGTTATTTTAATTTAATTAGCGTACGCGGTCTGTACAAATGTAATAGTTTCAGAACTCTGTAGATAAAATCGTAGTAAGGTACCTGCTCTTTGGTTTTTGTACAACCCACGTTGATATAAAACGGTGGATTCTATGGAAACGACCCTTCAAGGCTGAAGCGTTTGTAGCTGAATTATCGATTATTTAGGCCTTTACTCAATAACTAGGTAGATACAACATAGAAGCTTAAGGTGTGTCAAAGTCAATTATTGAAAAGACTATAGACTTTTTATGCGTGACTTTAGGTTCTATAATAAGATACCACGGAGTGAAGCCGCTATAAACATAATCTACACGATTTTAAATTTAAACGGAACCTCTCTGGGGGTGATCAGAGAGATCACGTTTAGATTTGGCAAAGAAAAAATATTATTACCACGTACATGATATATTACCATTTTGTTAAGGATTTGATCATGTAGAAACCAGAATAAGGTTAGAAAATATGGCTCTAAGACTTATTTAATCGCTTGATTTTTTACTTAAATATATTTAGTGGTATTGGCCTAGATTCAAATAAAATTAAAAAAAATAACTCTCAAGGTAGACCAGTCGGCGTCAAGCTGGTTTAAGATGATAACCATTCAGATGTGTGTTTCTGGATTACCCCGAATGCGAAAATAGCGAAACAAAAAAGTCTCTAAAAAGTGACAAAGGTGTTGCCATAACAGCAGACAAAATGTTCAGCTAAAATTTTGCAGTCGATATATTTCGATATTTGGCATCCGATGGCAACACTAAGTTTCAAGTTTTGTCTGCTGTAGGGACATTTTTTTTAGTTTTAAGTTCGTTTTAGTAATTGTTTTAATATGTTTAATTATTTATTAATGTTATTGTAATTTTAGTAAACGACCAAAATGTAATAAAAATTTTTCAACAACAAAAAATTAACCGGCTTCAAAAAGGTGCACTAAAAAGGTAAAAATAATTACTTATTTCCAAAAATCTGATCTGAATTACGATTTTTACCTTTTTAGTGCACCTTTTTGAAGCCGGTGGTTTTATTTTTTTGTTAAAACGTTTTTAATTTTTACTTTTGAGTGACGAATTGTTTTTTTTTCTCGTACACTTAAAACATATAACTCGTAACAAAATTTTAAACAATCATCAACATAAAAGGTGTTTCACTACTTGCAAACTTACACCAAATATTTTTTGCCAAATTTAATTTTTAAATTCACTACATTAATATGGGACCACCTCGGTTTCTACCCTTTTAAATAAAAATTTTGAATTTCTGACTATATATGACGGAGCTATGACCGAACATACATAAAAAAACATACACACATCCGAATTGCGAACCTTTTAAAGTCGGTTAATAAAAACATCCGAATTAAGAACTTCCTCCTTTTTTGAAGTCGGTTAATAAAAAGCCTAATATTAACAGTTGTTAAAAGCTAATCTATACTTAATATATAAAGCTAAAGAGTTTGATTGTTTAAACGCGCTAATCTCAGAAACTACTGGTCCGATTTGTAAAATTCTTTCAGTGTTAGATAGTCCATTTATTGTGGAAGTCTATAAGCTATATATCATCACGCTAAGACCAATAGGAGCGGAGTTTTTTCCTTTTGTGAGCTTCCGCTGCGAGCGCTGCGTAAACGGTTAAAGTTTCGCAAAAATCATGTATGACAGAATTGTTCCCCTTTAAAAGTTCTAAAAAGAAGTCCGGGATAGCATATGTCTATCTTTTAAGGTTGACTCACTATAACCTTTTTTATGCTAACCAAATTTGTTTTAAAATAATGCATTATTTGCGAAGGTGTTTTTATAAACATGATCCAAATAAATATCTGAGGAGATATCGCAGTTTTAAAAATAACATCGCAGCAAAATAATGATCAAGTACTGCGCGAGCATTTATGATGTGCAAGGCCGGCGGGCAGTCATGAGCGGGAAGGGCGGTACGTATTATTTAAAAATATTTACACTTCCTACGTTTTTTTTTCTATAATTGAGGAGTTGCCATAAGAATTCTACGCCGATAACCAAATTTAGTGCGGGCGAAGCCGCTGGCACAATCTAGTGGATAGTAAAGTTACTAATCAAATCTAGTAGCGCCACAAAATGAAAGTAAGTGCTCACTAAACGGTGATTAAAATTCTCATATGGAAATAAAGCGCGAGTTTACACGCTTTTGTTATCTTCACGCGGCCGGTTAATGCCTGCTTAAACTTTGTGAAATCTTCACAACTATAAAACCTTCGCTATGTGGTCATAATTTCTTGAAATATACTTTAAAAGTAACTTCTTAATGTAATATGCACGTGTTGAATTGGATATTTATTCAAAAAATTGACACGCACCGTTCGGTAGCGAAATTATTTTAACTTATGATGTAATTAGACTTAATTTTTACTTTATTTTTAGGAATGTTGAATGCAGTATAATCTTTCTCTTCATATAGCTTGTATGCATTTTGTGCATTTTACGCAAATATTTTCGAATGGAGAAAGTTTTCTGAACTACCAAGTTTCTGTGATCCGTTGTTGTGAAATTGAATTTAATGTGATTATATTTGAGTTACGTAAAGAAAAATGAAACCTTATGGTGTCACTTAAGTGTCACAGTGAATTATCATAATATTTTTCCTTCCTCCTCTATTCTCTACGGCTGAGAAGAAGTTCAAAAGCGACAGTAGTATCATAATAAGCCCAAATTCCAATACCAAGTACCTGTTAGTTAGTCAGTGATATTTTAAGTAAAAGATTTGCTAACAACATTTTTATGATAAATAAGAGAGGAGGTCTACAGGCAAAGTGAGACATTTCCTTCCTTTCTTCTTTCTTCGACGTGCAGTCAAGATTTCGCATTATTGGATATCATTTTTCCAGATTCATGTGTGAATATAGTCCTGTGCTTATATCTAAGTTTGGCGAAGCGCCATATTCAAGTTTTATCGCGGCGTCGCGCGTCCTCGTTTTCGTGTCCTAAGCTAGGGCGGCGGGAGGTTTGTTGTGGATCCTCAGATATTGCGCGTCATGTCCCGCTTATTTCTTCGTAATTCGCTATTCATGAGCCTTCGCTGCACAATTCTTAACACGTTTTCGTAAAACACTGCTAAAATATATACATCGAAACACACTTAATGAATTTAGAAAAAATATACAGAAAAAAACACCATTCCTTCTTAAGATGCGCGTCAAAATTCCGAAAGACTTATATACCCTGTTTAAGAAAAGATACCCTACTTTCTAGGGTTTGTTTGCACATTACAGAACTAGGTATATTATTATAAAATATGTTCAAAAATTTAGAAAAAAACACCGGCCAAGTGCGAGCCTGGCTCGCGGACTGAGGGTTCCGTACAAATTATTATATGTAGATAGCTGTTCCATCATGACATCAAGTCACTTAAGTCAACGGAAAGTACCCCATACGTTTTGATTAATTTGTAAATAACTGAATACCTAAATATATAAATAAATATTTTTTATTTCGTTGACATAAAAGATTGATTTTCTTACAGCTCTAAGGGGCCGTAGACTTTTGTATTTCATTTGAATTTCAACTTGATAACACGCGTTCTTAAGTAAAAGGGTCTTGACAGACAGACAGACAAACTTTTTTTCTAATGTGTTATAACTACAAATTAACGATTTTCTAAGTTCTTCCTATGTCTGTGATGTAAACCCTTGCTTCAAGTCAAATTTCATGATTTTAGGGAAGTACCCCATAGGTTTTGAATTGTTTGTGAATATGCGACAAAAAATATTTCGGCCATATTTTTCTACCGAGTTGATTTTTTTTACAGGTTCAAAGGACCTTAGTTTTTGATATTAATTTTAACGTCATCCCTTTAACGTCATCCCTTTAACGTCATCCCTTTAACGTCATCCCTTTACGCGTTCCCGAAAAAGGGTCTTGAAGTTCCTTTATTCTTTTTTTAGGTACGGAACCTTAAAAATACCTTTACCTCCTTTATCATCGATTTTGACTAACCATAATTTCAATGATATAAATTATTTAAATATTTTTACCGTAGTTATGTGGGCAGGCAAGCAAGTTCTACAGCTGTATTAGATTATGTTGATATTTTTACCGTATTTAGATGTTGGCAGGCAAGCAAGTCCAAGAGCTGTATCAAATTAACGTGCCGATAGAATTTATTGTCGCTTACCATTATAATACAAAATCACAACAAATTACAATCTTTAGTTTTTTTGTGTTTTATGTCAGTTACCTACTGTCTTTATTGTTATTTCAATGGATTACCTGAAAGTTTTTAAAATAGAAAACCATCAAGAACAGTAAAGATTTTGTTATTATTCAATTAGGTAATGCAAGGCCTTGTGTCAAAAATTGACATTTAAACGAGGTTGCACGTAATAAATGTCACGAAAATATGAGCGTGAAATCAGTTCCAGAAATAATAAATAAACAGTTTGTGATCATAAGTAGGTACATGTAGGAATCAAGTCTGAAGATACTTCAACTAGAAATCACGTTTTTGAAATACCAAGCAAGTATTTTGTTTATTTATTTTATACCGACGGCAAAACTAAATGTGAATTATTTCTTAAATCAATTTCAAATATATAAAATAATAATTTGAAAGAAATCGTGGATGAAATAGAATTTATGTAAATACGGCATGTCTGCAGTAAGCTGTGGAGTAGGTGTGTGGGTTAGGTATATTGGTGTGCATATACTACCCTGGCTGGTTGTGACATCGGGTTCAGGTCAACATAATACTACTATTCAGTTTAGGCTACAATAATTGAGCACTTATGAATGTCACTACGTTGTTGTAGGTTCGTAAGTCTATAGGGCGGGAGAACTTTTACTAAGAAGAACCGGCAAGAAACTCAGCAAGGGCATTTCTTTACTCCCTTTCTTTTAGGGGCCGTCCATTAATCACGTGATGCTTTTTAGCATTTTTTAACCCGCCCCTCCCTCTTGGTGATACGTGGTGAGGATTAAGACTAAACCCAAAATCACGTGTATTTTTAGTACCTACAAAAAATCTTAAAATTTTTCAGATTTTGACGAAAAAATAAATACACGTGATATCTTACTACACCCCCCTCCCCCCTTGTGATATTTCGTGATTTTTTCCGGACCCCCTCCCCCCCCTTTCGAGCCCCACGTGATTAATGGACGGCCCCTTACAGCGTCCACTTAAAAAGTTGAAAAATGCAAACATACAAAACATGAAATGCAGAAGCACAACATAAAAAAGTTTCTAATTATAAAATATATAAAACAAAGAAAGTTAATGTATTCATTACCAATAATCAATGTCTTAGCGTATTGATAAACAAAACAAAAAAGTAAGACTAAATACAAGGATACAAAGAAGTTTGCAAGAGCAAGAGCAGACATGCACAAGTACCTCATGTATACACTTTCAGCTCGGTCCATCGCCGGTCGAAGAGATCTGGTAACTAACCAGATTTGTGGCTAGGCGTACGCTTTGTTTATTGCAGATATTTTTAGGGTATTTTTGTGTGAATCCAAATTTTAGCTATTTTGTTTGTTGGACGTTCCTACGCAAAATCTATGGTTCCAAGGTGTTCGCCAATTTGCAGCTAACTTACAATTTGCTCCAATGAAATAAAGGGGTTGGTAATCTGAAAATGAAGTCGAACGCGGATTAAGAGAAAGTAAGTATTATACCGAGGTTGATATACAGCCTGCGGTGGTAAAGGTTGTCCGCGGCTAAAGGGGAGCGTCGTCGGTAACCTAAGGGCCAAGGGGAGTTCGTGACATTCACATACACACACACATACATGCCTACATACTTCCTCGTTTCACATGACCTGCTGTAGTTCATAGTGTTTATGCAAATGATGATGAAAAGTGATTGTATAATCCTAATTTGAACAAACCATTTTGACTTTGTCTTTGATACATGATACATCATATTTATGCACAGGTACCAAGCATCGATATACGATAATAAACGTACGTTTATTGGTTACGACAATAAAGTCACTGGTCGCCATAGGCTATCATAAATATTTGTAATTGTTTGGGGATAAAATTTGTATTAGAATTCCGATATTATTAAGTCAAGACACTTGAAATATGCACAGAGTTTTCTGTTATAATGTAGGCGAGTACTAAGAAATGATTTTGTAAAATTCATCCCCTAAGAGATTTAAATGGGGCTTGTAAAATTTGTATGGAAATCAGTCATTTTTAAAGCTGAAAGAATAAAAAATGGTATTTGGCTTTAGGTACGATATAAAGATTCATATTTCTCACCGTTCCGGAAAATCATCCCCTACAGGGCGATATAGGGGATTATTAGGTTGAAGAGTTGTAATTGTTTTGCAGTTTATATTTATAAGTGCCCAGTGCGTACTATTTGACGCTCGCGTTTGCTTAAAAAAAAAAATGCGTCAATATTCACAGACTGGGTTGCACCAACTAACTGACTTTGACGTTAACCAGCACTCAAAATGGAATATTGAATGAATATTTGCAAAATTAGCTATTTTTAAACTTCCAGCCAGCCCAGCCAGACAAAGTTCAGTAAATCACTAGCGGGTTAACTTTAAAAATTGCTGACGATAGAAATTTCCAATAGAATCTCATATGTTTGGCGACTGGTTAACGTCAAAGTCAGTTGCTGCAACCCAGCCTTATTTGTCTAAAAATAGGTAGGTATTTGTTTAACTCTAACCTTCATACAGAACAATGGCCATTTTGGGCTAGGGGAAAACGATTATCGAATCTTGAAATAAGATTGGTAGATACCATGTCAAAAAAAAATCACATTATTTTTAAACTTTTAATATTTTAAATGTAAAAAGCACAACTTAAATAGTATGTAAAAATGCCAGTAGATAATCATTAAACTTAGCACAAGTAATTCTTGTGTAGTATATGTGAAATATAGATATAACCCACCCCTAGACAAAATATAGATATAACCCACCCCTAGACAAAATATAGATATAACCCACCCCTAGACAAAATATAGATATAACCCACCCCTAGACAAAATATAGATATAACCCACCCCTAGACAAAATATAGATATAACCCACCCCTAGACAAAATATAGATATAACCCACCCCTAGACAAAATATAGATATAACCCACCCCTAGACAAAAAAGAAATCGACCAAAAGACACTCGGACTCAGAGCAGAATACCTTCACGTCAAGACATTGCGTCGCTCATCCAGTAGCTCTGCGCCAAACTTAGAGCATTCAAGGTCGTGGCCCCAGTAACTGGCCAACTCTCACCTGCAGTAAAACTACTTGGTTGGCAATTAATCTTTCTGAGTATTTAACTGTATAATTATAACTACAAAATCAACTTTCATTAAATTAGAAGTTAATTTGATTTTATTTTTAGTTTTGTGACAATTTTAAGTGACGGAAATTGCAATGTTTTTTGGTAATTGAAGTCTATAATCGTTTGAGACAATAAACAACAAAAACTTAAGTCAATGACATAGCTTGAATAATTTCCAAGCTGTAACGACAAATGGCAGGCTACAGACTTACGTTGCAGAAACATTGTCACTTACAGCAGGGCTTGTCCACAAGTTCAAAGTCGCACAGCGCGCTATGGTGCAAGCTATGCTTGGAATGCCTCTAAGGGATCGAATCCGAAAGAGGGCATTCGGAAGAGAACTAAAATCACCGACATAGCTCGCAGATTTAGCAAGCTGAATTGGCAGTTGGCTCGTCACGTCTGTTGGAAGACCGATGGCCGATGGACCAGACGTGTCCTAGAGTGGCAACTGCGTATGGAAAGGCGAAGCGTAGGCCGCCGACCTTAAAAGGTGGCCAGTGCTGGCTGGATGCCGAAGGAAGAGGTGCGCGAGAAATGGCGCGCCATAGGGGAGGCTTATGTCCAGCAGTGGACCAATGAAAGCTGATATGATAATTGTTCGTCACAGAGATGACTGATAGCGAAGAAAAAATCTCGAGTGGCAAGATACAGTGTAGGAAGGTAGGCCCCCTACTAGGTAGAAAGCCACTGGGTGCAGACGGATAAATATCGGCCGTTGCCGCGTTGTGGACACATACCTATGGGAGAGGCCCACTTTCTACAGTGAACATTTTTATTATTAATTAATTAAATAATGTGTTTCAGTAGACATACTTAATATTATTTAAGTCTTAATATTATCTGTGTGTAAGTGGTTGGGATCATAAGCAAGTTCAATGACATCTGTATTGTTATTTCAATAAAATTATACCTTTACCTGTGAATGACTGCACCTTGATACTGTGGTTTCTCCTTTACACCCAATGTCACAACATACTTATAAACACCGATTCAAGATCTTGGGATACTGAACCGTTATATATTATATTATATCCTACTATAAAACATGCAAGTGCAGCCACGAGCTCACATTAGTTGTGTATATTTTAATAAATTACTAAATGTCGAAGACGATATTTAAATAAAATCGTGATTCACAGGTATTTCTTGTTCAAAGCACGAAGCGAGATAAGTACAAGGATGTTACAGTGCATCATTACAATGTTGTCGCGTCAACAATAACACCGACAATGTAGAACGATTATTAAATTTTAGCTTACAAAAGGCAGTTCAAAGTTTTTTCAAAAATGAAGAAGTTACTAAACATTTGGTTTTGCTCTACACTGCAAGCAACAAAACACTAAAAAGTGCATAGGTGATCTGTGCCTACCTGCTTACTTAGTCTGTGGTGGCAGTGTTTTGTACCACGTCAGCGGTAAGTACCAACCTTCACGGGACTTATAAATTACTAAAGACTAAAATTTTTTTAATATTAAACCGTTGCAAACTTTGATATTTAATTGATAATAAAACTTTTGAAGATTTTTTTAAGTTCCCACGTAAACTATAATACAATACATCATTCAGGTCCCGAGTCAAAATGCCGGAGTTAACACAGCCAAATTGAGAATATCATCTTTTTCAAAGAGTACTTAATTAAAAATAAAAAACAAAAAAATAAACTTCGGACTAAAGGAAAATGTCTACTTTTATATACGTCTATTAAATTGTTATAGATTATCCTCGGTAAGTGGGCAACGAAAGTGAGCCAATGCAAAACCAAAACCAGGTGAATGTAGCCAAACCGAAGCCCGCATTTCTCTGAACACCGCCTCAAGGTGTATGCGACCTCGGTTGGAATTTCGGCCATCACATGACTCACAGTACCGAAACTGTTATGATGAACATGATCGTAAGCGGATAAATGAATCGGCGACGATGTTGAGTGGACTTGAGAAGCTTCTAGTTCACTCAACATAACTACATAACAACATATAGGGACCGTTCGAAATTAACGCGGGACCCAATCGGAAATGCTAGGAACGTTCAGTAACGCCTTTAGTGAAATGGCCTTGTACAGTTAACTATTTACGGCAATTACTTTAAAAGTATCGAGCATAGGTTTTGACTGATCAATTAGTTGTGAATATCCAGATGGGTAATGCTAGTTTTGTACACATCCCTAATGTCAATTCCGCAGTGTTCATACTGTATGACGTCACAAATAACAACTTCAAACTTGTTATCGTTCGATTAAATACTCTCGAGTTATTGTAGTTACACTTAGCAGTCGGAACACCAAACTGTGGCCTGCCTGATAAAAGTAGGAAGGTTTAAATTTTATTGAAAATATATATCTTAAATTATTGTAGCTTCACTGACTGAATTTGCGATAGAGACAACAAAACTCTATTATCAGCCTAATCTTTGAAGTGCTATTATAACATACATACCTGTCCTGTGTCTAATCTGTGAAGTGCTATTACATACCTACCTGTACTGTGTCTAATCCGTGAAGTGCTATTAACATATCTACCTGTACTGTGTCTAATCCGTAAAGTGCTATTAACATATCCACCTGTACTGTGCCTAATCCGTGAAGTGCTATTAACATATCTACCTGTACTGTGCCTAATCTGGGAACTGCTATTATATACCTACATGTACTGTGTCTAATCTGTGAGGTGCTATAACATACCTAACCTACCTGCACTGTGTCTAATCTGTGAAGTGCTATTACATACCTACATGTACTGTGTCTAATTACAAACTTATCAATTATTAATTAGTAAAATTATAAAGAAATACAACTACGACTTCGAGGTCTGTAATCTTACGTATGGACTGCGCAATAGCCTAACAGATTTGGTCACACTTTAAAAAGAGACAAAGCTAATGTGCCGCAACTACCTGTCTCTTTTCTGTTAAATATAAATATAAATAAAGAGAAAAGAGACCGCAGAATCCACCAACGCCTCATTCGCTAACTAAACATAAGAAAGGGGAATATGAACCTTTAAAACAATAAACCAAAACCAGGAAATGAAATAAACCCAAGTTTAAACCGGTAAGTTTCCAACCAGACCGGTCTCTCGAGAGGTCTGGTTGCATACTCGTATAGCGATATTAATAAACATGGTCATGTCAACTCACATTGTTTAATTTGATTTTATATTTACAGTATGACTGATTCAATCAAATGGTAAACAATACAAATTTCAAAGTTATCAAGTCACTGTTCTCTATGTCAACGTAAGGTGACTGTCTTTTCTCTTAATAGTCTATACTCGACATCGAGCGAATTTTTTAAATAGGCTGTAGGTACAGTCTCTTCCTTTCTCCAGGAAAACAGAGTTCATAGCAAAAACTTATTCTGCACCTGATGCACAGTAGGAATAGCGCTATAGCTCGCACTACTGAAATCGAAATAACATCTGGGGGCTGACCCTCGACGACAATACCTATTTTGATTGTATCTCTAGGGTTGCCATAATTAATGGTAACTGATACGGGACGCTCAAAGTGATATCTCTCGAGATTAGCAATAAGTTTAAAAAATATATATATTTTGGTGCCATTTAAAACAATTTTTCATTAAATTTATGATTTGTATCAGTATTATTGCTGCAGACGCGTATTTTAACGAAAAATGGGACAAAATAGCAGTACGGGATAAGGTTCTCAAATATGGTTACTGTCCCGTATATACGGGACGTATGGCAACCCTAGCTATCGTGGATTATTTCGTGTAATAGCTAATACTTTTAAATACTTACATTGTAATTACATTTGATAATGAGTAATGTTAGTGATACTTTTTGATTTTGTGCAATAAAAACATGTTATGATTGGTTAATTTGAAGCCAAAATCACAGTAAAATTGAAATTGAGCGTCGAGAGTCACCAGCAGGTACCCATGTATCTACTGAGTGAAAAAGGCCAGACAGAAGTTTCTTTCATCTCCATGGTAAACTGGGATCATAATAGTCAATACACACAGCGCTATCTGGGCCCAAACAGACGGCGGGAAATATGTATGGGCAAATAATTATTCTGTGGTATGGATATATGCTTTTTTTTAAACACATACATATTATATAGAGAAAACACCCAGTTTGTCTTGTGCGCGAATCGAATCTACGCCCGTTGATTCAGCAGTCGGGTCGGGTCATTATTACCCACTGAACCACGGAGCCGACTGAATAAGAACAAAGGTCTACGTATTATTGCTTATACTATTACTAGTAATAAGTTCGTTAGTATATTTTTTTTGTTAATATTTGATTTCGACCAACTTGTAAATCATATCCAATGATGACTCATTGACACCAGAAGTGGAAAGATAATGGCACCATTGTCCGGCGAGTACATCACTCAGCTCAGCTTCGATTTGCCTACGACATAGTAGAATTGCTGGAAGACTTTGGCACGGTTTTAGAAGATATCAGAAAAGTTTTCCAACAGGTGGACCTACCTGCAGGAGCGTAGCCAGAAACTTCCAAGGCTGTAGATCTGCGTCACCCTAGAATGCCCAATGTAACTATAACCTCGAGCATTTTTTTATATAAAAATAACATAACATTTTACCAGGTCTGAATATGTGACCGGCTTTTGCTCCGTTGCTCCTAAATTGCAAAATATCGTCTTGAATTCAAGTCATCAGGTTTCTACATGGCTGCTTTACATAGTTATATTTACTTTTAAACACGTTAATTTAGTGTTAAACACATTAAGATGTATCCAAACATCATTTTTCCATACAAACTGTGTTACACCTATTACCTATAACATAGACATTTCACTTAAAACGTTTTATTATCGTAAAGTGCTATCGCAATCGCAAAACTCATATAAATTGATAAAATGCCTGTAAATTACTAAGAAACAAAGTTTTTGTTGATTAAGAGGATAGATTCGCATTGTCTTGCAGCGTGCTGTATACAAACGAATTACCCACTTATTTTTGACACTTACCATTCAAATGCTATATAATTTTAAACAAGTGTTCTAGGAATGAATATCAGCTTTGCAGCGTGACAGTTTTTGATTTAATTGTATAGTTTAAAAGTTATACAGGATTCTAGTTTTTCTTACAAATGGTCTCAAATAAGATTAACTCTTAATTTAAACATTTTTTAGGATTTTGAAAAACCCAAGATATAGACATCTGGCTTCAGATTATGTCCACAACATTTCATAGTGTTTGATCAGTAAATGTCAAAAACCAGTGGGAAATTCGATTGTATGAAGAACGCTGCGAGGCGACGCAAATCGTTTTCCCTTAATCAACGAAAACTTTAGTTATTTCAATAGTTCACTGGCATTTTATAATTGAATATGGTTTTTTATATAATGAAAAATAGCACTACTGTATATTATAATAGCAACTAAATGTTTATCCTAGTTATGGATAGGTCAAAAGTTACATGAGAAAAAGCTGATTCATAAACGAGTAATGTAAATAAAAAAATCATCTCGAAACTCGATTTTTACTTATATGAATTTTAAATGATCTTAACAGATACTCCGACTCTATTATAAAGTATTCAATTTTAAATCGTAACCTTAAACTTTAGAACCAAATATATTTTTATATTTAAATATCTGAAAGATTAAATTAATGGATTTAAATTGGTTAATGTATTTATATTTATTTGTAAGATTAGCTGATTTATATTTTACTTATATACTTGTTTGCGTAAATGAAAAAGATACAATTAATTATATATATGTGGAAATGAAGGACGTCATCGGTTAAGATTTATTTTTGCTGATAGGATGCATTTTTGAACATAAAATAAAAAACTCACACAAGCACTCAGGTAATATTACCACATACATTTCCCTACTCCCACAAGACACCAGTTAAACCGTATTATAATATTCAACTGCAATAATCGAATTCAGAGAATTCCCTAATTGTTACTTTGAACCTGTTTCCGCTCACACCATAATGTGTTTCCAACTCTTTGTTATAGCTGCGACGGCACAGGTCGGGTAACTTTGTGAATTGTTAGTCACTGTAACGGTAAATAGTGGTTTTGCCATCAAGCCGCCATGACGAGGATATTTTTACAGAGTTTACCTGTTTCAATCTAAAAAAGATTATTATTTTTATTTACAGATAGAATAACTAAATAATGTTTCCTTTGCCCTGATAGCTACTGCACTAGATACTGGATACTCAACACAGGTATGTGTGTGTGTGTGTGTGTACACTTCATAAACACTACCAGGTGATAGAATTTTTCTGACTTTTTGTTAAAAAAATCTTTTCAAGAATAACATTATAAGCTGTGAAATCCGACTTGATGCGGCATTTGATATTTTTTTACCAGTTGGGTAGGCTGGTGCTGGTGCTGGTATACCGCGCTAGAAAAACTGCTAAATAGGAAATTTGCTGCTAAATTTAACAGTAAATTCTTATTTATTATCCGGCTTCAACATTTTTCATATTGATTGTGGCGTATTTATATAACTAAGATTATGTCTAGTTACAGTACAGTAAAGAACATACACAATCATTCAAGTGATTTTGGAACTTATTGTATTATGGAAATAAATTTTTTCAATATGAAAATGTGTACTTGGATTTGCTTGACACCCAATAAACGCCCAAGTAATAGTCTAAGACCTAAAGTCCTTGGCACTAACCCTGATGTGCCGTCAAATAGTCACACATCTTACATTAAAACACTTCACAAACAAGGTTTGTAATGTAAATAATTTTATTAAGTTATTTAGAAGCAAACTTTCAGTTTGAAATTTGGTCATTACATGCATGTAGTGCTGGAAATTTTGTGGCAACACAGTCATTTGTCTGATTAAAAATCTGTTGACGGTCTCTCAAATCTTATTAGTGATCATCTCAAATCTCATTATATTCCTATGTGAAAGTCCATTTTTGTGATGAATCGTTAATTTAATGTCTCAAATTGTGGTAAATATTACGTAGGAAGCCGTGAATAAAGATAAATCAACGACATTGGTATTATGGTAAGATTTAGTCTAAATTCTAGGAGCACTTACATTTCTTATCGACACGTATAGGTAAGCTTTTAAAAGTTTGAGTTATATCTGATTTGGTTTCAGTACAATATTTTAAATAATCTATATTTTGGTCTCTTTTGTATCTACAATTTGTAGCATTATATAAGTTCTGTATGACAGCGTTTGCCAGATTTGTTTAAGACCAAAGCGAGCTTTTTAGCTCTCAAGAGTAAAAGCACAGGGCTAATTTAGGTAGAAACGGGACATAATAAGTAGGGAAATAAGCAACACCATTACTTTTTAATGAAAGAGTAACGCTCGATTTCACTACTCATATTTTTCTCATACTATGGGCCTTATATCGATTCTTAAGGAGTAAACTCCAATAACTTATTTTTAGTAACGAACTTGGTAAATTTAGAACAGTTAAATTTTTTATAGTAAATGATTAAACACTGTCTGTTTTACTTACTAAAACAGACAAGTCAACAGAAAAATAAACGTTACATTGTGCGATGTTTCAAAAGTACCTTGCTGTAGCGTTACGGATAAACGGAGCCTTAAAACGAGATTGTGACAGATAACCATTTACAGTAATTCCACAGTTACAGCTAAAGACAGTGTTCCTTTAATTATAGAGGTACTCAGGCAATTAACGAAACTAAAAACGACGATGACCAGCAAAAATACATAACTAATCACCCACATAAACGACAATATTTCCTAATCTAGTAGAAAGAACTAGCTCAATGGGACAAGGAGTATCTATATTAAAAAGAGTTTTATCCACGTTCTACATAAATATTTAAATAAGTTATTAAATAGGCTTCAATGTTTAATAAATGACTTAGCTATCATAAGTTGCTAAGAAAATATTTTCGTCTATGTAAGTGACTAGTTTGATTTGCGTCTTGTGCGTCTTGCAACCAGTGTTGCAAAAAAAAGTAGAAAAGGACTAGATATATGTAGGATAGGAGTTTTTCCCGGAAGGAGATAATCCAAAAGACTGCAAAAACACTGTATAGTTGTTATCTTATTCCAAAAGTATGTCGTCCGAAACGAGCTTAGATCGCTTTATGTGATTGTTTTTACTTCTTTGCTTGCAGCTCAAGGAGTGAACAAAGCGCCATTGTCGAACCGATTCACACTATCTACCACAATTATCTGCAATCAACTTTGCCCTGAATACCTTGTTCGTTCATTCAAAATGGCTGACGTTTTTGACAATTACGTAAATTTGTTAATTAGTAGGAGCCTGTATCTTTGGAGCAATGAAACGTAGTCTCCTTATGTTGTCATTACATGCACGTAATAGTGAGGTGTAAGTAAACTAGTGTGCTTTATACCTACTGCTTTATTTTTATGTAGGTCTACGCAACAACAAATAAAGACCGAAGGAAATAAAATTAAATATGAACTCGTATCTACATATTAAGAAGGGACATAAAGGGAAATTGCCCATTAGGTATGGAACTAAATTTTGAGTGAGAAAAATATTTATTTATTTATCGTAATTTCAAAATTTTGATACTAGAAAATACATGATGCTATAAAGTTTTCTCGATATAAAATAATCACAAAGGTGCCTTTAATTTTTGCAATTTTTTGATTTATTTTCATAACGGTACATGTAATTTAGCTGAAATTTTATTATAACATCACTTATTACATAACCTTGGACTGTTATTGGCAAATTTTCAATACAAATAATAATATTCAAGTTATTAAATTAAATGCTATTCACCATACAACGTTTATATTCCGCATTGTATGAAAAATTGGTCTGGCTACTTATGATTTCTTTTTTTTATTATCCCATAGTAGTAAGAACAACTGTAGGTACATTTGTGCAGGCGGTTATTGCTTAAGTAAGATACTAAGAAATTCTTATAGCTTCGTCGTTACCTTCCCCGTAAGTGTTTCTTGTCTAAACAAAAGTTACAAATGGTCCAATTAACGAGTCCCCCGGCCGCAGACGAGGCGGTGTTATGTTGTGACCATAACCATTGTTTACAATACAAACATGTACTTAGGTAATAAGCTAGTAATGTAGATTCGTAATAGACTAATTGTAAATGTTATAGCAGTTAAGTAATTATCTAATTGTCTAATGTCTCATCCCTTAACATTATTTGCCTTTCTCATTCCTTAATATTGTTTATGCTTCTCATCGTCGTGAACCTTGTACCATTAGAAATAAGCTACCTCATTAGTAAATATGTAAACATCCCATTTTGTTCCTTTATATACCACTCCTCTCTCCAGAGCTCAGTCACTTCTCAACTCTCGTCTCGATCACTAGTTCCTTAGAATATTTCTATATCTGTAATACTTTATAATAAATTGTGTGTTTAATAAAATTAGTTTTTAAAAATACAAGTTTTGTTCTCACTGCGTAACAATTTGGCGCAGTCGGTAGGATAGATTAGGGATTCGCGTAAATCCAAAAGACGAAGTACAACACGTTGTATCGTGGACAAGCATCGCCTGAAGATCAACGTGGTAGCTGAAGGCTTTTAAACGACTTCGCCGGACCATGCGACCCATCATTGTATTGTTATTGTGGTGAGTTGCTTAACTTGTTTGCTCATTTTTATACCCTGTGTCTCCTTAACCTTTCTATATCCTTATACATATCTATTATTTTACTTATTTTCGTGTGTGCAAATTTTAATATTGTGTTTACCAAAATTTTTAATGTCTTTAGAAATTAAAAGTGAAACATCGCCTAAAGAAACCAGTATGTCTCTCGAAATTAATACACTTTTACAGCTTATCCCAAACTTTGACACTAATGAAAAGGATCAAATATATAGATTTATTAGATCGTGTGATTCAGCATTTAGCCTAGCGTCAGAAAATCAACAATCTATAATATTAATATACGCTTTGAATAAAATAACAGGAGTAGGTGCATCCGATGTTCACAGTAGACAATATTCTGATTGGCATAACCTCAAAAATTATTTAATTCAAAAATTCTCAAATATAAAAACAATTTCACATTTAATGTTAGAATTACAGTCAATGTTCCAAAAACCACAAGAATCTCTCATTGATTATTTTCATCGCGTGGATTTGTGTCGCAGCAAAATCATTGAAAAATTAATTGCAGAAATCTCAGACAACACGTTGTTAGGTAGGAAAGCAACTACCGAAGAAACAGCACTAAGTGTGTTCATAAATGGCCTAAACTCAGAAATAGGGACTATGCTTAGAACTAAAGAGTTCACAAATCTGTCAGATGCTGGCAACTTCGCTATACAAGAAGACAAAATAAAGCGAATGAATGCAGCGAGACAATCATTATATAAAAATACATTTAATAACACTGTTAGTAGCAATCGTCGTCCACCATCGCATTCAGGTGTTCCAAAGCCATTTCAGTCGAATTTATATAGAAATAACCCAATAAACCAAAGTAATAGAATTTTTACTCCACAAACCACAAGTAAGTTTTGCAATTATTGCAAAAATCCCGGTCATCTGATTTCAGAGTGTCGTAAGAGAGCATATAATAATAACCTACGAAACTCTTTAACAACGAACAATCAAAATCCACGTGCCTTACCAAACATCCCAACCAATAACATCAATAATTTAAACTCGCAAGCGACCGAAGAGTTGGGCATCTCTCCGGAAATCGCTTCAGCCCATTACTCGAATCAGATCGAGTCATTAACCCACGATGTGGAAATAGTCCAACTCGACTCTTAAATAGAAGTATGAATAATAAGTCACAATCTAATCCAGTCCATCGGGGACAAACGCAAACATTACATAATTCGCTAACTCAAAGTGTGCAACCTCTAACTACACCAGTCTATCGGAGACAATATAGAGATGCATGCACACAAACAGACTCTTCTACTTCTAACCAAATCAATCTCACTGAATCAATCTCACTGAATCAATTCCTAAATCAAAAAGAAAAACGAAATCTACTAAATCAAAATATCAAAATTCAAAATCAATTCAAAATCCACAATCAATTCAGAATCCAAAAACAAAATCAAACTCTTTTACTAAGTTCAACAACTCAGAATCAAATAAAACAACACCAAAATCTACTACATCAATGAAATCATTTACTATATCTTCCCTAAACGATGTCCCTCCTGAAAACTTGTTACATTGTACTTTCCATATCGAAGGCAAACCCGTCACGCTCTTAGTCGACACGGGTGCAGGATGTTCAGTAATTAGACGTGACAAGATAGGTACATCACTAGTAAACGAATCAGACGTCGTCTCAATCGTAGGCGTCTCGAGTACTCAATCCCCAACTAAAACTTACGGAACCTCCGAAATCTGTCTCGATAATTTTCCAAAGTATAAATTCCATATTGCCAACCTAAATATCAAAGCAGACGGTATTCTAGGAAATGATTTTATGGCTAAATTTAACGCTCATATCTATATCCAATCTAAAACAATGCGAGTTCACAATAAAACCTATAGACTCTATTTCCTTGGAGAACAAAATTCTCATATCGAAAATAACAAGCAATTACTTAATAGCCGTTCAGAAACCATTATCACATGTAACACAAATACAATTATTTCCGGTGACGCTATCGTAGAAAAACAAACCATCGGAAATGGTATCATTATCCCACGCGCATTAGTTAACGTTAAAAATAACTCATTTGTAATTACTTGTATAAACACTAACGATACCGATATGCTAATTACCACTCCTTGTATCACTGTCTGCGCATATAATATTAAAGACATTCAAATAAACAACTTTAATTATCAAAATAACGATAACAACAATGACAACTCATTAGACCGACAAAACAAAGTATTCGACCTTATCAGAAAAGAACATTTAAATGACGAAGAAACAGAATCCTTACTCAAAATTACTTCTGACTTTTCAGATATATTTTATATAGAAGGTGACGCACTAACTTTTACAAATCACACAAAACATACAATTCCGACAACTACAGAATCTCCAATACATACCAAAACTTATCGTTTCCCACAAGTTCATGAGAAAGAAGTAAAAACACAAGTGCAAAAAATGTTAGAACAAGATATAATCGAACCCAGCGCCTCTCCATGGAGCAGCCCAATATGGGTCGTACCAAAAAAAATGGACGCGTCTGGTAAACAAAAGTGGCGACTTGTTATCGACTACAGAAAACTTAATGACGTAACTATTGGAGACAGCTATCCACTTCCAAACATAACAGACATCTTAGACAAACTTGGTCATTCTCAATATTTCACAACTTTAGATTTAGCGTCTGGTTTTCACCAACTTGAAGTAGATCCTAAAGATACCCCAAAGACAGCTTTCAATACACCCTATGGGCACTATCAGTTTAAAAGAATGCCTTTTGGCCTGAAAAATGCTCCTGCAACTTTTCAGCGCGTAATGGACTCTGTTTTATACGGTTTACAAGGTGAAAGATGCTTTGTATACCTTGATGACATCGTTGTCTTTGCATCAAGTATTCAAGAACACGAACAAAAACTCAGAGAAGTATTTTCAAGACTCAAACAATTCCACTTAAAAATACAGCCCGATAAGTGTGAATTCCTTCGCCGTGAAGTAGCCTACTTAGGACACATTATTTCAAACGAAGGCGTTAAGCCTAATCCTGAAAAAATCCAAGCTGTTGAAAATTTCCCAATTCCAAAATGTTGTAAAGACATTAAAGCATTTCTAGGCCTTACCGGCTACTATCGTCGATTCATCTCCAATTTCAGTAAAATCACTAAACCTCTCACAAGCCTTTTAAAAAAAGACACACCCTTTATATGGGGTGAATCTCAACAAAAATCTTTCGACGAATGTAAACGTCTTCTCACAAACCCACCGATTCTCCAATATCCCGATTTTCATAAAGAGTTTATCTTAACAACCGACGCTTCTATCCACGCCATTGGTGCTGTTCTATCACAAGGTGAAATAGGTAAAGATTTGCCAATCGCCTACGCATCTCGGACTTTAAACAAAGCCGAGACAAACTATTCCACAATTGAACGCGAATTACTAGCGATCGTTTGGGCGGTAAAACATTTCAGACCTTATTTGTTTGGCCGCAAATTCAAAATCGTAACCGACCACAAACCTTTAACTTGGCTTTTTTCTATCAAAGACCCAGGTAGTCGTTTAGTCCGCTGGAGACTAAAATTAGAGGAATTCGAATATGAAATTATTTATAAAGCTGGAAAAAATAACACAAACGCTGACGCACTCTCACGACCTCCTGTCATGAACACAAACCTTATCGACTTGACAAATAACGATAACTCTATTCAACAGCACTCTGACGATTATTTACAACTTAACTTTGAACATTTCTCTACGAACCCTGATTACAGTTTCGACACTTCAAATCTTGAAATTTCAACAGACCGTCTTTTAGACCCACGTCATAAAAACATATTTATACCCATGTCATGCGACCTTTCTGACAAAAACGATCTTTTCAACGAAGCTATCGGCTTGTGTTCCCAAACTAACCCATACTTAGAAAAACCCAAAACACTTTATGACACTGACTTATTAGTTTCCGATAAAAAACAAAATATCGTTTTCGCCTGCTCGCGTCCCACACACTTTGACCCTTGGGACTCTGAGAGTTATTTTAAAACACTTTTATCTACTCTACAAAGTAATGACTTTAAAACTCTTCACATTCCCGACCTTAAACAAGATAAAACTTGCAAGTTGAAAGGAAACGAACAGCTACACATTACAGCCTATTTAGCCGACGCATACAATTGCAAAATAACTATTTGTGAAAATAAAGTTACTTATCCTACATCAGACGAAATTCCTTACATACTTAAAATACACCATGACGAACCCCTATCCGGACATAGAGGCATCGTAGAGACAACTCGCAAAATCCGAGACAGTTACTTTTGGAAAGGTATGACTGACGACATAAAAAATTACATAGAAAACTGCCAAACCTGTCAACAAAACAAAATACAAAGAAAAACTTATAAAGCTCCTATGGTCATTACATCCTCTGCTACAGAACCCTTCGAACGAGTTACTATTGACTTAGTATCATACTCTGACATAACAGGTGACTTTAACAAATACATTTTGACTTTACAAGATGACCTGACTAGATTTGTCCAAGCATACCCAATTCCAGATAAACAAGCTTTAACTATCGCCAAGACACTTCTAATATTTTGCCAACATTTCGGAATTCCTAAGCGATTCCATTCCGACCAAGGAGGTGAATTCGTAAATAATATAATTAAACAATTAATGAAATTACTTGGTTCAAGTCACACTCTAAGCACTTCATATCATCCTCAAACTAATGGCTCGCTAGAGAGATTCCACGCTTGTCTACGAGACCACATACGCATGTATCATAAGCGTAATAACTCTAACTGGGATCAAATTGTACCACTCGCAATTATGTGTCATAACACGTCGTTAAATCAGTCCACTGGTTTTACACCTCATGAACTACTATTCGGATACAAACCTCGTTCACTGTATAGCTTTAAAGAAAATAACGACTATACGACCAATGACTACCTTAATGACTTAAACGAAAGACTCAAAATCTCGCGTGATGTCGCTCAACGTAACGTTCAAGCCATGAAAGAGAAAGCAAAAGTTCGCTATGACGATCACATTAAAAACGTTGCAAAATTTAACTTAGGAGATAAAGTAATGTTACGCATCCCGAATCCAAATAATTTAGATAGTAAATGGGAGGGTCCCTTCAATATTTTAAGGATTGGTTTTAACGAAAACTATATAATTAAAAAATCAGGAAGAAACCATTTAGTTCATGCAAACCGTCTTAGACCGGTCAATGACACAAACTCTCCTTCAACATCTAAATAACATATATATATTTTTCAGCATATTTCGTGGAACTATGGCCTATCCCAATTCCTCTGAAAGTCCTGAACGTGTAAATAATTTTTATAAAATAATTAATAATCCTTATCTTAGCTTTATCGTTTGTTCCATTATTAAAATAATAATCTATATAATAGTCTATAAGATTTATATAAAAATAAGAAAATACTTTAGGAATAAGTCAAACTCTCGCGAAATCACAAATCAAATGATATAGTTCTTTCTTCATTCCAGGTACTCCGCAACCATTGTTGCTGGGGATACCCTTACCCAACCTCTGCCTTCTAAATCCGGACTCTACTTCCAGGAAGAAGGCGAGCTCGTTGTATCTGATTCCTCTTGGAAACTTGTAATATACAAAAACTTAGAACCGTTATTTTTATCTCGCGACTCTCTAAAACGATTAGCTAATAACTACAAAACTTTAATTAATAGTAAACAATACAATACTCACAATACTAAAACAACTAGTTCTTTTCTTAACATAAACATTAATCGTATAGACTCTCGGTTAGCAGAGCTCTCCTACTACACTTCTAATAACAGACGTATGAAACGTGAATTAATAGATGGTCTCAGTTCCGTACTTAAATGGCTAATAGGCACACCTGACGCGAAAGACGCTTCACGTTATGATAAGTGTATAGAGCTTTTAGAAAAACAAGAATTAGAAACCTCAGAAATTCTAAAACAACAATTACAAATAATTTCGTCTACTGTAACAAATTTTAATGAAACTATCATAAAAATATCATACGATGAACACATTATTAATGAAAATATTAACCGACTTAGTACTTATCTAAACAATACGAGTAAACTCATTTTCGATTTAAAAGTTAGTGAAGAATTATCTACAATTTCTATTCAAATCCTAGAATCCATAATGTCATTAGAACAAGAAATTGATGACATTTTAACAAGCATTCTATTTATTAAATCAGGTGCTATACACCCATCAGTAATTTCATCAGAAAAAGTTTATAAAGAATTATTAGCATCTAATCACGTAAGAAACGATAAAAATCTTGTAGCGCCTATAACAATATCTAATATACACATAATCTTAGAATCCGCAACTCTAACATCTTATATTTATATGAATAAACTAGTTTATATTTTAGATTTTCCACTTATTAAAAATGATAAATTTTATAAATATCATATATATTCTATTCCTATACCGCATTCCAACTCCTCTATTTACTCCACTATCCTTCCTGAGCAAACATACCTAGCGACTAGTTCCACTCGTCAACAATATGTGATGTTCAGCACAATGGAGACCTGTAAAACATATGCGCCGGAGAAAGCAGTCTGTAAAAAACTACCCGTCTACAACTTCAACACGCGTCCAACATGCGAAATGGCCGTTTTACTAAGTACAACTAAAGAAATACCCAATATCTGCGAAATAACTACATTTGCTGCATATATCAACACATTCCAACCCATCAGAAACAACAAATGGATATACATCTTAAACCGTAAGACACCAGGTGTTCTGCAATGTGGAGATACTACCAGTCATCATCAATTACATGGCACCGGTATATTAAGTATTAATAAAGGTTGCAAATTATATACTGGATTTGTAACACTGTCAGCAACAGAAGATATAACAACAAATATTACCCATCCTATAATCACAGTGGATATCGACGAAAACTGCATCGAATTCACTAAAAACGAAGAACCACCAGAACTCATACATATTAAAATGAACGATCTTCCTCTCGACTCACTTCACACAATGAAACAAGAGATCAAAGAATACGCTCAGCGCCTGAAAGACAACGAAAAATCTTTTATGCAAAAACACAGCAATAAATTTTCTGCTTTCAGTTATGTCATGGGTTTAATCATGCTCAGCTTCATATTATACAAATGCTTCCCATGGCATTACCTTATACGCCAGTTTCGACAACGACATCCGGACGAACATAGAAATGGTTGCATACAAATATTCAACAACTGCTTTGGCCGATCAAATAGAAGACATCATGTATCAATACCGTTAGAAGCAATCCCGCAAAATAACTCATCGTGCATATCAGAAGACGAAGAAGAAGCCAGAGTTACTTATAACTCAATTAATCAAAGATCGGGTAGACAACCCCAATCTTTATTCTAAGGGGGGAGGTGTTATGTTGTGACCATAACCATTGTTTACAATACAAACATGTACTTAGGTAATAAGCTAGTAATGTAGATTCGTAATAGACTAATTGTAAATGTTATAGCAGTTAAGTAATTATCTAATTGTCTAATGTCTCATCCCTTAACATTATTTGCCTTTCTCATTCCTTAATATTGTTTATGCTTCTCATCGTCGTGAACCTTGTACCATTAGAAATAAGCTACCTCATTAGTAAATATGTAAACATCCCATTTTGTTCCTTTATATGTTACGCAGTGAGAACAAAACTTGTATTTTTAAAAACTAATTTTATTAAACACACAATTTATTATAAAGTATTACAGATATAGAAATATTCTAAGGAACTAGTGATCGAGACGAGAGTTGAGAAGTGACTGAGCTCTGGAGAGAGGAGTGGTATATAAAGGAACAAAATGGGATGTTTACATATTTACTAATGAGGTAGCTTATTTCTAATGGTACAAGGTTCACGACGATGAGAAGCATAAACAATATTAAGGAATGAGAAAGGCAAATAATGTTAAGGGATGAGACATTAGACAATTAGATAATTACTTAACTGCTATAACATTTACAATTAGTCTATTACGAATCTACATTACTAGCTTATTACCTAAGTACATGTTTGTATTGTAAACAATGGTTATGGTCACAACATAACACCTCCCCCCTTAGAATAAAGATTGGGGTTGTCTACCCGATCTTTGATTAATTGAGTTATAAGTAACTCTGGCTTCTTCTTCGTCTTCTGATATGCACGATGAGTTATTTTGCGGGATTGCTTCTAACGGTATTGATACATGATGTCTTCTATTTGATCGGCCAAAGCAGTTGTTGAATATTTGTATGCAACCATTTCTATGTTCGTCCGGATGTCGTTGTCGAAACTGGCGTATAAGGTAATGCCATGGGAAGCATTTGTATAATATGAAGCTGAGCATGATTAAACCCATGACATAACTGAAAGCAGAAAATTTATTGCTGTGTTTTTGCATAAAAGATTTTTCGTTGTCTTTCAGGCGCTGAGCGTATTCTTTGATCTCTTGTTTCATTGTGTGAAGTGAGTCGAGAGGAAGATCGTTCATTTTAATATGTATGAGTTCTGGTGGTTCTTCGTTTTTAGTGAATTCGATGCAGTTTTCGTCGATATCCACTGTGATTATAGGATGGGTAATATTTGTTGTTATATCTTCTGTTGCTGACAGTGTTACAAATCCAGTATATAATTTGCAACCTTTATTAATACTTAATATACCGGTGCCATGTAATTGATGATGACTGGTAGTATCTCCACATTGCAGAACACCTGGTGTCTTACGGTTTAAGATGTATATCCATTTGTTGTTTCTGATGGGTTGGAATGTGTTGATATATGCAGCAAATGTAGTTATTTCGCAGATATTGGGTATTTCTTTAGTTGTACTTAGTAAAACGGCCATTTCGCATGTTGGACGCGTGTTGAAGTTGTAGACGGGTAGTTTTTTACAGACTGCTTTCTCCGGCGCATATGTTTTACAGGTCTCCATTGTGCTGAACATCACATATTGTTGACGAGTGGAACTAGTCGCTAGGTATGTTTGCTCAGGAAGGATAGTGGAGTAAATAGAGGAGTTGGAATGCGGTATAGGAATAGAATATATATGATATTTATAAAATTTATCATTTTTAATAAGTGGAAAATCTAAAATATAAACTAGTTTATTCATATAAATATAAGATGTTAGAGTTGCGGATTCTAAGATTATGTGTATATTAGATATTGTTATAGGCGCTACAAGATTTTTATCGTTTCTTACGTGATTAGATGCTAATAATTCTTTATAAACTTTTTCTGATGAAATTACTGATGGGTGTATAGCACCTGATTTAATAAATAGAATGCTTGTTAAAATGTCATCAATTTCTTGTTCTAATGACATTATGGATTCTAGGATTTGAATAGAAATTGTAGATAATTCTTCACTAACTTTTAAATCGAAAATGAGTTTATTCGTATTGTTTAGATAAGTACTAAGTCGGTTAATATTTTCATTAATAATGTGTTCATCGTATGATATTTTTATGATAGTTTCATTAAAATTTGTTACAGTAGACGAAATTATTTGTAATTGTTGTTTTAGAATTTCTGAGGTTTCTAATTCTTGTTTTTCTAAAAGCTCTATACACTTATCATAACGTGAAGCGTCTTTCGCGTCAGGTGTGCCTATTAGCCATTTAAGTACGGAACTGAGACCATCTATTAATTCACGTTTCATACGTCTGTTATTAGAAGTGTAGTAGGAGAGCTCTGCTAACCGAGAGTCTATACGATTAATGTTTATGTTAAGAAAAGAACTAGTTGTTTTAGTATTGTGAGTATTGTATTGTTTACTATTAATTAAAGTTTTGTAGTTATTAGCTAATCGTTTTAGAGAGTCGCGAGATAAAAATAACGGTTCTAAGTTTTTGTATATTACAAGTTTCCAAGAGGAATCAGATACAACGAGCTCGCCTTCTTCTTGAAAGTAGAGTCCGGATTTAGAAGGAAGAGGTTGGGTAAGGGTATCCCCAGCAACAATGGTTGCGGAGTACCTGGAATGAAGAAAGAACTATATCACTTGATTTGTGATTTCGCGAGAGTTTGACTTATTCCTAAAGTATTTTCTTATTTTTATATAAATCTTATAGACTATTATATAGATTATTATTTTAATAATGGAACAAACGATAAAACTAAGATAAGGATTATTAATTATTTTATAAAAATTATTTACACGTTCAGGACTTTCAGAGGAATTGGGATAGGCCATAGTTCCACGAAATATGCTGAAAAATATATATATGTTATTTAGATGTTGAAGGAGAGTTTGTGTCATTGACCGGTCTAAGACGGTTTGCATGAACTAAATGGTTTCTTCCTGATTTTTTAATTATATAGTTTTCGTTAAAACCAATCCTTACAATATTGAAGGGACCCTCCCATTTACTATCTAAATTATTTGGATTCGGGATGCGTAACATTACTTTATCTCCTAAGTTAAATTTTGCAACGTTTTTAATGTGATCGTCATAGCGAACTTTTGCTTTCTCTTTCATGGCTTGAACGTTACGTTGAGCGACATCACGCGAGATTTTGAGTCTTTCGTTTAAGTCATTAAGGTAGTCATTGGTCGTATAGTCGTTATTTTCTTTAAAGCTATACAGTGAACGAGGTTTGTATCCGAATAGTAGTTCATGAGGTGTAAAACCAGTGGACTGATTTAACGACGTGTTATGACACATAATTGCGAGTGGTACAATTTGATTCCAGTTAGAGTTATTACGCTTATGATACATGCGTATGTGGTCTCGTAGACAAGCGTGGAATCTCTCTAGCGAGCCATTAGTTTGAGGATGATATGAAGTGCTTAGAGTGTGACTTGAACCAAGTAATTTCATTAATTGTTTAATTATATTATTTACGAATTCACCTCCTTGGTCGGAATGGAATCGCTTAGGAATTCCGAAATGTTGGCAAAATATTAGAAGTGTCTTGGCGATAGTTAAAGCTTGTTTATCTGGAATTGGGTATGCTTGGACAAATCTAGTCAGGTCATCTTGTAAAGTCAAAATGTATTTGTTAAAGTCACCTGTTATGTCAGAGTATGATACTAAGTCAATAGTAACTCGTTCGAAGGGTTCTGTAGCAGAGGATGTAATGACCATAGGAGCTTTATAAGTTTTTCTTTGTATTTTGTTTTGTTGACAGGTTTGGCAGTTTTCTATGTAATTTTTTATGTCGTCAGTCATACCTTTCCAAAAGTAACTGTCTCGGATTTTGCGAGTTGTCTCTACGATGCCTCTATGTCCGGATAGGGGTTCGTCATGGTGTATTTTAAGTATGTTAGGAATTTCGTCTGATGTAGGATAAGTAACTTTATTTTCACAAATAGTTATTTTGCAATTGTATGCGTCGGCTAAATAGGCTGTAATGTGTAGCTGTTCGTTTCCTTTCAACTTGCAAGTTTTATCTTGTTTAAGGTCGGGAATGTGAAGAGTTTTAAAGTCATTACTTTGTAGAGTAGATAAAAGTGTTTTAAAATAACTCTCAGAGTCCCAAAGGTCAAAGTGTGTGGGACGCGAGCAGGCGAAAACGATATTTTGTTTTTTATAAGAAACTAATAAGTCAGTGTCATAAAGTGCTTTGGGTTTTTCTAAGTATGGGTTAGTTTGGGAACACAAGCCGATAGCTTCGTTGAAAAGATCGTTTTTGTCAGAAAGGTCGCATGACATGGGTATAAATATGTTTTTATGACGTGGGTCTAAAAGACGGTCTGTTGAAATTTCAAGATTTGAAGTGTCGAAACTGTAATCAGGGTTCGTAGAGAAATGTTCAAAGTTAAGTTGTAAATAATCGTCAGAGTGCTGTTGAATAGAGTTATCGTTATTTGTCAAGTCGATAAGGTTTGTGTTCATGACAGGAGGTCGTGAGAGTGCGTCAGCGTTTGTGTTATTTTTTCCAGCTTTATAAATAATTTCATATTCGAATTCCTCTAATTTTAGTCTCCAGCGGACTAAACGACTACCTGGGTCTTTGATAGAAAAAAGCCAAGTTAAAGGTTTGTGGTCGGTTACGATTTTGAATTTGCGGCCAAACAAATAAGGTCTGAAATGTTTTACCGCCCAAACGATCGCTAGTAATTCGCGTTCAATTGTGGAATAGTTTGTCTCGGCTTTGTTTAAAGTCCGAGATGCGTAGGCGATTGGCAAATCTTTACCTATTTCACCTTGTGATAGAACAGCACCAATGGCGTGGATAGAAGCGTCGGTTGTTAAGATAAACTCTTTATGAAAATCGGGATATTGGAGAATCGGTGGGTTTGTGAGAAGACGTTTACATTCGTCGAAAGATTTTTGTTGAGATTCACCCCATATAAAGGGTGTGTCTTTTTTTAAAAGGCTTGTGAGAGGTTTAGTGATTTTACTGAAATTGGAGATGAATCGACGATAGTAGCCGGTAAGGCCTAGAAATGCTTTAATGTCTTTACAACATTTTGGAATTGGGAAATTTTCAACAGCTTGGATTTTTTCAGGATTAGGCTTAACGCCTTCGTTTGAAATAATGTGTCCTAAGTAGGCTACTTCACGGCGAAGGAATTCACACTTATCGGGCTGTATTTTTAAGTGGAATTGTTTGAGTCTTGAAAATACTTCTCTGAGTTTTTGTTCGTGTTCTTGAATACTTGATGCAAAGACAACGATGTCATCAAGGTATACAAAGCATCTTTCACCTTGTAAACCGTATAAAACAGAGTCCATTACGCGCTGAAAAGTTGCAGGAGCATTTTTCAGGCCAAAAGGCATTCTTTTAAACTGATAGTGCCCATAGGGTGTATTGAAAGCTGTCTTTGGGGTATCTTTAGGATCTACTTCAAGTTGGTGAAAACCAGACGCTAAATCTAAAGTTGTGAAATATTGAGAATGACCAAGTTTGTCTAAGATGTCTGTTATGTTTGGAAGTGGATAGCTGTCTCCAATAGTTACGTCATTAAGTTTTCTGTAGTCGATAACAAGTCGCCACTTTTGTTTACCAGACGCGTCCATTTTTTTTGGTACGACCCATATTGGGCTGCTCCATGGAGAGGCGCTGGGTTCGATTATATCTTGTTCTAACATTTTTTGCACTTGTGTTTTTACTTCTTTCTCATGAACTTGTGGGAAACGATAAGTTTTGGTATGTATTGGAGATTCTGTAGTTGTCGGAATTGTATGTTTTGTGTGATTTGTAAAAGTTAGTGCGTCACCTTCTATATAAAATATATCTGAAAAGTCAGAAGTAATTTTGAGTAAGGATTCTGTTTCTTCGTCATTTAAATGTTCTTTTCTGATAAGGTCGAATACTTTGTTTTGTCGGTCTAATGAGTTGTCATTGTTGTTATCGTTATTTTGATAATTAAAGTTGTTTATTTGAATGTCTTTAATATTATATGCGCAGACAGTGATACAAGGAGTGGTAATTAGCATATCGGTATCGTTAGTGTTTATACAAGTAATTACAAATGAGTTATTTTTAACGTTAACTAATGCGCGTGGGATAATGATACCATTTCCGATGGTTTGTTTTTCTACGATAGCGTCACCGGAAATAATTGTATTTGTGTTACATGTGATAATGGTTTCTGAACGGCTATTAAGTAATTGCTTGTTATTTTCGATATGAGAATTTTGTTCTCCAAGGAAATAGAGTCTATAGGTTTTATTGTGAACTCGCATTGTTTTAGATTGGATATAGATATGAGCGTTAAATTTAGCCATAAAATCATTTCCTAGAATACCGTCTGCTTTGATATTTAGGTTGGCAATATGGAATTTATACTTTGGAAAATTATCGAGACAGATTTCGGAGGTTCCGTAAGTTTTAGTTGGGGATTGAGTACTCGAGACGCCTACGATTGAGACGACGTCTGATTCGTTTACTAGTGATGTACCTATCTTGTCACGTCTAATTACTGAACATCCTGCACCCGTGTCGACTAAGAGCGTGACGGGTTTGCCTTCGATATGGAAAGTACAATGTAACAAGTTTTCAGGAGGGACATCGTTTAGGGAAGATATAGTAAATGATTTCATTGATGTAGTAGATTTTGGTGTTGTTTTATTTGATTCTGAGTTGTTGAACTTAGTAAAAGAGTTTGATTTTGTTTTTGGATTCTGAATTGATTGTGGATTTTGAATTGATTTTGAATTTTGATATTTTGATTTAGTAGATTTCGTTTTTCTTTTTGATTTAGGAATTGATTCAGTGAGATTGATTTGGTTAGAAGTAGAAGAGTCTGTTTGTGTGCATGCATCTCTATATTGTCTCCGATAGACTGGTGTAGTTAGAGGTTGCACACTTTGAGTTAGCGAATTATGTAATGTTTGCGTTTGTCCCCGATGGACTGGATTAGATTGTGACTTATTATTCATACTTCTATTTAAGAGTCGAGTTGGACTATTTCCACATCGTGGGTTAATGACTCGATCTGATTCGAGTAATGGGCTGAAGCGATTTCCGGAGAGATGCCCAACTCTTCGGTCGCTTGCGAGTTTAAATTATTGATGTTATTGGTTGGGATGTTTAGTAAGGCACGTGGATTTTGATTGTTCGTTGTTAAAGAGTTTCGTAGGTTATTATTATATGCTCTCTTACGACACTCTGAAATCAGATGACCGGGATTTTTGCAATAATTGCAAAACTTACTTGTGGTTTGTGGAGTAAAAATTCTATTACTTTGGTTTATTGGGTTATTTCTATATAAATTCGACTGAAATGGCTTTGGAACACATGAATGCGATGGTGGACGACGATTGCTACTAACAGTGTTATTAAATGTATTTTTATATAATGATTGTCTCGCTGCATTCATTCGCTTTATTTTGTCTTCTTGTATAGCGAAGTTGCCAGCATCTGACAGATTTGTGAACTCTTTAGTTCTAAGCATAGTCCCTATTTCTGAGTTTAGGCCATTTATGAACACACTTAGTGCTGTTTCTTCGGTAGTTGCTTTCCTACCTAACAACGTGTTGTCTGAGATTTCTGCAATTAATTTTTCAATGATTTTGCTGCGACACAAATCCACGCGATGAAAATAATCAATGAGAGATTCTTGTGGTTTTTGGAACATTGACTGTAATTCTAACATTAAATGTGAAATTGTTTTTATATTTGAGAATTTTTGAATTAAATAATTTTTGAGGTTATGCCAATCAGAATATTGTCTACTGTGAACATCGGATGCACCTACTCCTGTTATTTTATTCAAAGCGTATATTAATATTATAGATTGTTGATTTTCTGACGCTAGGCTAAATGCTGAATCACACGATCTAATAAATCTATATATTTGATCCTTTTCATTAGTGTCAAAGTTTGGGATAAGCTGTAAAAGTGTATTAATTTCGAGAGACATACTGGTTTCTTTAGGCGATGTTTCACTTTTAATTTCTAAAGACATTAAAAATTTTGGTAAACACAATATTAAAATTTGCACACACGAAAATAAGTAAAATAGTAGATATGTATAAGGATATAGAAAGGTTAAGGAGACACAGGGTATAAAAATGAGCAAACAAGTTAAGCAACTCACCACAATAACAATACAATGATGGGTCGCATGGTCCGGCGAAGTCGTTTAAAAGCCTTCAGCTACCACGTTGATCTTCAGGCGATGCTTGTCCACGATACAACGTGTTGTACTTCGTCTTTTGGATTTACGCGAATCCCTAATCTATCCTACCGACTGCGCCAAATTGTTACGCAGTGAGAACAAAACTTGTATTTTTAAAAACTAATTTTATTTAACACACAATTTATTATAAAGTATTACAGATTACAGATATAGAAATATTCTAAGGAACTAGTGATCGAGACGAGAGTTGAGAAGTGACTGAGCTCTGGAGAGAGGAGTGGTATATAAAGGAACAAAATGGGATGTTTACATATTTACTAATGAGGTAGCTTATTTCTAATGGTACAAGGTTCACGACGATGAGAAGCATAAACAATATTAAGGAATGAGAAAGGCAAATAATGTTAAGGGATGAGACATTAGACAATTAGATAATTACTTAACTGCTATAACATTTACAATTAGTCTATTACGAATCTACATTACTAGCTTATTACCTAAGTACATGTTTGTATTGTAAACAATGGTTATGGTCACAACATAACATATATACCACTCCTCTCTCCAGAGCTCAGTCACTTCTCAACTCTCGTCTCGATCACTAGTTCCTTAGAATATTTCTATATCTGTAATACTTTATAATAAATTGTGTGTTTAATAAAATTAGTTTTTAAAAATACAAGTTTTGTTCTCACTGCGTAACAGCGGTGCGTGCACGAGTGTTCCGAAAATGAACGCACTTTGGGCTATTTTGGTCCAAAACAGGAACACCGGCTTGAAAGGGGCAAGCAGGAAATAAACTAGTCTGTATCTCTTTTTTTTTTCTAAGGATTCCTTAATTAATAACATTAAATCATTAAACATCAATGTTGGGTCGATAATGTAACTTTCATACGCTATCTACAGCAGTTGGGAAGGCATACATAGCACGTTCACAGACTTTCTCTATAAAATATCTGCCCGATCACCCCGAATTCAGTGGCCCGCGTGGTGTAGGACATACGAGCAATATGTACAATAATCTGAGGTGTTGTGAATTCAGAGTTGCCAGGTGTCCTGGCTATAGCCGGACATGTTTGGCTTTTTACGGTCATGTACGGCCCAATATTTTTATATCCGGTTTTTGTTAGACTTTTAGGTATACAGATTCACTGTGCGACGCGTCCAAATGATGAAAGATAGGTAGAACAAGTGAAAAAATCCTATGTCTATGGGTAGAACTGTTTTTTAGTTTTTGTCATTAATTTTGTTACAAAACTGAAATCCATACTTTCATGCAAATATTATAATAATATGCAAAAGTGAGTTTGTTTGTTTGTCTGTTCTTCCTTAACATATTTGGCAGTGATAGCTGAAGAGGCACAGGCTACTTTTTATGCCGGAAAATTTGGAATATTCAACCCTAGTTGTGTTACTCAAGCAATTTTTTTTAGCAACTCGTTCTTACAGTCGGGTATGATGGGCCATTACATATCATCGGCTATCATCGCCGCAATTATTGGGCAGCTGTTCGAACAATCGTGATGTTCATTTACATACAGATCTGTTAAAAACGGATGTCGAAGTAACAGCGACTGCTGCAGTATTTGATTAGTCGTGTTTATAATATCTGACATTACAAATACGTTCCTTTTTTTGATAGAGTTTGATAAATGTAAAATTAAATGTTACAGTAATCATTCACCCAGCCATTGCATTCATAAAAGCACAATTCCTTGTCTGACTTCTGTCAGATTAATAAGTGATCATCAGCGATTGTGTAGAAGCGTGCACGATCATCGGCACACATTTCTTTGACGGTTTGACAGACTATCTGATTATTGTCTACGTACAGACAACACAACATGGTCAATCACAGACGATTATAGATACCCTCTATACAACTTGCAATTTTAAATAATTCTCAATGTCCTCCCTATTTAAAGAAAATGTTTCAATATCTTCACTGTTCTCACGACAGAGAGCTTCGTTCTTCCTCTAACATGCTGCTACGTTTACCTTCACATCGTACTGGTTTTATTTCCAATTCTTTTACTATTCAGGCAGCACTACTCTGGAACGCGCTTCCTAAAAATATAAAGGAAACGCCTTCCCGAAATAAGTTTTAGCATTCGCTATACAAATACTATTTAGGCTCACCTTTATAAATACTTTTCAATGAATCATATGCAGTACCTATATAGCAATATCTATGTACATATTTAAAAACGTATTTATGTATGTGTATGTATGTATATTTAAATATATATTTATATATATATGTATCTGTGTATTTATTTAATTTATGTATTCAAATCCTATACTGTATGTTACGTTTATGTTAGTAGATAATAACCGTTCCTACTTAAACAACTACCTTAAGCTTTCTGCATGACCCTAAGGTCGACTGGTAGATAATGCCTAAGGCATTAAGTCCACCTATTGTATTTTATTGCAATAAAGTGTTTAAATAAATAAAAAAAATAAATCGTGTGTGCCTCAGGTCGTCCATCATCATGGCCAAATGTAAAAAGAAGCCATTATGAAACTTTTGAACCCTTTTTTTCCTACTATTATCTTTGAAAATTGCAATATAGACCAGTGATATGAATTAACGAATATATATTTTTAATTAATTTATGAATAACTTTTATGAATTTTACTTATAAAATTTATGAAACTTAACCAATATAATAGATCCCTTAAAAAGATACCGATACAGACTTTTGTTTTCTGCAGATATCTGCGGATACGGATATTTCTGAAGCATCACTGGTTTGTAGATTATGCCATCGATGGCATGAGGATGTGACATGCGTACGTTCGTAATATTTCAGACCTTTGATGAGGGTCGTGATAGTAGGCATATTATATTACTATTATTATTATAGAATAATATTAATAACTATACGACGTTTTTCGTTCTCTATAACAAAACGTAATGATTATATTCTCTTTGTCTATAACTTGCAAGCTTTGGAGAAGAATATGTTATCTGTACGCGACGTCATTTGCGTAAAATGTAAAGGCGTCTATAGCAGGTAGGCAGGTAGGTAGGTAGGTAGGTCGGGCAGGGCTATGGAACGATAGGGCCGGGCCACAGACTGATTATTAACGGCTTACTTAACCAAGCGTTGTCCTTAGTCAAACATTTTTTATACTTATAATATTTAAGTTATAATAATAATTTTTAATATTATGTTATCTTATTGCTTTATCATGATCATCAGTTATTTTTAAATCAACAAATCAATTTAGAACTAAAGACGTTCCTAAAAATTTCCAATAAACTTTGAAAAAAAAAATATGCACAAATCATGAAATTAACAAAAAATACAAAATAAGTATGAAAAAGTAATATGATTGTAGATTTTTTTTCGGTTTGTAATTTAAACAGTGCCGTCACCTCTGGTTCAGTTCCGTGTTCAGACAACCAACACTCCTAATTACGCTGAAATATTGACAGTCTGCGTTACTGTTGTCTCTGCAAATTATCAAATTACCATGCCGACGATACCAAAGTACTCTCTGCAATTCATCAAATAGCCATAACCAATGTACCTACCTCAGCAATTTAGTCTGTGACGCACATTTGTGCAGCTGTTTCATTAGAATATGAAAACCATAAACGCACTTAATAAAGTACTTTGATAAACAGTTTGTGGTGTCTCCATCGGATACTGAGGGCCAGAGGGTCAAGCCCAGTATGAACCAATGCGTCCTTTTCTTAAATTCTAAAGTACTCACATTGGTTGTTCACACCACTGGCTATTCGGTAAAGAAAAACTTCATATAAAAACCAGCAAACGTTAAGTGAATTTCTGTATTGTGATCTATAAAACCCGCGTGTGTGGACTATGGCTCAAATTGTCCACGACCAAAGTAGGATACACCGCCGTACCCCAACAGTGGGAAAGTATGAGGCTGGTAAAGATGAGCTCTTTTATGTTTCTTAAAAAAATCAGAATTGCGTTAAGCGGCTAACAGCGGCTATTTAGCGCCGCTACTCGATGTTTTTTAAATTAGTCATTATACAAAGCATATTTCAAAAATGTGCTTCATACAATGACAAGTGTAACAATAACGGCGCTAATTAGCCCCTTAATTGTTAGTAGGTAAATAATACCCGCGGGGGACGGGGTGGCTTGGTTTTTAGTACAGGAATAGCCGGAAGAACTGAGAAGTTTAATCTCAAACGAGAAATCCCACGGGGATCCCAATGCCGCACGGTTGCAAGGGAAAAGTTATTACCTAGGTAGGTACACAGTGAGGAAAAAAAGGCGGATTAGCTCTCGGAACCTATTAACAATCGGGAAAATAGGGTTCTAGAGTATGTTAGTTTAAGTTTGAGTTTGAAACAGATCGAGTTAGGTATTCCTCTGATAACCGCACTGTAGTAATATCGTTTGTTCTTTTACTTATCTAAATTCCAACATCTCTGGCAATATTTATCTAAAGGCACTATCTTGACAGCCGCTTGCTATCTATCTAAAACCATCTTTAGAGCAAACGGTAGGTACGGTAAACAAAGATCTAAATCTAGCTCTAGAAATTGTGTTATATTTACCCTAAAGCTAAGCTGGAAACATAAGTAATTACAGTAGGTACTAGGAACACATTATTATTGCAAAATTTGCAAAGAGTATATAATTACCGATTAAACTGACATAGAATAAAGCGCAAATCTAGAACAGACATGCAAATGTTTTCAGATTTATATATCACAATTAAATCGTTAATGACGCATGTTTAGGTAAAAACACTTAAAATAATTAAGTAAGTACTACTATTTATTAGGTAAGCACCCCCCGCCTAGATATGAAATCGTCGATTAGTATTTTCTTAAAGCAATGACCTGTGCTAATGACACAGAATGACGTCATTACGAAATTCTTTAAAATACTATAATAGATGCTATATTCTAATAAAGTATAAAATATATGGAAGGAAGTGCCTAGACAGGAGTTAAGCCTTTCTACATCTACTTTAAAACTCCTAAAACCTTTATCGAAACAAAAACCTACAGACAAAGCAACTAAAAGGGCGCGCAAGTAAATTAGTACCAGAAAATATCGATAAGCGACCAAATTTCAAAAAAGATAAAGGTTCGCATAAAGAAAGCAATGCAATATCTACCTAATTAAAACACGCGAAACTACCTACGCAGTTTTTATATCTCATGTTAAATTACCGTATAAGATTGAAAACATTTATAATAGAGAAAGCAAACAATGCATTTGAATAACATTAATAAAGTCAAGTTATTTTCATTACACTTTGAGTAATGTCAATAAAACAAAAGAAAATATAGGTATCTCACTTCAAATAAGTACTGACAAATGACACTAAATAAGTCCTGTAACTATCTTTAAATTATGATTGTTAACATAATAACAAGTGTTTTTATGTGCTATAATAGTTTATTCCATAAAAAGAGTATTTATACTGAAAAGCAGGTTCAAAATACACAAAGACACGTAAAACCTCGGAATTGTTCCATTGCATGTTAGTTCGTTATTTAATTACCAACCTAAATTGAAATTACAAACGAAAAAGCGAGCAACAATGATTCGTGTCGTGGCAACTAGTGCGTACAAAAGAATAACAAATCCAGCGCACCCAAAAATAAACAAAATATAGTTCTTTTTTATTTTGCTGCAAACAAATCAAACATTGACATATAACTTACCTCGACTTTTTTAGAATACTCCTCGGCCAATCGCTCCTGCTCCTTCTTGAGCTCTTCATTTTTGTCCAATAAAGCTTTTCCAAGCTCAGCAGCCAATAGAAGATCCGACTCTTTCTGTTGAAGCTGACTCCATACGTCAGGCTCTCCTCCACCGTCCATCGCAGCACCACCGTCTCTCACAGTAGACATTTCCTTGACGTAATCTTCTAAATCCTCGTAAAAATGCTCGCCAGAGAAACTCAAAGCCGTCGGAGATATTCTTGTGCCACTTCTACTCCTACTTCTTTTATGTTTTCCACCTATGGGAGTTGACGATCTTATAATTCCTTTACCAATAAATTCAGTTTCCTCAGTAATAAAATTGGGTGCTTTTCTAGGGTCGGGCGGCTCTAAATCAGTGAAATTAGAACTTTTTTTACTACTTCTACTAATATTTGTACTAAATTCACCGGCCATTTAATCTAAAAAACTGTTGCTAAAATACTATTCGCATTAAATTAACTTTGCACTATTTTCGTGTAGCTGTTTCTCTTGAAAAGTTTGTCTAGCGCCTGTTGAAATTTTACAGATTTAGGGAGTTTTACGTTTTTAAATATGTTTCTGGGTATTTCGATATCCTTTTTTAATGCCATTATATAACTTTTAGGGATCACAGTTGGTTAACATATCCAGGTCACCGACATCACTGCACTACACTGTCGCGCGTCTATCACTCGCGGTTACGGGCGCGCGGCACGGATGTTACCTCGGCAACGGATCGGACACAACAGACTGGCCGATTAAAACCTTCGAAGTAGAACAAGCCTCGATGGTCATAGATTAGATAATGAGACGTGCAGATAGGTAGATAAGATGTGATGATCTAAAAAAACTCTTGGGTGATTTGCACCGTCTAACTTTAACAATAAGAGCGGTTAACTATGTTCACTAATTTTGTTTGAAGCAAATTGCATTGATACCACATTGCTTGTAAGAATATCAAGTCAGTTCTATTCAGTATCAGGAATTGAAAATAATATTAGGTTTAGATTATATATTTACTTTTATAACAAAATGAAATAACTGTTAAATATTCATGTAATAAATACCAAAGCCGATTTTCAATTGTTTTCAAATCGGTGGGCATGAAAACCCTTGAAGAGGAGTATTTGAAAAATGTTGAAGTACCTGTGTGAAGCGTAGTTTGTACAATACTAAAATATTGCAGTTGTCTTTCTGTAAACTTTTCTTTCCTTTTGTTTTTTCGTCATTTTTTCGACCATGACAAAAACGGGAAGTTCATAAGCAAAGAAAAATATCAACCTGTTTTCTTTTCTAGGCTACGTTAGGAAAAATCAAATAGATAATTAATTTAGTCCAGAACCAATATTTGGTATTATAGATATAATAAAGTAATTTGCTTAGATTTATATCCCTTATACAATATTATAGTTGAAGTTTGTATTTCTATTAGCTTTGCTAATATTATTTCAACTTTAATTACCTCACGAAAAAAAAGTAATCATGTAGGCAATATGTTCTGAAACACCATAATAAAACATTTCAGTTAGTGTAGTAAAAAAACAAAACTAAACGATAACAGTACTGCGTGTTACCTTATCTTTGACAAAGACCTCCACGTGCGTTCGTCAGATTGAAACAGCGAATGCAGGTCCTTAATGCAAGATAGAGACGGCAACAACATCAAGGTGATTTAAAGAGAGTGGTTAGACAAAGTCGGTGAGCCAAACCACTACAGGTTTATTATATGTATTATATTATTCTACTGGGGGAAGTGATCTCATATCTTAATAAAATAAAAAAACTTGTTTTTAGAGTTCAATGCCAAAATTGGAAAAACGGAACTAAATCAAAATATTTTATTCAAGAAAGTATTTTTAAGAATCATTTCGAATTGTCAAATGTAATATTTTATAGCCTATTCTTTTACAAAAACCTTATGTGAGTGAGTGGAGACTGCGATTCTAAAAACGCACTGTGAGACGACCAACAGCTGTTTTTACGTAACGTTTTCAATTCCCAGCATGGCTGGATACGCACCCACATAATAATATGGAGGACCGCCACTTTTTACCAACCACTTAAGTCCTGCGTGAGTGACAGGGGATGAGTACATCGCGGCAACACTGCTTGTGATGCCGTGTATCTGGACTAAGGTAGCTTTATTTACATTCCATTTGTGGTGGCTCCTTGGCTTCGAGGACAGTATAATAAATGTACCTCCTTTGCCACTTCTAGACAAAGGATAAGATAAAAAAAATACAAAGCGGTAAGTATTCTGCTGAGAGCCGCGGTGCTGGACGCTAGCGGTCTACGGATTTTGGTCCAACAGTGGATGTCTTGTGGCTGGCTGAATGGTAATGATAAATTAACACTTTATGTAAAATGTACGGAACATTAACTGCACACGACTTGTACTTAACCGAATGACCACAAGAAATCGCCTTGACTTTTATTTTCTTAATGTTGAATCGCAAATGATTGGCCTGACTTTTTTAACCAGTTCAAGTGATTTTAGGGTCAGTATTTTTTGCCAAACCCGTTCGTACATAATCTTTAATAAAATGTATCTACTTTTAAATTAATATCTGAACTGTTAAGTGTTTATAAAAGTTGTGTATGATATTTAAAAGTCAGGCTGTCATTAAAAATCGGCAGGTGCACGATGTACGAGGCAGTCTACATCGCACATCACATCATACATAATCATGTTGACAAGTTTAATTAAACAACGATATCACTATGAACCAGGTCATCTAAAGTGCTATTTAATGCTATAATAAAATTTAATAAAAGTAGTCAATAGATACCTACTTATTTCATAGAGAAAACCTATAAGTTGAGAGGGGATATACCTAAAGGTAAATTGACCATGACAGAATTTATTTTTAAATCATGTCTACATAAAAAATGAAAAAACATAAATCTACTTAATTATATATAGATACTTCATTATAATTCGAAGTTTTGATATTAACAAAAACAATGAAATTAACAATCAAATTCTATTAAAATAAATTAAAAAGTGGTCTCAGGTTTTTGCCAATTTTCGATTTATTTTTATAACGGTACTTATAGTTTACCTCAAATTTCATTATAATATTGCTCAATATAAAACCTAGGACTGTTTTTAGCAAATTTTCAAAACAAATAATAATATTCACGTTATTGATATATATCGGTATATTGTTTTCCGCCCATATAACGTTCATATACAGAATACAGCGTTGTAGGTATACAGAATTTGTCTGGCTTTGTGCCAGCGCTGAATCATAATGCCGCCTTTCCATAAGAGAAACCCACAGGGAGTTGCAGATCTCCAAAGTTCTATCAGAGTTTTCTAGAATCGTACAAAATAAAAACAGAATCATATAACTCCCCAACTGCAAGAGGGTTGATTTTCGCGCGATTATTTATTTCCTTCCCACATATCCATATCATCCTAACAGCTGAATGGATTTTGATTTTAGATTAACAGCGAGCTTGGCCTGTCATAGAAAAGGTAATATTTAAAAAAAAAACTATAACACTGCGACATGTCTTACTAACTCTATAGGCAACGAAGATGTTCAGTAAAATGTTTTTTAATTTGGCTTACTGTATACACTTATTTCTAGACTGTATGGACGTACCAAAAAAATACAGCCTTCCCCTACCAACATTGCCTAAAATATCCTTTTTCGGTAGGCATTTTGCTGGAGGTTATCTATGTATTTCGTTACTCTGTTGGTATTAGTGACGGCCTGCTGATCCGAGGGGCACAGGACGATCCCCGCACAAGAAAAACATTAAATTGATGAACATTTGTGGTTGTGCTCTGATTTGTTTGGGACCGAATGGCGCTGTGTGTAATGTTAAGAAATATTAATTTATTTATTTATTAATATCACACGGCGGGTCGTTAGCTTGTTTGTCACTTAGGGGATTAAATGAAAAAAAATACAAAGCTGTTAAGCCATCAACTTTTCTACGTAATGTGTCCCTTCGAGTTTATGGGCACACCCACCGTTGTCTATGTATATTTGTATTAAAACAAGATCATTTATATTATATAAAAATAACCTTATTTTAAAGGTGACTCAAAGTCCCAAGCCGCTCTCCCACGCTAGAGGAGTGAGGAGTCATGAAGGTGAAGTCATAACCGGCCATCATTTATATATATTTTTTGCAATCGCTTCCTAAATATTATAAGGCAAAGCCTAAAGATCATTTTGTCCAAATCAACAGTGCTGACACAAGGTAAACCACGATTAGTTTTTGAAACCAATTTAAATCGCAAAATCCTATCGTAATCGAGAAATTCGGTTATGGGCATGAGCGTACCTATGCAGGCTCATATATGACAGGGCAGCTGAAAAGGCTGTCCAACCAAAGTGTCTATAGCGTCGACGTTTTTGCCTGTAGACATAAAAGTACATTTTTGCCATTCATTGCCATGCCATTTTGAAGACATTTTCTTCCAGCTCTGGATGTTTTTCTACTTGTGCCGTATTTCAGGCACAAATACCAATCTATTGATATATATTAATGTTTTAATTCATGACGTTAATCTATATAACCATCGAGTTGTTACGGCTGCAGTTATCGTGCAAACTTACTTCCGAATCTATTCTCTTGAAAATTAGTTTTGGTCTGAAACTATTTTGAGATATAATATGGTAAATTGTTGGTAAAATATTCTTGTTTTGAAATACAATATAAACTTCCTATGCCATTTTATCTGGAACTCCCAAATTTTTTGTAAGGTTCACAAGTGTTCTTAGAAAAGACTTAAACGCTCACTGTGAACTTTTATTTATAACATTTAGTGCAAATTAATTTGTTAAGTTAAAAACAAAACGGCTAAGAAAAGAATAAAGAATTTATTTTATGTTAGTAATATTATTTTATGTGGTACGTGGATACCTATGTATACTTTGGCAGTTTTAATTCCTATAGGGGCTAAACAAGTGGCTGGATACAAACACACATTGTGTTATTATTTCTTTTTTTTATTTGAAACATTGATAAATATATTTGAATTTTTTTTGTGATGCGTACGAGTTATGTTGTTAAATAAATGAATTTTTAAAAGTGTAACTATTATTTTATTTTTTATTTTTTATACCACTAAGGTGGCAAACAAGCCTACGGTCCGCCTGATGGTAAGCGGTCACGTAGCCTATGGACGCTTGCAACACCAGGGGCATCACTCGCGCGTTGCCGACCCTTCAGAAATATAATAACTTCTTTTTTAAAGAACCCCATACTGTAGTCCTTGGAGAAAAACCTTGGCAGGGAGCTCATTCCACAACCCAAGGGTTTGCGGGAGGAAGTTTCTCTGAAACCGCACTGTACGCGACCATTTTGGTTCCAAAGTGTGAGAATGAATTCCCTGACGATGGCGAGCGGTGCGATGGTAGAAAGTAGCCGTGGGCATCATTTCGAACAATTCCTCAAAACACAATCCATTGTACAAGCGGTAGAACACACACAGGGAGGCAAAGTCTTTCCACAGACTTAAGGGCTCGATACCGCAAGTGAGTTTGGGATCGTCGACAATTCTCACAGCCCGTCGTTGAACCGAGTCAAAAGGGCCAAGCTGGTATCCGGGTGCTACCGCCCAGAGATGGCAGCAGTACTCCATATGGGGCCGGACTCCATATAAAGTAGCAACCTTTGCCCCGACGTGAAGTACTGCTTCGCTCTGTTGAGTACACCAAATTTTTGGACGCCAGCTTTACCTTGTCTAGCAAATGATCTCGGAACTGAACATCGCTGGAGATGTCAACGCCAAGGATCCCAATGCTCTTGAAGATGGAGAGGGGAGTGTTCTGGAATTGTGGGACTACAGTGAATGGGGTTTTCTTAGCGGTGAACGCGCACACTTGTTTCTTTGTAGGGTTGAATCGGACCAAGTTTTCCCGCCCCCAGTCAGAGACCTTGGATAGACCGATCTCGATTTGAGACACAAGTTCTTCAGGCTTTTCCTCCACAACGGAACGTGGGATGCTTGCACGGCCCGTGTAATAAGCGTCTCCAGTACTGTCATCTGCATAGCAATGTATGTTGTTGATTTCCAACATATCATTGATGTGCAGTAGAAACAGCGTAGGACATAGCACAGAGCCTTGCGGGACACCAGCATTAATGTCCATGCTATCAGAGCAACTACCGTCAACTACGGCTCGTATGCTTCTGCCGGACAAAAAGCTAGCCACCCATTTGCACAAACCCTCGGGCACTCCGTAAGAAGGCAACTTCGATAGAAGACCCCGGTGCCAGACCCGATTGAACGCCTTCGCTATGTCTAGGCTACATGCCAATGCCTCCCCCTGACTCTCAATGGCTAGTGACCATCGGTGTGTGAGATACACTAGAACGTCACCAGTTGAGCGACCGTGGCGAAAGCCATATTGACGGTCACAGATCAGGTCGTGTTTTTCTAGGTATCTCAAAAGCTGTGTGTTGATCACACGCTCCATCACCTTGGAGAGGAGAGAGGTTATAGCGATAGGCCTGTAAAAGTTTCTTGTCGGATTCTTCTCGGTAGATAATAATCTTGACGATTGAAAAGTGTTTGTAGAAACCTAATTTGAATAAAAAAAATACTTTGGCTTTGAATCATAATATGGGGGTTTATTATTCGTTTGTACGTTTGTACCTACTTATCGCCTTACAATATTTAGAATTAATAAAGTAGGACCGTGCACAAAGGTATAGATAGAGTAGACATTGCAGCTCTACACACAGTATTCAAAAATTGCGTGGAAAATACGCATAGGTCAGTTAACAGATAGAATTGATATTAATTCGTAGTAGGTATTAATTACGGGGTCAAATCGATCAAATGTTCATCAGTTTCACTGACCCAGGATACAACACACACACGCAGACACACACATACACCCACCTATACACAATAACACCCGTTAATTCCGTTGCCCAGTAATTATATCGATCTAACATCTATAATCTACACAAATATAATAACACAACCGACCGTGTGTTACGTAACTAATAATAACTAATAATATTATTAGTGTCTGTGAAATTAGACACTTTTTAATCGTTTCCGTGAGAAAATGGCGGCTCCCAATGATGATGTGGAGATGGAGAAGATAGCTGAAGATGAGCTGTCCAAGTTACAGAGGCAGGTTAGTATTGAATTATGATGATGTAAAAGTAACAAACATAAGACCAAGTGTATTTAAGTTACGTCTGTCACAAACTTCCCAAGTAACACCGAACCGCTGTATATCAGCTGAATCACTGTCTACAACAGAATCTTTAGCTGTACAAGTCTGCTGCATAAATGTGCAGCGCTGTTTTAGCTTATTTGAACACAAATTAAACAGCATTTAGCTGAGTAACTATATTTAATTGCATTATATTAGCATTTTTTAAGCATTAATAAGGGTTACTGTCACCCCAAGAGCTTAACATTGGCTGATTAATAGAGTTGAAGTTACCTATTATGCAGCATAATGGCCGATTATTAGAGTGGATGTAACCTATATTTAGCATAAACTACGGACCGAGATCATATTAACGCTGAACGTTAAAAATTCACAAGTACGAAATTTGTGAATATTTTTTACTGCGCCGACTCACACAACGCTGTTTATTTAGAATTTTGGTATTGTTCGTGGGCAAACCATTTTTGACATTAGTTTTGATATTAGATTTCTATATTAGAAACTTGTTTTGTCTTACTCGGCTAAAATTTGATTGTCAAATACCATATGAAATAGGCTAAAATTGTAACGCCCTATCAAAATATGTTTACTTAAAAACGTTCTAATTTATAGCAGTTTGCTGTAATTTAGCATCTTATAAATTCACCCACAGTAACTATTTGGGCTAGATAAATGCTATTATAAGATTGCGTGTAACAAGCTGAATAATACTGTAGATGTTTTACTATATGCATATAGCATTGTTAATAGTATATAGCTAATAAATAAATAAAAATAAATAATAAATAAATAATCCATAAATAAAATTGAAGTCACAGAATAAATAGTTGCACTATTTTAGTTTACATGTTCTTTTTTGCATGCAGGCATTTTAATTATGTGGCCTTCAATTCAGAATATAACTTCCTTTAGTTCCACAAAAATGCTATATTGTAGCGGACAGTACTATTAATTTCTAAATGCTGAATAGCACCGACCTGTACAACTATATTAACGCTCGCAACATTACAATGTGTTTTTCGGGGAGCCTAATCTATTATTAGTCAATATACAGGCGAAAGCGTAATTGTCAGCTTTTGTTGTTCGAGTGTACTCTAAAAAGTCTTATACAGGCTAAACTTACTAATGTGGACCCTATGTGACAACTGATTTATTTATTTATTGAATTCACACAGCGAAACTGGTAAATAAATTACATTATTTGATTACAACATCGTAAACCATTCCTTTTTCTAAAACATTTTTTTTTCACGTATTACCTGTGAGTCCTGTGACATCATATATAATACTCAAGTATACATCTGTGCATAATATGTATTGTTTTGATTAATTTATATCCATATATGTGTGTGTGTGTGTGTGAGTGTGTGTGTGTGTGTGTGTGTGTTTCTAAAGAAAGTAATGAACGAGGTATGTGAGAGACTTGTATAATTGTTATTAGGAGAATGTGTAAGTAGTGCGTAGTGCTTAATCAGTTTTGGATAAAAGTTTATATTTATAATTCGGCTAATATGTCTTTGCATTCATTCGATGAAAATTTATAGAAAGATGTCTTGTGTGAACCCCCATACAGTGTTGTAACGATATTGAGAAAAAAAATAACGTTAGCTCTCCATACATTGATGATACAAGATGCAAATATTTATGTTCGCGTTTATTATTGTGTGTGGTATCGTTGGATAGGAGTTCGAAAATGCAATAAAGAATCAAAGTTTTTTATTCTGACATGCATATCGTGAGTGTTATTTGTGTTTACTTCCAAAGTTGTTAAAATGTGTCTGCCCTTTAACTTTTAAACAGTGTTTTCTAAAAATTAAATTACTATAATATAAAAACATTTTTAACGAAAATTATTTAGACAAAATAGATTCACAAGTTTTTCAGATATCTATAAAAATTCTCATTCTACGGAACCCTAACTTAATGCATGTACCTACAATGGACAACGTTAGTTTACTACTCCATTGCTGCTCTAAAGGTTATATAGGCTATTTATTCCAAGAACTGAGATATTGAATGCAAAAATAATTTTGCAGATCCCACTGGTACATCCGATTTTCCTAATCCTTGATTAGCGCGTTTAGACAAACAAACACTTTTTATAGGCCAAGCAGCGCCCGCAAGAAAGCTGACGATTTCTGAAAGGATAATTTGTATTCTTCAGGAGGTTTCATTTTTTGTCAAAATCTAAAAGAAGTGCCATGGCAAGTAGGGTGTCGCATGAAAGGGCTTTGTTTGCAAATTTTAAAGATGTATTTTTACTTACTTATTTTTACAATTTTACGAAATATTTCTCGACTTATTGCCAAAATTGTTTTGAAAATTGCTAAAATTTGTGAGCTGAAAAAGCCGAAAAGCTTTCAGAACAGATTTTACAGAAAAAAAAAAGTTAAGTTCCAATTTAACTGTTTTTGTCACTTATTTACCCGTTTCCCCCTGTTTCACTAGCGGGACTTTATTGTACCTACCCGGCTTTCCTGAAAATTTCATCCGTTCAGAAATGGTCAGCTTTTTTTTGCGGCCGCCGCTTGGCCGATTAACTTATTATATTGAAGTATAAATATAGTATTGCGATTACAGTTCCGCGTGATGGAGATAGATCGTGTGACGGTGACGAGCAGCGCGCAACCGACCCTCAGGGTGCAGAGGAGCATCATCAGAACGCTCAATGCAGACCTCGACAAGATCATGCTGGAACTGAAGGTTTAAAGATTCTGAAGCTTGTTTGTTGCGAATGCAATTCTGGATATATTTTATTATACATAATAATTGTCACATAAAAGGTAAAAATAAAAAAAACCGGTAAAGTGCGAGTCGGACTCGCGCACCGGACTCGCGCACCGAGGGTTCCGTAAAAGGTAAACTTTGCCGTTGGACAACTGTTGACCCAATACATCGACATAGTTCGCAGTTAGTTTACCAACTGCAAATAAGTTTATAATTGCAAAAGAAATATTATTTGTGATGTAACAACAAATTTACGGTTTTCAGATTTTCTCCTTTATTTTGCTTTTTGCCTAATTTTATGATACTAGGTCAACGGGAAGTACCCCATAGGTTTTGATTTATTTATATCACAATATGCGACAAAAATAACCGTATTTTGGGCATATTTTTTATTAAATTGACTTAGAAGTTTGATTTTTTTACAGCTTCAAGGGATCGTAGACCTGAGTATTTAATATTATTTTTAACTTGATACCTTCACGCGTTCCTGAAAAAAAGGGTCTTGACAGACAGACAGACAGACAGACAGACAGACGGGCAACAAAGTAATCCTATAAGGGTTTCTTTGCTCATACATTTTTTTATCTATCTTCTGTACAAATTATTGGCATTAAACTTCAAAGCGATGGATCGCATGATAACGTTTTGTCTACTTTAGTGGGTTGTTTTTTTACTTTTTAGTGGATTTTAAAAATCGGATTATTGTTGCTAATTTTTTATCATTTAATTTTTGGTTCTTTGTATACATAACGCTAACTAGCGACAATGAGTTCATCCTTCGAACTCAGAACCTTAGAAGGTTGCCTACTGAGTGGTTTCAGAGGTACTTCCCCCCGCAAATGCTTAGGTTGTGGAATTAACTCCCTGTTGAGATTTTCTATTTTTAAAGTTTTAACAAAACGAATTGTATTAAAGAAACTTCAGAAGCATCTATATTATTATTTATAAAGTAAATTGGGTACTAAAGCACAGGTTTCTTTAGAAAGGAAGAGATTAGTAGTGCCACACGCGTTACTAATAAACACCAGGCGGACCATAAGATAGTTAGCTTGTGTTTAAATATAAATATATATATATATAGATTTCTTATTTTCACAGCTTACCAAGAGCACCTCAAACGTGTTAGATAGCCTTAAAGTGCGGGAGAAGCTGATATCTCTGCTGAAGGAGTACGAGCGGTGCTCCGCGGAAGTCAAGGAGTACCGGGGCACCATCCGCGAGCTGGACTTTTTGCTTAGGCAGGTGCAGAGGGAAATCAAGGGATTAAGATCCAAGGGGACCAGGATTGATGAGGTAAGTAATATTTGTTGACAACAAGACATCCTACATGTGCTGGTACGGATTGGCGATCTCTCCCCCCATCACACTACATCCTATACTTCAAACTCCTACGCTACTAGTCCTATCCACGCCGTGTTGCTGGTTACTTGAGACATGAGAATGCCGTGAGATGGACGGGTCACTCTCTACTAGATTCACTCAGTATTGCGAAACCGTCGCACACCTTCATCCAATGGTTGTGGTCCCTCGGTTTCTTCAATTACCACCTTTTTGAACGCTTGCGTCGTTCCAGCCCACAGTTTTTTTGAAAAACTCTACATAACCCCTCATCAACCGTTTTTTTGACCGACTCGGTAAGACGCTGGAAAGAATTTTTTTTAACGAATAAACAATTAAAATGATAGATAACAACCTCCTGTCATTCTTATTATAGACCTTAAGGAACAATTAAAGGCGTTATATTTTATTTTATTTAACCACTTAAGCAGGCGATAAACGACTCATGGCTTATTTTTTTTTTTTTTTTTTAATACCACTAAGGTGGCAAACAAGCTTACGGTCCACCTGATGGTAAGCGGTCACCGTAGCCTATGGACGCTTAAAGCTTAAAAACTTCTTTCTTGAAGAACTCCATACTGTAGTCCTTGGAGAAAACCTTGGCAGGGAGCTCATTCCACAACTTAAGCGTTCGCGGGAGGAAGTTTCTCTGAAACCGCACTGTACGCGACCATTTAGGTTCTAAAGTGTGAGAATGAATTCCCTGCCGATGGCGAGCGGTGCGATGGTAGAAAGTAGCCGTGGGTATCATTTCGAACAATTCCTCAGAACACAACCCATTGTACAAGTGGTAGAACACACACAGGGAGGCAAAGTCTCTCCTCAGACTTAAGGGCTCGATACCGCAAGTGAGTTTGGAATCGTCGACAATTCTCACAGCCCGTCGTTGAACCGAGTCAAAAGGGCCAAGCTGGGATCCGGGTGCACCCGCCCAGAGATGGCAGCAGTACTCCATATGGGGCCGAACTTATGTATTATGATTTCCAAGTACCTACACTGTTCTCGTATCACAAACAATATTACAGGTATGCGCGATCGATGGTATGAACTTACCACTTAGAATTTTAGATTTTCCGGGTTTGGGAAGATATCTTGACTGACACAAACCTAACCAAGAATTGCCACTTTTGAGCCGCATATTTCAATAACGAAAACCGTCTAAGAAACTTAATTATTTAGAATGCCTTACCCCGATAAGTTGATTTTTGTCCTACTTTACATACCTACAAGAGGGTTAGGTACTTCCTTTATAGTTGTGTAAAGAATACTCGGTACTTTGAGTATTTCTTCCAAAGTTGACAACTTTTGAACATTCCAGGACTTTACTAACTCGCTGACGAACCAAGCGATGGTGAGTCAGCTAGAAAACCGTCTCGACACTGCCATGAAGAAATTCAACTCCGTCAGCACCGACAACTACAACTTGCGACTGGAAATAGATCGGCTTGTGAGAGACCGGTAAGTTGTATTTGTAGTTATTATTCCCAAATACATATAGACTTTTAGATTAGGAACCTACTTCGTAAGGACCAGGTCAACGACCAATGTGGCAACAACGTGATTTTAGTCTTGCAAATAACTCGAAATTTTTATAAGAATGTATAGTTTGGAATAAATAGAGATACGCAGTACCTATTAACTTCTTTCTCTCTTAGGTAGGTTCTTTGTGTTGTACTTACAGACCACTTCACCAAGTTAAGTGGTCTGTGGTTGTACTCATTGTGACCAGTTCGATTTACGAATAAATTTGTTTAGTGTTAACATTCCTATGGTAAAAGTTTACATAAGATTTTTTAGATAAGCTTCCAAATTCAAATCACATTATGACCCGGGTATAAGGTCAGGAGATTGGAATCCGATTTACTGCAAAGGAGGTCAATAATGCTATAGCCTCTATACCCCGTGGCAAGTCTCCTGGCCATGACAGTTTGAGTATTGAACACCTAAGGTACGCGGGTCCTCACTTGCCCAGAGTGCTTGCCATGTTTTATAACTTGTGCATGGCACACTCGTACTTGCCTTCAGCGCTGATGAAAACTGTGGTGGTTCCAATTGAGAAGAATAGAACTGGAGATGTGTCTGATAAGTCCATACAGGCTACAGGCCTATCTCACTGGCCACGGTTGTTGCGAAGGTTTTTGACAGTTTGCTTAGTGTCCACCTTGATAAACATATAACCTTACATGATAATCAGTTTGGTTTCAGGCCAGGTTTGTCAACTGAGTCGGCCATACTATGTCTGAAGCAAACTGTAACCTATTATTCGGTTAGACGTACACTTGTTTACGCCTGTTTTCTAGACCTTAGTAAAGCTTTTGACCTGGTAAGTTACGATATCCTATGGCAGAAAATGAAAAATACTGGACTACCTGAAGAAGTAACCAAAATCTTCAAGTAGGTCCGGAACCTATTCGCAGCCGTATAGGTTGGAGTGCGGAGTTAGACAGGGAGGCTTAACCTCCCCTAAGCTCTTCAACCTTTATGTTAATGCCCTCATAGAGGCGCTCAGTGGCACACATGTCGGTTGTCACATTGACGGAGTAAGTCTTAGCAACATCAGTTACGCTGACGACATGGTGTTGCTGAGTGCTTCTGTCTGTGGCTTAGCGAAACTGTTGAGCATATGTGAAAACTATGCTCAAAGTCACGGCTTAATATATAATGTAAACAAAAAGCGAATGTATGGTCTTTCAGGCCAGGGGTAAAGCATTGCCATCAATTATATCACCAATTAAATTATATGGTACTCCGTTACAGAGGGTGTAGCAATTTAAATATCTAGGTCATGTTGTAACCTTTGACCTGAAAGACGATGCTGATATCGAGAGAGAGCGCAGGGCATTGTCCGTTAGGGCGAACATGATCGCTCGCAGGTTTGTTCGTTGTTCCACCCCTGTTAAAGTAACGCTTTTTAGAGCTTATTGTACTTCCTTCTACACAAGCAGCCTGTGGATCAATTTTACGCAGAAACAGTACAATGCCCTCCGCGTTCAGTACAATAATGCTTTCAGGATGCTAATAGGACTGCCTCGATGCTGCAGTGCGTCGGGTATGTTCGCCGATGCGCATGTTGATTGTTTTTACTCGTTTATGCGGAAGCGGTGCACATCCCTGGTACGCAGGGTTAGGGATAGTCCTAGTGGCGTCCTGAGAGCTTTTGCTGACAGGCTGGATTGTCAGTACCTGAACCATCAGGGCTGTCTTAGATTTAAGGTCTAGATTAAGGTACTTTTAAGTTTACTAACATTAGACTAGGGTTTTCTTGTATATTACTAACAAAATATGATCTTTAAGGTCGAAATAAATGATTTTTTTTTTTTTTTTATTTTATTTTATTTATAATGAAATTCAGTACAATATTATTGCCCTCCTAGACCTAAGTAACCTACGGCTATTTCTTATTTCGCGTGGCAATTAATAAAACTTTGTCAAGCAGGTGGTTTGGAATATATAGCTTTGTAAAAAAAAACGGATCTATTAAATTAATTGCAAATATTTATAATATGACTAACGCAGGCAGTCGTTCAACACCCTGTGGAAGAACCAGATAAAGCGTCTGATGGAGGGAAAGGCGCAGATCCTGGAGCTGGTGGAACAGGCCATCGCGACCTACGACCAGCGCGAGGAGTGGTGCGCCAAGCTAGACGCTCTTAGAGAGAAGGCGGCTATTGACTACAGGAAGCATTGCTTGGTGAGATAACACTCACATCGGAGGTGTAATTTTTAAATCGTTATAGGCAGACATTTAAATTTTTTACAAAATACATGTTTCTATGGCCTCTACCTCGTAGCGAGTAGATTTTTTTATATACTATTATTGATGTACTTTTTTGGGTTGCTGGCACCTGTACTATTATAAAATAATTAATTAATTTTATAAAAAAAATATTATCAATTCGTACTTCCATGTAGTCATTGAACACGAAACTCTAAATGATGAAAGCGCCGGCTGGTATAATAAGAAAAAGATGAAGGGGAAAAAGGCTCGACGTGTAAAGGCAAAAAAAGTCATTCTTCATTATATTTTACCAGAGGAGGAAATCCTAAAAAATTGTGTAAATAATAGTTTTTTCACAAAATATGTAAATAAATGTGAAGTGAGGAATTACTATAACCTGAAAAGGACTGTGCCTGGCGGGTTTTTACTTATTAATATGTATTTTCACTTATTACTTTTACACATATTGAAAATATTTTTATTTGTGGATGGCGCCGTTAATTACTTCAACATAGTGCGGGTTCGAATGCCGTTTCCCTCTCAACATTAGATACCTCGATCAGATATATCTCTAGATGTGTTATATCGAGTAATATTTTTTTTTCTCTCGTCCCAAAAACCGGACGTCTTCCTCATCCAGGAAACGTTCCTCAAATCCACTATCCGCACCCCTTCAATAGCAAACTATAGCATCGTCCGTGATGATAGAACTGCCTCCCGTGTAAGAACCGCTGAAGCTGAGCTTCGCGCCTAATGTTTCAGTGATTTGATGGAGAATAATTCTCCTTCTCCTCAAGCTTATTGTCACCTTGCAAGAGCTTTGAAATCAGAAACCTTCAACTCCCTCCCTCCGTTAACACGTCCCAACAACGTTCCCGCGTTCGATGACCACGAAAAAGCGGACTGCCTTGTATCTAGCCTCCAAACCACGGGAATGTGTGAGGACAGTAATTTAGCTTAATTTATATTAGTGGCACATCGGTTACGTGTAGAAAATAATAACGGTGTGTGTTGTTAAGACTCAATTCCCCAGGGGAAGATAAATGAAAAGATAGGTTCGTTAATACAATTTATTTTTAGTTTTCTATACAATCACTATTTTACAAATAAACAATTTTAAAGTCTATAATTCCATAATAAATTGCACTAAATTCAGTTTCCGAATTTATCTGTTTTGCCGTCTTTTTCCTATCTAGACGATGGTATCGTAATTTTCCCTTCGGGTTGACTGTATTGTCGAAAATATCAATTAATCATAATATGATGTAATATTCACCAATTTTCAGCAATCTATGCCATTCTTTTCAGATTGAGAAATTAAAAATCATAATGGCGAAAAAAACCAATCCGCAGAATCAATATAGCAATAATCACCTATCCAAATAAATGCACTTAGGTACCTGTTGGGGGGGTTTATGGTAGAACCCACAACCTTGAGATATTTTATCGAGAAATTCAAACCTTCTCTTATTAAAGCTCGTGCGGTAAGTTCCTCTTGTTATTTACATCTCCTTAGTTCCTGTTTCTTACAGAACTTGATGCACTCCAAAAAGATTAATTCCTATTTATTTTAGGTAAAAATTGCAAATTTTGTTTTTAACAAACTTTGAATAATTTTCCATCTGTCATCTTTTTAAAAATCAGATTTAAAAGACTGTTGACGTAAATGAGTATGGCATTCCATGCATGTATGGATATAGAATTTTACAATGATTTTGACATAACACGCAAAAGGGTAATTTAAAGCTAATTACACACTACATATACAAAATAAAATACTTCACTCGCTACATTATCCCCCCTTCCTCGTGAAAATTCGGTTAGACGGATTTTCCGGGCTGTTAGTTTAATAATTTAAAAAACAGAACTGATCCCTAAAAATTAACATCACGTACGCATCTAATACTCTAACCTCATCACTCATACTAACCCAACCTAACACGCTAACCTCATATACTTCCTATTCATTCATCCACACACGAAGGGCATAACCGCTAAGGAACCCCATGACCGATCTGTAAGGGACTTGATGTTAAATGTTAATTGTTGTATCTTGGCTAAATGCCTTATTACAACTAGGACTACGATATAAGGCTTATTTAATGAGTTATCCCACCGCTCAAATTCCTCGACAAGGGCTTTTTTAAGGAGTTGTCAATTCGCTCCATATTTTGGACATAAGCTTATTTAATGAGTTGTCATACTGCTCAAGCTAAAACCCCGCTGTATTAAAATCCTTTAATTATGAGATAAATATTAAAAAGACTGTCTAAAATTGCAAGTTTGAAAGTTGCTAGAAAGTAAAACGCGTAAGAAATTAGATAATTAATAAAGAAAATTAGTTAAAATAAATTAAGTATTTTTATATAATAAGCTACAATAGCTTTTAGAATTAACAATGAGCCAAAGATGTCGTGCTCTTTGGTCTCCATTTAATAACGCAAAAGTCGTATAACCGACCCAAGGAAGGAGTACTACTTAAGAAACTATGTAAAGAAAATTACAATAAATAATGTCGCAGACATCAACAACGAAATTTGTCGTTGTTATAGTATTATTGAGAAAAAATATAAAATAACGTTTCAATTACGTGTCAAATAGACAAGAAAAATATACAATATAGAAATTACGTCTCTTGACGTGAGAGAACAAATAGCTTTCTTGAGAATCAGTTAAAATATTTAAATAAAGAATGCGTCCAATCGACTTTAATGAAAATTATTATTCGTAGTTAAATATTAATACAAATCAAAGCATCTCTTGCATGCCAATCGAAAGAAAATAAAATTGTTTTTCCTCTAAAGGAAATAAAAGATAAAAAAAACAACAAAATATTAATAAAGGCCTAAAACGTTATTTTTATAAAAACTACGGTGTCGTTAAAATGACTTTTTGAATTTTGAAAATGGTAAAAGAGGAATATAAATTAAATTAGGTCTAAATGTTATTTTTATAATAACGACGGTGTCGTTCAAATGACTTTTTGAATTTTGAAGAGGTAAAAGAGGAATATAAATTAAATTAGGTCTAAATGTTATTTTTATAATAACGACGGTGTCGTTCTAATGTCTTTTTGAATTTTGAAGAAGGTTAAAGAGGAATATAAATTAAATTAGGTCTAAATGTTATTTTTATAATAACAACGGTGTCGTTCAAATGACTTTTTGAATTTTGAAGACGTAAAAAAAACATATCGTGATTAGTAATTTAAAAAACACATCACTAACTCTTAAGTTAGTTGCAAAACAATTAGGAAAGCATATAATAGCTTCATAAACAATAATATATATAGCAAATGCTTTAAAAACCAATTTCTTTGGTCCATTACATAAGTAGTTAATTATAATTAAATTGCACAAAATGTGCCCTCAATTTAAGAGGTATCTTCAACATTTAAAATCTTCAATATGGTAAATACCCACATTTTTATCATTTAAGTCCACCAGTTCGTATACTAACGGCGAAACTTTACGTATAACGCGACATTTTACGAATTTCGGAGCTAGCTTAGTGCTGAAATAAGCACCAGCATCACTTAAAACGTGATTGCGTCTCCATACATAATCATTAACATTAAACTCTTTAAAAGTACGACGCAGATTATAATGTTCTGCGTTCTTCTCATGTGCCTTATATAAAGCTAATTCAACCTTGTTAAATATATTAGCAAGAAACCCGGTATGATCAGCATAAATATCCCTGGGCATAAATACGAAATTGTCGAAGTCCTCGTACTTCGCGAAAATATTACCATCGGTCACTAATTCACGGCCGAAAACTAAAAACGCTGGTGAATAGCCAGTCGTATGAAAACAAGACGAATTAATAGCCATTTGTACTTGTGGAATAAATTTGTCCCAAGTTCGGTGGCCTTCGCCTACTAAGGCTGCAATAGCCGTAATAATAGTTTTATTATAACGTTCCACAGTATTTACTTGTGGACAGTAACGTGGAGTGTAAAATACTTTTGGAATGTTATATTTTTCCCAAAGATTTTTACAATCGTGACTGTTAAATTGTGAACCATTGTCCATAATTATTGTTTGGGGTACTCCGTAAACCAAGAAAACATCGTTTTCCAAGGTTTTTAATACATTAGCCGCTGTGGCTTTTTTTAAAGGAAAAATTAAACAGTATTTACTGAAACAGCATGTGACAACCAAGATGTTTTGATTCCTATCCCTTGTCATTGGTAGAGGACCAACTAAGTCAATGGAGATACATTGAAAAAAACGTGAACAAATTTTAGGTTTTCCCATGACACCAAATGGGGAATGGTTTTGATGCTTGTAAGCCAAGCATGTAGAACAATCAGCTATGTAGTTAGATATCTGGCGGAACATTCCTGGCCAATAAAAATCTTTTGATATCTTTTTAAAGGTCTTAAAAGCACCAAAATGTGAGTTTGACGGCTCCGTATGTTTAGCCGCAATAATATTAAGCCTATCGTTAGGATTCGGAACCTCCTTCTACATGTAATCACTATCAGGTTCCGTTTCAACTTTTTAAAGTAATTTCCCGTCCTTAATAAAATCTAAACAATCTGATGGATTATTTAAGCAATTGGTACGCTTTTGTTCGTACCAAATCATACTCCGATCAGTATTAATTGGTTCTACGTATTTATGGAAAACATCATCTACGTCAGTCTGTACGTCAGTTGATGTGTCCTCTATTATAGGGGTAGACCGAGATAAAATATCAGGAACAACATTATCCTTTCCTCTTTTATGTTTTAAAATAAAATTAAAGCAAGACAACCGAATGGTCCATCTGGCTAACCTACCCGTTGGATTAGATAATTTTAAAAACCATTTCAATGCAGCATGGTCAGTAAAAATAATAAATTGTTTCCCGTTGTCAAGAAAACAACGCCAATGCTCTAATGTTAGAATAACCGCTAGCGTTTCTCGCTCCGTGGCAGAGTAATTCCGTTGTTGTTTAGATAAAGACTTACTCATGTATGCCACAACAACCTCATTGCCGTCTACCTCCTGAGTAAGCATTGCACCTATGCCAAAACCAGTTGCATCACAATGTACACTAAATGGTAGATCATAATTGGGACAAGCTAAAATAGGTGTATTTACAAAATGATTTTTCAAAGTATTAAATGCGTTATCCGCTTCTTTCGTCCATTTAAATCTTGGCGTATTTTTACCCGCAGACGTTAATAAATTAAGAGGACCAGCTCCAGTACTAAAATTGGGTATAAAACGTCTATAGTAACTAGCTGTTCCTAAAAAACGACGAACTTCCTTACGCGATTTAGGAGTAGGGATTTCAAGAATGGCTTTCACCTTATCTGGGTCTGTGCGTAGACCACGTTCGTCCACAATGTAACCTAGATATTTTAGCTCATTTTTAAAAAACTAACACTTCTCAAAATTAATAGTTAAACGAGCCTTTGTGAGTTTGTCAAGTACTCGATTTAAAAGGGATATGTGTTCTTCGAAACTCTCGCTAATAATGATAATATCATCTAAATAACAGAATACTTTGTTTTTAAAATTGGGAGAAAACAAGGAATCCATCAATCTCTGTTGTGTAGCAGGACTATTTGATAACCCGAAGGGTAATCGTTTAAATTGGAAGCTGCCGCGTGTCGGAACGTAAAACGCAGTTTTTTTCTGTCATCTACGTGTAAAGGAATCTGCCAAAATGCTTTTGCAATATCAATACTGTTTAAATATTTCGCATTGGACAAATTATCTAAGATTTTATTAATAAAAGGTAAATTATACGCGTCTTTCCTAGTAATTTAATTTAATTTCCTACTATCCAAACAAAATCTCCATTCGCCATTCTTCTTAGGCGTAACTAAGACTGGAGATAACCATGGGCTCTCGCATGGTTCAATAATGTCCCACTTTATCATTTTATCTACTTCTTCACTAAGTACCCGTTGTCTTTCCGGAGACAGCCTATAATTTCGTTGTTTAATCGGTGCGTGATCACCAGTATCTATTCTATGTGTAACTAGATTAGTTTCACCAATAATGCCAGTTTCCTCAAACGAAATAGCTTTAAAAATTACTAATAACTCTGTCCGCCGTCTCCTTTTGAAGAGGGGAAAGGTTATTATAAAACTGAATCTTGTTTTCCACTTTAGAAAGTTCAGAAATATTAGATTTTTTAATTTCGTTCTTAACTTGAAAAAGATTCGGTGCCAAATTAAAAGATTTCCAAAAATCTATCCCTAAAATTATTGAAGGGAACAAATCTGGGAAAACAAATGTTTTAATTATATTACATTGTTTATTAAATACCATTGGCAATAAAAAATAGCCAATAGCTTGGAGTACTGCTTTACCAGCAGTCGAAACTTTTATATTCTCATCCCTTAAAAGTCTAAAACCTAGCTTTTGTATGGCTAGATGTGAATTATTCCCTAAAACGCTGATGCAAGAACCTGTGTCTAAAAGACCCATACATTCTGTCTCTTTTATATTTATTTTTAAAAAAGGACGTAAATTATCATTTTCATTTTGAAACAGGATCGAAGTATTACGAAAGGAATTGAAAAAAATGTTGATTTTGTTAAGCCATGACGACCAGTCGTGTAAATCCTGTCTACAACGATTATAATTTATAGTATTTTTTAAGTAATTCTTATTAGAAGATTGATTACAGTTAGGGCAATCTATCATTCTTAAATTCTTAACACCACATCTATAACAGACAATGTTATTAGATGTGCATTTACTAAATTCGTGTCCATGTACACGGCATCGAACACAAAATGGCGGACGATTTTCATGAACCGCCGCAATTTCCTTTGGCGCTTCGTTATGCACTGGATTAAAACTTTGCTTCCTATAAACCGTTGGTTTATAATTAGGAGAACTATATTCCAACTTAACCAAAGTTTTTTGTTTGTAATTTTTAAAAGATTTAAAATTATCAAGGGGTTTCGCTCGAAACTCTTTCTGTCTCCAATTTTCATAATTAATACCTTTGTTATTCGCAAAGGGCGTTTCTGAAGAACTACTAGGTTTCTTATAATCGAAATCAGAAAAAATCACTTCCCCGTTTTCTGGCTCTTTGAAATTCCTATTTTTTTCAAGAAATTGGTCGTATTTCTTGCAAATGTTAATTAAATTGTCAATCGTCATAATATTTGCAGGTATTACAAAAAAAGAATAACATGGTCTAATGTTCCGAAGTAATATTTCTAACTGGTCACTTTCACAAAGCGATTTCTTTAGCCTATTGAACATTTCAACCATTATTGCAACATAAATAACGATATTTTCGTTCTCCCCTTGAGTACGTTTGTATATATAGTTCAATAATTTATAATCGTAGTCGAAACTACCGAAATCTTCAACTAATTTAATACAAAGTTCGTCCCAATTGCTTACCTTTTTTTTAATAAATCTAAACCAATGTAAAGCGTCGTCAGAAAGGAGTTCAAACGCTCTAGTTAACAGTAATTCTTTCTTTATATTCCTAGAAAGCCTAAATTCCTCTAGTTTTTGTAAAAACGACCTAGGGCAGGATTTCCCATTATAAATAAATCGTTTCAGCTCAAGTGCAGAGCTTCTATCACAAGAAACTGTGATAAATTTATTTTGTTTAACGTCTACATCTTCTAAATATTCCCTGGATATTTCTAAATTATTGACGACCTCATTAAATTTTTGAGATACTTGGTTAATTCCCGGTAAACTACCGACTTCTGACCTATTGTCATCAGTTAAATCAGAAATTTCTTGTAATGAATTAAATTCTAGTTCAGTAATCTCTAAAATCTTGTTATTCCATAATTTATCCAATTTTTGGAACTCTTTTTTAACTGTAGCCAGTTCTGGACCCAAGTTTAACTCATCCGTGATGTCAACGTAGTAATCTAAAATGTATATGATTTAAAAAAGCTTCCAACCGTTTAATTTTTTCCTTATTAATACCTGTGTCCTCTAACTTTTGTTTTATAAAAGTTAAAGTAGCTTTTACACCTTCAATATCCTCTTTGGGATCTAAAGTAGACTCAAGTACCTCATTAGCTGGTAATTTTTCAACCAACTTTAATATTTGACGCTTCAGACCTATTAAAGATTCTGCTGGTTTCTCGAATCTCACTAAAGTTTCATAGATCAGCTCACTCTTATTGAGCAAGTGATATTTAATAGATTTTTCCATTTTTACTAATTTTATTTTATAAATATATATATTTTTTTAAATTTCTCACAGACACACACTTCCTTTAAAGAAAATAGTAAAATATTCGTAACGAAGCTTTTACTACTTTACAGTCTCTCTGTAAAAACAATATTAATATAATTGATTCCAAGATGTTATACGTGTAATCCCACTTATGTCAAGTACTGCTTTAGACATAATCGACGAAGATAATCTAGGAAACAACAAAAATAAAATTATTATGAGTAGGGACATTTTATTTATTAGTTAAATAACGTAGTTTTATAACGTAGTAAAAGAACCTCTCACTTGAGACAAATATAAATAATTAAACGACACAGCTTTTCACTGTCTCCATTTGTCCCAAAAAAAAACAAGAAAAAACGATGTAAACGTTTTTCTCCGAAGTATTTTTTCCTGGTGGACCTATATGAATATTAACACTATTAATATTAGCAATTCGTTACTAATCTGACGATTAGTAAATAAATAAGGTTTTCTTACAATACAACCTTTTAATTGTTGAAACTAGAGACGAAAGAAAAAAAAATAGTTATTAGCCAAACGAGTCCGAAAATCTCATGTAAAACATGAATGTGATATATAATGATAGTTGCATTATTTTTTGAATTTAGAAAAAAAATATAAATTATGTCTATTTATTTTAAAAAAAAAAACCTTTTGCGTGAGGTGATCGTATACAGAACTATAAAAAATTGTATTTTTTATCCCGTTGGGCGCCGCTTGTTAAGACTCAATTCCCCAGGGGAAGATAAATGAAAAGATAGGTTCGTTAATACAATTTATTTTTAGTTTTATATACAATCACTATTTCACAAATAAACAATTTTAAAGTCTATAATTCCATAATAAATTGCACTAAATTCAGTTTCCGAATTTATCTGTTTTGCCGTCTTTTTCCTATCTAGACGATGGTATCGTAATTTTGCCTTCGGGTCGACTGTATTGTCTAAAATATCAATTAATCATAATATGATGTAATATTCACCAATTTTCAGCAATCTATGCCATTACCATTCTTTTCAGATTGAGAAATTAAAAATCATAATGGCGAAAAAAACCAATCCGCAGAATCAATATAGCAATAATCACCTATCCAAATAAATGCACTTAGGTACCTGTTGGGAGGGTTTATGGTAGAACCCACAACCTTGAGATATTTTATCGAGAAATTCAAACCTTCTCTTATTAAAGCTCGTGCGGTAAGTTCCTCTTGTTATTTACATCTCCTTAGTTCCTGTTTCTCACAGAACTTGATGCACTCCAAAAAGATTAATTCCTATTTATTTTAGGTAAAAATTGCAAATTTTGTTTTTAACATCTATCTTCGAGAAAATCTCCAAAAGACTGACTTTGAATAATTTTCCATCTGTCATCTTTTTAAAAATCAGATTTAAAACACTGTTGACGTAAATGAGTATGGCATTCCATGCATGTATGGATATAGAATTTTACAATGATTTTGACATAACACGCAAAAGGGTAATTTAAAGCTAATTACACACTACATATACAAAATAAAATACTTCACTCGCTACAGTGTGTGTGTGTATTAATATCGGTCTAAATTTTAATCCTCGTTATTGAAACGTAGTCGTTTAGAACAGGGCCGACGGCTTTTGAAAACAATAAAAAGGTGCGATATATAACACCGAATGAAGGGTTCCCTACTGGTACTTTACTTTATAAGGTCAAGACAACGACTTCCAACTTTTTTTGGGATGTTTTTCAAGTATTGACCCTTTCTGAAAAATAACATAGTTAACTTCTGATTTTTTATGCTAAGGTTGCAAAAAACATACGGTCCACCTGATGTGACACTAGGCAGACAGCATTTATGTGGTTTTTTTTTATACCACCAAGGTAGTAAACAAGCTTGCGGTCCGCCCGACGCGATAGTTAACAGTCGCCGACCCTTAAAAATTCCAATAACGCTTTGAAGAACCCCATGGTGAAGGTATTCTTCGGGGCACCTCGACAGGACAGTCCGCTCATTCTACAACCTAAGCGTTCGTAGAGTAAGTTACTCTAAACTGCACTGTGGCAACCATTAAACAATTATTTGTTTTGCATTCTAAAGTGTTTGTAAGAACCATAGAAAGACATATATCTGAGCCCATTTATCTTATCTGAAAACCACTGTACAGTTCATATTACGTTTATCTTAGCGCTAATGTGCTAGTTGGGTCTCTTCCTAACTTGTTTTAATAAACATAGACAAATGACGGACGGTGATAGATAGAGAAAAGAGACCACAGGTTTGATTTGTGTCTTTCTAAAGGATAGTAAATTTTGTGAGGCTATTGCGCAGTCCTGTGGATAGGACTGATTACATAACTCAGAGTCTATAGTAAAAACCTAATTTAAATAAAAAAAATGACTTTGATGATGAATTCCATGTCGGTGGCGAGAGGTGTGATGGTAGAAAGTAAGTGTCAGCATCATCTCAAACAACTACTCGGAACACAATCCATAATACAAGCGGCAGAATACACACAGGCTATGTCCTTAGGCTGAAGGTCAAATAATCCCAATATTGCTTGTGAGTTTGGTATCGTCATCAATTCTCAGTTTTTTTTAGAGTCAAAAGGATCACGTTGGTATCCAGATGCATCCACCCAGGAATGGCAGCAGAACTCCATGTGGGTCTTGCCTGACTTGCGACTTGAGGTGAAACACTGCTTCACCTATGGAGTATACGAAGTTCCTTAGAAGCTATTTTGACCTTTTCCCTATAAATAATTACCGAACTAGACGTTATAGGAAGTCGTCGTAGGCAGTCTTTTTTGCAGCATATAATTTTCATATCAAATATTGTGCCTGCGATGGTTTAAAATTGTATTACCGCAATAGGAAATTTGTCCTATTAGCATAAACCTGATGTCTATGCTCATGGGTGCACCGCAATTATTACTTACCTTTCATGGGTGCTAAGGCCCCTGAGCACCCACGTAGTCGGCGCCCTTGGTTCAGGAAAAGCCCTTGACACAGTAGAGTACCGACCCTGTTGTTTTATTTAGTAATGAGTTCAGTCGCCTCAATCTATTGTGACGAATAATGTGTTGGTATGTGAAAAAAAGCTGTTTACCAATTTATGATTTCGGTGTGTATCCAGCCACTGGTCACCCCCTTCCAGAAATTAAAACCGTGAAAATATACATAAATACATATTTAATATACACGCATATGAAATATGAAAAACCGTCAATGCCTGGTGTAAATGAACAGTTAAACACATCACAGATGCTAAGATTTCCGTGGTTTGCAGGAAGTCCGTGAACACCAGAGACAGCTGGACTACAGTCTGAAGCTCGAGGAATTCCTTCGGACAAAGGGCACAGTGAGACTGACCGCAGCCGACGCGAAGGCAGAGGCCAAGAAGTTGGAGCAGCAGGAACAGGAGTTGAGGACGCACAATAACTACGTCGATATACTAGAGGCTATTAAGGTAAAATAAAGTACCGACCAACTTGTATAAAGACCACCCTTGCATGTAAAAGTAAAGTTAAAGGTTGAAAAATAAAGGTAACTGCACTAAATAGAGACTATAAAGATTTAATAATAACAATTATTCAGGAGTTCACGGACGAAGAAGACGTGGAGAAGCTGATGCAAGAGTTCCGTCGTCGCGAGGAAGAGAACTACGCGCTGTTTAACTACATCAACGAGGTTAATGCAGAACTGAAGAACCTTCACAACAACGTGCGGACGCTTGCCCGCAGCATAGGTAACATGCCTTAACATATCTTTGACGACGTCGTTTCGGTAACATCGCTCGACTGACTAACAGATTTTCGGCCAAAGGTACGCGACGCCATCCCTAACGGAGAACGATGATAGAGGTAGATACATATTATATATTGGTGATCTACAAGGAAAGTGATCCACCCGGTGGACTAAGAAAAAACCCATGGTCAAATATTTACAATCCTTTTATCAGACGATAACAAAAGCCTTTAGTATAATAGGACATACATGTTACATTGCCGTCATACAAATGATTGCTCTTAGAATCTTGTTTCGTTACCAATATTACTAGTAGAATCACCGATGAATAACACTGCCGGTGGTACTGCCGATGGAACTACGCCGTAGGATCACGTAAAAAAAAACGAAGTTATTGTCGCTTGGGCTTATGGCATTAAAGTATTTTTATTGTTCAATTTGATTTTCGCTACAGAGGAAGAACAAGCACAGCACCAGGCGAAGCTGTCCAAGCAGCAGGACAGCATGGAGTCTTTGCGAGCGACGCTGGAAGAAAGACAGGAAGCCGTGACCAGCTTGACCCAGCAACGAGCCCGCAGCGCACTGACGCTGGCGGCAACGCTGCGACAGCTCTATGCACTCTCTGTGTACGTGTAGCTACGTACGTTTTGCTGTTGTGCTGTCAGTGTAAATCTTATTGACTGTTCAAATTTCGTAGCTAATGAACTCAAATAAAGTAAAGTAAACATATGATAAGATTTAGTCAGTGCGGAAGTATAAGCTCGTAGCCAACTCTATCAAACATTAGATGGGACCACTTGGCTGGTACTTTAAAAAAGGCACATGAAACCGTCGTCGGTACAATCTGTTGTGTGGCAGTATGATAACAGTTAGGAAACCTTGACAGTCAATTTGTCACGTCCTTGGGGTCAGACGGGGTTCGTTTAAAAACCTAAGTTAAGTTAGAAAGCCAAATTTAATAGTTTCTATTAGAAAGCCAAGCTTAATAGGGCTAGGGACAGAAAGAAACAGACTTCGCAGCAATGCTCATATGACTAATAATAAGAAGGAACTATATACCAAGGAAGATTATATTACAGATTAATATTTATATATTATAAAGTTAAAAAATAATACGGCTGTTTATCAAAGCGTTTCGGGTCGAAATCTACTACCTGTGTGCTAAATGTTAATATGTAGTTTATTCTACCGTCAGTTCGTGCGAGTGCGGCGAGCTGCCCATTCTGAAGCTGGTGGGCAAGTCCGTGGACATCAGCGAGACCAACTCGCGGCTCTACATCAAAAGCCTCGAGAAGAAGATCCAGGAAATCGTGGATCTCATCAAATTAGACGAGGTCAACAAATATATATTGTTATTATACAGGCCCTTAGGTGTCCTAATCTATTTTGAAATTAACTATAATTACTATTTGATCATATTGTCATGCAAAAATTTTTTCCCCCGGGCCCGCGATTTTCAGAAAACCCTTCACTTTAATGACGATTTTCACTGTTTGCATAGAATCAATCCTTTCAAATTTTCGCTCCCGAAGAGCAACGACTAATGAGAACGCGCTATTGGTTTGTGGAGCTGCGTGCGCCGAAATAAAGTCGTGCACATAGATACCCCCGGGCCCTGATTTTCTCTCTGCGGTCCTGCTTCTATCCTTATCTTTTAAATCTAATAACCACTCTCTATCGTCTTTGAAGCCGACCACCGTCTTGATCCAGTGACCGCACGTATACTATACATACGTAATTTATTTTACTTATAAACGCTATAAAATGTTCAAATTGCATAAGAAAAGTACACAGAAAGGACATCGATTCTAGATTGCTAATATAAAATAAAAATAAAAAATCAGGACAGTAAAAGCGACAGTAAAATGGTACAGGAGGTCATTTTCTTTGCATGACCTGTTATAAAATAAACATGCAAATAATAGAAAAAATCATTTTTTTTTCAAATATCGAACTTAGGCACCGTGACGGTAACCACTGGGCTGCCATGTCATGATTTTCAACTTTTTTTAATTTATATTTACGTTTTATAGTAAAGCGCTATTCAAGTCTCAACCTTATTATCTGGATTCATATTATTAACGGCTCCTTCCTAAAACTCTACTCATCCAGCAAGTAATTGTATTGCAGGCTCTCCAGCGTCAGGCAGAAGGCAAGGACCGCACGCCGCCGTCGACGCGTCGCCGTCGCCGCCCCCGCAATCACTCCACCACCCCCCGCGAGAAACCTCTACTCGCCGCCGCATAATAAATAATCTTACGACTTTTTAACAAATAGCCTGATGTTTGGGTAGTAGCAATTATTGTGATAGTAGTTTAAGTACTACTACTTTGACAAAAGAGGGCGGGCAAAAAGCCAGTCAAATTCTGCACAGAACGCGAAATAAATTCATCTAGACGTAACTTTTTTATTATTTTTTATCGAATAATTTTTATTATATTATGTTTTTAACATTCTCTGCTCGTAGTACGTTTAGTTGCCCGGTCAATCGGACTACGGAAAAAAGAAATCCATGGTTATACACCAAAAATTATAGAGCAGTGTGGTCCGTTTCAATGAATAAATTACGTAGTCCAGTTGCCTTTAATTTTTTTGTTAGGAATAAACTTAAAGGAGACTCAAAATAAAAGTACTAATAGGTATTTTTTTTAAGAATTAACTATAAAGCCATGATACTTAATAATTATTTAATATTTGTTAGTTTTTCCAAAGCATGACCTGAAACAATTTCTTCCTTCATCATTTGCAACTGAATATACCTTATTGCATAGTCTTTCAATAGTATGTCTCGCATTTATAAAAAAATAATAAATGTAATAATATAAAATTATAATTTATACAGTTATAAATCCTTAGCATTTTAATTTTTTATAAGAACTACATCTCCACAGCAACGACCCATCTTTGTAACTTCTATATTTGTAGTATTGATGCCCATTAAATATCACCACTGTCCTATCTTTCCTCGAAATGAAGTTTAAAGAATGAGACATACCTAATATTATAATTAATAATATTACAAAAACAGGAAAACATTAAGTCATTAAGTATTTAGGAAAACACAATTGTCAATATTGATACTGCGATTATGAATAAGTGGACTGTAAAAGGATAGCTGGTATGATTTTAAATTAAATATTAGAACAATATACGAGCATTTGGATACGGCACTTAGAAATAAGGGATAGAATGAACTCGCCTACCTGGTGTTGGCTTCTTACGTGGTTCACGAAAGTGCGCTCTTTCAGATGACGTGGAAGATGGCGTGCTTCCCAAGCACCGATTTCACCACGTGTACACGGGCACAATATAGTCAATAAAAACTGGAATTTATCACGTCTTTATTAGTCCTTAGTTATACTGCGATTATGGAATAGGACGCGGCGGGTGCGGTGGTCAACGCTCACACTTGACCAAAACAGTGCTTCTCTCACGGTTATCTTGCAACAACTGTTTGGTAGGCGAGAGTGGAGGTGGGGAGGTGGGGAGGTTGGACGCTCGTAGAAATAAAGGTGTTGGTTAAAATATTGTTCATACAAAAAGCTTTTTCCGATTTTTCCGGGTAATTTTAACCTTTTTTTTAACCTTAAAGCCAATAAACTTTATGCACATTTTAAAAAAATAGCCAAATCAGTCATTGGAAGAACTGAGCGAAATGTTGCTCTACCTAGATGAATCCTCTCGACGAGTGGGCCTTTGCATAAATTTAGATAAGACAAAAGTCATGTCCAACCAACACGTTGTGCAAATGCCAGTATGCGTCGCGGATACCTTACTCGAAGTAGTCCAGGATTATGTGAACCTTGGATAGGAGGATCCAGCTAGAGTAAACTTAGTCAAGTTTTCACGTCGCCTTTACCGCAAAGTCTGAAGACGAAAGTCTTTGACCAGTGCATCCTACCTGTCATGACTTGCGCCGCCGAAACGTGGACACTTACAACGGGGTTGGCCCACAAGTTCAAGGTCGCACAGCGCGCTTGGAGTGAGCTATGCTTGGAGTGTCTCTGAGGGATCGAATCAGAAATGAGGACATTCGGAAGAGAACTAAAGTTACCGACACAGCTCGCAGAATTAGCAAGCTAAAGAGGCAGTGCGCTGGCCGCGTCTTTTGGAGGACCGATGGCCGATGGAACAGACGTGTCCTGGAGTGGAGATCGCGTATGGGAAGGCGAAGCGTGGGACGCCGTCCAGCCCAGTGGACCGACGACCTTAAAAGGGTGTCTGGTGGTGGCTGGATGCGGAAGACTGAGGACCAGAAGAAATGGCGCGCCCTAGAGGAGTCTTATGTCCAGCAGTGGACCAATATGAGCTGATCTGAACCAAATCTGTCCATTCGCTCTCAAAGTACTTATCAACAAACAGCATTTAATTTATATAATTGCTAGCTTTTGCAGCGGTTTCGTTCGCGCTAAATTTAATTTTCAGCGTAGGATAACTACAAACGGCAAACCCTTGGTTATAGTAAGAAAGTTTTGTATAGCAATCAATTACTGTAGCTATAGTTTGTACACGTGGAATGCGGTTATAGTTATTCCTTCGGTGACTTTTCCGGGATAAAAAGTAGCCTTCGTCCTTTTCCTTCTCTTCGACTATCACTGAGCAAAATTTCAGCTCAAAATTGGTAAGTGAAAAGACGCTGTCCCCCACACGACTCACACATTATGATGTGGTTATTTTTCCAGTCACTAGTTAACCCTTTCGGGGAATAGATACCGTGACGTTAAATACACAAATAAGCCAAAATGGTGTTATTGTCTTTGTATCTTGCGATTATTTCATTTGTTGAAACAATAATGTGTCAAAATTAGGCACACGACAATATAAGATTGACAAAGTTTGAAGAAGGAATAAATTGGTTCAATAAAATAAACAAATCACTGTACTTATTTGTTTTTCTTATTTTTTACGCAAGGGATGCGTTCTGGACAAAACCGCGTTAAGCGAAATTCGCGTTTGACGCGATATAATGAAATAACGAGCCAAATAAATAATTGAAGTGCTTTTAATGCAAAAATTAAAAAGAATCAGCGTATATCAATTATTATATAATGATTAGTTTTCTGCAATTTATTGACAAACAAACACTATCTTCTACAACATAAGAAAAGAAAAAGAGAACTATAATTTTAACTGTTATGTCAACTGACAATAATAAAACTTAGAAGATTCGCGTCGTTATTGGCTAGCGCTACCACGTTCCGATGCACGCTAATGGACCAATCCTTGAATCCGTGTAAAGAGAAGTAAATAAGCGCGAATTTCAAACATCGCGTTATAACGAATTCGCACAGTGCGGGGTCGCGTAAAAGAAGAACTCACTGTAAATAAGTATACAAAAATTTTTACAAAGATTTATTGATAAAATATATTACACTAGACTAAACCTAGGCGTAACAGCACAATACTATTTTTGAATTATCCTAAATCACAGACACGCGGCAGTCGCTTTCGTAATAACCTTTTTATTTCTGAACCTTTGTACTTTTACCTGTAAACAAACCAGTAAATAAGAAAATACGTAATAAAAAAAAAAACAAACTTCATCAGACCCTGAATATTATTTAAGACCAAAGTATTTGTCAAGAAAATTATATTGCACTGTCATTTGATTTACGTGTGTATGCAAAATTTCAACTTAATTGAACACCGGGAAGTAGGTCAAATTAAACTTAAAATATTTGATTAGACAAAACGGGATAGGTGAAATTAAATATAGAGCAACAAACTTTTCTAACCCGGTGGTGGTCAAAAATTAAAACGCCATATTGAAATGGTGTGAAGTTACAACGATACTAGCGAACTTACACCCAAGGTTAGAAAAGTTTGTTTCACTGTATACGCTTGTAAAAAGTGAATATAAAACAAATAAAAAAGTGACAGCCGCTGAGGCTCAGTGGGCACAGACTTGGTTTCTGAACCGTGGGTTAGATTCCCGCACAAGACAAATATTTATGTAATTTTTCTCTAAGGGCTACCGGATGGAGTTCTTCAAAAAAGAAGTTATTGGATTTTTGGTAGAGTCGGCAATTTCAGAATTCTTCTACATACAGGAGTTGTCAGTAAATGCGCTTATTAAGCGGTGTATAATGCGTTTTGGCAAAACCCAAATGATAGTTTTATGACCACAAAAGACATAGAGATAATATAATAATACATGCAATGGACTTAGCAATTACCTTAGGATACTGATGAGGCTCTAGAAAGAGACAAAACGACTTTGCAGCTAATACCTGTTTTAGAAAACTATATAACAAACTATGCAGTTTTATTTTTAATTATTTTGATTTAGAGTTTTTTTTAAAATAAAAGATAACTTAAACAGCGTTGCGAAGTGGAAGAAGACAGAAGTACTGTTGATAATTAAGGAAGATATTTTAAAGTGGTTTGGACATGTTCAATAAATGAAAGATGCACGACACACATTAATGAAAGGGTGCGAAAATAAGCCCATCCGTTCTCATTCAAAAGATAAAGAGAACCCAAAGCCGTCGTCATAGGTGTATGAGAGCATTGATGCTAGTAGATGATGCAAAAGAAGTGTGGCAGGATCGTAGCAAGTGAAAGTCTTTGGTCTCTTCCTACCCCTTAGGAAGACAGTCCTGATGTTATTTATGTATGCAACTTAAAAAGTGAAATTAACCGATTTCAAAGATTAAAATGCACCACAGTTTCCTTACCTGTTCACTTCCCCGGTATCCTGACCGGCAGTCCCCGGACGACCACGCTGCTCCCAATCATTACGAAGTTGGTAGAGGAGCGGGCCCACGAAACCGCACGCAACAGATCCCTTTCGGGGACAAACGGAGTCTTATCCTCCATGCTTGTATCTGATAATCATAATTTTGATGTTATTTTTATTGCAGGAGCTTGCACAGAGAGAAAAGATATTGTTCGAATTAAAAGTCTGTTGTTTAAAATGCGTTAATACTAAATTTTATTAATTTCAACATTTTTTGTCTGGAAATTACAAAACAATATAATTTTAAGAATATTTTATTAATTTCATAAACTAATAACTATGTTAAAAACTATGAATATTAATCGTGGGGTCTGTGCATCAGCTTTACGTTTGTTTTACATAAAAATAAGTATTTTATTTTCAAATAATTTAATGCGGTTTTCTTAGAACTATTGTTAGAAGATATTACTCATACGGTAATGCAAGATCTAAAATTTCTTATATCCATAGACATCAATAATTTACGAATATGAATCTGTTATACTCTGTGGAAATGAGTTTTGTCAATACTTTGATTTTGTTAAAAATATTGTATTTAAAAGGACAATATAATTTATTTATTGATGTGGTAAACTGTGTATGTATTTGTTTTTCGCCGCAAATGAATTTTTGGTGGGTAGTATTTGGTAATTGTGACAGAATCTTGTAATTTTGATAAGATGTGGTTTTGTTTACATGACAAGACAAGTAAGAAAAAAAGGCTTACTTCTGTATATTTTCGTATCTTAATTAAATGGTATATAATATGGACTATATTATTATTAATAATCAAATGGTTAATATGGTATGGTATGTTAATATTAAGGTATGTCAATTGTTCACCCACCATAGTTCACACGAGACGACCGAAAGCTCAATTTTGATCAATTAAGGATTTAAATTAAACAAAAAATACATACAGAGTTTTTGAGGTGTTTTATTTGTTGTTATTGACATTTTATTATGTTGTTTTTGTTTTCTGTTTTAAGTTAAAAAATTGACATTTTTTTCTAAAAAAAAATCTAGTTTCACACGGTTTCTGAATTTTTTTTGTGTAATAATTAAATGATTCTGTACTAATTTTTTTAATAAAATAACATCTGCTCGAGAAGTAAATACATAGTAAAATCCAATTAAAAGTTCATTATAAATTATCTGCATAAGATATTTGAATCGATTTTATTTCATTTTGTTTTCAAATTATTGTTACAACAACGATTATTTTTTTTAAATATATCTCGATACTATGTTATAATCGATTTTATTTTACTCGAATTATACTACATCTCTAAAAAAATTCCGTTCCTAACCTACATGAAAAACAATATAGGTTGTATAACGCATGTGGAGACCAGACGACGACCTCTTTTACCTAATTCTAAATGTCTATCATATAGATAATTAACGTGGGATTCCTGCAGTAACCTTTGAATTTACTAGGATGAAATGTATTCAGGGTATCTGAAAAGGGTATCTTTTTTTTATACCATTATGGTGGCAAACAGGCACACGGTCCGCCAGATGGGAAGCGGTCACCGTGGCCTATGGACGCTTGTAACACCAGGGGCACTACTCGCACGTTGCCGACCCTACAAAAATCCAATAACTTCTTTCTTGAAGAACCCCATACTGTAGTCTTTAGAGAAAAGCTTGGCAGGGAGCTCATTCCACAACCCAAGCATTCGCGGGAGGAGCTCTGAAACCGCACTGTACGCGACCATTTCGGTTCAAGAGTGTGCGAATAAATTCCCTGCCGATGGCTAGCGGTGCGATGGTAGAAAGTAGCAGTGGGCATCATTTCTAACAATTCCTCAGAACACATCCCATTGTACAAGGGATAGAACACACACAGGGAGGCAAAGTCTCTCCTTAGACTTAAAGGTTCGATACGGCAAGTGAGTTTGGGATCGTTGACAATTCTCACAGCCCGTCGTTGAACCGAGACAAAGGGCCAAGCTGATATCCGGGTGCACCCGTCCAGAGATGGCAGCAGTACTCCATATGGGGCCGAACTTGCGAGTTGTAAAGCAGCAACCTCTGCCCCGACGTGAAGTACTGCCTCGCTCTGTTAAGTACACCTAGTTTTTTGGACGCCAGCTTCACCTTGTCCAGCAAATGATCTCGGAACTGAACATCGCTGGAGATGTCAACACCAAGGATCACAATGCTCTTGGAGATGGAGAGGATAGTATTCTAGAATTGTGGGACTACAGTGAACGGGCTTTTCTTGGCGGTGAACGCGCAGACTTGTATCTTTGTAGGGTTGAATCGGACCAAGTTTACCCGTACCCAGTTAGAGACCTCGGCCAGAGTGGTCTCGATATGAGACACAAGTTCTCTGCGGTTCTGCTCCACAACGGAACGAGGGATGTTTGCACGACCCGTGCAATAAGCGTCTCCAGTACTGTCATCTACATAGCACTGCATGGTGTTGATGTCCAACATGTCATTGATATGCAGTAGAAACAGCGTAGGATACAGCACAGAACCTTGCGGGACAACAGCATTAATGTCCATGCTATCGGAGCAACTACCGTCAACTACGGTTCGTATGCGTCTGCCGGACAAAAAGATAGCCACCCATTTGCACAAACCCTCGGGCACTCCGTAAGATGGCAACTTCGATAGAAGACCCCGGTGCCAGACTCGATCGAACGCCTTCGCTATGTCCTGACTCTCAATGGCTAGTGCCCATCGGTATGTGAGATTCACTAGAAGATCACCAGCGAAAGCCATATTGACGGTCATTGACCAAGTCGTATTTTTCTAGGTATCTTAGGAGCTGTGTGTTGATCACACGCTCCATCACCTTTGAGAGGAGGAGAGAAATAATAGCGATAGGCCTGTAATTGGGTGGATCTGCGTGAGTACAGGACATAACTTAGGAGCACACTGCTTAAGCACCTCTGCAAGTATATCGTCTGGCTCACTCGACTTATGACATTCTGGAGAAAGCATGCTCATACCGCACCACGGTATAATAGGTCGTACAGCGCCTTCATCGTTCATATTCGAGTTTGAGGCAAAGAGACTGCCCAGTAAATCGGCTTTCTCTTTAGCACCATTGGCCAAGTCACCATCAGTCTTTCGCAGTGGTGGTAAGTTCCACCGACAGACAGGCAAAAGTTTCCTTTGGCAGCTTTAGCAAACGATCAGAAAGCACGACTCCCAGAGGGATAGCTCGCAAGTCGCCCACTTATTTTGCCAATGAATTAGAATTTAGCTCTGGCAGTTGCTTTCTAACTGAACCTCGAGGCAGCATTTAATTTGCGTTTACTCTGGGAAATATTCAGTTCGGCCACATATACAGTTCCCTTAAGAATTTTAGCTTCTCTGCAAGACCTATTAACCCCTTGAGTGTCCTAGTTCTCGATTGGGAACTAGAAGCGCTGCGGCCACAGCGTCTTAGTTCCCGATCGGGAACTAAGCGACTTGCCATCTTTGAGCATTTTTATCTTCGGTCTCGTTCCTTCTTCTTTGATTATCCATCTATGTATCCTTGTCTAATTATTGGAATTGACTAATTTAAAATAATGCTTTTTAAAAATTTTTTTATCGGAGATTGTTTCGTTGCTCGATCCGGCCGCCATTTTTTATTGAGTCGTGTGGTGATGGATAGTGCATAGTGATTTTGTTGACAGTGGTAATGTGCTATTCGACAAAAACTATGCCTGTTTTTAGTAAATAAATTTACTATGGCTAAAATAATAAAATAATATTCTTATCATTTTTTTTATACTGTATATATTAGGGAACATACCTTAAAATAAATAAAGAGGAATAACCATTATAAAGGTAGGTGTATATCACTTTGTACGCGGCAATGGCGGATAATTTCCTTAGTACGGTGACATTATCCGCCCGTCCGGCGGAAAAGGGGCTAACGCGCGAGAGGTTAAACCTATATAACCTTTTGTTGCGGAGAATATTTTTAATATTAATAAGATAATATCAAAATTAACACTGATATGGATCTTATCACTCTTTTTTGGGATCTTTTGTGTAGTTTACATATCTTACATATTGGCGACTGGACACGGAATTTAAACTCAAAATACGGTAAGGGCTGCCGAATGTTCGAAATTGTGAGAATACATCATTCAACTAGTCACATAGTCTATATATGACAACTATTATATAGGTTCACCCAGGTATGCCACAATATGGGGGATGTGTCCCCTTCCCCACCGCACTGCCTCACTTCCCTTTAGTCACCTGTTTTTTACCAAGTTAACTTACTTAAAGCACTCTAATTTTTCTATTCTTCTATTTCTTGGACCTTATTGAAATACTAACTGCCCGTAGTGCCCGTAATTTATCACAATTTCATAACCTTTAAAAAATTATTATCTTTTATCAATATTCAAAAATACGGAATATTTTCGAGTTTTATTACTATACAATTTTCTAGCCTTCAAATTATTGAAAAAAAAATTTGGTTGAAAAATTAAGTTAAGTGGACTACTAATATTGATCAGGGATAGTGTAGCTTCTATTAGTGAAAAAATCCAGCTCCGTGGCTCAAGTAATGGGTGTGGTTTCAATCCCCGCACTGTCTTCCACCTCCACCGTCTTGAGTCTGAGTGTTTTCCATGTATAATAGCTATGTATGCCTTTATTGTACATCTATATATGTTTTCTCTGGTATTCATATTGCAAAAGATGGCGCTGTGTGTGATGTCCAGAAATATTTATTTTAGCAGCTACAGAAATTATTCTCTACGTACATATGATGAAACAATTTTTATTATTATTTTTATTATTATTATTATTATTATTATTATTAGAGACAGACACTGAGAATCCCGTGTCATCAGTACTTGTTTGTACTTCTCGCGTCATATTCCCAACGCGCCCAAACAGTTTTATTTCAATTCTGTCCGATTCTGACTTACTTCTTTTACATAGTCTGTCTAGAACTGGCAAAGAGGTATTTTATTCTGTCCCTGGGACATATTAGGCCATGTACACCTCATCAGAAGCAGTGTTGCGAAGACGGGCTCACTATCTGTCACGCTGGACTAAAGAGGTTGGTAAAAAATAGTTCATTCCCTACATTATGATGTGGGTACACACTCACTCAGTTCAGCTATTGGTTACCCTCTTTTAAAGAATAAAAACTGTCAAATATATAAATACAAATATACAATATTCCATTAATTATTACAAGAGATTATCGACATGTCGTACCCAGTACTCCCTGACTCCACTGGGCCTTCCCGACGCTGGGCCAGGCCGGTCGCACTGACGACGGCACGTACAGAGACATCAGAGTGCTCACCACCTTGTCAACCTCGAGGTCCGTCACCTCCCACAGCATGCCGATCACCATCGGACTAACAACAACAGAATAAATTATTAACAAGTTAACACTATTGTAGATATGTATTTATATTTTCATCAACAAATGTATCAACACACTATACTATTTATATTTGAATAATTCGTTTAACAAACGGTTGTCTAAAAGAGATCGCTTTATACTGTATAGCGATAAGACCGCCATTTAATTTCTGTATTTTCATTTACATTATTTTTAAAATTAATATCTTGATGCAATAAAGTGTGCTATTATTATTATTATTATTGAATAATACAATAACCGAATAATGGCGCAATAAATAATATATATATTTTTTTAATTGAATTTTTTATCACGAACGAACTGTCGACCGGTAACTGATTATTTTAATTATTATTATTATTATAATAATTAACTGTTCAATTTTTAAATGTGGCGAAAAAATCTGATTAGTTTATATTTAGTTGAGGGCTTACAGGTTTTCTTAATAAACACCACATGGGATTTTTTAAATCGTTTTATTTAATTAAAGTTTACTATAAAACAGCAATGATATTTTTCACAAAAACTTCCAACCAACAATCTTTCTTATTTTTATTTTTTTGTAAATGTTGCCCGCTACATAATGTGAAGTCTGAATTTTATTTAACACTCTTCCTCAGACTCTACATTCTTTATTTCTAGCTTATAAACTATCTCTCTTAAATTAATCTTGTTTACAGGTTTAGTAAATACATCTGCCAACTGACTTTTAGTGTTAATATATTCAACTGTTACAAATCCTTCCTCTACATTATATTTAATTTCTTAATGTTTAAGTTTTCTCTAATCATAAGTTTGAACTGACTTAATGGTACTTTGATTATCTTCATAAATTTTAAAGTTATTTATTATTATGTTTAAATCTTTAAGCAATTTAACAATCCAACATGACTCGATACAAGATTCACACAGAGAAATTAATTCAGCTTCTTTTATTAACAGTAGTTTCATAAATTTGAAACAAATAACCAGTTGTAGATTTTGTGTCTATCTTCTGTAAGATCCTTTTGTTTATATCCTCGCACTACCAATCGCGCTTTATGTATTTCGTTATTTTGTACTTCTTTCTTAGTAAAAATCCATCTACAATCAATAGGTTTTATGTTCTTTGTTTTTGACACTACTTTCCATGTTTTACTTTCCTCAATTACTTTTTATTGCTTGTTTCCTCGTCTTCTTTTCCTTCTATGTCTTTGTAATTTACTGACACATCTTCATGACACGTTAATAATGCAAATAAAGCTTCATAGCTATCATCATCAGTCATATTTATTTCATAATCTTCTATGCATTTTGGTTTTTTAACTTTTCTCTTTTCTCATCCTGATCCAGCATCCTTTGTGTTATTCTTACTTGTATATTCTTGTTTTTCAATTTCTATCCTAGCTTCTTTTTCTTTTACTTTCTCATTTTTTTGAGTCTCCTTTCTCATATCATTTTCCATTTCTGTCTATGAAATTTTCTGTCTCTATATCCTGGATACTCTCATTCTTGTCCTTTTTATCTTCTTTATTTTCTGTTTATATTCCTTTTTGATATCCTGGTATTTCCACATAGTTATTCATCCTTTCTCTTTCATCAAAAATTACATTTCTTGCCATAACAACTTTTCCCGTTTCTACGTCCCACAACTTAAATCCATTTAAACTATAGCCAACCATATACATTTTCTTCCCTTTAGGATCAAGTTTCTTTCTCATTTCCTTCGGTACATGATTGTAAGTAATACTACCAAAAATCTTCATATTACTGACATCCGGTTTCTTTTCGTGCCATAGCTCAAACGGTGTCAAATTCTTCGATGATGTCGGACATCTGTTTGTGACATACACAGAATATAGAATTGCTTCTCCCCATAGGCTTTTGTCCAATTTTGATTATATTAGTACAGTCCTAGCTCTGTCCGTCAAAGTCCGGTTCACTCTTTCTGCTAGCCCATTCATTTCTGGATTGTAAGGTAGTAGTTTGCAGAGTGAGTTTGAGAACAAAATTCTTTAAATTCTTTAGACAAATATTCTCTACCGTTGTCAATTCTTAAATTTAAAAAATTGGTATTAAAATGTTTTGTTGCATAATTAAAATAATTTTGAAATTTCTCAAAAACTTCTGATTTATGTTTAATCAAGTATACGATGACAAAATGCGTGTAGTCATCAATAAATGTAACGAAGTAATTATAACTGTCCCAGGTCTGTGTTGTAATGGGTTCACATACATCGCTGTGTACAAATTCTAAAGGTTTGGTTGCTCTGCGTCCTGAATTGTTAAAGGGTAGTCTGGTCATCCGTCCTATCATACATGACTCACACAAGGTATTTTCAATTTTTATGCCTTTGAGGTCACTCAATCCTTCAACCAAGTCATTATTTATAAGTTTTCCTAAATTATTAACCGATAAGTGAGCAAAACGTTTATGCCAAAGATCAATACTTTCATTATTTTTCTCGTTTGAGTAATTACATACAGAATAACTAAGTTTCATCTCAACTGTGAAAAGTGAAAACGGAATAACCAAGAATTATCAAAGTTTGTTCTGGATTATAAATTTCTACACAACCATTACAAAATATAACTGTATAACCTGCACTTTCAAATTTGGACACAGATAGTAAATTTGCTCTTAATACATAGTATACATTTTTTATGGAATGGTAATGCTTAACTCCATTAATTATTGTTTCGGTTCTAATATTGCCAATACCTACTGCTGATAAGGTGATTCCATTTTTAGCGGCACATATTATTTTAGGATTTTTTAAAACCATCATTAAATAGTTCTTTGTTATTTTTTAAATGATCAGAACACCCTGAGTCAATACAACTTGATACTACAATTTTATTATTTCTGTAACTTAGGTTATTATTAATATTACTACAAATAAAAGCATTGGTTAAATTATTACTTGGGTCACCTGTCATGAATGTTTTTCTTTCCGATTGTCCTCTTCTGTTGTAATAACCTCTTCTTCGACTTCTCAACCTACCTCCATTGTACCCCCGATGAAAACAGCTCCTATTTTCACTAGACGATTGACCGAAGTTTCCTCTTCCTAAACCTTGGATTCCTCTTCCTCCTCCTGGTTGACTCTCTTGATGTTGATGAAAATTTTCTCTGCCGTGGTGACTATAGCCCGCACCTCCTCTCTGATTTAAGTTGCCTTGTCCGCTTCTATACTGGAACTGTTTGTGACACTTGAAACAGTTAAACGCTCTCGAAATGTTTTCCTCTTGATGATTTTTTTTTCTTTTCTCTTCTTCTTCAAGTAATCTTTCTTTGACAAAATTAATCTTCAAATCCGGCATGGTTTCTAATGTAGTAACAACGAAATCATATGATTTAGGCATGGAGAGTAAAATGTAGTTAATTTTTTTCTTTTTCTGTCAGTGCAGTTCCGGCGTTTTGTTAATTGTGTAAATACTTCCTCCATCTGGATAAAATGAGTTTGTAGTGAGTACTTCTCGTTGTATTTCATATCCGAAAGTTGACGTCTTAGGTACATTCTACTTCTTGTGTTCTTTCTCATAAAGGTTTTTTCCAAATTTTTCATCATTTTGTATACTGTATCTGCATCCTGCCACCGCACTCACCAAGATACTTCGAGCGCGTGATTCGAGTTTCACATTCCCTAAAGTGTTCGCAAATTCCGGATTTAATATAGCATCCACACATTCTTGCTCATTTAAGATTGTCTTTTACTGGTATAACCATGTGCTAAAGTTATCACCATTAAATTGTTTAATGATAAATCTCGACGATTCTTGAGCCGCAGCCATTTTCTTCAGAATTTCTCATCACTCTTCATCCGTGTTTGCGCAGTGGAAGCGTGCTTTTATATTTAGTTGAGGGCTTACAGGTTAAACATCACATGGAATTATTTAATCGTTTAATTTAATTAAAGTTTACTATAAAACAGCAATGATATTTTTCACAAAAACTTCCAATGCCTGCTACATAATGTGAAGTATGAATTTTATTAAACAGATTATAACTTACTTCTATGTCTGCATCTACCTTTTTCTGGTATTCTATTTTAATTTATGTTTATGTATAGACCAAGTCAGAAACCCACAATACAATACAAAAAACGTGATTATAACAATAAATTATTGTAAGTAACTATGTTGGCGTTGTCTATTTATAATAGTGAAATTTCCTTACTTCGCTTAGTTTCGAAAAAAGTTTTGACATTTATTGTTACTTTCAGTAGTATTTTTTTTCTAGTTTCCACTAAACATATTTCAGAAAAACATCCAAAATCTTAGAACTGCATATTTCAAACTATTCTGGTAATTCTGAATTCATTGATTATTCCTATAATCACGAAATTTAAATGCAACCACCGTTCACTGTTTATACTTAAAGAAATAAAATGGACTTTTGAAAACGTTTTTAGGAGGTAAAATATTTTTTAAATTTTAATACAGTAACTGTAAGCATGCTCGCACTTGCTCGTTTAATATATAAATTGTTCCACGTACCATTGCGCTACGTGTAGATGGTGGTGTGCGGCGGCGGGGGGCGCGCGGCCGGGGGGGTGAGCGAGCCGCACCGACCCGCACCCTGAGAGCACGCACGCGCCGCGACACTCGCACCCCTCCACCCCCGCGCCGCCCGACCCGCTTCCCAGGTAGCACCCGTCGCCGTGACCACAGTACCTGTAAAATAAACACAACACCAGTATAGTATGTATGTATATCTTTACAGTTTTTATAGTTGTGGTGGTGCGTCTGCTACTGATATACAGTGTATCTGAACTAAGGTGTCTTTATATATGTTCCATACGTCATCATCTAATTACCAGCTATGAAGTAATAAGTGGTAAGTGAAATAAAGGGCCTAGAACAGAATAATCCATCCATCCCAAACAATATTAAGGTTTTAAACGGTTTTTTTTCTGTCAGCTTTTAAGAACAGTTGTAAAATACTTAGAGGACAAGGATGTTTGAAAAGAACAACCAGATTTGCACATATAAATTATTTAATTTTATTTTTTATGTTAATTTATGAATTGTTTTACTTTAACCTAGTTGTTTTATTGTTAATTTATGAATTTTAATGTACATTTTTATTTAATATTTTATTTTACGGTTATTATTTTTTTATTTAATACTAAGCTTTATCCAGCACTTTCGCACGCCCTAAATTTGATTATCGGCGTAGAGTATTCTTACGGCAACTCCTCAATTATAGAAAAAAAAACGAACAATCATATATTTTCTGTGTATAATATTAGTCAAGATAGAAAGATAGATGAGGTAGGCATAATACATTCTTGTCTGAGCAACCATGGAAATACACATACAAAATTTGTATGTCGGCTTCTAATGGTAAAAGAATTTTTCAAATCGGTCCAGTAGTTTCGGAGCCTATTCAATACAAACAAACAATCAAACAAACAAACAATCAAATCTTTCCTCTTTATAATATTAGTGTAGATCAATTGTTTATTTGTTGTGTATTGTGACCTACTTGAAAAACAATGTAAAATAAAAATAAATAAAAGCGGTACTGAGATGATTGTTTGTCCCGATGAGAAATTCAAGATAAAGTTTAAGGGTTAATGTCTACAATTTTAAATAGAGTAGTAGAATATATCTAAGTTTAAATTCGATAAATTTGTGTTACTTAAGCCCATATCGAATAGTTTATTGTATAATGTATATACAACATCTGTATGTGTATGCAATACATATAGGTATGTGTACAGGTTTGTGTGATGTGTCGCATTTGGAGCCTCTCTCTCTATCGCATTTATAATATACTAGCTTTTGCCCGCGGTTCCACCCGCCCTAAATATCAACAGTAAATCCTCAATTTTGGAAAAAAAAAACCGGCTCATACATGACGTTTTCAAATAGAAGGCCATTCATTGAATTCGTCCCACAAATTTCCGTAACTTTAGACCCCCTCCCCCCTTAGCGCGTGACGTATTGAATGGATGACCCCTTCCCCGGGACTCAAACTATCTCCATGCCAAATTTTATTTTATCGGTACAGCGGTTTGAGCGTGAAAAGGTAACAGACAGAGTTACTTAAACATTTATAATATTTATTATATACATGGATAGTATGGATATTTTTAATTGCATGAAAGTATATGTATACTTATGATAATCCATATGTACGTATATATGATAATCAATATCCGAATTCCTTCACACGATTGACGATATTTGACGCTTCACATGGTTCCCCCATTTATGCTACATAAAAAAAAAAAAAAACATCTGATCTACTTAGGTTATATATTATACACAATACTGATCTAAGTCTTGCACAAATCTTATTTATATGTGATTTCCATGTTTTTTTTTATCTACAGTCACTGCGAGGTATTTGTATGAAACAACTTGTTGCAATTGAGGACATTCATTTACCATTATATTTTATATTATGTAAGTAATCGTAACTGTGTCCTTTTATATTGACACTCACATTTTGGTAGCGGCTGTAAGGAGAATACTTTGGCATACACTTAGTTTTGTCCATATATATAATTATGCCATTGTCATTTGCCCATTTGACAATATTATCTTTTTTTACTCTTTTTGATGTCACTGATACATATTGTATACTTGTAAGCTGATTAACAAAGTATTGCATTATTACTTTAAATAGATAAAATAAATAAGTATAAAAAATATGCTACATTTGATTTGTTTTTTACATTAGCAATTTTATTGTATTGATTCAGGGCATTAAGGGTACAAAAAAAATTTAACATAAGCTCGCAAAATTACGGTTGCTGGCTTCAGGCACAAACCAGCCATGACCAGCAGAGTTTTTTCAATTAATGGAACTGAGATTCAAGTCTCCAATTAAAAGTACCTCGATATTCAACTCTGTTTCCGTTATGTCATTGAAATTGTTAGTGCATTTAAGACTCCTTTGATTCGTATTTCTGCAAACGTCTGCTGGTAAGGTCATTGCTAATCTTAAAAAATTAAAACCGATTTTAATTTTTCAACGTGACGTACACACAAACGGTACTCACAGGAAGATGTCTGCCTCAGTGAGATATCTAAGGAAGTCGGTGGGCTGCGGCGGTTGTCCCACATACGTCACAGTATCTACACACAAACGGTACTCACAGGAAGATGTCTGCCTCAGTGAGATGTCTAAGGAAGTCGGTGGGCTGCGACGGTTGTCCCACATACGTCACAGTATCTACACACAAACGGTACTCACAGGAAGATGTCTGCCTCAGTGAGATGTCTAAGGAAGTCGGTGGGCTGCGGCGGTTGTCCCACATACGTCACAGTATCTACACACAAACGGTACTCACAGGAAGATGTCTGCCTCAGTGAGATGTTTAAGGAAGTCGGTGGGCTGCGACGGTTGTCCCACATGGCTCAAAACCACGAAGGTGGCGAATTTCAGGTTTGCAATTTGAGCATAAAATGTTAAAAGCAATAGCCAAAAAAAGAAGTATAAATGATTGCTTCGTTATTAAACTTAACATATTTAAAAGGGGCGCGCACAGATTTCACAATTTTTCAAATTACAGCGATTTTAAGGTAACTCGACAGCAAAAATCGTCATTTCGGGAACGTAACTAGATATTTATTTTTAAATATAATGTTTATAGAAAACAATAAAATATTATTATTTTTAATAGCATTCTACTATAGTTTTTAAATGCAAATGGAAATTTGGTGAATAGACATGGATATTTATAAAAATCATCAAATTGAAAATAAAAAAGTAGCTAAGTTTCAAATTTCAAGCACCAAATTCAAAATATAACAAAATATAGATGACTTACAAAGTAAAATTAGATATTACTATAATAATTACTTTATTTTATTTGTATGTGCATATTAACATGTTCCATAATATCTGAAATTAGTATTATAAAGGCAAATAAAAGTAGAGTTCCCGGAATGACTAAGGTGTTCACTGAATGATCCAGTTGGTATTTTTTTACAGGTAAAGGTATTTTTGAGCAATAAATGCGAAAATTTACTTTGTAATTTCTTTAATCTTATTTAAAAATATTATTAGATACAATATTATGATCAAATAACATAGAATTTTGAAAATTATAAAAACAAAACTCTTCTTAATACTTTATTTACTTTTACAAACAAAAATTTTCACAAACTCAACTTTGAACTAGTTTAAACTATGCCTAGCGACTTTAATTTTAATAAGTCTTTAATAGTAGTCTCATGAAAAATAATCAAATTAAGTATTGCACTTTGAACTAACCCAATGAAATAAACAATATAGGTAATGCAACCGCATAAAATAAAAAAAACTAATTTTTCTTTTTTTTCAATAGTAAAAATAGCCCCAAGAAAATAAATTAAATAACATTTCTCAAATATATCAACATTAGACTTAAAATGGAAACTTGCGATTCTTTTTAACTTTCAGTGACGCTGTAGATGTTATAATTATACTATAATTTGTTCAAATGTCACATAAGACACATTTTTTGGTTCTAGCTGAAATATCTTAAGACGTAAAGCTTTGGTTGTTGATAGAAGTACGTGTTTTTTTTTTCTTGACACCATTTTTAATTACGAAGTCCCTTTTTCGTGGGCACATCTTTCTAACATCATCCTTTTGAAAGAAATCCCCGACCTTTCGACGTACATCTGGCTTCAGAACTACTTTGCGAACTTTTTTGTCGGACATCAAAATAGTTTTATTATTTTTCTGTTTGGGTATAAATACCTTAGCCATGCGTAACACTTTGCACTTTCTGATACCAGTGCCACTAACACATCTTTGAAATTTCTCTCCTTTTTGAGTTTATCTTTAATGTTGTTGATTTTGTCATCAATTGAGTAGATAATACTTCACCAAATAACAGTTGTTTGCGTACTTCACGAGGTACTGGAACTGGTATATCTTTGATCATATCATTCACTTTACTGTTTGGAGTCAACAGCTCATTGTCCTTCTTTTTTTCTGTCTTTTCCTTTCTGCTTATTCTTTTATTCAATACATCAATCTTACCTCTCATTTCTGTTATTATATCTTATTGTTTTTTGGTTTTTCTGTATGCTTTTGCCCGGTCTTTCTTCACACTTTTTCTTCCACGCTGTTTTCTCACCGAGTTTTGAGGAGACCCCACTAGCTCCGTATCTGAAGACGGAGGTGTATTGCTGACTACATTTTATAACATCTTTTTCTTGTCTCTATATTTCTATGAAGCTTGTTTTCATTGTTTTCTTTGCTTACGTAATTCCCGTTCTGTCATATCTGCTGCTTTCTTTACATTCTTTTCAGCTTTCTTTTTTTTGGTAGTTCTCCCTATCTTTAGCTCGTTTTTTTTTTCTTTGTTCCTCTGTCATTTTATCTAAGAATTTCCGCTTCCTTGCATTGGCTTTTTCCCTTTGTTTTATAGAAGCTGAACTATTTTTTCTTATCTTCGTTTGGTTCCATTTTTACTGAAAACAAAAGATCTTTGAATTTTAACAAAATATTAATTAAATATTAATTCACCAATAAACGAGTCATGTCAGACAGTACTACGTCAATCCGGGAACGCGTCATCATGTCCGGAAACGTTACCTTAATGACTGTTCCCGAAATGACGTTTTTGAAATTTTACGCCTATAATTCCGATGGTCGCCATCTTAGACATATTATTTCTAGGTTATTGTAAAGTAAACAATGATAGTTTTACAGAGTACTTATTAACTAATTGTTATTTTTATATAATTTACTATTACATCCATTCCCGTGATGACGTGTAATTAAGCTACGGTAAAAAATACATGAACATAACAGTACTTACCTCTTACATTGTTATTTATTTCCGCACAAAACAAATGACGCCCGCCTCACAACACTATTGCTCGCCACTAAAGCACACTAGCGCCGCAAGTCGCATGCAAGAATAAAAGTTTTCACTACCTAACGCTGCGTTCACAGCTATGACGTTTGATTTCTCGGACAAACTTTTGACAAATACCGTGTTTAAAATTATTTTATTTTCTATATTTTGGCTTAGAATAATATTTGTTTAGGAAACAAACAAACTCTAATGAACATTGAGAATATAAAAAGTATGATTTTACTATTTGTTAACGTAAGTTGAAGTTTGAAGTTTTGGTTTTGGACGCGTTCCCGAACTGACTTTTTACACGTATTTCTTGTTAAATTATTTAAAATTACTTATTTTTCAAATCATAAATTTTAGGTATAAATACATCTAATTGATCTCGATAGTATTGAATTCTTATTGACCGTTATTCATTCGTATATTTTATTTTGCAAGCTTCCAAACCGAATTCTCCACCTTCGTGGTTTTGAGCCACATACGTCACAGTATCTACACACAAACGGTACTCACAGGAAGATGTCTGCCTCAGTGAGATGTCTAAGGAAGTCGGTGGGCTGCGACGGTTGTCCCACATACGTCACAGTATCTACACACAAACGGTACTCACAGGAAGATGTCTGCCTCAGTGAGATGTCTAAGGAAGTCGGTGGGCTGCGGCGGTTGTCCCACATACGTCACAGTATCTACACACAAACGGTACTCACAGGAAGATGTCTGCCTCAGTGAGATGTCTAAGGAAGTCGGTGGGCTGCGGGGGTTGTCCCACATACGTCACAGTATCTACACACAAACGGTACTCACAGGAAGATGTCTGCCTCAGTGAGATGTCTAAGGAAGTCGGTGGGCTGCGGGGGTTGTCCCACATACGTCACAGTATCTACACACAAACGGTACTCACAGGAAGATGTCTGCCTCAGTGAGATGTCTAAGGAAGTCGGTGGGCTGCGGGGGTTGTCCCACATGTCCACTCCACTCCCCGCACCAGTATTGTACGAATGACGTCATTCTCTTCTCCATTCGATCGAGGTTCTTTTCTACAACAAACATTATTATATTGTTAACAATAACGATCTTACAATAAGTACACGATATTCTTCAAAAGAGTATAGAGCATGCCGTATGTCTATTTACTTATGACTTTGATACCTGCTAAGATTGGAACTTAGAATTAACATCGGTGACTTAAGATATACACAGCGTCTAAGTCGTGCCAAAAATGCAAGCTTCTATAGATTTACCAGAACTCATGCGTTCTCACAGTCAAGGTACGACCTACATACCTGAAGCGGACCCCGTGCAGATTGTTTATTTACGAGACTCAGAATTCTCATACACGCTATTATCAACATTGTAGAAAAATGTCCTTTTTGAGTCCCATTAGGTTTAATTTTTTTTTTTTCTATTATGTTATAATTACGTTTATTGATAAGGTTCAGTGAGTTAACGGGTAAGGAAAGTGTATAAACTAGTCATTTAGGACATGTACCAACCAGGATTAATAACATATCTCCCAACATCTGTCTTCCCGCAGAAGTAACCATCTCTAATATTTTTCTCGTGCACTTTATACAGAAAGTAAACGAAATGTATGTTTTCCATCCGCGACACAGGGTGCTGGCTCAGTATCGGGAGGCTCTCCCACGGGAATGTGTCCAGCATCTGCAATTATTGATTTCATTTATTAGATGTGAGGAAATGAGAATTGGTAAGATGATGTGACAAGTGATTTGTAGCAGACTATGTTAAAGGAAGAGCTGAAGTGACGTTGACAATGCTTGTCATATCATATTTCACATATATTTTTATACTACTAAGGTGGCACACAAGCATAGACCGGCCTGATGCTAATCAGTCAGCATAGCTGATGAACGCTTGTAAAACTTAAGGTATTGCTATCGTGTTGACCCATTGGAGATCAAATCAGCACTACTCTTTTTCATACCTGAAAGCGACATCCAACACTTTAATAAAATTCCGGTCAGTAAAAATCATACCAACAGTTTCCTGCTGCCTGATACCAATTGTCTCTTACACCTCAAAATTATATTGTTGTTTTTAAATGGCCTAAGCGGACAACCAGCGAAGCACCAAGATGTTCATATGAAAGTGTTTCGAGTCGGGAGAAGCGGCTAGCTTGGCTATTGTAAATCTGTACATCTCTTTAATTAAGAGGCAAGTTAATTAAGAAGTTAAACAAAATTTTAACTGATTTATTAACACTTTCATAACACAACATATACCTAAATACACATTAATATGCTAAAGTAAATGTATGGGAGCTGCGATAATACAAATTTTGAACATGTGATGCAAATTTTGATTTTAAAAACATTCTGGAACTAGATTTTGCCTGCAACTCTTTGATTAAAATAAAGAAAATGAAAAAGAATTCTTTGATAGCAAAATAAGCAAGCTAGTAGTACACGTAGAATTCGATTATATTTATTCCTTGCAGGATTTTTTCAATTTTTTGAGATAAATATCCCTTAATCTATCTCAGTACAAAATTTCAGTTCAATTGGTTGCTCCGTCGCAATAGCTAAAAATACTTACAAATCATTGAGTGAAAACGACACAAATCCTTACCTCATCCACGATTAATATTACGGGATGCCTCTTTGCTTTTTTCAAACTCGTCCATTCCTCATTCTCTCTAACTTCCTTAGCAGCCTGTGAAAACGCCTTCAAACCATCTACTAGCGTTAAATTATGTACAGCCTCAAAGCTCTTTGCTTGACATTTCAAACACAATTCACTTAAAAATCTAAAATCTTTGGTGCAAGAACATTCGGTTGAGTTTAAAACTTTTCGTACTTCATCAGGGTTACCATGTTCAACTAAAATTGCTCTTATGCATAACTTTATCTGACTTGATGGCAACACTGGACAACTTTCAATGAGGTTGTACATTAGGACTTTCTGTTTAGTAGTCAGTTTTATAAAGCTGAAAAAAATAAAGCAATCTTAGGATAATTGTATTAGAATATAATAAATACTCATGCAAAAAATATTATACAAGAGGTATTTGAAATCTAGTAAAACCCACCCTGAATGAAACAACTAATGAATGGGTACTTACCCCCAGTCAGTAATAGTTTGGTCAACCAGCCGTCTGACCTTCTCCCTGAGGGTGACATCGTGCAGCTTTCCTGTCAGCAGACATCCCCAGCCGCCGAGCCACTCCTTGTCCATTACGTTTATCACACTCTGACATAAGATAACAATACATAATAATAACAAATTTTTCATCACACTTACTTGTAAACAATGTTATTACGTGCAGACAAAGTGCGAAGACCTCAATTACTCCCACCGGCTTTTTCTTTTCTCAAAACTTTGTAATTCATAAATTGTCTAGATATCTAGCGCAGTTGCATTGTTTTCTCTACTTCTATTTCTGCCATTTCAATAGTGTTTTGGTGAGTTTATTTATTTATTCACCTTAATTTTTTATTTATTTACTCGCAAATGTAATGAAACACGGGCGTTACGAAAATTACAAACTCGAGTCATTTAAGCGGAAGGCCGAACCTTGCCTTCTACATTGCCTCTCGTAAGTAATTTTCTCTTTACCACCCTTAATACACAATGAATTATGTAATAAACTATGATGTTTAACTAGTTGGACTTAAGTTAAAAGAATTTTGGACTTTTGGTTTCATTTAATATTTTACATGGTTTCAAATCTTTTGTTAAATCCAAAATGAGCTATTGAGTAACCGATCCATAAGGCATTTGATTACTGGATAATAAACCAAAAAAAAATGATCACCTTCATCCTTAAGTCAATGTCTTCACGCTTGTGCCAGTAGTTCTGCACCAGACGTTTGTTATTCAAAAACTGTGCATTGTCAATTGTTTTGTAATTCTCTTCTAACAGGGAGTAAAGCTCGGTGAACAGTGGCTTTTCACCTTCTGGAAAATAAGTTTACACAACTGATTTTTTGAAGTTGAAAAAAATACTAAAGCTTTAAAAACTTATTCTCACTATGGAAAAGATTAAAAAAACTAAATAACACTGACTCCGCGCTTATTTCGCTTGCTATTTCCGGTCTAGTCAAGTCGAACAGAGCGAGATAGCGCTAAGTTCGTCTTTCCCTGTCACACTTACGCACTGGTGTAATTGCTTGCCTCTGCATGGACGAACAACAAACTAGATTTTCACACAGCAGTTAGAGCTCGTGAGTTTTTCTTGGATTTGTGTCTATCGATAGGCATAGAAAAAGAAAAAATATTTATTTTGAAGCATTACAATAGGTAGAAATAATTAACTTTAACTATACAGCATAGTAAAAATGCTTCAAAAGGGGTTTCATACGTCATGGGACAACGAAAAAAGGTCAAATTATACAAAAAATAATTAAAAACTGTCAGAAGAAAAATAACTCAATCCCAAAATCCTAACATCATGTACTTTAACTTGCCATCTACCACAGAAAGGTACGTCTTCGAAGCGTTGTAAAAAATGAGTAGGTAATTTTAATAAGGTAGCATAATGGTAATGGTAAAGAAAGTGGTAATTGCAATGGTCAATAATGGCCTAAGGGTTTCGATTTCACCTTGCGTCTTGAGAGGCGGAGTTTTGAGCCTGGCGTGTACCAATGCGTCTTTCTTAATTTCTAAAGTACTTAAATTGATCATTTATTCTACTGCTTATCTGTGAAGGATAACTTGTGAGAAACCGGCATAGTCAAAAAAAAGACGTATGTGAAGTCCACAATTGGGACGGCGTGTGATCTATAGCCGAAAATCGCCCTCTGTGAGGGTATACTGTGCCCCAACTGTGGAGACGTATGTGACTGATAAGGATTGTAATGGTTATAGTTATGGTATTGAAATTGTTACTATTACTATTCATTAACATTACTATAACCATTTGGTTGGGTATACCGGTATACTGGTCTACTGTGGCAAAACGGCCGGTTTCGTACACAAGTCACGATCTAACATTTTGCGTATACGATTCTGCGCTACAGAAACCGTGATGAAATAAATTTCCATACAACATTAATAAATTAAAACAAATGATAAAATTGCACTGCTCTGTTTTTGTTAAATCATAAAAATTCAGTTTCTTGTTTCTAATTCAGGTAAACAATTATGAAATAACTTGGTTATTAAAAGAAAAGGGTGTTTAGCTAGACACAGACAGAAAATATGATTTAAGCTTTATAATAGATCAATCTCAGTAACACTTGAAAAAAATTGTTATATAGGACTTATGTTTTACAATCCGTGTAAGTATACTTATTATTGATCCACCTTGTAGCGTAGGTAGTGGGTAGGGCGCGTCGCGGCGGAACTGCTGGCAGGAACCTAGGCGTCAGTCTGTGCTTATGTACCTAAACCATTAGGAAACTGCTACAAAATAGACAAGACAGATTCAAACTTTGAGTACGTCACCGTGGCTGTTACTGTGCTCAGTGGAAACAGTGTAGTGTCACTCGGGCGTTGCGACGCTCTCACGTTCCAACACGACGAAATCACCCGTCACTGGTACACTTACCGTTAAAATCACTCTTCTAACACACTGTTTCTCTCAAACTCGCGTCGACACAAACGAACCGAACGCGGGATATAATTTGTACTGAATTTTCCGAAGTCCTCCGAAAATTCAAAAGCGAGCAAACACCACTAACAACGCAATACGCGGGTGTAAGTAAACGGATTCTTGCGAAGTCGTCCCCGACTATTGCAGAACTAATTTGCACACCGGGCGCGAGCCGGCGCGCAGTCCGTCGTATATGAGAAAGGGAGATACGTCCACTGCTTATCTTCACTGAACAACTTATTTATTTACATTTATAAAACACTGTTCTTAACATATTATTGATTATTTGTAATGTTTTGCGGGAACCTATATTTAAAAAGATAGGAATTATTAAAAAACAATTAAATAAAATTACGACCATATAAATATAAACTCAGCTGTTACCTCTTGGGTTGCCTCAGAACGAAAAAAAAAATTTTACGTTGAAGATAATTGTTTCCTTATGCTTGGTAGACTGACAGACCTACAGATCGAGATAGAAAGTGTTTATGTCCAGCTATTCCTGTGCCAAAATTTCTCTATTACGATGTGAAGGAATAGGGCCCCGCAGTATTTTCGACAGAAATGGCATTGCCATGACCTCTAACCGTGCAAAGTGACACGACTACTTTAGAAAAGTGAGTTTAAACGTAGATTTGATTTTTAAACTATTATGTGATTAAAGTCTACGTACTTTCATAAAAAGTATTTAATTCATCTTTCATCATCACTTTCATTATTTGTTTTGCTCATTGCTTTTTTTTATTTTATATTATATTTTATATTATTCATTAGCTAAATTAAAATTATCTTGAAACTTCTTCTGTAGTCCTTCTGCTTGTTTGCCATAAACCTTGACTGCCTTATCTCGATCACTAATTAGAGCACAACGTCTAGCTTCTGCAAGTAGACGCTTCATTCCAACTTTTAGTCGAAAGGATCATCATGTTGCAGTCATGGTAAAAACTGGACATTTGACTAAATGGCTAAAATAATGATTCCAGGGTTTTTTCATCTTCGCTGCAAACTACCTAAACCTGGTACTTCCTGTTGATGCCTGCAGTCTACCAGCAGGCGATTTCTAAATTTTATTTTGCTGCCGCCGCCGCGCCGTGGTGAACTTCAACACGCAGGAAAGCTTATCGTACCTAAGTAGACCAATTCTCGATGCAATTCGAAGATCATTGCTATTCAGAAAAAGAACCCCGACGTTTCTACATACTTCTATATCATCATTCTGCTACATACCTTAAGTTTATTATTATAAATTATTTATTTCTAAATTATTTTTTTATTATTTAAGATGTCACCCTAAATCAATGTGACAATGCCTATTGATTATTTGATCAGAAAGAGCTTTACCTGTTCACTTATCACCTATCAGATCAGAAATAAATATAAACATACCTTTATGTACATTAGCTGGTACAATAATAGTCAATGGTCCGACAGCAGCATTTCCAAAGTAATCGTTGGTGAACATACTGAGGTAAAGTGAGTCAATTTCTGTTCTGTATTCAGCTAGAGGCTTAAGATTTTCGCTGGGGTTGTATGGCGCCGTCAGCTGTATTATTGTCCACTCTAAAACCAATAAAGGACTTATATAAGAATGGCTGGGGTCTCCCAGCCAACTTGTGACAGTAGTTAGTGCAACCTAGCTGAAAAGTTAAGTCAAGTACCAAAATGACGTTTTTTATTAATGTTCCGTACCCAAATGGTGTCAAAGGAGCTTACGCCGTCGGTCGGTCTATATGTCTAACTTTTAGACTCAGATCAAAAAAAGTAATATTTGAGGAGTATAAGTCTACTTATACATAAGTATTGACTACACATTAAAGACATTTATGGAATAACTAGCTTTTGCCAGCGGCTCCACCCACACTAAATTTGGTTATTGGCGTAAGATACTTACGGCAACTCTTTGATTATACTAACGAGGTTTGTTATAGCAAGCTATAGCTTCCGCTACGGTTCGATCGTATAACTTGGTTATAGATACTCCCGCGGGAACTTTAAAATTTGCTGGGATTAAAAGTAGCCTTTATCCTTCTCCGTATCTTCAACTGTCTCTGTTCAAAACTTCAGCTCAATCGGATGCTGCGGCTGCTTGCGGCAAGATTGAGTAGCGAACGTTACAATTATTCCCGCGGGAACTTTTAAATTTTCCGGGATGAAAAATAGACTATGTACTTTTCTGGGACTCAAACTATCTCTATACCATTTTCATCTAAGTCGGTACAGCGGTTCCCGATCCATCCCGTAGGTGAAGCGTGATTAAGTAACAAACATCCAAACATCCAAACTTTCGCATGTATAATATGTATTAATGGGATAGCTGGTAATTAATGAGATTTGCTAGCAGCTACTCCTGCCTTTAAACTGAATCACAAAATTTGGTTATCGGCGTGAAACTCCTTAATTAATACCTTAAATGTACTAATGAAGTTTGCTATAGTAAGCTTTAGTTCGTTAAAACTCGGTTATGGTTATTCCCGCAGGAACTTTTGAATTTCTGATAAAAACTAACCTATGTCCATTTCCGGGACTCAAACTATCTCCATACCAAATTTCATCTGAATCGGTTTAGCGTTTTAAGGGTAAAAAGGTTATAGACTAACTAACTCTGTCTGAGTTACTTTTAAATTTATAATATTAGTATGGATTATTGAGACTAGACATTGGGACACTATCCAAGCTTCCCCAACTATAAATTATATCATATATCAGGTGTAGGTATTATATCATATATCAGGTGTAGGTAATTGATAAGACTATATCTAATGATGATTGGCCTTCAAACATCAGAAAATTATTTTTAAAGGAGGATCTATAATGAAGTAATTTTTTTAATAAGCGAATTAAAATGTTTTGACTGTAACAAATTAAGGGTCTCCCAGCCAGTCCTTATTGGATCTAGTTTTACCAGTTTACATGGTCAGTGGTTTAACATAATGGTGCTCACTTTTCACTTAAAGAAATGAGTACCAAAATATTCATTTATCTTTACCTTTTGGCAATTCTCTCAGTATTCTCTGGAAATTCTCTACACTATTCAAGGAACTAAACTTAAGATATTCCTTGTGAAACGGCAGCTCCTCCTCAATTTTAACCGTCTTCAGAACATCTTTAACATTGTTTGAATCATTTGACAACATATCAAGAAATTTTTCTTCTTTATCTGATCTAAAAGAAAAAAAAATTGAAGCAAAATGGTTTACATTCTTATATTATTTAGATTATTTTTATTTTATTAAAAAGCTTTTATTAGGTTGATTCTTAGCATATATATATCGCATAAAGTAAGAAATAATATTCAAAATGGTTACGATGCTTTTGATTAACCCAGCACCCAGCAGCATTTCAACTGCCTTAGATACATCCTGGGTTTCTGTTACTGCATACTGCATATTACGCATGTATAGAGTTTTCACATGAAGGATGGCAGAAAGAGATAATGTTTTAGGCAACAGACACTGGGTGAATGGTTCCTAACATTAATATTAGGTACAAATATTGCACGTATAGTAGCAATTTTGGAACCAAAAATCCAAATCCCATTCATGCACCTAGTCTACTGCCTTTTGCTATTCAATTAATTAAAATCGTAATGAATTTACAAATCAAATTGCTTTTTTTGTAGCCAAATAGACAGCACTATTACATTGTAAACAACAAGTACTTTTATTAAGGCTTAAGTTTTTTTTATTGTGACAGTATGAGCATAATGCCATCAGAGTGTTCAATGTGTGAAATTGATCAAGCAGAAGCAAATTATCAGCTTCTAAAACTGAAAATTTTGTAACCTTCAACCTGTAACTTTTCAACCATGAGGTTTAACCCTTCAAGCGTCCCCATACTAAGGAAATTATCCGTCCTTGCCGCATACAAACGGACATACACCTAACTTTATTATGTTTATTCCTCTTTATTTATTTTCAGGTATGTTCCCTAATATATACAGTATAAAAAAAAGTAATAAGAATAAGTTTATGATAAATATAATAAGTAATAATAAATTTATTTACTAAAAAAATACATAGTTTTTTATATATAGCACATTACCAGGGTTCAAAATGAACTCTAAGCTACTGTTAATAAAATCCAAAATCCAACTCAAAATGGCGCAATATAAATGGCGGCCGGATCAAATTACCAAAACAATTTCTGATAAAAAAATATTAAACGCACAAAATATTGTACACCCAAAAATACTAGAACGTAGGACAGGCCATTGGCTTCACTTCTGAATACTTACAATTAGCCTGTCTGATAAAAGTCGCCCTGAAAAAATTCCCCCGCGACACAAGTCGCTTAGGTCCCACTGTGGGACCTTGGATGCGTGACGGGTTAACAATGTTTCAAAATTAAGAACAGAACAGTTGGGTAACTCTCAACTCTAAATTTCAATTCTGTTTCAATGTGTCAAATTAAACAATTGGAATTGATGTCAGGAGTCAGCCCCCCTAAATACTATCAACAATATCGCCTGTAATTCTAATACCTATGATGGAAACTAAGGTTATGTGCATATTTCGTGAGTTTTTCAGCTAAGCATTGTTTCATATTTCATTTATTCATACATCAGCAGTTAACTTATTTTGTGGCTGTACAAGTATTATATACAAAAATAAGAAATGATTTACTGGCTTTCAGTACTCACAAATGATCAGTCCCAATTAAGTCTTGTACAGGTTTCATAAAACTAGTGATTTTTTGCAATTTGTTGCCTGTAATTAATAAAAATTAAGTAATTATATCTATACATATTTTAAATATTAATCATAACTAAACATAGGCCTATGTTCATCAGTGGATGTCTTTCAGCTGAAACTATCTATACATGCAACTCAAAAGATACAATTGATATTTTTACTTCTCTGCTTAATTCAATCGAATTTATTAAAAAAACCATCATTTGCTACTTTGTGGCATTCAGATAGTCGGAATAAACATTATTGTGTAGTTTTAGTTACATTTTAGTTTAAATGTTTTACATAATTGGACACATTTTTCTCACAAATATATATTGTATTTTTAGAAAAATAAAAATTATATGATATTTTCTAAGATTAAGTGAGATTTGGCTTGGCCTCCCCCTCCCATAAATGCCTCAAATAATTAATGGACTCCCCAAAGGTGGTATTTAAGTACCTTATTCTGGATCAAAATGTTTGCTAAAGTTCAACTAACTTTCTCTAAATAAAACAGCAACTGGCAAATTTAAATTAACTCTGTCAAACTAATTTTGATTGAAACTATATCATATAAGAATATTGTACTTAGTTAAAAATTAAATAATAGATTAAATAAAAAATATATTTTTTAATAACTACCCAAAAACCTGAAAAACTTCAGCACCTAAGAAACTTAAAGAAGAAATTACCAAAATAATGTCTGGCTTATCATACTCCATCTGAATTATAAATACTTATCTAATGTTAAAAATAGAGATACAAATAAGTGAGTGCTGAGCCACTATATATAAGAAAATTGGCCATAACATAAGAAAATATTTCTCAACTATTAAACATAAGTAGAAATAAGAAAAAATACAGAATATCACACTGACACTGTGACTACCAACATCTTGTTTGATAAAGAAGGTTTCACTTATTTCACAATAAAAAAGGGCTACTGTCAGCTATTTTATTGAACAGGTTATTGAACAATTTAATTAATATTGGGTCAGTATCATTCAAAACAGGTAAAGACTTATTTTTTGGTCCAAATTTTAATTTCATCAATTGACAATATCACTCTTTTATACAAAGAATGCACACATAAGCATAATGAAATTCTTTTTTGTTTTACTTACCAGTCGCTCTTGATTGTTCATCTCTGTAGACGGCCAGAGTCCTTAACGAAGCAGACACAGCTTCACTCAAGTTAAAAGCACAGCCATCCTCATCAGATTCTCTTAAGCATTCCTCGGCTAGAAGCCTCCTACCACCTAAGTTACGCATAAACATTATATATTAATAGATTGTGATTATGAACATTATACATTAGATCTAATGAACATTAAGGTTGCGTTCCAAATCGCAACGAGGAAGTTAAAAAAGTGGGTTTGGGACGCCCGGGGTAGAGTAATTTTCCAACTGTCAAGTTGAATTTTTACACTGCCATAGAAAAGGTTGAAAATCACTCCTGTCAGTGTGAAAATTAACTGTCAAACGCTCGTTCCAGAACGGGTTGATTTTTCAACTTTACCGGGCGATAATTACTCGGCGTGATTTGGAACATAGGCTTAAATTAAAAAGAAAAAGCTTACTCTGGTAGTTAGGGCCACTTGGTGTCGAAAGTACACTTTTAACATATTTGTTAAGTATATTATTATAAAGTGGCTTAGAAAATTGTATTTCATTGGTAAAAACGTCGTAGTCTTCCATAGCAATTATACTTAAATAATTCACAAAGTAAACTTTAAAGAATAAATACGAAAACCGTAATTTTTAAATAATATTTGACAGTTGATAATAGTGTCGCCGGCAATCAAAAACAAGACATCCTTAATCCAAACAGTGTTGCCACCTTACAGAAAATTAAATCACTAGGTTTGCTTTTAAAATCCCTATATTTCGGAATATTTACTTACTAAAAATGCGCTTCGATATGCTAAGGTTATGCTGCCTGAGTATGATATGAGTAATAAAATAATGCATATTTACAAGCTTTTGGATTTTTTTACAGTTACAAGACTAATTTTCTTTTTTATGATAAATTAATGGTAATCTAACTTCTAAAATATATTTTTTTCTAAATAATAATGCTTCTAATTATGCTTAATTTTTATCAATTTATGGGTAAGTACATGGCAGTCCAGTCTATAAGTCAGTCCAGTCAGTAATTGTGCTATTATAGTCCAATCTATAATAGCACAATTACTGATTCTAAAAAAAAATAGTTTTGGGACTGATACTTTCTTAAATTGTTTTCACCCACATTACTGGCATAAAATAATAATATGTAGTTCGTGCAAAACTTAATGCCGAAAAATCGCAACTTTTGTTCATTTTAAATCTAGAATATACCTATATAAAAGTATCAAAACAAGAGCCCCGTATCACCATTTGCTACGGGCCTCGCACTAGTTAGAGTAACGCGCCCACATGCACTTCTCAGTGCTCTCATTTTCACAGCATTAATTCTACTCTCATCTTTTTCCTATAAGCAGTAATGGAAGTAACACATCCTATAGAATATGAATACCTGAATGTGCATTATCAAATAACATCTTAATCAGATATTTGGGCAAAAGCTGCTACGAAAGTTTGGTAGTATTATTCTTCAAAAAGGGGGACTAAAACCTCCTTTAGTACTAAACCGAACCGAACAAAGACGAAGGTCTTTGACCGAAGCAGGGATAGTCCACATGCTCAAAGTTACTGAGTCGAATCCAAAATGAGGACTTTCGAAAGGAAACTAATAAAGTTATCGACATGAAGTGGTAGTAGTAGGTTAAAATAGCTATATGCATGGAAAGACAGATAAAATTAAGTACTGGAGCGCCATAAAGGACACTAATATTTAGCATTGTACTGAATATCAACTGATATGATGATGAACGAATAGGTGGTGGGTGACGCTGCACGTTCCCGTTTAATGCCATTCTTAATCTAGAACCCATCTATGTGTGGGAGCACACAGTAAACTAAAGCATTTATATACTAAAATTAAAATAGAAAATAAACTTAAACCTTAACTACCCACTGAATCAATGTTTTCTTCATATTTAAAAAAAAAAGATATGTTTGAGACGTCTGGGATTTATTTGAGCTAGATAAAGCTCTGATACACTTATTCTAGAACACGCGATTATGAGTGTTTTGCTAGAAGGTCGATAGTTACTGCCGAATTTTTATATCTATTGTGATATTTAAGAATAGATCACTAGGTCGCTGCAACTTTGATTGTAGTCTTCGAATCTTCAGCCTCTTTTCAAGACTTAGTATGTCATGACCCCCACGATCCCCTTTCTCGGACCGCCACTGAATGTAGCCGAATTACAGCTACTCTAGCCTAAAGTAGTGATATTTTCGCCCACAAGCCAAAATATAGCTTTTAATAAAATGAAAATGTAGTTTTACTCAATTCATTTATTTGTACATAAATAAATAAATTGAGTAAAACTACATTTTCATTTCAATCTGCTGAGCTCTTAAGAATTTACACAGGTTTTATAAGGACAAGAAAATGGCGGGGAAAACCGTTTTATTACGCCTTCCAAAGGCCAAAAAACGACTTCATCGCTAGTCATATGTTCGGAGCTACTTACCTAAAACAACCGACCTGAGTGAGCCATGATGGTTTGATCAAAAACGAGATTGACTTTAACCTAATTTCTTCGAATATTCAGTGATGTCTCTGTGATCCATAGAGAAAAACCTGGCAGAGATTATCGCATGGTAAGAGGTACGCTAAATACCTTGAATTTGAAAGAAGTCGCTTGATAAGGTCTACGCTCCGTCCAACGCGGCTCAATAGACAAATCTCGAAAGCCATAGGTACAACGCGATATGCGCCACTTTAACACATCACGTGTAGAAGTGGCTATACGGCGAAATAGAGCATTAAAAGTGTTTTACAGAGTCTATCTGTCTATTGGGCTACAACAGTTGCCAAGCAGAATTCGAAACTGGCAAAATGGTATTTTTTATTTTTTCTGACTGACTATGCAGTTGGCTGTTGCAGCCATTACTGCTTCACCGGGCTTTTTGGGGTGTGACTCTGAAAAAGCCTCAGCCCATATAGGGCCCAACGCTCAAGGGTTCCCCGCGGGCTCGGCTTGGGTTGTCGCTCTCGAACCCGAAGGTGAGTCACCGCCAGGAGGGGAGTTCCCTGTTACGCAAGTGCGGTTGCGATTGAGTGGGGGCGAGAAGCGCTCCGACACTCTTCGATACCTTGTGCATCCTTGCGGGCGCCGAAGAACCCGGGGACGCCGGCGACGTGTTAGGGGGGAGGCCCTATTATAGGAGGTCGTAGAGACTGATCTCGCTATCCGGACAGCGAGATCGTCATCTGGGTTGGAACGTTTTGGTAGTATAACAATAATGTTAACGTGTATATGACGCAAAATAGGCGGAAATCATAAAACTTTCATTCGTATAATAATCGAATAGACGTCATATAACTTAACAAGCATTGTAAAGTATATTTTTTATAACCTTAACATGGATGCTTGATATCAAAAGCGCAGGTAAACCAAACGTAATCATTATGTCACACTTATCTGTTTTGTTTGCTATGTTTGTTACTGAATTTTATTTACTAGTAAGTTGAATTCGATGTTAGAACTTTTAGTACCTACATTTCTATTGGGAAATTAATTTCTCGACGATTGTATATTTAATTTTTTCACAATTATTGAATGCCCCCTTCTAATTTTAGTAAAATAATATTATTATACTACATTTTTTATTGTTTTTTTTAATAATACAATAATGCTATTTAATGTAGTGATAATAACTATTATACGAAATCTTATAACTGTATGTTATGTAACACGACTTTAATAATTACTTTATTGTCCGCCATTTGTATGTACCGTAAAAGAAGTGAAAACCTAAAGCACAAAAGACATCGGTAAAACCATTAGATCAAAATGTTTTTAGCATTATATGCCCCTTATAGGGTTCCGTACCAAAAGAATTATTAGCGGAACCCTATTACTAAGACTCCGCTGTTTTTGCTCGATATTGATGACGGCAACAGGAAGCTGCTTAAAATATTCACAGAATATTTAGTTATATAGTCACTTTAAAAATAAATAAAACAAATATTCAAGGGGGGCTCCCATACAAAAAACGTGATTTTTTGCCTTTTTTATAGATTATGGTATTGTATAAAAGTCGTGTGCGTATCGTCAAAAGTTCTTAAACGAAACGTGTATATGACAATACGTCATGTAAGATGGAAATTTATACATGGCGAAGCTATAAGGGTTCCTTGTTGACTACGTAACCCTAAAAATGCTTCAGACGTATAGCTAATGTACCAATTCTCTGTGGGAATAGGGTAGACCGAGGCGAATCGGATCAGTGGGTGAATCGGATCAAAATAAGAAATTCGTTAATATTTTCAAAACGCATGAAACGGAATGCTAGCGAGTGGCGTCCTATGACCCCCCCTTCCATCCCGCACCTACCGCCATCGGCAGTGTTTTGATTTAACTAGTGAGTCAGTGTCAGCGCTGCTTGCCAGCAAGTCAGGTGTTTGTGTGCGTCACAATTTTGGCGCTCATCTAAGGTACATACCCACAGTTTTTTTGTTTCCCTCAAAGGATTTGTGTGAAAACTTTGAAATATAACACTTATATTGACTGGGAAGAAGTCTTTTTAAGAAAACATTTTAGTTTTTGAGCACAATATTATAGGTTAATGTGTAAAATATTTTTTCAAAAGTCATTAGTTTTGGGTTATTCGGATCACATCATCGGGGACGAATGGGATCACTTTTTCAAAAAGTTTTTTTTTTTGGATTTCTAAATATTTATACATTTTATTTTATTGAAGATGGTTCGCACGTACAAAAGAAAGTCAAATATAGGAGATTGGTGTCAAGAAAATATGAGAGAAGCCGAAAATAAAGTTCTCTCCAAAGAGTTAACTTTACGTGCATGCGGAAAATGGTGCCACGAAAAATGTACTGATAGAAGTAATCAAATTTCGTCATATGTTGTGTATGGTCCCATTCGCCCCGAGAATTGGGGCGATTCGGATATTTCTGTCTTTCATGTTTTTTTGTTATTATTTTAAAGTATTTATAAACATTTTCAGTTTGAAAACATATATTGCGTAGCTGGATAGTTAATGATTACCATTTTGTCAATAAAAGTTACATTTATTACACTTGATTTGATTTTTATGTTCTCAAATAAAAATTGATCCGATTCGCCTCGGTCTAACCTATTTAATCTTAAAAAACAATTTTCATGGAATCAAAACATACAGACACGGAACAATGCTTTATTCGACTGGTTGGGATATTTCCTCAAAAAACTAAAACGCGTGTTTTCTTTTTGCTTACAAACATCGTAAAATGACTCTGGTAGTATTCGAGGACATATTTTAGCAGTGTTTACAAAGACCTGTGAACAATACGAAGAATATTACGCATCGAAGTCATAGACCCATGGAAGGTCATTGGCATACCTAGACGATAAATAGTAACGAGTCACTTTATACGCTATAACTCTAATTTTTATAAAAGCTTTGTTTTTCAAAGATTGCAAACATTATTTAGAGTGGCACATATTATTTTGGATTTATACCTATATTTTTTACATCTTATAACATTAGATACCTCCTGGCTTTCTGGCCAGAGCTGAAGTGATATGAGTAACCATGTATCGGTTCAATCAATCGGTTACCCACGCACAATGAACCTATTAAGTGCGGAAAACATACGCCCAACTAATTAACTAAAAGTGCCAGTTCAAAGAATCCATGGGTCTGAGCAAATTCGCCAGCAGATATGCTAGTTATTGGCCCGCGAATTTAAACTTACCTAGAACCAGGTTCTAGCTCATTATTTTTTTTATCTTTTGTATGAAATAACAGTTAAACACGCACTTTCATTTCGGGTTGGTAATAACTACAAATAATGAACCAAAAATAATTGTCGCCACATTAGAGAGGTGGGAGTTAAGGTTAGTATTGATAGATAATACATTGTAATGGTATTACTGGCTTTGTCTTATTATAGGTAAAAGTAAAAGTGGCCGACAGCAGATGGTGGCTTACCGGCTTCTTTATGTTATGATGCTCTGAGAGAAAACTTTTTTAAAAAACCGCAATAAAAATCTTAATACCAATAACGAAGCATATATACGCAATGTAGTGTCGAATTCTGCGTATTTTTTTAGGGTTCCTTAGCCAACTGGCAAACACGGAACTCTTAAAGTTTCGTCGGTCAAGAACGGAATCGCACTGTATATCTCATGTTGGGTTAGGTTCAGTTTCTCTATTGTAAACGTAGATGCGGAGCGAGCCAAGCGAGCGGAGCTTCCAGCTAAGTTTTATATCACAATCTGTTCAGCTATATGATAATTTCTTTTCCATACTTGACGATCTGCCTAGGCGTCTTATTAAATGGCTAATTTAACCATATGTCTGCTACATATCTACAACATGCACTTAACGGGTTTTTTTTATACTTATGAATACACACAGCGCCGTCTAGCCTCAAAGTAAGCAAACCTTGTGGTTGGGTACCAGACAACGGATACAAATACATAAATATTCCTTTTTTTTTGTAAATACATACATATCATACATAAATGCACCCAGACTCAAGACAAACACAAAATGTTTATATTATGCCATAAATGATTCCCACTGCGGGAATCGAACCCACACCGTCTGCACAGCAGCTGGCCATACTACTAACTAGGCTGCGAGGGAGCCAAATTTTTATTTCGAACTGCGGCCCATAATATTTTAGTAACAAAGACACTTAAAAACTATGTTAGTCGTATAAATAAAATAAAATAACACTTTAATAGGTATTAAACTATCAATCTACGTCGTCTTATATAAACACTTACACGCCCTCGCAAAATGGGGTAATCGCTCCTTTTGGATGCTGCTTTCAATAGTCTGTTCGAGCTGCTGCACACAGCGAGGCCGTATCACTCGCGCGTTGCCGACCTTCAAAAATCTATTAATTTCTTTCTTAAAAAACTACATACTGTAGACCTGAGAGAAGTCTTTAAAGTTGCTTAATTTTTTTAATCGTATATGCTGCCGTTATGACTATTTTTCTACGTTAGTAATGTGAGGACCCCATTGAAATTTAGTAGTATCTGTTTGAGTACCTGGTTAATATCAGAAAATCCAAACTAGGCTGAAACAATTTTGAAAAGGAAGCCGATAGTAGGGTCCAGCTAGGGAGGGCAACATTTAGTAACCTTCTTCAAGTCTTTGCGTCGCCTGTACGCAGAGTCTGAAGACCAAAGTCTTTGATCAGGGCGTCGTAGGACGCATGACTTAAGCCACCGAATCATGGATACTACAGCGGGGCTGGTCCACAAGTTCAAAGTAGCCCAATGCGCAATGGAGCATGTTATACTCGAAGTGTCTCTGAGGGATTGAATCCGAAATGATGACATTCAAAAGAGAACTAAAGTCGACATAGCTCGCAGAACTAGCAACCTGGTAAAGTTGATATCAATACTCCTTAGTGCTTTTGATTTAAATTACATTTTATTTTGACACATGTTTGACAACGCAATACAATTTTATTCAAAAAAGGGAGTAAACTCACTGAAAAACATAAGCAAATCTTCTTCTATACTAATATAATATAAGTCCAGCTGAAGAGTTTGTTTGTTTGTTTGCTTGAACGCGCTAATCTCAGGAACTACTGGTCCTGTTTGAAAAAAATTTCAGTGTTAGATAGCCCATTTATTGAGGAAGGTTATAGGCTATATATCATTACGCTAAGACCAACAGGAGCGGAGCACCAATAAATAATGTTTCAAAATCGGGGTTTTCCTTTTGAGAGCTTCCGCTGTGTGCGCTGCATAAACGGTTAAAGTTTCACAAAAATCATGTATGACAGAATTTATTCTCTTTAAAAGTTCTAAAAGAATGTCCGGGACAGCATATGTGTATCTTCAAAGGTAGGCTCACTATAACCTTTTTTATAACCAAATTTGTCCTAAAAAATGCATTATTTGCGACGGTGGTTTTATAAACATGATATTAATCCCCATCCAAATAAATACGTTATTCATCACAAGTATTTAATTTAAAACAAAATTACCCTTTACATCATTCGATTTTAATGAATATCTTAGGACATATCGCAGTTTGAAATTAACATCGCAGCAAAATAATGATCAAGTACTGCACGCTCATTTATGATGTTCAGAGCCGGCTGACAGTCATGAGGGGGAAGGAAATATTTACACCTTCTACGTAAACAAAGTCACGGGTTAAAGTTAGCGTTAGCCCAAAGTAACTATTAATTTACTGACTGACTGACTGATCTATCAACGCACAGCTCCAACCACTTGACGAATTGAGCTGAAATTTAGCACACATATAGCTATTATGATGTAGGCGTGCGCTAAGAAAGGATTTTCCAAAATTCACCTTAAAGTTTGTATGATGCTCGCGAGGTTAATCCATTAGTTAATTAGTTTTTAGTAGTTAATTATTTATTATTTTTGAGAAAGAGAGAGAGAGAGTGTTAGTAGGTTGTTTTCTGTAATTGAGAAGATGCCGTAAGAATCCTACGCTGATAACCAAATTTATGGCGGGCGAAGCCGCTGGCAAAAGCTAGTCATTGTATATACCTACATAACGAAAATGCGTATCGAATTGATTGTCCCTACTTACTTACAGTACCTGGAAGACTGAGCTTTGCTTGTTTTTTTTTAACAACGCCATCTATTGTCAAGTAGCTTTAGCGTTGCTAAAAAACGCTATCTATTGTGAAATAGCTTTAGTGTTGCTGTGTCTGTAAAAATAATAGTGTTTCTACTCGCCAGTAGATGTCAGGAAGTCATATTTTCAAACGTTTTCTAAAAATGAAACCTAGCTAGATCGATTTATCGCCCCCGAAACCCCCTACATGCTAACTGTCATGAAAATCGTTGGAGCCACTTTCGGTATTCAGATTATATATATACTCTAGCGGTCCGTACCTGTTTCGCACAGGTGGACTTTTATTCTTGAACATTTTGAGATAGGTACGCGTAAAGTAAATGTACGATACATGCATGACATAATTAGTTTGTTTTTTCAAATTACAATTTATATTTTTATCCATAAACCTGTTTATATTTTCAGTCTTTTTCCTTGAAAAAAGTCAAAATATTCAATGTCGGTTGCGTCCGCTGCGTAGAGAGGAGCAAAGAACCGCCGTGCGTTTGAGCCGATCACGTCGCGTAATAGACGATTTTATTTAGTTTGAATGGAATGTCCGATTTGAATAATTCAAAAAGTAATCTACAAGTTTTAAAACAGTGTTGAATACGAAATGATTTATTTGGATGAGGATTAATACAAAGATATGCATAACATGGTCTGATTATGATCGGCATTTCTATGAACTTTTTAAATGTAAAAGAGTAGTTATAGTAACATAACTACAATAGTGAGACATATGGTATCGCGAAGTTTTAAATAGAAATTTAGAATTTTTTTTTGTTCTATCATCAAATTAAGTTTCCGCAGAGCATGCGATGAAAGACATTTCATGGCAAATTCTTTTACATCTTGGGTTACATTACTGAAGTTTTAGTAGGGATCTCTAATTTTCCCTAGTAATAAATATAGGACTTTGTTACTCAGGGATAATGTAGCATTCTATTGGTGAAAGAATTTTTTAAATCGGTCCAGTAGTTTTTGAGTTTTTTCGTTACAGAAATACAAATAATAAAAATTATAAAAACGTTCAATGGAAATGAAATTTTACCGTGGACACTGCGCACCACCGCGCTCGGCTCACCCGCCCTTGCCTTGAACATCTACGATAAAATCGTGTCGCTTGACTGTAAATTATAAAAGCGTCCACTTTGATAAAATTTTGCAGGCGTGCGTAAGGTTGTTTTTCTTTCGCTCGAACTCGAAATATATTTTATGCGTTATTTATTAGCTCCCAAAGTTGTTTTTTTCCACCCCTCGAAATTTTCAATTGCATTTTAAAACCGGAAAAAAATACTATAATAGAGCTTTGAACCTTTTACGAAAATTTATTTAAATAAAATCAATTTACAATTGTTTATTTGTACCTTATACATTTATTTTCATACTACAGAACCCTAAGGTAATGTGTGTACGACATGAAATTGGCCATTTTTAGAGTTCCGTACCTCAAAAGAAAAAAAATGAACCGTTGTGTGATCACTTTGCCGTCCGTCTGTCTGTCAACACCCTTTTTCTCAGGAACGCGTGAAGGTATCAAGTTAAAAATAATATCAAATAAGGTTTACGTCCGAATCTAAAAAAATCAAGTTTCGAAGTCAACGCAATAAAAAAATACGGCCATATTCGTCGCATGTTTTGACATTCACAAATAAATCAAAACCTATGGGGTACTTCCCGTTGACCTAGAATTATGAAATTTGGCAAAAAGCAATGCCATGTCGCACACAAACGGAAAAATCTGAAAACCGTTAAGTTGTTGTTACATCACAAAAAAATATTTCTTTTGCGATTATAAACTTTTTTATTTGCAGCTGGTAAACTAACCGCGACCTACGACTATGTATTGGGACAAAAGTTAAGATTACCTTTTACGGAACCCTTGCAGAGTTCTACCCGCACTTGACCGGTTTTTTTTAATAATATCAGCTAATCTAACGCGGTTAAACACTAATGCTATATATGCAAAATCTGTCTCTTGGCTGCAATGGGTCAGTAAGTGGAACATTTCTTGACTGCTAATTTACTTTCACTTATTATTAGTCTTAATATAATAACCACCAAATACCTAACAACATGAATAACTGTGGTCACAAGTAGGCTACGTAGAAATAAAGTAAACTTTATACTTACAACTTTTTATTTGTAATAAACATGAACAATGAGCAAATTAGTAAATATTTGCTAGTTTTTTTACTAGTAAATAGGATGAACATTTTTTCAGCCAATTATTCTAAACTAATCTTCAAAAGTTAATATATTAGTTAGAATAAAAAAAATGTAAATCTTTAATTGACTGATATAATATTCTTATCTTATTTATAAAAAGTGTAAGTGGCACTAATACAGATAAATGAGAACTATAAAATAAAAAAATTACTGTAAGTAGTGAGTAAAAATCTACGCTTTCTAATTATTGTGCAGTTTATAAGGCACACCAATGAAATCTATTGTATAACGTTTTACTATGGCCAAAACTTAACAAATAAAATACATATAGGAAAACAATTTTGATTTAGGTAAATATATGTACCTACAACAAGGAAAAAAAAAAATAGAATGTAAAATAAAATGTAGTGTTTTTAACTAAACATAAAATGAATACAATACTGTTTCTTTTTAATAAAACATAAAGGCAGTAACATAATGTAGCTATTGTTAAACTAGTAGAAGCGTTAAGGTACTTAAGTTATACTGTAACAACAACAGATAAATAAACTATCCAAAATTATTCAACATGGGTTAGGAATATTTTTTAATTAATCGTGGATCAAACTACAATAAGTTACTAGTATTTATAAGAAAACTTTCAAGTTCGAAAATTATAAGTCCCAAGACTTTCTAACATTACAAGATATGTACCTACCAAAAATGTATTAAAATTGACTACTCTATAACATTTATATATAAAAAAAAACTACAAATTCACAAGGCATTTGTCAGACATGACTTGAAGGCACAAATGATATAATTTGAATCTAATTGAACTTCTTCAATATTCATCCATACATAAATTAACTGAATATATCTACAACTTTCTATGTAATCACGTCTTTAGCTCAGTTCATAGCTCATTTTGCAAAAGTTTGATTCATCCAAGCACCTCATCACTAACCCTATACCGTTTTATATTTAAAAAAAGTGATTTAACACTTAAAATATACATCTAAACATTATTATGATATTGATATATTACAATATAACTCTTATTGTTTAACTATTATTGCCTTTACCTATAAAGATTTAGTAGCAAAAACAAAGCTAATAACTAAATACTGTGTTAAATAAATAAATCTTTTTAACATAACTTTGTTTTAGTTTTGTTTGACAAAATATACTGTCACATGATTTACTTGTATTTACAATTCCAAAAACTAAGAAAAAAAAGGCTTGAAAACTATCACATGATTTCTTAGTAGGCAATAGCCAACATAAGATTTACATAAAATGTATACAATTATAAAAGTTTACAGCAAATACTGTGAATTCCATAGCAAGGAATTAAGTAGCTGCTATTGTGGTGTTTACAGTTGCATTTATTCGAGTGTATGCATTCATCTATGCTCAAATGAACATTAGTGTAGGCGTTTATACAGTCGACAATGCACAACCTCACTATATAATTAATATATTCCATCTCACATGATTGCACAGTTACTAACACCTGTTACTAGTGCATATTGAAGATAGACTAATTTACACATAAAAAAAGAAAAGATTTGCACTTAATGCATAAACATAATCACATAGACATGTTTTTGGAAACTAAATTGTGGCACTCAAGAAGTATGGAAGCAATTTTTAAATATCTTGAGTGACATCAAGACATGTTATTTATGCCTATCCTCTTGCTGGCAGGGGAAGCATCAAGAATCCTTTCATTAGCTTTATCTTCTTCCCTGAAATGGATTCTTGTGATTACTATATCCCCTGTGCTGAGAGTTTGAGACCCAACTTCCATCTTCTTGGTTACATTGAGATCATTGTTACATTTATTATCATCAAATGTGGTATTATGGCATCTGCAACAACAGTTTTTTCTATCTATGTCCCCAATATTCAAAATCTGACTTAAGTTGGACCAATCCTTGTTTTTGAGCAATGGTAGTGTTTGTTCCATGGTCTGAGAAAATTTGTCCTCCAGTTCCCCGCTAAGTGGTGCAACAGCTGATAAGATTGCTTCAAGACGATTTATTTTTTCAACTTTGTCCATATTTGTGTCTGACAAAATTTCATCCATCATTTGCATAGACTCTGTGAGACTTGGAGGCTGAGTAGAATGCGGAGAGGAAATGGAGTCTGAAGGGTTGGATTCTAAACTAGCCATGTCATTTTCTCTCTCATCATCATCAGAATCTGAATCCTTTTCTTGGCCTATAGATTCAAGTTTCTCCAACTTCTTAGATATTTTGTGACAACCTTTTAATTTCTCTTTCTCTTCCTCAGTGAGTTCTAAATATCTCAGCAACCTTATTTCCCTATTGCTTAACACAATATTTTTGGTGGTTTCAGCCAATTTTTGTTTCAGCTCGCCAACTTCTGTATTTATTTTCCTTTGCCTTTTTCGAAGTTTCACTTCTGTTGGCTGAATATGCATGAGAACTTGTTCATTGCTTAGTTCTTCAAGTAAATGGAGATTATCAGGTCTGATATTTGTTGACATATGTGCATATATTGCAGGGTTGATCAATGACAGTACATCTGAAGCTGCATATATAATCATATCTTTCGTTAATGGTCTCCTGGCCCAGTAGCGTTGATCTCGTCGGTAAAGATTTTTGAGCTGCTCTTTCATAGGGTTCATGGGAGCATTGTAAAGCTCACAAAGTGCATTCAGACTAAGATTTTTCACCTTGTAAACTGGTACACACTGCTGCTGCAATTGCAAAACGGCATGAGCTGCCTGAGTGTCAAAAACATTTCTTAATGTGATTTCGAATTGGTTGTGCAAATTAACTGAATCATTCCTGCAATCATGAATTATTTTGATAACATTCTCACTCTCCAAAAGCTCCTTAATTTTACCTTCAATCACCATTCCCGGACAGGTCATGATATCTAGTATGAAAACTTCTCCGTTTAAAGTTGCTATTTGACATAGTGTCAATACACCTTTTAAGCCCAGATTTATTCCTTCGCAATCAAAGGAAACAATGCTTCTACTGTTTCGCTTTACATTCATGATACTGTCAATAAGTGTGGCACACTCCCTTACACTGGCTATAACAGTAGTGCACTGAAGTACTTTCTGTCTCCAAGCTTCTCCCATTATATTGTTTCTTAGGCTCGGAGTACCATTGACTTCTTCTGAGCAGCGAGCATTTAAATGATTGTTAACTCTGTCCCTAACCATGTTTTCTGCTAAGTTCTTAATAACAATAGAGTTGATCCTTTGTTTAAGAGTTTGATTTGCAATATTAGCCTGTGGGCCTCGAGGAGATTCAACTGGACTGAGTATTCTGTTAGCTGGGCTTCTCATGCCATCTGAAGGAGTGGGGCTCACAACTATAGGGGGAGCGGGCGAGGCTGCCTTCTCTTCAATAGCAGGCTTTGGTACATCAGTCTTAGGTTTTACTTTAGCATTTAAATACAAAACAGGAATTTTTGGTTTACTTATAAGAGTTACAAGATTAGCTTGCACGTGAAAGCTGTCAGAAAACAACTTTAAGAATGCGCTCAAGTCAGCAGGAGACTTGAACATCTGATACCAATATTCTTGTGGAAAACGGGAAACTATCAAATGGAAGAGTTGATCTACCATTACAGGACCTTTGGCCTCGATACACTGAGCAACATAATCTAACAATTGTTGAGCTGTATCTGTATTAATATTAGCTACAGGTAGATTATGAAAATGTTCAGAGTTACTGTGCCCATTACCTCGTATGTGATTCTCGCTGACTAGAACAACATTATCATCAATGATCTGGAAAGTATCTGGATGCTTTAGAAGGAAATCCTTAAACTCTTTGATACGTTGACCGGAGATATGACGCACTTGCGGGGATGCTTGGCTACGATGTCCAAGTAGACTCTTGATAGGCACTTCAGTTCCTTCACCATACTGGATCATCTTGCCCGCGAAATATTCTTTAGCTTCTTCGATGTAATCATTATTGGAGGACGCGCCAGCTCCGGTTTGATGCTTCTGGAACGTGTTGATATCAACATAGTCCCCGTCTATGTTGAACAACGCCGGGTACTGAGCCAAAAATTTCTTAAGGCCCGATTGTGACCCGCCAGCGATCTGACGCATCTCCTTCGTGAAGCCTTTGGCACCAAACTGGCAGGAAAGATCGTGCAACGTTCTCGGCTCGCCTTTGTCGAGCAGGCGTTCCACGAAAAACAATAGAGTGAGGTTTCTTGCGAGCTCATATTCCATTGATTCCATTTCCCTGCAGTTGGTGCCAATTATAGAAACTTACGCTAAAATTTTTCTACGTATGTGTCACCCACAACACCATTAATTTTTTTTCGCAGTTCAGTCAGTCCATCGCATCGCACCATAGAGAATAGATGAAAGGAGAGAGTAATGACTGTTATGTTATGGCGTTCCAGATTCTAGAACTCTAAGGGTGGCCTCAGACAGCCGGAATGCCTGTATTAATTCAGAGACAGAACTTAAAATCCTAAAAACAGAACTTGCCTTATACCTACTTTTCTTAAAAATTTATATCGATCACTTCGATAGCTTAGTTCAAGTCAATGTCTTGCTCGAAGCGGCTCTGATTTTCGTTATTATTTATACTCTGAGGCGATGTTGCTAGGCCATCGCGAGTTCGTGCGCATTTTGTTTGAACGAACTGTTGACGGTCAAACAGAGGTGAAGAAGTGTCCTAAGTTCTAAGTGTCCTAACTGACATTCGCGCGACCAAAATGTTTAAATTGGTTTACGCGAATGTTTGCATGTGCGACCAGTCGCACGCAAGGGCCGCTTAGCAAAGCGGGCGCGACATCAAAGGTTACGTTTCGTGGGCCCTGCTCTTCCGCCAATTTAAGATGTGATTTGTAGACATTGCTCACTCGTTTATTTTTATTCCGCAAACTGTAATTTAAAGAGTTTTCTTGCTTTCTCTCTTTAGGATAATGTAAAGGTGACTCTTACGTTACCGTACCGTACGTCAAAATATTAATAGTGGAATTCACCATGTAATCACCTATTTTTGAAAAGGCACTTTGTAGTTCACCAGCTTTTTGAAGTGAAAACTTCTTTAGCGGCGTTGTGCACTTTTTTTGGTATGGGTAAAAAATGATAAACTCGCGTCAGGTCACGTGTCCTAATCGTAGAAATTCGTAAGACGGAAACCGTAATGCCACGCCTATTATAATTTTTATTTTTAGTATTCGCGATTATGAGTAGTACAGGGAGGTTGGATATGGAATTTTAATTCTATGACAGATTGCGATGTCAAATATACTACGTCAAAAAAGTAAATAAACAAACATTATTATTTCTTGACAATGTCAAAGACATGTCTTGTGACATATTTGAGTGTTAAGCGCGAATCGTGTGTAAAGGTTTTCACTTCTGCCGGCACTCCCGGAGTGCAACTCGTTTTTTTTTTTAAATTAATTGCTTTCGGAATTCGCACAAAAGGTATACGTATCAAAACCTGCCGAGTAATTATCACCCGGTACAGTTGAAAAATGAACCCATTTAGAACAAGATTTGGACAGTTAATCTTTACACTGACAGTGGGCGTCCCAACTTTTTGTCAAAACCATCAACTTCCAACAACTACTTTTTTAACTTCCTCGTTGCGATTTGGAACGCACCCTAGGGTAGCAACATATGTCCCGAAAGTAAAAATGCGCATCTCTTTCAATGTCCATTGCCTATGCAATGATGACAAGCGTGCACACTCTACTGTTCACTTTTAGCTCAACGCTTGTCTGAGACTTCAAAAAAAAAGGTTAAAACGTAAAAGTTTCTATACTAAGCTAAAATGTCACGGCTGGCTGGTTCTCAAAAAGAGTATCAATATTATTGATTGAAGTCTGTCATGTCGATAGTAAAAATATGTTATTTTTTAAACTGACCATTTATTTTTTAACTCAAAACGGGACATCGGTTTATTTCTGTCAATAATTAAGTTTACAATGACAACACTTTTTAATATTCATTATTTAGAAAAAGTTAGTAATTTGTGTTCACAATTTGTTATGTATAAAAAAAGTTAAAATACATCTACTCTAATATAAGGTTGAACTTCGCACGTAACGTTTTATGGCACTTACGCATAGAGTACGTACGTTTTAAGCAAGTTTTTTCATGTTTTTAATTAATAAAAAAAATTGGCCTTTGTATAGAAATTCAAGCCGATTTTTATTTCAATATGAAACAATACCGAATTAATGGATTGAAAAAATAATTGGGTTCCCTGACAAAAATCGAGATCTTAGACAAGTAAACTTAATTTTCAGCACTTTTTTGTGATTATTTCAGAATTATTTCCTTAATTTATGAACATATTTTTAAAATTCTGTACAATTTTTCTTTCTGTGATTTGTAGTATGTACCACTTCATCAATCTAGAACAAGATGTTTCTGTTTTGGTTAATTAGGGTGTAGGGTCTTAAATGTATATACACTATACTCTCAATTTTATTAAGGATCCTAAAATAATAAAATAAATTATTTGCATCGCCGATCGTCGGTCTCGCACCACTCGCGTCTGGCTGCGAGCCCCACACTTTTTGGAAAACGGGACTTTTATGCGTCCCGGGGCTTAGTTTTGGGACAACGGGACAGGTAACTGAGAAAAGGGACAGTCCCGTTCGAAACGGGACGTATGGTCAGGTTAGTTTTTTTATAATTCATTACAATATACGTTTTTAATGCTTTACTGTTGCGTTTACTATATCAAGTGTCTATTTCGTATAATATATTCATTCCAGGCTATATGGAACAAATTTCCAACAGGCTTTCAGAGCGTCTAAAGAAGCCTGGACCAATTAAAACAAACAAATACTACGAAGTTGTTTTGTGAAGTAGAGAATTTACGTAGTCTTTTCTCATATAAATTATTTGTATTTAGTAGGTATCGATACTAGATCTGTGAGCTATCGCCAGGCCAGGGATTTAGCTTCTTTTTGACATTATAATAAACTCTTCGGATACAGCTCTTCTGCTGTCTATCGTTATGGTAAATACCTGTATTTTGTGGTTATTAAGCTCTCCGGTGGGAGGTCACACTATTAATTCACACCTCTAGTCACAACACCATTTATATTGTAATTTTATCCAATCTAAATATGAGTACACAGAATACATTCTTCCAGACTTTAATATTTATCCAGACACAGACCTTCAGGGACTGTTAACGAAGAAAGATTTTCTATATATGTAAAATTATATATTTGGAAAATATTTACTATTTTTTGGCATAAAAAATGTCTTAATCGATATAGAAGCATATCGTTTTACAAATGAAATTTAAAAATTGGCCGAAACAATATTTTTTTGTTGTATGGATTTTTTTAAATATTTTGCTTGGTAAACACACCCCTCTGTAGGCCCCTCTTGTTCAGCTCGGGGCAAAAAGGGAAAAATTGCACTTTAGGCACTTTCGTCAAACATGGGGGGAAATTTTTTTTTTACAATAAATAGCTATTTTGGGGCCTACAAATAAAAAATAGGGGTGTAAAACAATTTTTTTTAGCAAGCTCCTGCCTTAGCCTTCGTGGTTATTTTTTTGTTATTTTTCAGTACAGACTTTTTTATTATAAATTTTTTTTTTGTTTTTAAAGAGAGAGTGATGAGTGCTTAAGGAGATGCTTCTATATCGATCAAAATTTTTTTTAAGCAAAAGTAGCTACCCAATAAGTAAATATTTACCGTATATTTAGCATGTATCAATAAAGATCTTTGTATTTTGTAAGATTGATGTACTAGGACTTTAGAAGTCTCTAGTAGTTGTGTGTTAGGAATATATTCAGAAGATTCTAATTAAGTTCTTGTCATCTACAGCTGGTGTTGGTGCTTGGTGACCTGCACATTCCTCATAGATGCAGCAGTCTTCCAGCTAAATTCAAGAAGTTGCTGCTACCAGGAAGAATTCAGCATATTTTGTGCACTGGGAACCTTTGTACTAAAGAGTCATTTGACTACTTGAAGACTTTAGCTAGCGATGTACATGTTGTCAGAGGAGATTTTGATGAGGTTTGCATTAACACATCTATTTGCATAATATTATTACTCTTACTATAGTGGTGTTTTTTGACCGACATAATGTACATTATCTGCTTAATGTTGATAATCCAACTAAAGAGAATAAGGCAAAATTTATAGTGTGTCATAAAGAATGTATGTCTTTTGAACTTAGCTGGATTATGACACTAAACATATTGAAGCAGTGAAACGTAAAATGCACCATTTGCTAATTTGTTTATGTATATAACTAATTACAAATACATTTTATTCAAATCATGCTTAGGTTTCAATATTTGAGGTATAATATGAATATATATATTAGTTTCATCAATTGGTCAATATGAGTGAAATTAGGCTTACATAATATAAGCATATGTAAGCGAATGAACTACCACATTTTTTGTTGTGACAGGTGCAAGCAAAATCAGTCTTAGTGTTGGAACAAAGTTTTTGTTGATTTTACATGTTTCTTGTTGTACTTGTTGTAAGAAACAATCTCATAGTGTGTGTGTGTAGTGAGTGATACTAAATTACTCAGTTTGGTTATTGACGGTAGTCTGCTATGGGGCAAAAATATAAATTTGCTATCCAATAAGCTAAGCTTGGCTTGCTATGCAATAAGAGAAATCAGAAAAATAACAAATGCAGAAACTGCTTGAATTGTCTACTTATTTCCATAGCTTAATGTCGTACAGTATCCTGCTTTGGGGTGGAGTGGCTGATATTAACAACATATTTCTCAGCAAAAGCATGCAGTTCAAGCTATATACATATACGAAAACATAATGTTTGTTCGTAAAATTTTTTAAGAAAAAGTCTGACCGTAAATACACAGATTAAGGACCAATCGAATTCTGAGAGATACAGGCTAGAAAAAGTCAGAATTTCATGGGCTATTGTACTAAATTTTATAACAAAATCCCTACAAAAATTCCTAGATTTAAACCTAATTTAAAAATTCCTTTAATAAAAAAAGGATCCTATCAAATTAATGAGTATTTACAAGACGCGAATTTGTGGTCGGCTTATCCTAAAAGTCTGTGATTAAATTTATACATACATTTAAGGCTAACTTTTTGACTGCATCTTTGCTATGAAAATATTTGTTTATACAACTTATACTATTGTATTTTATTTTGAACTCAAACTCTATATTATTGTTACATTTAAATTATTTTTTTTATATATGTGTGTTTGTAAATTTTGTATATCCGCTTACTAATCTATTATTTAAAAATTGTATGACTTTCAAAGAGTGTACTGTTTGTACTTATTTTGAATAAAAATTATAAATTGAATTGGACAGATAAGTAGTACTCACCACTGTCCAAAATTACTTAAACAAGAGTCCATTACCTTAATCCTTCATCCTAAAAACATCATGAAAACATTTAGTCTGTTTGTTTGTTATTCCTTGTCATATTGGAGCATTCAATTGATCTGATTCTTTAAGGGGAAGTTCAAGCATTCGAGAAGGGCATAGGATATTTATATCTCAATTGAGAGTGCTTACTAATAAAGGAATCTTCATGGTTGATACTGTGGGAAACTTCATTAAGTAACAACAGTGTGACTTGAGTTTTGAGCAACAGCTGAAAAGACAGATCACAATTTAGAAAACTTTTAAGCCATTGGAATCCTGTGGCAGTGACCAAATAAATTACACCTATGGGTCAGCTTATACCGAGACGCGTCGCGTCTCGTTGCTCGTAGCAAGATAAGACGCCGCGCCGCGCTATGCTATCTTTTAGCCGCTTCACGTCGCGTCGCGTCTCGATATGAGCTGACCCTAAGGGTAACAAGTTATTATTCTAGTTCAAGCAATAATTATAATAATTCAAGAAATAAAATGACAAAACAAGAGTTCAAAGATTGCATACAATATTTTGGTCTATAAGTGTCAATTATAAAATATGTATGCGTAAAAAAACAATATTTTCAGAACTCAACATATCCAGAGCAAAAAGTGATAACAGTTGGTCAATTTCGGATTGGCCTCATTCATGGACATCAGGTGGTACCTTGGGGAGACGAGGAGTCCTTGGCTCTGGTGCAGAGACAGCTGGATGTGGACATCCTCATATCAGGGCACACACATCGGTTTGAGGCCTATGAGCATGAGAACAAGTTTTATATTAACCCTGGCTCGGCTACTGGGGCTTACAGTCCATTATTCAGGTATAAATATTATATTTATTGTAATGTCTTAGCAGATTCTAGTTTTGAAATTACAGGGTTCTTAGTAGAGTTTTTTAAGACAAGGTCCTTAATAATTTTTAAAGGAGATTTTTTTTTTGTTGTCCCAGTTATAAAGTGTATATAACATTATTGCATAAAGATTATTTATTTATTTATTTAATATCTTTATATAAAATAAGATTATATACGATCCTTTATAAATGAATAAAGATTTTGATACTATTCTGTCGAATACCGTACAGTAGCCGAATATTCGTTGCAAGTCTAAAGTTTAACGTAAAATTTTGCTTCAATAGCTACTTTCTTTGATATTTTAATAGGAGGCGTTCTAATATGGTGATTTGTTGAGTGGTGCTATTTTCATTGTTATTTTGTGTTGTTATGGGGTTATCTTTTCCAGTACGTCCTGCTGTTACATCTGAGTATGTGGCTTGAGTTTTTTGTCCATTTTCAGGTCTGAGTAAATTGTAAGACTTGGGGCTGGTGACTGTGGGTTGGGAGGTGGTAACGCTCTTGTAGTTTTTGTTTACAAACCCCATGTACAGGTGGCCGCCCCCCCCCCAGAATCCGTGGGGCAACCTGTACATGGTCTGCAGGGTCGGCACAATCATGTACAGAGAGGGATTCTCCGCATTCTGCGGTACCCTCCTGGGGTAGTTTTGTTTTTGGTTCCGCCATTTCATAAATTGTAACTGATCCACAGTTTCGTCTTTTCTGTCGAGGCACGCCCATGCCTACTGGTTTTGGTTCGCGCTAGGTATTTGATTTCCCTAGTACCTCCCATATCTGGGGGGCATTCCCCTTTCCACCGCCTGGGGACGCGGTCGATGGAAGTCTAGCAACTAGTGTGGAGACACGACAAGTGTCTTGAGTGTATGTATTTTTCTATATATAATATGTATGTATTTGATAATAAAAGGATTTAATAGTAACGGCGTCTGTTGCCTGATACCCATAGCACTAACTTAGTTTGAGACAAGATGGCGCTGTGTGAGATTTCCTGAAATAATTAATTATGTATTTTATATTTTTTTTTATTTTCAGGAATGCAACCCCATCTTTTGTTTTGATGGATATCCAAAGTGGCACAGTTGTTACATATGTGTACAAACTGCTTGGAGATGAAGTGAAAGTTGAGAGAATTGAGTACAAAAAGGCGTAAATACTATTTTGTATAGATAACTGTAAAAAAATTATTTTAAGAGGAGAAGTTAATTGTTGTTAATTTTAGTTTGAAAAAAGTTGGTCAACTTTGTACTGACCGGATTTAACATAAATTTTAAGACGTACACCAGTTACTAAACTGTCTTCAGGATATCTTAAGATACTCTCAATTTATGTGATAATGTTGTGTTGTGTCTGCCCATAGACATAGACAACAGAGAGTGGACTTATATCAATGTATGAAGTAAAAGAAAAAATACGATCTGAAGCTAGTAGTTGTCTTTTGATACATTTCCATCTCGGCGCTTTGTTTCTTTCTGAACAGTGGTAAATTTCGTAAGACTGCCAATGGCACAGTCCATGCGTATGAATTACAGTATCTCCCAAGTCTATGGCCCGGATTAATAGTCGTGTCTTAGACAAAGTAACTTTACTAAGACAGAAAAGCTAAGTAGCATACGTTATTTTACGTACGTTAGCGTTTATTGCAACGTAATAAAAGTCGTAACTTAGACAAAGTATTACTTATTGCTAAGGCAGGGACTTAGTTGGAGTGGTGTAATAATAAACACTGGTTAGACATACACACATTGACTAATCACGCTCTTATTCTTAGCTAAGCCCGAGTAACGAATTTCCTTTACTCAGGACAGTCTAAGCACCTAATGTGTCATGAACACATAATAGAACATGGATTCAGATGCTCAAATATCCATTTCTATGCTCTATTTTTCTAGCTGCTTATGTCGTCTAATTTTAGGGTACCGTAGCTATATGGTAGAGGTGCGAGGAGCTGGGGAAATAATTCTATTACATAAGTACCTACAGTACCGTCGTCGGTGCGCAAGTTAAAACTCGCACTCGACCGGTTTTTTGCTTATGGCATTTGATGCACGCAGGCACAGGTTACAAGCCATACAAGCGTTGTCGATAAACTTTATCAGAACAGATAAATTAATTTTCTTCCATGGCTATCATAAATAGCTTTCTGTTTTAGAAAATCCGGTAAATATGACTAATAGCATAGTATGTATTGTAAAGAATTCTCCAAGTAAGACTTTCAGAAGTATTACTTAGCAACGACTATCAATCCGGTCCGGGCTTTTGTGTCTGCCACACTACAAAAAACTATACAGGGGAGTATATAGACGATTTAGTTTGTGGTGTGCCTGTACACACAGAATTATTGTTTGTTTTTTTTTGGAGAATTCCATTGTTAGTTAAAAGGTAATTTCTTATAAATTGTAATGAAAAAAATGTGCTAAGACTCGTATTTAACAAGTGTAAAAATGTTATTTTCGTATACTTTGATATAGTTTTAATAATGGTATGGATATATAATTGTAAACGGCATGTAAATAAGTTCAAAGTTCAAGTAAAGTTTTGCTAGCCCTGCCCTGTCCTTACAAAGTCTCCCTGTGTGTAATACTGTAGGCTACTAGAGAGCTCAGCATTAATAATTTAAAATAAAATTAACAATGTTCCTCCTCTACACCAAAGTCCTACGTGATAGGTGAACTCATCGTAACAATACTATTTCTTTATACAGTGTATTTTGACTAAGGCGGCTTTATCATATGTCCTAATCGTAAATTACCAACATTTAAGTACCTAAGAAGTGACTGGTAAAATGAAACCAGGGATGTATGACGAACTGTAAAAAGGCGATCATATGTGTGACGGCAGGATGACAGATATCGTTTTTTAAAATTAGAAGAGGAGTTACTTTTTTAGTTCCCGGTTAAACCACGCTGTTACACAACCGTATATTTTTATATATGTACCTGGTACTTTTACATATTATCTACTCAGAGTGTAGCTGCAACTATTTACTATTAAAAAACATTTACAGAAAAGTTAAATAAGAGATGAGTCAGTTAGGTCGTTTCAAGTAACTACTTTGCAGCGGTATTTTTAGCGGTTTTGCTACGAACTGTTCCAGAAGCTTTTTGATGTAAACATTTATGTGAAAAATGTTTTAAATTTCTCTCTCACGCGTAAACTCTCATTCCAATTGTAATAAGTTAAAAGATTTGGAGTATAAAACTAACAACTCCTACCAGTGTCTTATATAGTATACTTTTATTTTGTATTATATTTAGTAGATATTTATGTAGTTGTTTTTGTTTGCTGAACGCGTTAATACCTCTGTTAATATCTAATTTATCGCGTCATAATATCGCGTCAAGTATGGAAATGAAGTCCTACATGCATATAGGCACGGATTAACGCACCCAATGTCCTATTGTCCTTTTATAATAAAGTTGCAGCTGAAACATTTAATTCTGCTGGTAAACATTTTAAAATAAAGATGAAGATAAAAATATTGTAAAACTCGAAACCCACTGAAAGTTACATGGGACAAACCTTTTATATCCCTGTGTTTATTGTTGAAAATAATTTCTAACTAGACGTTAAAGTGTATATTATGTTTATGTGTATTATTTTTATAAGAAATACATATTATATTAAATTTATCTATTTTATAGGGAGTTCATTGATTTATTTGCTGAAAAATGTGTGTGTGTGGGAGCGAGAATCAACCAAATCTTAAAGGTGTTTTGGACTATCTCATTTGAATTGAATTTTTGAAAATTAAGAAATTATCCAAATTCCGAAAAAAGTGGTAATCGGTTGGAGCAAGGTCCGGGGAGTATGGTGGATGACGGAGACTTTCCAATCCTAGCTCCTCTAGTTTCGCCACCGTCTGTTGTGCAGTGTGTGGTCTAGCGTTGTCCTGAAGCAGCAGTGGGCTAGAGCGGTTTACCAATCTTGGCTGTTTAACGGCTAGCTTTTCCATCATGGTTTTCAATTGTCGGCAATACAGATCTGCCTTAATCGTCTGACAAGATTTTTGTAAATTGTAGTGTATGACATTAACGCTAGTCCACCAGACACTGGCCAGTACCTTTTTTTGAGTCAACTTTCGCTTGGGGCAGGATTGAGGCAGTTCTCCTGGATTTAACCACTGTGATCAGCGATGAGTAATGATACGATTCAAAATCCCCTCGTTATTGTGACGGTTGAGTAACGTGACGCAGCAGTCGATGCGTGATTGTTGGTTTGCTTCACTTAGTTCATGCGGTACCCATTTTTTAAGCTTTTTCACTTTCCCAATTTGTTTCAAATAATTCAAAATGGTTTTATCAATTACACCGATGCCTGCAGCTAAATCTGACGTGGTTTGAGATGGATCCGATTCCACGATAACTTTCAATTCGTTATTGACAACTAGGGTCTCCGGCTGACCACGAGGTTTCACTGAGAGACTCCAACCCGCTATCACCGCCCTAGGCGAGTGGTTTCGGAAATGGAGAATCGAGGTGAATCCCGACAAAAGCTCTAGGGCGGCCTACTCCCCTTTCTCTTTTCGGTCGTGCCATTCCCTGGCAAAATAAGACCAAATATCTCGGTGTGACCATGGATAGTCGTTTGAACTTCCAAGCTCACACCAAAATAGTCAGAGACCGAGCCGCTTTTGTCCTCGGTCGTCTCTATCCCATGATAGGCAAGTATAGTAAGATGTCGCTTAGAAATAAGCTAAATCTTTACACAACTTGTATCCGCCCCATACTAGCTTATGCTAGCGTAGTCTATGCGCTGTCCAAGCGCAATCTCCACAAACTCCAGACCCTCCAAAACCGCTTTCTCAGAGCGGCCTCTGGAGCCTCTTGGTACGTTCGCAATGCGGACCTACACAGAGACTTCGAACTTCCCACGATTCCCCAATACTTTAAAGACTTGGCAGTCCGCTTTTTCGAGCGTACGCAAAATCACCCGAATCGATTAATTGTGCAATCCACAACGTATCGTCCCCCCGATCGACCCGGTCGCGGTCGTACAACTATTGTTAGGCGGCCTCGGCACGTACTAACGTCCCCAGATGACGATCTCGCTGTCAGGATAGCGAGATTAGTCTCTACGACCTCCCCGAATAGGGCCTCCCTCCAAACACGACGTCCCCGGGTTCGTCGGCGCCCACAAGGATACACTAGGTATCAAAGAGTGCCGGGGCGCTTCTCGCCCCCACTCAATCGCAACCGTACCCGCGTAACGGGGAACTCCCCTCCTGGCGGTGACTCACCTTCGGGTTCGAGACTCACTCCGGTCGAAGGGACGTCCCCGAGAGCGACAACCCAAGCCGAGGCTTCCCCCGCGGGGAGCCCTTGACGAGGTTTGTTCTTGAGGTCAAAATTTCAAGAACGAAAGCATTGAAACTAAAAACATACTGTGTTTTCTTTTACAGTGACTTCTCCGTACACATCATTAATCTTAGAGCGCTAGTGCCACGTAGAATTCGTATTCAAAAATAATGCGATATTTTATGTTTTCCATATTGAGCACAAAACGATGTCAAAGCAAAATTGAATGACGCGAAAACAAATGAATTATTACATTCGAAACACAAATAGACAAGCTTAAAATTGAAATAAATTTGAATTTAGAATTTTTAACCAAACGCCGGCTTTTTGAGATCAGAGTGGCTAGTTGTATAAAATATCAATTTCATATGTAAGGACCTAATATAGTTGAACGGATATCCCATGGTTTCGTAAGTAAATTTCTTAGAATGGTCGAAAGATATCGAAATCTGCGTGCAATGTAATTTCCGCTACGTAACTTTTTAATGTTACATACTTTATTTACTTTGTTGACGTTATACATAGATCGGGGCTGTTAATTAAATCGTTTAAAACTGAGAGACCTCGATAGGGGCCTTTAAGAGGATACACTTCGCGGCGCATCGCAGCGGCCTTCATACAAACGAATTTCTAATTTGTTTTTGACATTTACTGATCAATCACTGTGAAATTTTTCATTCATTAGGTTTGTGGTTTTTCCAAAATCTTGTAAAACGTTCTATTAACTAGAAATCTTTTTTAAAACCATTTGTATGAAAAACTAAAATCCTGTATAACTTTTGAACTATAAAATTTTATAGAAAACTGGCACACTGCAGACCTAGATATTTATTACTAGAACATGTCTTCAAAATTTCGTGGTGTTTGATCAACAAGTGTCAAAAATAAGTGAAAAATTCGTTTGTATGAAGCACGCTGCGAGGCGCCGCGAAGTGTATCCTCTTAAGTAATTTATAATGTATGGCTTTTGCAATGTACCCGATCATGCGGGTACATTAACACCGAGGTTATTATGTTTACGGAAAACACTGTACTTTTTCGAATTGTTGCATCTGGCACCACTTTTAATGCGAATATTGAAACTTGTAAGTGCTTTTGTGTTAGTTCAACGTTTAGCCGCCTGCCGTATTTGTCGTTGCATTCCGCAGTGCGTTCTAATGAGCGAAGGTTGGAACTTGGAAATACACACTCGTAGAATGGCACGAAGTGTCTTTGCATTGGTTCCAAAATTAAAAAAGATATTTATTTTCCTTTAATGGAACACTGGGTCTGAAATCTGAATCGTGTGACGTATCGTCACATATGGTTTTGGGTGCAGATTCTATCATGAATACGGATTGGAAACGATGATAAAATTGTCTATGATGAAAGCTGGCCTATCGTCGTGTTATCATCATCTACTAGGACCTGCAGCGCTCAAGCTGGGTTGATTGATTGCTCTATACAACCGTTCTATTACTTATTATGATCGGTGGTAGCCTAGGGGTTTAGATTTCGCTTCGCGATCTGAGTGGAGAAGGTTTGAGTCTTTCTCTTGTCTATACACTACTGGCTTTTCGATGAAGGAAAACATCGTAAGGAAACCTGCACACGTAAAGAGACGAATGTGAAATGTAAAGTCCTCACTTGGCGCGCGTGTGGACTATGGCTTAAATCGCTCTCGGTGAGAGGGTAGGCAGAGCTGCAATAGTGGGGACGTATTCAATGAGCATAGCATAGCCTAAACATTTATTTCATTCACACATAGGCTATAGTCGGGTGAGCTCGTCCCTCATCCCGCCGCGCACTTTACCTCACAAGTGCTCTTCGCTGGACGTCTGAGTGAGATTATTGTGTAGGTTGTGCTATGAGACTGGTAAACGATTACTTTTAATAGAAGTCTTGCAAATTTGCAGTGTAGTCTAGCTCTTTGCAACCTTCTTGCAACGTTATTGCAAATCAAATTTAAGTCGATAGCATTTACAGTTGCTGAGAAAAAAAGCTGTGACATACAGAGACGGATAGATATACCAAAATCACACTACAAGAGTTCCCTTAGTTTCCACAGCATTAGGAAATTTGTTTCTAGTTTTTTTCCTCCTAGCTCTTTGTTTTATTTCGTATCCAAAAAGTTATTTCAATTCCATACATCAGCAGTGTTAAATGGAAAACAAACTAAGCAAAGCTTGTGCTTTGGATTCCAACGAATACAAATACATATATATACTTTTTTTGGTAAATGTATAATATTATACATATAAAACACTCAGTCTCAAGACAAACACAAATAATAAATGTTTGTCTTGTACGGGAATCGAACCCACGACCCTCTATTCAGCAGTTGGGTTATTATCCACAGAGCCACGAAGATACCCAACCCTGACTCACTTCTAATAGTACCTCATAGGAACCGGCAATAGGTATATATATTATTTTGTCCTGGTCGTCCATTTTACCACTTATTACTTTAAAACAGGTACCTAATTCAGAACGACGTGCTGGGATAATCCAGATACATTGCCGTAGATATCTTTCTCGTATCAATACAAATTCAATACGTGCAATTTCACACGTGTTTCTCACGTATTCCTATTTATTACTTCCGAGATAAATAAGGAAAACAAAAATAAACAATTTGTTATCAATAACTATACAATAACAAATACGGTTATCAGCTGCGTTCTGAACCCTCGTTACCCTAATTTGCAATTGACAGGGCCTACGTGGACTTCTGAACGTATTACGTTACTTAATAGTTAATATTGGAATGTTTGTACCGTAACACAAGTTAATCTAGTCAATTATATTCAAGCAAAACTAGATGATATTGCTATGGATTAGAGAGGAAAATTGTTTTACAAGTATTTTATATAACCTTAAAATATTGTTTACAAACAAAACAAATTACATACTGGCTGGTTAGCAACACACCTTGGAAACCTCCCGCTCGCCTGACGTTGAATAAAACCAAACCGGCATTCGAAATTCAAACCAGTCGATAGTAGCGCCCTTTTGTATATTGACGTGTAAGTGCGTTCGTATAAAGTTGTCTAGTTTACTTTTACTTTATTTATTTAATGTGAGAAGTTTTATTAGATACGTGGTCAGTGATTATTAAAATTATTGGGACAATATGGCGGTCTCGCTCATGAGATTTGGACTGAGGTCAGCTTTTTTAAATTTGGAAAGAAGTGCAGCAGTAATTTCGGGTTGCAATACTCAAAATCAATTAAAGGTTTGTGTAGATTTACAATTTAAAACGAAAATGGATTTATGAAAAAAGACTTAATATATTGTAGAATAAACTGTAGAATTGGTAATTTTAAAAAACAAAAACTGGTCTGCCAACCTTAAACTCAAAGGTACCTGAACAAGTTTACCTATAACTCGTTCCACTTGCAACTACTTAAATGCTGAACTATAAGTTTGTTAATATATATCTATTTGGTTTTGGCATCCGACTGCAAGAACCAGCCTGTAACTTAGCTTTTCTATGTTTCAAATTATACTAAACGAACAGCAATTTCTCACGCAGCCTGCTTTTTAATTTACTTAGGCACTAAAATTAATTTGTAAATAATCTATTCTTTAAAAGACTCACCTCAACACTGCATTTATGTCCCTATATCGATGCAATACGTTTTGTGACTCTACTTAAAGTCAAGCCTTTTTTTATTCTTTGTCTTTACTTATTCAGTGCGTTATTATTTTGTCACTAATTATATGTGTTACCAGTCTTAGTGCCTATGTCCTGACTTTTGGTCTTTTTGAGGCACCGGCTTTTACCCTCACCTCACTTAGGCGATTTTCTTTCGAGCAAAGCGTCATTTTAAAACCTTTTTAGTAAAAAAGCATGTTTCATTAGATTAAAGCGGGATAAAAATATAGCAAAAAATATAATATTTAAATGTATTTATTGTTATTAGAAAACAATCAAGGCAAGGTGTCATTTAATCCATTGAACAATTGTCTCTTGCATTTGAATCCAACCATCAAACCAATTGATTTCCTATGCAAAAAACGCGTCTGTGGAAGCAGTTTCAGTTTGGGATACTTAAAGTGAAGGTGTCCTTCAGTCCCAGTAAATTATTAAATTATTATTAAAAAAAAATCTAACTATAAATTTAAAATTACAATAAAGCGGGACGTCCCGCCGCTGCTCTGGGTACCTACTATTATATATGCACCTAGCATTATATCTACCTAACTATAAAAAAACCTTTTTACATCGCAATTATACAAAACTTGCCAAAGTTAAATGTGTTAACACTTTCATATAAGAATTAGCCGTCCTAACATAATATTTGCGCCAATTTAAAAGAATTAGTTAACATTGGGCACAGACAGCAACAGAGACGATAACCTGACCCCTTATCATTCCCCTATCATGTATCCTCTGAAGCTAATGCCATGGTACACGCTATTTTGACCCTTATAATCTTCGTCTTTCAAGTTGAAATCACTTGCACGGAGTAATAAAAACGATAGTCATACAGTTTCGAAATAATGTGGTCAATTGTATGTAAATTGATGAGTATGTAGGTATGTATGTATCTGATTGGGTTGGACTTGAATAGTTACTGGGATTTTAACAACTTTGGCTTATCTGTAAAACGAGTAATACTCAACTAGTTTAGAGTCACATAATATTCTGTAGGGCTATGTTCCAAATCACGCCGAGTAATTATCGCCCGGTAAAGTTGAAAAATCTACCCGTTTGACAGTTAATTTTCACACTGACAGGAGTGATTTTCAACCTTTTCTATGGCAGTGTAAAAAGTTCAACTTGACAGTTGGAAAATTACTCTACCTCGGGCGTCCCAAAACCACTTTTTTAACTTCATCGTTACGATTTGGAACGCACCCTAGATATTCTTTTAGCAGAGCGAAGCGTGACATGGCTACCTATATCTCACTAAAATTTATTTCCACAAATAATTCCTGCTATAAGTGTATTTTTCGCTAAAAACGACCTCGGATCAGAATTCAAGTCGTCGCTCAAGCAAAAAGCAAAAATTTGAATTTTCATTGCATTGATCACATAGCATCGGTAACCATCCCACCCCGATTTTGCCCGGAAGCAAAATCTTGCGCTTGTGGTCAATTTTACACCAGCGCGAAACAGGTGCGGAAAATACAAGAGTTTTTAGTAAAGTCCAGTCCCTAGTGACCACAATGAAGTTAATAGAGTAGTCATAGATATAAGCTTGTATGAAATAAATAGAAGATACCTATTCATAGCATAATAAGGGATCGTCAGAGTAAATCCAGTCAAAAAAAAAAAAATGTGATCGCAATCAAATCATTCATACAAAAATATCATCTCGAACCCGAATTTTCCAAATAACTTTCAATTTTTTTTCCCTTGAAAATCTTATTCAGACTTATTTAGAAGTTTCAAACAATATCCATTTCGGTACAGCCATTGCAAGTGGTGTACATCGCAGCATTTCATTTTATTTAAGTAAATAGATTTGTTTACAATGACTAAGTGAGTAGGTAGGTATTATCAAAAACAATAAATTAATGATAAAATGTATACGTAAAGTGTTAAATAGGTTTCTGTGACCTACAAATTTACAAATATGTTTATTTAGTAGCAGAATGCATATGTGGTTGTAACTGAATACTTGCAATATAACAAACCACTACCTTCTCCCGCAGCTGAGCTCGCGGTAAATTCGGTTAACAGCGTGGGATTTGTTGGGCAACTCCGCTCCGAAATAGAAAGAAAGTCAATTATGTACTCGAATCGAGATGAAATAGGCTCCAGAATTTAAGTTAGACTCTGCTTTAACTGAACATACATTCATACATACAGATAGACAAACATTTGTTTTGGCTTCTATTGCTTTTTTAAAGATCTCCCATATTATTTTCTCTTAAATGTCTACTATGTACTTGTACATATATCGGACAGTTACTACAGTCTTATTACCTAGATAATAACAAGTTCACTCAACAATGCGCTTTACCCACAGAAAAACATATTCCCGTGGGAACTTTCAGTCGGGATAAAGGTGTTCTTTGTCCTTGTACAGCTACCTCTAAGCCGAAAATCCAACTAACGCAGTCCTTAAAAAATATTCCTGTGGGAACTCCTAATCGGGATCAAAAGTATTCTATTTTCTTTTAAGAACCTTTAGCTATATCTGCGCCAAATATTAGGTCACCTTATTAACCAACCTTGGGCTTGGAACGTAAAGGAGCAGCCCATTTTTCTTACGACTTGATTTACAAACATAAATATTTAGAACTAAAACTAATTATAATCAAAATATTTTATAGCCTATGTTACTCAGATATCGTGTAGCTTTCTATTTGTAAAAATAATTTTAAGAATCAGTTCAGTAGTTGCAGAGATTACCCTCTACAGACAAACAAACAAATGTTTTCTCTTTATATAGTAGTATAGAATAATTGAGATTAATGTTATACTAATATTAACCTTGCGTTATCAGCCTCATAACGTCCTCACAGTTGGTGAATGGACTACCGTCATACGTCCTCACGGTAGGAGAATGGACTACCATAATAAGCGAGGGTGATTTGGGGCACTGTCCACACATGGGCAGTGAGGACTGCGGACTTTACATACGTTATTTTTGACGTATGCAGGTTTCCTCATAACGTTTTCCTTCACCGAAAAGCCAGTGGTGTGAATAATCAATGTACTTGAGAAATTTAGAAACAGACTTATTGCTACACGCCAGGGTTCAAATGAACCTCCGCCACTTATTTACGATTAACGATTTAAAAAAATAAGTTTTATTAAAAAATCCAGCTCAAATGGGCAGCGTTCGGGAAATCTTTTCGTCCGAAATACTTCATGAGGTAATCAGTGCCTAAAGACGGAAGCCTTCAACCAATGTGTGTTGCCAGTGATAACTTACGGTACCTACAGGAACGTGGTCTCTAACTGTTGGCCTCTTAAACAAGCTCAGAGTTGCTCAGACAGCTATGCTTGGTGTTTCTTTGAGCAATCAAATTACCCACTTAATATTCGCCAAAGAACTAAAGTCACCAACATAGCTCAAATAGAATTCTGAAGTGGCAATGGGCAGGCTACATCACTCGTCGAACCGATAAGTAATCGTCGGGTAAAAAAAAGGTTTTCGAGTGGCGACCACGGATTGGAAAGTGGAGCTTAAGACGTCCTCCACCAGATAAACAAACCAGGAAGGATGGGCGCGGGCGGCTCAGGACCGGCTGTTGTGGAGACATATGCGGGAGCCCAAGTTCAGCAGTGGTAGTTTTCCGGCTGAAACGACCTATATGTACTGAATCATAAAAACCCATAAAAATCAGTACTAAAATATTATCAAATAAAAAAAGAATAAAGCAAGGTGTCCATACCAATTCTTGTATTTTGGTTTTTTTAAATGTATGATATAATATAATATCTTGACACAACAATAATATCTTGACCGTCACAAACGAATAAAAATTTAATCAGACTTCAAAACTCTACTAAAAAGCAAAACGTTACATGAACATTGAGCTACTTTCGTGTTTTTATTGCTTTGAAGTCGGATGTCTTGCCAGCCTTCATACATCCCCAACCTCACTGTTGGGATACGGCCTACCTCATAAGCGAGGCTGATTTGGGTCATAGTCCACACGCGGGCCTAGTGCGGATTGTGGACTTTACATACCTACGTCTTTTTCTTTTCTTTCTTGATATATATGCAGGTTTCCTGACGATGATTTTTTTGTGACGTTTGCAAGTTTCTTCACGATGTATTTTTCTTGACGTATGCAGGTTTCGTCACGATGTTTTTCTACACTTTTGAAGTCGGATGCCAGTTGACAATTTGTATCAATTTTTCTTAAACATTTTTGGCATCAAAGCGAAAAAACATGTATCTAGCTTAATTTTCTGTCAGATGTCTGCTTTATGGGGTTATTTTTTTACTTTTTAGTCGAGTTTAGAGGTTGGATTTAGTGAACTAATTACTTTGTTACATTTTAGTAGATCACCAAAGTATCGAACCGAACACATAAACTTAGAACTACATTTTTTATCTTTTGCCTACGGAACCCTAAAACCTTCCGGCTGTATCATCAGATCAGTGTGATGGTGCCATTTTAGAAGAACCATTTATATTTTCTTTGTCACGTCATCGAGATATCTTCTTATCGCCACACTTGAAATAGTTAACATTAAGAACTTCCATCTGTGGTCTTTTTCATCAGTTCCACTTCACCCGATATACTTCCTAAATGCAAAGGCTTGATTCGTTACTGAAAAATGGCTATGTGTATGCTTCTAATAGTTGAGAATTTTCTTCCTTATAGATTCCATTGTCAGAACTGGATTTTGATAAAAATGGGGCCAATCTGGAACTATTCCTTATCCTTTGAAATAAAAAAATCTTTTTCCAAATCGGAAATCCATATAAATGACAGAGTTCCGTGGTGACTACTGGTGACAAAAATTAAAAAAAATAATTGAGTATTATAAATCCGACCCTCATTTTACCGCTATTTTAAACCCGGTAAACTCAGTTACAGGTCGTCGCCCTCCTGGTTCACCCAGGCTACTTACTTAATTTCAATAAAGCTGAGTGGTTTGATGTGTCTGACAAAGTAGATGATGAATTTAGCAGGCTTTAGATATTTGACTTTCCACGTTAGAATTACTTGATTAGTGATACTAGGTACCTACTTCTAATGACACGATATTTTGTTAAAAATTAACTGCTAACGGAACGCGGTCATTGCAAAACCGGTAAAAATCTGCTATTTCATCATCAGGCGGAGTGGCCGTTAATGTGTAACCTTACATAATGGAATTTTTTAACGGTTTGGAAAAAATACTCTTTCGTTTCTCGTATAGGCCCATGAGCCAGCACCATATCACCGAGTACGGAAAAAGAATGTGTAAAGTGCGTATCGGACCTAGAATTATACAGGGTTCTGCAGTCAGTTGTTTATTTTTTCTTCATGACCTCAAAACGGGTTATCACAGAATAGAATATCCACAAGGGTTTTTATTGCTAGTTTCCGCCTATGGGTCTGTACTGTACGCAACTTAAGGGTAGGTATGCCAATGCATGGCTTAAGTGAGATAAGTAAGCACAGTAATGAGTGCACAAGTACGGGACAAGTATATCTCCTATTTCCAAGACTATGCGGAAATATCAAAAAATAATTATTTCAAAATTAATAGCAAACCTAAATATATCTACGCGATCACAATCTCGACCAAGTCTAAAGCCTGTACTATGTTTTTCAATAATTTAAAGCTTATAAATATATAGTTGACGAAAGCCTGCTAAATTAACTTTATGGAGGACTTTTGAAAAAAACTACTGAATAAAGTATATGAAATCATGTCTTAGGCCTCGTCACGAGTCCCAGTAGGTACACTCGTATACTTTACTAGCCGACCTGGCAGACGTTGTTCTGCCCCATACGTTGCTGCTACCTTTCGTCGCATCGCTCGCCCGCGCTTTTACAGCGTTTTCGCTTATTGATCTTGACTTCTTTTCTTTTTGTTCGGCTCCTAAGAGTTGTAGCGTGGTGTTAAATAGCCAACCTACCTCAAACTAGCTCCAGAATTGGGCTATCAAATGCGATATGAATTTTACAAATTCGACTTGGAATTCCAGCGATTAGCGCGTTTAAATAAAGAATAGTACCTATAGATTTTATTGTGTGTTTTTTGCAAAGACGTTTAATATCTATTTTAAAAAAATCCCTGCAGAAACATTTATTTCTCTCAAACCAGCATAGGTTAATTTTTTTTTGACTTTTTTAATAAATGTGACCTCTATCTAAAGAATTCGCGTCCTATGCTTTTCAGCTCATAACTCAAAAGTTTGACGATGTGACAGAGTGGGACGTACAGACTGGACTATCTTATAATGGGTCCTTTTCGGATAAAAGAACTGAAAAAACCCAATTCAAAGCGATACTTTTTCGGCTAACTGTTACCCTATATTGGTTTTGTTACTTAGGTGGGCATGTGCACAGGGCCGTAGCTAAGGGGGGCATTGTGGGGCAATGCCCTACCTTGAAATACTAATGCCCTACCTTAAAAGTACCATTTACTAAAGTATAATATACATAAATTGTATTTCCGTACTATAAATTAATACCATTTTGCGCTTGTTTTCCCGCGATCCCTCCCAATTACCTTCTAACTTAATTACTCACGCTCACAAGCAGGTAAAGTAATGAAAGATAGAAAAAATACTTGCGCCGTCCCCTGTGCATGAAACCACCGCTGCCCTACCTTAGATTTAACTCTAGCTACAGCCCTGAATGTGCAGAGCACTGTGAAAGGGCACAGTGCGTGACCATTTAGGTTCCAGGGTAGCAGGACAAATTCCCTTCGATGACGAAAAACACGATAATAGTAAAAAATACAGGGCGTAATTTCAAACAATACCTCAGAACCAATCAATAAATTGGGAAGAGCTGGAAGAAATTTTATACTTCGAGGTTAGGAACTCTACGTATAAATATATAACGCCAGTTTATCGCGTCGCGCTACGGGTACTGACCGAGGCGTCGAGATATAATTTGCAAATTGGTCCATGGCCACTTCAGTTGTCCACTGCAACCAGCTTTGTCACATTGATATTCATATTAAAGGCATTATGTGCGAATTATTTTTACGAATATAACTTTTCAATATCTTATCGATGTTAGTTACTTATTAATTATATAAAAATAAACTAAAAATTCACCTTAGAGTAGCGCAAAATCAAAAAGAGGGCCTACGAAAATGCTTAAAGATATATATAATTTAGCTGATCTAAAAGGGGAACTCAATTTTATTTATTTATTTATTAGTTCTTATTCAAGTAGGTCACCTTCGGACACTTTTGAACGTCATTTTATAAAAAACAAGTGTGAATTAATAAATATAACATAACAAATATTTGTCAATAAAACTAAAAATAGCTAAAGCTATAAAATATAATTTTAAAAATTTCAAATTTGATCTGCAGATGATATTCCAAACATCCTTGTCTCCTATATAATCTAAAACTGTACGAGTAAGCTTTTTTAATTAGAACATGTTTAACATATTGCTTAAATTTAATTAGAACATGTTTAACATATTGCTTAAATTTGCTTTCAGTAAAATCAGTGATTCTCTTTGGAATTTCGTTATAAAATTGTATACCGTTTCCTATAAATGTCTTTTTTTGTGTCTTGTGCAGTCTAAAAACAGTCATTGCGAGTTTCCCTTTATTTCTAGTATTAAGGCCGTGTATCTCCCCACGTTTTGAGAACAAATCAATATTTTGCCGCACATACATTATGTTGGCATAAATGTAAGTAGATGGCATAGTCAAAATGTTAATTTTTAAAGAGTTATCTTAGAGATTCACGCGCATTCATCTTGTATACAGACCGAATTGCCCTTTTCTGCAAAATAAAGACCGATTCCCAATCGGCGGCTGCACCCCATAATAAAATACCATACGACATAATGCTATGAAAGTAAGCATAGTAGACTAACCGCGCTGTTTCAACACTTGTTAGCTGTCGAATTCTTCTCACTGCTTCTGTCTATAATAATTAATATATATATAATTTTTTAATAAATAAATATTTTTTTTTTGAAAGTAAGTTTAGGGTAAGGAGCATTCACAATGGCCGGTTATGAACTACCCGCTACCACTGGCTTTCTGCGGCTTGAACCAAGTCATCTAAACACCGGGTAGGAGGCCGTTCCACGCTGCGTATTCCGATCCATTGTCGCCACTGAAAAATCTTTCATCGTCATTAGTTTTCGGTTCGATGTGATCTCGGTGCTTATTGGGAACAGTCTCGAGCTCTGGAATCCGAGAGAAAAATGTATGCTAGTACATTCACGGGTTTCAAGGGGTAAGTCCGACTTCCATACATTTTTATCTCGAATTTCAGAGTTCAAATAGCTCGAGACTGTTCCCAATACGCTCCCTATGCTATCTCGACGGCTTTGGTTCTTTGGCGAATTTACAAGTCTACCTACCTACATATCTCTCCATATTACACTGAGGACTAGGTTAAGCTAACCAAGCAATATTTGTTAGCTATTTTATTTCCCGCTCATGCATAGGGCACCGTATTTCGATGCCCTCATCTAACCGCTAAAGTGTATTGTATACCGCTTTGTAACGTAGCATTAGTACTTACAACTTCAGGTTTTACAAGCGTCCATAGGCTGCGGTGACCGCAAGCTTGTTTGCCACCTTTAGTGGTATGAAAAAACTTACAAAGGTTAGGATCAAGTTGGCACCCGCTCTCGTCGACCTTGCGTGCCGGCCATTTTAAAAAGCCGACTGCATTCGGCGGCGACGCATGCCAACTGCATTCAAGTTATTGCCGTTTTCTTTAAGTTTAACTTTCCTCTGTCTGTTTGCTCATTCAATCAACCAAATACCTATATATTTGGGGCATATCTAAATAGTGACCGATGTATTTAATAAAATGAAATGATGATACTTTAATTCAAAAATAAAATTTTTACCTTAATTAAAGCTTTTGAGCAGGTTTGATTATCTACTAGCTGATTGGGCAGACGTTGTCCTGCATGATATCGACTGCAGCGCCATCTGCCGGGCTGATTTGTGAATCCAAACCATCCAGGGCGCCACCCAAACGCAAAAAAAAAAAACGTTCAAATCCGTCTAGCCGTTTAGGAGTACAGTGGCATACACACATACAATAGAATTATATATATAAAGATAAGTACATACAAGATATTTAAAATTAGATCATGAAGACGGATCAATAGCGGATTTATGTATTTAAAGACCACTATTACTTAGGTAGGTACATATTACCTTAAATAGGTATATTTATATTATACCTAACGGAATATATTCAGTTTGTAATAAATAGGTCGTTGCATTAGCCACTGCTGATGTCAAAACTAGGATAGCACAAAACGATGATGATAAATAGGAAATTGTCCGATTTTGATACTCTATCTATAGAAGAACTAGGAAGAACTTCACGTCCATTTGTCGACTCGCTCTCGACGCGGCTGCGATGCTTCTCATACAATTTTGGACGAATGTTAGACTAGGTTAAGTCGCAGTCCGCGTCAGTCGAGTTGTCAATTCAATCGGTAATTGTAAAAAAGCACTATGATGATCCTCTTTTTACAAAATGAAGGAAAATGTCATATTTAGACCGTAATTCACAGTTTCCTATCATAATAATTATGGTCATACGAAATGTCCTTCTAAAACAAGCCGGAGAAAGTTTGGTCATTGTTAGAAAGTCTTACGTAACAAGACGAATCCAAAAATAAGCACACTTTTAAAAACTTCAAGATATTGCTAGTGTTCAAATATTGCCAGGTTGATGAGTCAATTGGCTTTTATAATAATTATTATTGGACGAAGGGCCTTCCACTTTGAAGCATGAGCAGAGATATAGATCCTATATCTATGCTTAGAAGTACTTTATAGTAATGCCATTTAGGTTAAGTACAATATTTTACTACCTGCCGTTGTGTTATACTGTATGGAAGAATGAAATATTAAATAAGGGTTCGCAAAGTAGTGAAGATACTCGCGTGATGCGACTAGTATCGTGTTTCTGCACAGACTCATGTATAATGCATAACAGAACGCGGTCAAGTCAATGCACTTTATCGTGAGCGCAAACGCACGTTTCTGCATCAAGTTATGAAATAAACTTGCCTTTGTATAGGCAGAGCAGATATATTTTATTTCTGAGATGAGGTACTAATGTGATTACGATATGTATAAGTTAACGTTACATAAATGAAGGTGCCAATTTAAAAACTGTAATGAAAATGTAGTAAATAAAGGTTTTTCAAATGTTGTAGGACATTTATAATTTGGACAGTGCGAATGCGCTAGTACATCGCAACAGATTTGGGGAGTTTCAGCTACGAAGGGCTTCCACAAATATTGCTACTTTTGTCGATTAGCTACAGTACAGTACATTTGTCGATCAGCTACAGTACAGTACATTTGTCGATCAGCTATAGTACAGTACATTTGTCGATCAGCTACAGTACAGTACATTTGTCGATCAGCTATAGTACAGTACATTTGTCGATCAGCTATAGTACAGTTACCACCGATAGGCAAGTGAGTCGAATCACTAAGAGATTCCAACCCGCTATCACCGCCCTAGGCGAATGGTTTCGGAAATGGAGAATCGAGGTGAATCCCGACAAAAGCTCTGCCGTCCTCTTTTCCGTAGGCTGCCCTCCGCGGCCAACTCCCCTTACTCTCTTCGGTCGTGCCATTCTCTGGCAAAATAAGGCCAAATATCTCGGTGTGACCATGGATAGGCGTTTGAACTTCCACGATCACACCAAAATAGTTAGAGACCGAGCCGCTTTTGTCCTCGGTCGTCTTTATCCCATGATAGGCAAGTACAGTAAGATGTCGCTTAGAAATAAGCTGAATCTTTACACAACTTGCATCCGCCCCATATTAGCTTATGCAAGCGTAGTCTTTGCGTTATCCAAGCGCAATCTCCACAAACTTCATCTACACAGAGACTTCGAACTCCCCACGATTCCCCAATATTTCAAAGACCTGGCAGTCCACTTTTTCGAGCGTACACAAAATCACCCGAATCGATTAATTGTACAATCCACAACGTATCATCCCCCCGATCGACCTCGGCACGATCGAAAAACTATAGTTAGGCGGCCTAGGCACGTACTAACGGCCCCAGATGACGATCTCGCTGTCCAGATAGCGAGATTAGTCTTTACGACCTCCCCGAATAGGGCCTCCCTTCAAACACGACGCCGACGTCCCCGGGTTCGTCGGCGCCCACAAGGATATCAAAGAGTGCCGGGGCGCTTCTCGCCCCCACTCAATCGCAACCGACCGCACCCGCGAAACGGGGAACTCGCCTCCTGGCGGTGACTCACCTTCGGGTTCGAGACTCACGCCGATCGAAGGGACGCCCCCGAGAGCGACAACCCAAGCCGAGCCCGCGGGGAACCCTTGAGCGTTGGGCGCTATATGGGCTGAGGCTTCTTCAGAGACTCGCCCAAATAAAGTGTGTTGACCGAACTTTTAAAACTTTTCCGTAAGGTGAGCGGTAGCTATTAAAACCAAAAATTGCAAATAGCCCGTTAAAAGCTACGGAAATTGATTTCAAGTCCATTAACATTATTTAATTACTTACCTGCTTCAAATGTTCTTCATGAATACCTACCGTATGTATAAATTTGATTTCTAAAGTGCCAATGACATTGCGTCTTGGTCAAGTGTCTAAAGACGTAGTTATTATATTCTCTTTGGTCTGAAGGACATCAGCCGGGCCGTAGGCATATTTGACACTTTAGTTGTATAAAAAACTGTTCTTAATGCTGACAAAATACCTAATAATCTGAGGGCACGGCAGTTCCCCCGCAAGTCTCGAGCTCAGGGCAAACGCCGAACTACATTTTTGTGGAATCATTTTGGTGTATTCTCGTGCGTCTCTCTAGCAACACGGGGTTAGAACTGTACCATTTAAAGATTAGGTATAGCTTCACTCGTTTGCTATAAATTAAGCTCAAGAAAACAGACGTGATTCTACAACATTTTCAACGGCACAAGTCACAACTTAAAAATTAAGTTAAATTTAGGATCATATAATTAAGCACAGTAGTTTGTAGATTCTAAAGAAAATAATAATTTAACGAGTAAAAGATTTTAGACAAAATTACTACTTTTTTTATATTTACCTTCTTAAATCTGACTGTTAATGATATTTTATACTACTTTTAATAGACAAATCAACGCAATCCAGGCTTGGCACGTTTTTTACAGCATGTTTTGGTTCAAATATTGATAACGGTAAATACCTAGATAAAATGGATTAATTAAGGTTCTGATATTTTATAAAAAAACATGGTCAACATCAATCAGGTTTGTTTTAATTAAACATACATGTCTTTTGGGTGACATTTTGTTTTATACTTCTGGTCAACGACTCTAATATTAGGACTTTAAGTAAAAGATAATCGGATGGACCATACACATCATATACAGTTACCATATACAAGTGGGTAGCTACAAGTTTTGGCGGTGTAAGTAGGCTACTATACACATTGGGCCAAGGTGCTGGGCCAGCATGTTGGGCCAACGTGTAGATATCTACTTGGCGGTATGTTGATAGTTGGCGAAAACACTGGCCAGCCAACCGAATAGTGTCGGTTTTCCATGCACACATCAAAGGATCTTGCCGCGCTCGGCAAATAATGTTCACTCACACGTTGGCGTCTTAGCAAAGACGCAAGAAGCAAAGCGCGTGAGAAAAATTTACGTTTCCAGGTTATGATGGCGATGACGGTCCACCATCTTCTTTTCTTTTCTTCTTCTGTTGTGCCATTTCTTTTTAATCACTCCACTTTGGTTCACATTTAGGTAATGATTAACGTAGTGTACACAATAAAATTCGGCAGCTGCAAGACATTCCACACAGCCATAATAATTTAGATAGTATCTCGAAAAATCAAATATATTACGTATAAAACAAAAAGAATGTAATTAATCAACCACATCACCGAAATCCTTTTTTATATTTCCAGTTAATCCACACAAAGCCAGTATGCACGGGAAGCGTCTGCTACCTGACAGAGAGGCGCGATCTGGATGAGAGGCGCAACTGTTCTGTAAGAAGGAGTTACAGCAAGCACCACGGGAGACCAGAGGAGAACAGGAGGAAAGCAGACTCCGACAGCGACAGTGCTTCGGACTCAGACACTGAATGCAAGGGCTTCGACAGGGTAATAATTCATAGCTCACAAACGTTAACATAACACTCGTTTCGAACTTTTCCCGATGCTTTAGATGCTCTCGGAATTCCGTGGACAATAGGTAGGTGTAGTTATATAGAAGAAAGATATAGTTCCTATTATGAGTGTTTTTCAATATTTTTAGAGTGTGTTTGTTTTGGGATAAAAAGTTCAAATGTTTGATACTTCTCACAATTTTGAAAACGTCAGTTTTGCCACCGATACCTATCGTTCGTGCATAACTTACAAAAAACACGGACCTAAAAAAAGACGGACGTAACCTAGTAAAGCACGAGTGAAGCAAGCTAATGGCCGCTTATTAATGTGTTGATGTGCTTTGAGGGTTACCCTATGAATCATCAATTTGCCTACTTTTTAAATCCAGTATAGTTAAATTATCATGTTATTATTTATGTACTACCATCTTAAGCATTAGCTTCGATTATGTTATGCAACCGTTATTCTTTTATTAAAATGGGTAAAAAAAAGAAACAAGGACTAGGGACAAATTATCGCTTAGCATATTTTAGCGTTGTCAAATTCAAATAAGAGTGTGATTTAAGAAGGAAACTTTCTACATGGCCAATAAATGGACAAAATCAAAATTCACTTGTGTACTTAATTGACATCGCTTACATTATCATAGCAACTTACTATCCCTTTTCCTTTTTAGCGATAAGAAATTGATATGACTAATTTAATAATTTAAAACGGTTGCCCGTGCCCGTGAAACGTTAAAAGACCTTAATTATTCTGTGACGGGATTTTAAGTAACTCCCAAGTAAAATATATTCATATATCACTACTAGACTTGTAAACAGCACTTTTGAATCGTCAGTTTAATTATTAATAAAAAAAATTACCAAAATATTACCACCGGTTCGGAATGATTACTAACGAGAAGAACGGGCAAGCTTTATATTTTTTTCAACTTCATATTAAAATACTATATAGCCTTACACTAGGTAATAACATAAAATACAATATAATATAATTAATTTTTTAATAGGTAATACATATATACACATATAATATTTACATTTGACAAACATGTAAATAAATAAATAGGAATTTATATACATATTAAAGTACACATACATACACATATTACATCGAGACATATATTAATAATACAAATACATATACTTCATAAAAATACAGATTAAAATACAGAATCCTAAAAACTTACGAAACCTGATCTGAGTCACAAATGCAACAAATACAGATTTCCCAACTTTTAGAGAAAATTTCCTATAAAAAAACTGACAACACCCTTTTAATTTTTGTTAAGAATTTACATCTAAGTAAATAAAAAATAATTATAAAAACAATAACAAAATCGTGGTAGGTGATTCCTTGTGACTTTTTAAGTTTACTCATGTAGATTTTACACGATTTAACTACAAAAGAGGGCATTTTTTAACATTCTTTGTCGACGCGATATACATGTCACAGGCGCTGTCACACGGCTCGTATAATGACGGCGAGTTGTCTGACCTGTTGTATCTGTGTGAGTGTAGGTCATGTATAACAAACGAAATTGTAGGAACTTGCATGATTCACAACTTTTCAGTGCAATGTTACGTCTGTCTTTTTTTTAGGTCCGTGACAAAAAATAGTAATCGAACGCTTGACAGGTTGTTACAGATGATGCTAAAATTTTGAATGTTTTGATACCAATGCGCAATGCTAAACGAACGGATGACACGTGACACCATAACAAAAATAATTATCATGAAAGCGAAGTAAGTGTTACTTACCCAGTAACCGTGGTATCCTTATTTATAATTTACAATTTAAATTTAATAAAAAACAAGAAAAAGCAGGGTATACATAGGACTATCATGACTGCCCGTAATGTCCGGTCCGTGACAGCTCTGTTTTCAGATTAGGGTTGCTATGCTGACAATGCCCTAAAACAAACTGCGCAATGTTAACAACGTAGTACCTACCTTTTGTAAACTCTACATTTTTTTATGGTTTCTCCATTTTCTTCAAGTCGGAATTCTGGCGCCGCAAGATGCGCACTGTCCACAACCTGCTGGACGTAGACAAGGACGGGCTCATCTCCTTTGGGGACTTCCAGCTTTTCGCGGAGAGATTTAAGTCACTCGGACACCTGGACGAAGCACAGGCCAAGGAGTTCACAGACATAATAAGAGTGAGTATAAAAAACAAACATAATTGTCTTGGTAAACTAAAAAAACTTAATATTCATCAAAATATTATCAACATTTTATGTAAACATGTTGTTTCGTGATATCTCTAGTTTTTTTATTTTGCTTTAATTAAAATCCTATACTGAACTTAATTAAGAAGCATGTTATTTAAAATATTCATAAAACTGGTATTTTTGACCTATAAAGTGGTTTAGTGCAGTCTCGCATTGATTAATCGCTGAATGGGTTTTTAAAATCGAGGACAGAAGAGACCTATTTAAGACAACTTTCTGGTCGGTTATACTTTTCATTGTTACCTGGAAATGTAAAGCAAAAATTCTTTCGCTTCAGTAAATTAATATATAATTGTTAGAAGGATCTCTCTCTTATACACCCAGTATGCAAGAGTTAAGTGTCCACATCAATGCTTTTGAGCTGGGATCAAAAGAATTGGCGATTCTTCATAGTGACTTCGAATTTTCCTTTACCGCCTCCTCTGGCCCATACGGCTCCGTCGGTAGTAGTACTGCTTGCGGACAGAATGAACATTTGTGTTTATCTCTAGTTTTTTCTCTATATGTATGTATTTACAATACAAATTGTATCCGTTGTCTGGTGTCCATGATACAAGCTTTGCTTAGTTTGGGACCAGATGGCACTGTGTGTAATGTTGTTATATTTAATTATTATAATACTAAAAACCTAACTTTTAATATTTGTTCAGTTAACGTGGGAGGAGCAATGGGGCGAGGTGGACCCGTACAACTTCGTGACTGTGGAACAGTACCTCGAGGATATGCACCGCGTCCTCAACGACAAGAAGCTAAAGAAGCGCGCGCACCGCTGGCTCCCCTATCTTTTCAAGGTACAGTGGAGCGTCGATTATCCGAACGTCGCTCAACCGAACGACCGCTTATCTGATCTACTACGCCCGACCGATCCGCGCGTGCCTACCTCCCGCCTTCCGCGCTACAGTGCTCGCGCACATGTCGCGACTTGTTGACTTGTTAATTGTACTCGTATGTAGCATCAACGCCGAATGGTATACCACACAATGCCTACCAGAATTTTTGACTGCAATGAGCAACAAGCGACCGAACACAGGGCTCTGGTACTGCTTTACCATGGCAACGCGCCCGCGCAGTCAGCGCTCAAAACGAGGGACTTCCGGTCAGAGTCTTGGCTCACCCTCCTTACAGTCCTGATCTGGCACCGTGTCACTTCTTTTACAATTATACAATTTTCATCCCCGGAAGACGCGCTAGCAGCTTTCGAGAAGGACTTTGAAGAGGTGTCTGCGGTGGACTAGAAAAAATGTTTCAAAAATTGTTTCAGATGCATGAAACTTTGTATACAGGCTGGTGGAGAGTACTTTGAAAAGATTTAATTAAAATATTTTATCCATAGAAGTTAGTATTTTAGTTCCTCAAAACTTTCTGAGTGTCCCACGTATATTTTAATGTAAATATAGTTTTCATTTACCTGTACGTAAGTATGTATGGCTGAATCAATATACATATAAGTAGTTCGATTATCCGAAAATACCGGTTTTCCGAACACCCAAGTCCCCCAATTAGTTCGGATAATCGACGCTCTACTGTAACTAATATTTCTCTCGTCATCTCTGTCTGTTGATGTCTACTGCTGAAGGTAGATCTTTGTAATTAAATTTTTAACTCCAATGATAGAATGTCATTGCCGGGTTTTAAAATATGGTGGGTGACGGATTATGCTTCGTGTCGAAACGTAAGTTCTAATCACAATACAGTTTAAAATAGGTTTAGCCTCATAAATCCTTTGCCATACCCGCCCTGTCAATTAGTGATGTCCTTGAGAGTCCTGTTCCTGGTCTTCTGTCCTCGGTGTGGGGGGGGGGGGGGGGGGCTATACGATATCGATATGTTTAAAACAAGTAAGATATACGCTTATATGATGATGCACATAAAATAAATACGCTACGTTTAGTAAATAGGAATTAAAGTTCACAGGTGGGGCAAGTCCAGTGACTAACAACTCCCTACTGACCAATTTTTAATTGTTTTTCAACTCATTTCTATTTTGTGTCTTTCTTTACTTAATTTGAATTGCATTAATAAAATATTTCTAAAAGCTAAGATGCAAACAAGTTACAAAATAAGTACATAATTAAACATAGACGGAAGTAAGCTAAATAATTAGGCTGATATTAAAGTAACAACTTTTTGTTACTTGGGTTGAAGTTTTTGGAAGTTATTTTAAAACCTTTATATTGGATGTAAATATTATAACTACCTATTAACATTTATCTTTCTCAATGTAATACCAGTAGTATTTACAAAAATAGAAGTGGGCGGTTCTCGGAATAATGTCTGTACCTAAGAAGCTATGTCGCGGATTTTGCCTAAGTGCGTCTTAAAATACATTTGTTTGTGCAGGCGGTCGACAAGGATAAGTCAGGGTACATCTCCGTGAAGGAGTTCAAGTTGTTCTTCGAGTGCCTCGGGCTGGAGAATGAGCACGCGGCCGTCGCGTTCGCAATCATCGACACCAACGGGGTCAGTACATACATACCTACTACTAAGCGCTATATTTATTAACCGCCACATCTGATCAAACGCCTCCGCTATGTCTAGTTTACATGACAATCTCTTCCCTGACCATCAATTGCTTGTGCCCCTCAGCGTGGTATAACACTAGGTTACCGAGCGATTGTGGAGACAGTCAGACACGAATATGGATACGATATGGATATTGCCTAGTGTGGTAAGAGTAAAAAAGATCTCTTTGGCACTAAAGGTCAAGTTACCACCAGTCTTTGGCAGTGGTGGTCAAAACGACTATCAAAAGTTTCCTACGTAGCTTTAGGATACATTGATTATGCTCCGGTAAGCTTCCGTACAAAACGCGTAAATATCTGCAGAAATGTACCTTAAATCATAAAAGTCATTCAGAGCAAGCCAATTTGTCCTCTATGCGCATAAGACGCGGTGACTTCATGCGGCAGGCGCGGAGGGCTGCAACAGCAAGTGAGTTAACGACGATGGAACGCGTAGCCTTAGCACGATCGTTTAGAAATTACACTTTTATCTCGGCGACCGCGTGCCACGCACTTAATTTGAGAGCCCCGCCGCTGACCAGCAAAGTGGTCGCACATACGCATTAAGTGACGACCATAAGGCACAACTCCCAGAGTAGTAGCATGCAAGTCGCGCCCCAATCCCGTCTACGAATTCGATTTAGCTTCGGTTACTTGATCTTTTAGCAGTTTCGAGGCATCATTTAATTTGCGTTTTACATCAGTATTCAGACTGTTATTATTCCGAGCTGTGGACCAAAAATGTTAGCAACTCTGGAAGGCCGATTTAATCACTGTGGTTTCTTGATACAGGGTAGGAACAAAAGATGCCAAGCCACCAAAAATGTAAAGAAGAGCTGCCTCTACAGGTACGATGCATAAAATTCACGCAATCTTCAATCTTCACTAGCCAGGAGTAAATATCCTAGAATCCACTAAGTCCATTTATTGTAGGCAGGAACTAACTTTAATTTTGAAATGCAAATTCGAAGTAAATGAAGTATTTTAATTTTATTTCAGGATGGAAAACTATCTCTGAAAGAATTCGTAAAGCTCGGTAAAGACTTCTTCTACACGGAGGACGAGAAGCGAGTCTCCAAGATGTTCTGGGGCCCGCTCGTCGACGTTTGAACGAATCTCTACTTTGTTACAGCAGATATAAGACTCATTTTACATTGTAAGATAGTTTAAGGCGCAGCTCAAGTGAATTTTATCTTAAGAAAGACTAATTGTTAGGAGGGTACATTGTGATTAGATTGGAGCAAGGATTTACAGTTTTATATGAAATTTGTTAACATTAAGTGCCAAAATGATGATAGCTATTCCAATATAGGGAAATTGTGTTCATAATTTTGTATACCTATTTGTAATTATTAATTCGTCATGAATCATTAAATGATTATAAAAACAATAAACCACTTTGTTTTAATTTTTTGTCTGTTAGCCTGTTTTTCAATACATAAAAAGACTTTTAATTTTTAAACATTTTGATACTAGATTTGTAGATAGGTTGACCGATTTAAGGGAGGCATTGTTAAATTATACATACTTGATTACACAACAAACAGCAAATGGAGAAGTTAAGAAATATACAAACATATTGATTAAAGTATTAATGTAATTTGTTAAATATCAATGTATTATTTTATTTTATTATTAATATTAATTTGTACGAATATTAAACATAAATAAACATTACACTATATAATATTTTTCAATATACACCACCTACTCTTTATCTATTTTTATTTTTTCCTCTACGCAAAGGTTGCCTGGCAAAGATTGTTCTTTAGCAATAAGGCCGCCTATTGTTCTTTTTTTTGTCTTATATTGTTATCTAACGTTATTCACTGATTGTTTGGTGTACAATAAAGTATATTCATTAATTAATTCATATATAGTTAGGTACAGTATTTTTTAAAATTTATATATTAAGTACCAAATGTAGGATAAAACACATAAACCAAACAAATATAAACCATAATTTAATACGATTTCTGATAATAAATACAAAAAGGATTTTGAAATAAAGATACATGCTTGGTATATTACAATTACAAAATGAACATGCTAAAATTACATTCATGAAAAATTAAGTATGACACATGCTGACACTGTATCTTCCCTCTCACTCCCACTGATTGCAGGAGACTTGTAGAGGGCGACTAGCAAACAATTATAAAATTATTACTAATAATTACTTTCATTTATGACAAATCATATAATTAAGGGCACGTTCGTTTTGGGATGAAGAGTTCCCACGATTGATACTTTTTTCACTTTTAACACCAGTTAATAAATGATCCCGAAACGAACGCGCCCTAAGATATTAAATTAACAATTTATTAAAAAAACAATCAAGTGTGACACAAAAACATTTAGGTATATTCATACACACCTAACAAAATATCGTTTTAAAAGATTAGCTCAGCTATGCGACATGTGTGACTTGTAGTTAGGCAACGTACACACATCCGGACTTTAAAATCGCACAAATCTTTAACGCTAGTAGCATTTTCAAATGCTTATGTGATTTTTTTTAAAATTTTCTAACACTTAGCTATTACAGCATAAAATATTCGAGTTTCAGAAAAAAAAGATTAAATGTACTTGAGGTGAGCTAATGTAAGGCCGCGCTGGAACAGCTAAAAGTCCAAAGTAACAAAAACTCATGATTACACGATACTGAGTTGATCTTTAAGCAGTTTCGTCTCCTCGATCAACTCCGATATTTGACTTGTTCTGAAAGAAAAAATAAGAACCACACATAAGACTGTGTATATTGTAACTTGATGTGTCCGAATTGTTTTCTGACCATTTAGATAATTGTTGGCCAAATGGCAAATAACAGAGCCTTTTTTTTGCCATTTGTCCAACAATTATCTAAATGGTCAGAAAACAATATTTGTATGTCACACCCCAATAATTCTGCCACCATTTAGTAGTTTTATATTACCCATAATGAAATTGAGATTATTTTTTTAATGTAAGCTACATCTATACTTATAACTGTAATGGTAGAAAGGGATCACTGACCTTAATATTTTTTTATCTTAAACTTCGCGCCTCTCGACTTTATTTTTTTTATTGCAACGTGAGACAGCAAATAATAATTTCGCCAATTCACGTGTTAAGAACTAGCCGACTTTTAACTTCAGATCTGTATACACACAATTTGAAAGATAAGTTGCGCGACAGAACAAAAAATTGTTATAGTATGGCGAGGAGCTCGCGCGTTATATATAGCAACATGTCCGCTCTCACGCGAGGTACATCGATTCCAAACTAATAGGACGACAAATCCGAATGTATTGAGTTTTTTCAAGCACGAATAGTATCACCTCCAGATCAATGACCAGTGTATTGCATTCATATTTTTTTTTTTGGCATGCATGCGTCATGCGGCGCAGTTTATTTTTCTAACTCTCTCTACTACTCTATTCTACTCTCTATGTACATTGTAAATTCGGAAAAGCCTATAATTCCTTGACAAGGGATTTTGAATCCTTTAACCTAACCTTTTAAAATAAATGCCCAAGCGAGAATCTTTTGCAAAGTTAAACTACTAATATGAAGGTTCGTTTTTAAATCAAATTATTCGTGTTCCTTTAATTAAAAAAAAATAACAATTTATACACAAATACTGAGATTTGACAAAAAACTTAAAATTATAATGAGACAACAACTCACTGTCGCTGCAGGATGGAGGAAATTGTGTCGCTATGAGACTTCCCGAGGGCTATGTCCTTCTTTTTGTATTCCTCCTTCCATTTTTCCAACTGAAATAAGATATTATAATCATTTAAAAAAGTATAATTTTCGTCCATGGTAGAACTAAGAAAACGTTTCTATTCTCATTACCTACTTGAAATATCTGTCATTAATAACGTACTAGAGCCAGAAGAAAACAATCAAAGTTACTGCCGGATTAAAGTTTCAGCGGTTAAATTTATATTAAAATTTATTATATTCAATTTGTGATTTCCGCTTTGCTCAGCTTCTGAGGGTCGTAGCGTGATGTTAAACAGCCTTTTTGTACTTTCCTTCCTGAGGAATTAGGGTATCAAGAACAGAAAGATTTTTTCAAATCAAAAAAACTTTTTATTTTTATTATATATTACCCATTTTACATTTAAAAAGCCGAGGTAAAAATATGGAAGTGACAGAAATTATTTAATAATCACTACAAATTATTATAAATCACAATTACGGTGTCCCTTTAGGCTAACAAGTAGGTAATACGAAATGTCTTTTGTAAATAAATTTATTATTATGTAAATCGATTCAAAAGTGATTGTAAAATTCTAATTTGAATAAAACATTTTGACTTTGACTTTGAAATCAATACACCACTCAAAAACCTTAGCTTTTTATTATACTCTAGTGTATACTAATATTATAAAGAGTAAATATTTGATTGTTTGTTTGTTTGTATTGACTAGGCTCCGAAACTACTGGACCGATTTGAAAAATTCTTTTACCATTAGAAGCCGACATTATCCCTGATGAACATAGCCTACCGCGGGAAAATGCTTCATTCCTGCGGGAAAACGGGTAATAGGACAACGGGTAGTAAGAATTATCCTTCCGTACATTCCTAATTACTTAATTACGTAATTACTTCCTTTTTCACATAACTTCTAAACGGCTGAACCGATTAGGTTGAAATTTTGTTTGGGTATTTCGGTGGTTTTTTGAATGATTTAAAAATACAATTGGACTCAGTAGGTGGCGCTGCTGTTGGTATGTCAACTATTAAACGGCTTGACCGATTGGGTTGAAATTTTGTATGTGTATTTCCATGGTTTCACAAACACAAATGTATTATGCCATTAAAGAGAAAAGATTTGATCGTTTGTTTTTTTTTCTATAATTGAGGAGTTGCCGTAAGAACCTACGCCGATAACGAAATTAAGGCGAGCGAAGCCGCTGGCTAGTTTACCTCAGTGGTCTTGTGTTGCGCGTGCTGTTTGAGCAACTTTATCTGTTCGGCGAACTGTTCGGCGCACTGCTTGTGACGTTCGAGCGAACTGAGTAACTCGCGCTCAGCGGGACTAGTTGATGAAGATGAGCGGATGCTGCGTATTACTGCAGAACATCTGGGTGAAAAATATTCATGAGTTGGTAAAAACTCTATATAAAAATGATAAAAAGTAAATATCGGTTACTTTGGCTCTACGACGATTTTAGTAAGGTATTTTAACAAATTAAGATATTGTATTGAACGTACCTGTATTTCATGTCATCCTGGTACTTTTCGGCTAAACGGCATTTTTCTTGCAATATGACTGATTGTAGACGAACGTCATCTAATTCTTGCTGCAATAAAAAATGTTAAAACTAAGAAAAGGAGGATCAATCTCACTAGATCCATTGTCCAGATCCATAATGGATCTAGTGAGATATTATTTTCTCAACAGATCCATTTTCGGATATGTGTATCTACTGAGAAGTACTTGTCTCGCTAGATCCGTTAACCAGATCCAGATGTTAAAGTGTGGGTCAACTAAGGAATTTCTTTCCCACAAAATTCAGTTGTAGATCCGATAAAAAATTTGATGTCGGTCTCGTGTTAAATGCCTAATGTTTAATGGATGAAAAGGATAGATCGCGTAAATACGCAGTTTTTGTGAAAATTTTGTGACAAAACTGTTACATCTGAAGGAAGGAAATTATGTGACGGTCGGCTTAAGGTTTGTGCACAGGTGTGACTAGCTTTTCGTCCGGCAGACGCATACGAACCGTAGTTGACGGTAGTTGCTCTGATAGCCTGGCCATTAATAAATGTTGGAAATCAATAACTTACATTGCTATGCAGACGTACATATTCCTCGTTTCGTTGTGGAAGCGCGGAGAACTTGTGCGGCCCTCACGACCTTAGATATACCTTGAACTCGGGTGTACGCGACGCATGCGCGCGGTGGAAGAGTTTAAAGCAGTTTTAGTGTGGAAAGAACATTCTGATATAATCTGTGATTCGTATTATTAACGCGCTCACCTCACGGTTTGTCCTTCAAACTTTACTCATCCAGCAAAGCCTTCGACAGTATAATATACTATTTCTACTTGAAAGAAAGGGACAGCAAGAAACTCTTTATAGGATAGTTGATTTTAAAAAGCTTAGTTTCGTGAGTACCGTACCTCTAGCTCGGTGCACCACTCCTTGTGCTGGACCGCCTGCGTCCGCAACGCGTTCAGCTTGCGCGTCATGGCGTCCCTGGCGCGCTGCTGACGAGACATGTACTGACCTCGCAGCGTCACCGTTGCTTGAGTCAACAACTGGAACAAAACAAACAAAATTATCTTACTTGAAAATTTTACTTTGTCATCCAGCGTGTGTTGCTAGCATATACTTCAATTTATCCTATGGACTCCACTATGGGCACGTTCGTTTTTGGATTAAGAGTTCCCGTGATTGATACTTTTCACGCTTATGATAAGCTGTAGCTTTGAAACGTTACTATCAAACTTTTTAATTGCAAAACGAACGGTTTATGTACACACATACACTACCAAAAACAATGAATATGTATAGGCAGTTTGACGGATTAACACAAAAACCCCACCTCCAGATATTGGTCCAAAGTTTCATTTTTCGGTGGCAAAAGTGACAAAAATATCGTAAACGAACGCATGACAGTTTGTTACAGATACTAAAAAATTGATATTTTAGATACCAATGCTAAACGAACGGATAACAGATGACAAAAGTAATGAAAATAATGATTCTGCATCCCAAAACGAACGCGCCCTAAAACGTTACGAAATTTACCCCTCATTAGAAAGAGACAAAGCGACAAGACGGCAACTCATCAAGAGATAACTACCAGATTCAGATATCTTTGTCGCTTTCACCCCACCGCTTGTATTTACTTCACATACAGGTAAAGAACGCGCAGTCCATTGGTTGCCAGTGATTATTTACGGTCTTTAACGGTTGGCCTTCTAAATAAGCTCAAAATCTCGATTTATTGACCGAAGTCACCGATATAGCTAAAACACGTCGCTCGTTGCACCGATGGATAAAAAAGGTTCTCTAGTGGAGACTGAGGATGCATCTTGGGACGGGTGACTACCCTGTGGGGAGACGATCAATATTAGAGCCGTAGGAAGCCAGTGGAAGCAAGCAGCTCATGATTGGCTAGTGTGGTTACATATGAGGAGGATGACCAACATCTTCTGGCTGAGATGAAGAACTTTACTTGAAAATACGAGTCGAGGTCGGAGGACTAAGGATCTGCGCCCCTGCAATGGGACATATAACGACTGAGTTTCCAAGAGAAAAGATTTTCCGCAGATAAAACCGCGTGGCACAGCAAGTTATAAAAGCAACACGTTACCTCTAAACATTCCTTAGCACTGGCCTCCTCGCTTTTGTTAATTTTCAAGATCGGCTGAGAGACTTCCCTCGTAAGTATTTCTTGAATAGTTGATGTAAACGATAGTTTCTGTCCCTGCAACATAGTGTTTTAAATACATACTAATATACGAGATACATAAATAAAGTCAAAATTTTACCCGCTACGATTGGATTTCAGAATCTTTTACTTCATGCACTCGCATCAATACTTTCACACACTTTCGACGGACTAAAATTATTCGAGATACGTTCGGCGATGTTTACCTTTACCGATCTTTCTATTAAGTTTGTCTAATAAATTTGTTTTATTTTTCTGCATTCATTCATACTCCCAATATGCCCAAACCACCTTAACATACCTTTCTTAATTTTTGTTACTACTTATTCTTTTACTCCGCTCCCGCTTCTTTCGCTTCACAACGCACTATGTTTTATGATTTATGTATTAGGTAAAACAATTTTTCTTACTTCTTTTAGAATTTTATTAATATCTTCTTGTTCCAAAGCCGGGTTTTTTAGTTGCATTTCTTTATACAATTGCTCCTCTAGATCGAAAGGTTCCAATGTCCTGTAAATGAATTTTAGCGTTTATTACATTGAATTGCTTTATAGTACATACATTGCGTACGTAATGTAATGTAAGCAGACATTTTTTTTTTTTTTTTTTTTTTTTTTTTTTTTTTATACCACTAAGGTGGCAAACAAGCTTACGGCCCGCCTGATGGTAAGCGGTCACCGTAGCCTATGGACGCTTGCAACACCAGGGGTATCACTTGCGCGTTGCCGACCCTTCAGAAATCTAATAACTTCTTTCTTGAAGAACTCCATACTGTAGTCCTTGCAGAAAACCTTGGCAGGGAGCTCATTCCACAACTTAAGCGTTCGCGGGAGGAAGTTTCTCTGAAACCGCACTGTACGCGACCATTTAGGTTCTAAAGTGTGAGAATGAATTCCCTGCCGATGGCGAGCGGTGCGATGGTAGAAAGTAGCCGTGGGCATCATTTCGAACAATTCCTCAGAACACAACCCATTGTACAAGCGGTAGAACACACACAGTGAGGCAAAGTCTCTCCTCAGACTTAAGGGCTCGATACCGCAAGTAAGTTTGGAATCGTCGACAATTCTCACAGCCCGTCGTTGAACCGAGTCAAAAGGGCCAAGCTGGTATCCGGGTGCACCAGCCCAGAGATGGCAGCAGTACTCCATATGGGGCCGAACTTGCGACTTGTAAAGTAACAACCTTTGCCCCGACGTGAAGTACTGCTTCGCTCTGTTGAGTACACCAAGTTTTTTGGACGCCAGCTTTACCTTATCTTGTAAATGATCTCGGAACTGAACATCGCTGGAGATGTCGACACCAAGGATCCCAATGCTCTTGGAGATGGAGAGGGGAGTGTTCTGGAATTGTGGGACCACAGTGAATGGAGTTTTCTTAGCGGTGAACGCGCACACTTGTGTCTTTGTAGGGTTGAATCGGACCAAGTTTACCCGTCCCCAGTCAGAGACCTGGGACAGTGTGGTCTCGATTTGAGACACAAGTTCTCCGCGGTTTTCCTCCACAACGGAACGAGGGATGTTTGCACGACCCGTGTAAAAAGCGTCTCCAGTACTGTCATCTGCATAGCAATGTATGTTGTTGATGTCCAACATGTCATTGATATGCAGTAGAAACAGCGTAGGAGACAGCACAGAGCCTTGCGGGACACCAGCATTAATGTCCATGCTATCAGAGCAACTACCGTCAACTACGGTTCGTATGCGTCTGCCGGACAAAAAGCTAGCCACCCATTTGCACAAACCCTCGGGCACTCCGTAAGATGGCAACTTCGATAGAAGACCGCGGTGCCAGACCTGATCGAACGCCTTCGCTATGTCCAGGCTACATGCCAATGCCTCCCCCTGACTCTCAATGGCTAGTGCCCATCGGTGTGTGAGATACACTAGAAGGTCACCAGTCGAGCGACCGTGGCGAAAGCCATATTGACGGTCACTGACCAGATCGTGTACTTCTAGGTATCTTAGAAGCTGTGTGTTGATCACACGCTCCATCACCTTAGAGAGGAGAGAGGTAATAGCGATAGGCCTAATTCGATGGATCTGATCTATCGCCCTTTTTGGGCACCGGGTGCACATTCGCAGTCTTCCATGTAGATAGAAATTGCCTAGTGTGGTAGGAAAGCGCGAAGAGGCGCGTGAGTACAGGACATAACTCAGGAGCACACTGCTTAAGCACCACTGCTGGTATACCGTCTGGCCCACTCGACTTATGAACGTCTAGAGAAAGCAACGCCCGCCTGACCTCCCGCTGCGTTATGGAGATTTCCGGCATAGACTTACCGCACCACGGTATAGTAGGTGGTACAGCGCCTTCATCGTTCATATTCGAGTTCGAGGCAAAGAGACTGCCCAGTAGATCGGCTTTCTCTTTAGCACTATGGGCCAAGTCACCATCGGTCTTTCGCAGTGGTGGTAACGACGACTGGCAGAAGTTCCCTTCGGCAGCTTTGGCAAGCGACCAGAAAGCACGACTCCCAGAAGGATAGCTCGCAAGTCGCCCACCTTTTTTGCCGATGAATTGGAATTTTGCTCTGGCAGTTGCTTTCTTACTGAACCTCGAGGCAGCATTTAATTTGCGTTTTAACTCAGAAATATTCGGATCCTTATTAAAACGAGCCGTGGTCCAAGCCTCATATGCATTTTGCTTAAGAATTTTAGCTTTTCTGCAAGACCTATTAAACCACGGTCGTTTTTTGACGCCGGCAGCTACTCGCGGGTTAGGAATATAGCATTCCATACCAGCAAGGATTGTCTCAGTGACTGCGGCTGCGCAGACGTCAGGATCTTCTGAGTTAAAGCAGATCTGCCTCCACGGGTACGATGCGTAAAATTCACGCAATCGATCCCAGTCTGCCGACTTATAGTGCCACACACGACGCCAGTTAGTTGGCCCAGAAGGATCAGGTTGTGTGCATGACACTTGAGTCCGAACGAGACAGTGGTCCGAGGAGCCAAGAGGCGCATCCACTGAGACGGAGTACCCGTTCGGACGAGAAGTCAGCAGAAGGTCCAGTAAGGAGCTCGTATGTTCCTCTATATCTGGTATTCTCGTTGGAGAAAGTACCAGCTGAGAGAATCCATAGGTCAGAGCAAATTCATGAGCAGATATCCCAGCATAGTTATTGGTTCGAGAACTGAGCCACTCGCGATGGTGGGCGTTAAAGTCTCCCAAAATAACTAGTTCTGCTGTGGGATATCGCTCTAGAACTTTGTCAGTCGTCAAACTCAGGTGCGTGAAGAGTCGAGTTACGTCCGTGTCACCGCTATGAGACCTGTATAGGCACGCATAGATACGAGTGTGGCCGCCGTAATCTACGCGCACCCACAATATCGACAGGTCCCTGTCTTCAAGGCTATGAAGGCGGCGACAGCAGATATCCTCCCGGACGAACATACATACACCGGCACGACTCATAAAATTGTGTTCGAGTTTGTAGCCGGGATAATGAAGGTATGATGTGTCGGCCGGGCAGGATATCTGCGTCTCCGTTAGAAAAAGAATGGTCGGCTGCGCAGTTTCGAGATGGTGGTGGACTGCGTTAAGATTTGCGTGAATACCCCTGATGTTGCAAAAATCCACATTATATGTGGATGGAGTAGCCGCTGTGCAAACTCTTTTCTTTTTCTGTCTTCTGGCCATAATATATATAAAAAAAAAGTTACTAAGACTAAGGATGAGGATTCACTGCACAGACAGCATAGAGGACAAAGGGTGCGGTTCTAAGACTGCCGAAGCTCGCCACAGATGATACGGTTGCTGGCACGGCGGGCGGAAGGGCCCCTGATCCCCCTCTGTTGTAGTAGCCGGGTCCACTCCGGTCTCCTTCTCCGGCACGACTACCACTTCAGATACTTTACACAAGCTGGCGAATCAGCCTCCCAGGGCGGAGATTAAGTGATCCCTGGGTTCGGGATCCCGTTCAACCTGCGGGCGGCCAGCGGTCAGCCGTTTCATCAGGTCTCCCTGACCGCCGAACCAGCACGCCGCGTCTACGCCGAGTATGACAGCAACAAGCACCGCCGGTCCTCCGCTGTCCGCGCAGCGAATCCTCAAAGAGCTCTGGCAACCTTACTCACCGCCAGGAACACAACACTACTCAATGTTAGTGTTATTATGGCCGCGGTTTTCTGTAAGGTGGAGGTACTTCCCCAGTTCGGGCCGCTCATTCGAGCAAGTACTCGCTATGCCCTGCTTAGTTGTTCGGGTGGCTTATTCGAGCGAGTACTTGCAGTGCCCTACCTCTCTTAAAATCATGAACAATTACATCATGAAGTTTAAAGTCATTGCCTGTAACCGTAACATTGCAGTAAGAATCTTTAAAGTAATTGCGACATTACAGTGCAAAACTTTAACGTCAAAGTCTGTCATTGTGACATTACATATAATTAAGTCATTGCTTATAATTATGACATTACAGTACAAAACCTGTAATTTTGATTTTACAATGTAAAGCTTTGAAGTCATTGCCTGTAATTGTAACATTATAGTGTGAATCTTTGTTACCTTTGTAATCCTCTATATGAAATACCCACATAGGTAGTTTTAAACGAGGATTGGTAAAACTGCAGACTATTTCGGTGAATATTTTGCAACAGCAATATCTATATCTATAACATACCGACATACATATACAATATACTAGAGTTTACAAACAATTTACTTTCCTATAGTTGTGACATTACAACATGGTGTTTGATTATACTTATAGTTTGAAGTTACAGCATGCAAGGATATTAGTCTACGACCGCCAGCTGTTTCAGCGACTACCTGACACATATGTTAGCGTCGGCGCAGAGCACGATGAGCTTCGGGAGCGGTGGCATTGCGAGAACAGCACCCACGGGCGGGCTGAGGTCAGTGACCCCGCTAGTGCACACCAAGTGTTGTACAACGCTCTGCATCGAACACAACGATGACAAAACTGTTTCCATATCCACTGGAAAAATAACAATTTTGACATTATATCCTAATTTGGAATAAAACTAATACAAGGTGTCCTTTAAAGTTTTTAATTTCTTTAGTTTTCTGCGCAAACGTAGACGTCCGAAAGAGAGTGGCGTATGTTGATTGCTGGATCCGTTTTAGGGAATTTGGTCATTAAAGAATTTAACGTACGCGAGGGTGCGACAGGGTTACTAAGAATAAACCGTAACCAATTAGGTTAGGGTTCCGTAAAAAGAGAATTATACCTTAGTTTATTACCAACTAACAGTGAAGGTTTTTTTGCCATTTGGATACGTAACCTTAACAGTTTACATTGACGATTTGAAACTACTGTTTAAAAGTCTACTAGAATAAAAATACTTCGAGTTTGTTGATGTTAGTTATACCTTCGTCGCATCGCACGTACTCCTTGAGATGTCTCATCACAGGCAGAGATACAGCGTGCACCCCGCCAGCGTGCACGCACGCATATGAGTTGTTTGTGCACTGCAATATAAATATAAAAGATTTAATTATAATATATGAAACTAAAATTACAAAAACTATATGATAAACAGATTTTGCAATTTTTTTTACTAATAGAGTATTGTTAAAACATGAGGAACACAATGATATAGTGAGTCTCTCGTTTTAGCGAACTATTAATATAGCCTCTATGGAGATGGAGCAACTAATTGTTATTAGTGTATACAGAGCGCCTTCAGCGGATTATGAGATTTTTAAAAACATAATGGACGATGGTTTATCAATGATTTGCAATAAAAATAAAAAAATACTTGATATTGATTGTTTAGTAGAAAACTCCTCCTTATGCATTAAATTAAAAAGTCTGTTCCAATCATTCAACTGCAAAAATATATTTCAAGAGCCAACCAGAGTCAGTACGGCAACATGTATAGATAACATTTTTGCAGATTTCTGTATTACAGTCACAAATAAGTGTTATAAATAAGCTTGCTTCTGACCACTGTGGTCAGTTAGTTTAAATCCAAAAAATTGTAACGGTTGAGTTTGGGATTCGAACCCAAGCCTCGGCTAGCTATCACTTAGTAAGCATAACTTAACCCAATGGCCGTCAAATTTAAATATGAGATAATAGTGGGTTCAATTCTCGCCTATATTCAAGTTGCTAATATTTTGGAACCAGACACTTTATAAAACTATTTTTTAGGTAAAATCATATTTATTGAATGTTTTCCTGATAGCAAATTTATCTCAAATATAATTAATTATATGACCTAGATTAAGTTAACACTCTACAGTTGTTTATTACCTTTTTTATATTCACAGTTTACCTATTGGCACTGTAACTTTTTTATGTGGCACTCACTATATATTGGAGCTTTAGGTCAGCCTAGGTTAGACTGATATCACGTTCGGACGACTTGGAGAATTGCCACCACGGCAACGTAGATGTCACAGCCCATGGTCATGCTCACAGCCAGCTGATAAGGGTCGCGCCTGGCACTCGGGGTCGTCGTCCTCCGCCAGCTGTATTGGTTAGGTACGAAGTATGGGGTCACTGTCCTGCCAGGACAGCTGGTTATCCTTCTAAAGTTGTTGATCTGATTTTTCATTTGAGCAGAGTGAGGCTACTTTCTACTATCTGAAGTTTCCTGGTAGACGATTTCAAAAAAATTGCGCTGGCGCTGAGCCTGCGATGGTTTTTATGAGGGCTCGCTTCTATGTGTGTGTCAGTCACTACTTCCGCTATGCGACGCGTATTTGGTTGCCCAATCCCTGGGCGCTTGCAATTTCGAGTTCGCCGATTAGTCGAGCCGTTCTTCAAAATATCTGGGAAATTCAAAATTCTGCTGGTGGAGTTTTTAATAGGTCCAATCGCGTCAGTTTCATTAATTCCGCCCTTGTTCTAGAAGTTTCTAGTACATTCAATTGTGATGTAACTTCCCGTCGTAAACTTCGTCTGTATATATATAGCAATGCCGTTGAATGTCATGACATTACAAAATGTTCAAAAACAATTTATTGTTAAATCTCTTGTTGATTATGGTGACCCTAATACTCAGTATGATAATTTTTTTTTTTAGTGAAGAGACTTAGTAAACAAAAGTCTATGTTTTAGTGATTGGGCTACTGTGGGCATCCGTAGAAGAAGAAAACTATTGTACGAATTATACAGCGAGAGAAAATGTAATATGAGTTAGAAATCTGGTGTTGAACTTATCCAGCACATATTTAGTGCTTGAGAAGACTCGATGGTTCTTTTGGTGTTTTCTGTGATCTATCTAAGGCATTAGATTGAGTCTAACATGAATCTGATCAGAAAATTATAACAATATGTTGTTAAGAGTACTGCAATTAAACTTATTAGCTCATATCTGGACCATATCATTCAGACAGTTGATATAAATGAAAAGCGTTCCCCTAGATCAAACATTAAAATTAGTGTTTCATAGGGTCCCATTCTTGGGTCATTCCTTTTTCCTATATACATTAATGATCTGCCTATGGTTGTAAAAGATAGTTCTGAGATAGTGTTGTTTGCAGACGACACTTTTATTTAACTTTAAAGACGTGAAACGATTTTAAATTATGTTAACAACTGTCTGACTAAAGTTGTTCACTGGTTCAACATGAATAATTTACGCCTTAATAGCAAGAAAACCAAATGTATATATTTTTTAACACCAAATGTCAGTCAGATAAGAACAACTGAATTTATAAACGGGGAGCAGTTAGATATTTTAGATAATACAGTATTCTTAGGTATTACCCTAGACACGAAGCGTCAGTGGGGCCCACATATAGCTAGATTTGCGAAAAGGCTTAGTTCTGCAGCATTCGCGGTTAAAAAGATTCGTCAACTAACGGACGAAGCTACTGCCCGGATAGTATGCTTCAGCTACTTTCATAGCGTGACTATGGGGACACGCAGCTGATATTCAAAAAATCTTTGGGCTGCAGAAGAGGGCTGTTCGAGCAATTTACAATCTACCCTATAAACATTCTTTAAGAAATACATTTAAGGAAATCAAGGTCAAGATAATTTAATCTATGTTCATAAAAATATTGATTGCTTCAAAAAGAATAGCGATATTCATAATCGTAATACTCGAACTTGCTCTGATTCACACAAAGCTTAACAAAATAGATAAATCATTTAAAGTACAATATATTAGTTTTTACAAAAAAATCCTTGCAGAATTATATTAATTAAATTAAAAATAGTTTCTGTTTTATAAAACAGAAACTAGTCAAAAAAGCTTAAAGACCTTGATGATAAAAATGCATGGGATTAAATATATTTTTTTTGTAATTTTTATATATACATATTATAAGTCTGCAAAAGATATTATTAATTAAATATTATAATATTGTTTCAGGAGCAGTAACCAAACTCTTACCGGATACAAATGCACTGGATATGAGAAGTGCAGATCAGCGTCCTCTGGGCCGAGCACCATGTTAAGTTCCACAGCCTCCACCACGTACAGCGCGTGACTTTCGTCTTCATTCTCACTAACCTGGAACACAAGAGACAAAGAACATTGGTTGCTAACATTGGAGCGTGGTTTTTCAAGTTATTTGAATAGAAGCCATCATTGGAGAAATAGATTAACGGTCTTTTTAGAGGATTCACTTACGTTAGGTAGGAGCAAGCAATGGTAGAGTGCAGCGGAACAAGTAGCGACCACGACCAGCGGCGGGCTGCTACCACCACCTAGCGCTGTGATAGAACACGACTCTGAACCGTAGTTGTCATCCGCTGGGGGATACATGGCCAAAGGACCAGATACTTTCGGATGTAGGGGGCTGCAAGAAAAAGATTAATTAATGAAAATATCAGTTGTATTCAGACACTACAGTATGTAGTTTATTTAGCAGGGCAACAAATGGATGCCGTTATTGCTACTGTAACATCACACAGAAAAAAGCCCTGTCGACTGGAGTAATGAAGTTCTTGGTACAAAAGTGGTATAAACAATAGAAAAAACAAATAATAGAATGACTAGTTCTATAAAAGACTAGTTGAAAATAAAAAAACGAAAATTGTTTATTCCAGTTAATATAAATACATAAATTAACAACCAAAAAACAGGTACAAATCACAAAAAGTAGTAGGTAGTGCGGCGGAAACGATTGCAGGTTGTAGTTCAAATAAATATCTAAGAGTACTATAGGTACACATATAAGATTTTAATAAACGAATACATGTATGCACAGATTCATAAATATATAAATATACAAATACAATGCATTCACAAAAGAATCAAAATTTACCTTTTACTATCCAGTTCACAATTCATCATATACACATCCCCATTACCCCTCAGGATCAGCAAAGCTTCTGAGTCAGGAGTTGGGGTGAAGTCCACGGCCGTGTCTCCAAGGCTGTCCAGTATGGTTCTTCCGGCCAGCTGGCTAGTGGGCTTGGGGCCTATCGTAAAGATCTTTACCAACTTCGGGCCACCCTTCAAGGCTATGTTGTAAAGCCTGTAACATTGGCAGTGAACGATATAGACGTGGAGAAGCCGTATACTTTCCTATTGTTTCGTAAAAAAATACTTATAATAATAATAAATAAATGTTTCTAAGAAGTACACACAGCGCCATCTTGGAATCACCCAAGACAAATACAAATACACATAAATGTGTGGACTGTGCGGGGATCGAGCGCATGTTTTAAATTATGATTGGTTTAGTACATATGATAGCGCTATCGTATAAATCATAATTTTCATCATAGCATAGGTAGTTGTAATAGGCACAGTTTATACGTAAACATTGTTGTTTCTTCTAAAACTTTAGTTCATAATCATCGGATATAAGAATTTTATGGTCAATTTCCTTTAAATTTCAATGGTTAATATAAGAAAAGTTTAACCTGATGGTATTATCTGAGACGAGTAGCAGCAGGTGGGAGAGTGAGCTGGGGTGCCAGTGTACGCGCCGGACCTCGCAGCCGGAGTACAAGAACCGCTCCTCCACGTTAAAGCTCCTGCAAAAAAAAAAAGATAGAAAATACCAGCTGAGGAAAGCAAAAAGTAGTTATATTCAAAAGGAACCTTTCCATCTTCCATCAGCACCTAAGTTATGTTTCAGCGACTGAAATCAGCTGGTGACGGAATTATGTTTTATTTTGATGTACGGTCATTTGCAGTAGTCCATGCATAGTGTAAAGGTTAAAATTGCGTGGAGCCATTCTGTGAATCTGGCACTTATAACAATAACATTATCAGAACTGTCAATAATATTAACCTTAAATCGACAAAATTAGGTTCAGTTTTCTTTATACTAACCGGTTTTATTAACCGTTCTTATATCTTTTGGTTTCTTAACCTAACACATTAATTAGGTGTAAACTGCAGTATTGTTCTACATGAGTATTGTATATTTCGCACTAAATTTTATCTGCCCCGTGGTGTGATCCATAGACGCTGCGACTTAAACCGGCGAGCCTATGGTTCAAATCACGCAACTTCCGTATTGAGTATTTTTGTAAGGAATTACTTTTTTTTTATGTTTTGACATCTAGTTCTCTCTGAAAAGGACCAATTGGTATGAGAACTTTTTGTTTTGTTTGCAAGAATTAAACACATGCAATCTAATAAAAATGGTTTTTATTACAATTTTATAAATAATGTTTTTGATAAATGTCACTTTAACGGCATTATAACTTATGGACGGCAGCGTTTGGCCTCTCACTCTTAAATAGTGACGACGTGGTTATTATTGGGAGTGTTAAGAACATTATAAATTTATAAATATCTAAATAAAAAAAAAACGAGTTGTACTCCGGGTGTGCCGGCAGAAGTGTAAACTTGAATATTAACGTTGTGCATTTTTGATATTTTGGAATGGTTAGGAAATAATTTTGAACGAATTGCTAAATTTTATCAGTATGTAAAGTACTATCATTTATGTGGTAAAATATAATATTCCTCTATTGCGCTATCGTACACAAACATGACAATTTATATTACATTAAAAATTTAACACTTCAGAACTTTCGCCGCACGGCAGAAAGAGAGGGGTATACTTCCTCCCCTACTCTCCCTCCGTCTTACGAATTTTCGATTAGTTCACGTGACCTGACGCGAGTTTAACATTTTTTACCCATCACAAAAAAGTGCACAACGCCGCTAAAGTAGTCTTCACTTCAAAAAACTAATAAGATCTACTTATATAATTATATATAATTTTTCAGATCCAGTGTATGGTCGCTAGTGTCTTATAAGTTCATACTACTTAAATATAGCTATTGCAGTTTTGTTTTTGGTCCACTGGGTCAAAAAGTTGGTTGCTCTGTAAAGCGAACAATATGAAATAATATATTTTGTTTGTCTCTGTCAGGTATATAGACTGTTACGTTTCGTTCCGTTCCAACGTCTTACCAGCCAGCGTTCCACTGCAAAGACTCGAGGGACGGGTCACATAGGAGAAGTAAAACAGTTTAATATTAGAAAACTTACACAGCGAATGTAATCTGCAGCGTGATGTCTCAAGAGACCACTATAGTTTCCGGCAGTCGTAAAAAGAGATGTAGTATGCCTAATTTCCTAACAGGATACCTAGCTAGGTGTATCTAGGATTTTTCGATAAGGTGAGAGTTTAGGTTCACACTTCTAGTAACATTACATGCATGGAAAAGGGATTAATAATATAAAAACACAACTATTTAGAAAATTAATTTTATTTGGAGGGGGTGGGACAAACTACCCCCTGGATACGCTGATTCTAGATACATACGAAAAAGGAAATATTGATTGTATACCTAACATGTCGGGGAACTAGTCCTATGCTGTAGCTAAAGCAAATTGTTAGACTAAAGTTTAACTTTACATTAAGAATTTTAAACATTTTACACAACGATTTTCATGAAATTTAGTATGCAGGGGGTTTCGGGGGCGATACATCTATTTAGTTAGGTTTCATTTTTGGAAAACGTCGTTTTATCCGTGTTTTCGGACAATGAAAAACCGAAAAATATGACTCTTCCTGACATATATAGGCGAGTAGTAATACTATTATTTTTACCGGCACAGCAACACTAAAGCTACTTGACAATAGATATCGTTGTTAAAATAAAACGAGCGAAGCTCGGTCTTCCAGGTACTAATATTTAATAAGAATAAAAAAAAAAAAAATTAACAAAAAAACGATAAATAATTCATTTTTATTAGACAATAGAGCTTAAGGACACTTTTTTACTGTTGTCAGTAATACAAATTGTTCTGAAAATATTTTTTTTTTTTTTTATATACCATTAAGGTGGCAAACAAGCTTACGGTCCGCCTGATGGTAAGCGGTCACCGTAGCCTATGGACGCTTGCAACACCAGGGGTATCACTTGCGCGTTGCCGCCCCTTCAGAAATCTAATAACTTCTTTCTTGAAGAACTCTATACTGTAGTCCTTGCAGAAAACCTTGGCAGGGAGCTCATTCCACAACTTTAGCGTTCGCAGGAGGAAGTTTCTCTGAAACCACACTGTACGCGACCATTTAGGTTCTAAAGTGTGAGACTGAATTCCCTGCCGATGGCGAGCGGTGCGATGGTAGAAAGTAGCCGTGGGCATCATTTCGAACAATTCCTCAGAACACAACCCATTGTACAAGCGGTAGAATACACACACAGTGAGGCAAAGTCTCTCCTCAGACTAAAGGGCTCGATACCGCAAGTGAGTTTGGAATCGTCGACAATTCTTACAGCCCGTCGTTGAACCGAGTCAAAAGGGCCAAGCTGCACCGGGTGCACCTGCCCAGAGATGGCAGCAGTACTCCATATGGGGCCGAACTTGCGACTAGTAAAGTAACAACCTTTGCCCCGACGTGAAGTACTGCTTCGCTCTCTGTTGAGTACACCAAGTTTTTTGGACGCCAGCTTCACCTTATCTTGTAAATGATCTCGGAACTGAACATCGCTAGAGATGTCGACACCAAGGATCCCAATGCTCTTGGAGATGGAGAGGGGAGTGTTCTGGAATTGTGGGACTACAGTGAATGGAGTTTTCTTAGCGGTGAACGCGCACACTTGTGTCTTTGTAGGGTTGAATCGGACCAAATTTACCCGTCCCCACTCAGAGACCTGAGACAGTGTGGTCTCGATTTGAGACACAAGTTCTCCGCGGTTTTCCTCCACAACGGAACGAGGGATGTTTGCACGACCCGTGTAAAAAGCGTCTCCAGTACTGTCATCTGCATAGCAATGTATTTTGTTGATGTCCAACATGTCATTGATATGCAGTTGAAACAGCGTAGGAGACAGCACAGAGCCTTGCGGGACACCAGCATTAATGTTCATGCTATTAAAGCAAATACCGTCAACTACGGTTCGTATGCGTCTGCCGGACAAAAAGCTAGCCACCCATTTGCACAAACCCTCGGGCACTCCGTAAGAAGGCAACTTCGATAGAAGACACCGGTGCCAGACGCGATCGAACGCCTTTGCTATGTCCAGGCTACATGCCAATGCCTCCCCCTGACTCTCAATGGCTAGTGCCCATCAGTGTGAGAGATACATTAGAAGGTCACCAGTCGAGCGACCGTGGCGAAAGCGATATTGACGGTCACTGACCAGATCGTGTACTTCTAGGTATCTTAGAAGCTGTGTGTTGATCACACGCTCCATCACCTTAGAGAGGATAGAGGTAATAGCGATAGGCCTGTAATTCGATGGATCTGATCTATCGCCCTTTTTGGGCACCAGGTGCACATTCGCAGTCTCCCATGAAGACGGAAATTGCCTAGTGTGGTAGGAAAGCGCGAAGAGGCGCGTAAGTACAGGACATAACTCAGGAGCACACTGCTTAAGCACCACTGCTGGTATACCGTCTGGCCCACTCGACTTATGAACATCTAGAGCAACGCCCGCCTGGCCTCCCACTGCGTTATGGAGATTTCCGGCATGGTCTTACCGCACCACGGTATAGTAGGTGGTACAGCGCCTTCATCGTTCATGTTCGAGTTCGAGGCAAAGAGACTGCCCAGTAGATCGGCTTTCTCTTTAGCACTATGGGCCAAGTCACCATCGGTCTTTCGCAGTGGTGGTAACGACGACTGGCAAAAGTTCCCTTCGGCAGCTTTGGCAAGCGACCAGAAAGCACGACTCCCAAAAGGATAGCTCGCAAGTCGTCCACCTATTTTGCCGATGAATTGGAATTTTGCTCTGGCAGTTGCTTTCTTACTGAACCTCGAGGCAGCATTTAATTTGCGTTTTAACTCAGAAATATTCGGATCCTTATTAAAACGAGCCATGGTCCAAGCCTCATATGCATTTTGCTTAAGAATTTTAGCTTTTCTGCAAGACCTATTAAACCACGGTCGTTTTTTGACGCCGGCAGCTACTCGCGGGTTAGGAATATAGCATTCCATACCAGCAAGGACCTGCGGGCGGCCAGCGGTCAGCCGTTTCATCAGGTCTCCCTGACCGCCGAACCAGCACGCCGCGTCTACGCCGAGCATGACAGCAATAAGCACCGCCGGTCATTTATGAAATAATCGACCCAAATTTTTAGGAGTTTAGAATCACGTGCTGAATCCATTGTGCCAATCAGTTTGCGTTACGATGTTACTTGCACGAGGTATGTACAACAGCATTTTATTGGAACTTCTTTCTTTATAAAACTTTTTTTTTATGACCACTTGTGTCGGTTTCGTCCGATTTTTTGATCCATTTTTTGTTAGGTTTGTATTTTCAGCTATGAATTGGGTTTCAGTCGAAGAATACCTCTAGAGAACTTTAAAATTACTGATTTCATATTATGTTTCTATCACAAATAAAAAATCTTGAAATTACAAATGAATTAAAGAAAAAAAAAATTAAATTAAATTTATATTTATAAATATGTAATTCCTCAACTACTACGAGAGGCCTATGCCACTGACAGCCTGACCCAGTTGTTGCAAAAATAAATAATAAGTAATTGTAAATAGACATTTTAAATGTATTTTCTTTTTTTATAGTTTTAAGATATTAGTTATTAATTGTAGGTTATAAGGATACATAAATCTTCAGGAGGCTCTGAGAAAATAAAGGCTATTTTTATTGTTTATTAATTTTTTTATTTTATAATTCCTCAAGAACACATTTTTTTTAATGTATTTTGGTATTTAGGGTATCTCTACACGCGTAAAAGGTGGCAGGAAGTCTCCACACGGGTTCAGGTGTAGTCAGCGGGCACATATTATCGGACCGTAAAAAAGGCTTCATTCATTATTTCCCGTGATAAATACCCGGGAAGGATTCGCGGTCTCACCCTTAGGTAGCTTTGATAATAATTTGATAGCATAAGTACCAAACATTTCGTTAAATCGTATAATTCTTGTGACCTTTTTTTTGTTGTCATTTCTGGCCAGTTGGAATTTGTTGAGCTTCAAATAAAATGTTATTTTAAAATCTCTAAACAATATTTTGTACGTCTAGATTTCGTAAGTAAAAGGTTATTTTATTATATTGTTTTTATGTAATAAAATTATGACAAAATTATTATTACCGTTACGTTTTATTAATAATATAAATGGCTCAAAACTACGAAGGTGGTGAATTTCAGGTTTGCAATTTGAGCATAAAATGTTAAAAGAAATAGCCAATGATTGGTTTGTTATTAAACTTAACATATTTAAAAGGAGCGCGCACAGAATTCACAATTTTTCAAATTACAGCGATTTTAAGGTAACTCGACTGCAAAAATCGTCATTTCGTGAACGTAACTAAATATTTATTTTTAAATATAATGTTTATAGAAAACAATAAAATATTATTATTTTTAAAAGTATTCTTCTATAGTTTTTTGAATGCAAATGGAAATTTGGTGAATAGAGATGGATATTTATAAAAATCATCAAATTGAAAATAGAAAAGTAGCAAAGTTTCATATTTCAAGCACAAAATTCAAAATATAACAAAATATAGATGACTTAAAAAGTAAAATTAAATATTACTATGATACGGACTTTATTTTGTTTGTATGTGCATAATTACATGTTCTTTTCTTCTGAAATTAGAATTATAAAGGCAAATAAAAGTAGAATTCCCGGAATGACTAAGGTGTTTACTGAATGATGCAGTTGGAATTTTCTTACAGGTAAAAGTATTTTTGAGTCAAAAATGCGAAAATTAACTTTTGTTATTTCTTGAAACTTCTTTAAAATATTTGATATAATATTATAATCAAACAACATAGAATTCGAAAATAATAAAAACAAAGCTAGTTACAAAACTCTTCTTAATACTTTACTTACTTTTACAAACAAAAATTTTCACAAACTCAACTTTGAACTATTTTAAACTATGCCTAGCGTCTTTAATTTTAATCAGTCTTTAATAGTAGTCTCATGAAAAATAATCAAATTAAGCATACGTAATGCAAAACGCATAAAATAAGATAAAACTAATTTTTCTTTTTTTTTCAATAATAAAAATAGCCCCAAGAAAATAAAATAATTAACATTTCTCAAATATATCAACATTAAACTTAAAATGGAAACTTGCGATTCTTTAAACTTTCAATGACGCTGTAGGTGTTATCTCTATAATTTGTTAAATGTCACATAAGACACATCTATTGGTTTTAGCTGAAATACCTTAGGACGTAAAGCTATGGTTGTTGATAAAAGTACTTGTTTTTGTTACTTGACATCATTTTTAATTACGAAGTCCCTTTTTCGTGGGCACATCCTACTAACATCATCCTTTTGAAAGAAATCCCCGACCTTTCGACGTACATCTGGCTTCAAAACTACTTTGCGAACTTTTTTTTCGGACATCAGAATAGTTTTATTATATTTCTGTTTGGGCATTAATAGCTTAGCCATGTGTAACAATATGTACTTTCTGATACCAGTGCCACTAACGCATCTTTGAAAAATTTCTGTCTCTTTTAAGTTTCGTCCGGGAGGATATCTGCTGTCGCCGCCTTCATAGCCTTGAAGACAGGGACCTGTCGATATTGTGGGTGCGCGTAGATTACGGCGGCCACACTCGTATCTATGCGTGCCTATACAGGTCTCATAGCGGTGACACGGACGTAACTCGACTCTTCACGCACCTGAGTTTGACGACTGACAAAGTTCTAGAGCAATATCCCACAGCAGAACTAGTTATTTTGGGAGACTTTAACGCCCACCATCGCGAGTGGCTCAGTTCTCGAACCAATAACTATGCTGGGATATCTGCTCATGAATTTGCTCTGACCTATGGATTCTCTCAGCTGGTACTTTCTCCAACGAGAATACCAGATATAAAAGAACATACGAGCTCCTTACTGGACCTTCTGCTGACTACTCGTCCGGATGGGTACTCCGTCTCAGTGGATGCGCCTCTTGGCTCCTCGGACCACTGTCTCGTTCGGACTCAAGTGTCATGCACACAACCTGATCCTTCTGGGCCAACTAACTGGCGTCGTGTGTGGCACTATAAGTCGGCAGACTGGGATGGATTGCGTGAATTTTACGCATCGTACCCGTGGAGGCAGATCTGCTTTAACTCAGAAGATCCTGACGTCTGCGCAGCCGCAGTCACTGAGACAATCCTTGCTGGTATGGAATGCTATATTCCTAACCCGCGAGTAGCTGCCGGCGTCAAAAAACGACCGTGGTTTAATAGGTCTTGCAGAAAAGCTAAAATTCTTAAGCAAAATGCATATGAGGCTTGGACCACGGCTCGTTTTAATAAGGATCCGAATATTTCTGAGTTAAAACGCAAATTAAATGCTGCCTCGAGATTCAGTAAGAAAGCAACTGCCAGAGCACTGCCGAAGGGTACTTCTGCCAGTCGTCGTTACCACCACTGCGAAAGACCGATGGTGACTTGGCCCATAGTGCTAAAGAGAAAGCCGATCTACTGGGCAGTCTCTTTGCCTCGAACTCGAATATGAACGATGAAGGCGCTGTACCACCTACTATACCGTGGTGCGGTAAGTCCATGCCGGAAATCTCCATAACGCAGCGGGAGGTCAGGCGGGCGTTGATTTCTCTAGACGTTCATAAGTCGAGTGGGCCAGACGGTATACCAGCAGTGGTGCTTAAGCAGTGTGCTCCTGAGTTATGTCCTGTACTCACGCGCCTCTTCGCGCTTTCCTACCACACTAGGCAATTTCCGTCTACATGGAAGACTGCGAATGTGCACCCGATGCCCAAAAAGGGCGATAGATCAGATCCATCGAATTACAGGCCTATCGCTATTACCTCTCTCCTCTCTAAGGTGATGGAGCGTGTGATCAACACACAGCTTCTAAGATACCTAGAAGTACACGATCTGGTCAGTGACCGTCAATATGGCTTTCGCCACGGTCGCTCGACTGGTGACCTTCTAGTGTATCTCACACACCGATGGGCACTAGCCATTGAGAGTCAGGGGGAGGCATTGGCATGTAGCCTGGACATAGCGAAGGCGTTCGATCGGGTCTGGCACCGCGGTCTTCTATCGAAGTTGCCATCTTACGGAGTGCCCGAGGGTTTGTGCAAATGGGTGGCTAGCTTTTTGTCCGGCAGACGCATACGAACTGTAGTTGACGGTAGTTGCTCTGATAGCATGGACATTAATGCTGGTGTCCCGCAAGGCTCTGTGCTGTCTCCTACGCTGTTTCTACTGCATATCAATGACATGTTGGACATCAACAACATACATTGCTATGCAGATGACAGTACTGGAGACGCTTTTTACACGGGTCGTGCAAACATCCCTCGTTCCGTTGTGGAGGAAAACCGCGGAGAACTTGTGTCTCAAATCGAGACCACACTGTCCCAGGTCTCTGACTGGGGACGGGTAAACTTGGTCCGATTCAACCCTACAAAGACACAAGTGTGCGCGTTCACCGCTAAGAAAACTCCATTCACTGTGGTCCCACAATTCCAGAACACTCCCTTCTCCATCTCCAAGAGCATTGGGATCCTTGGTGTCGACATCTCCAGCGATGTTCAGTTCCGAGATCATTTACAAGATAAGGTAAAGCTGGCGTCCAAAAAACTTGGTGTACTCAACAGAGCGAAGCAGTACTTCACGTCGGGGCAAAGGTTCAAAAAACTTGGTGTACTCAACAGAGCGAAGCAGTACTTCACGTCGGGGCAAAGGTTGTTACTTTACAAGTCGCAAGTTCGGCCCCATATGGAGTACTACTGCCATCTCTGGGCAGGTGCACCCGGATACCAGCTTGACCCTTTTGACTCGGTTCAACGACGGGCTGTGAGAATTGTCGACGATCCCAAAGTCACTTGCGGTATGGAGCCCTTAAGTCTGAGGAGAGACTTTGCCTCACTGTGTGTGTTCTACCGCTTGTACAATGGGTTGTGTTCTGAGGAATTGTTCGAAATGATGCCCACGGCTACTTTCTACCATCGCACCGCTCGCCATCGGCAGGGAATTCATTCTCACACTTTAGAACCTAAATGGTCGCGTACAGTGCGGTTTCAGAGAAACTTCCTCCCGCGAACGCTTAAGTTGTGGAATGAGCTCCCTGCCAAGGTTTTCTGCAAGGACTACAGTATGGAGTTCTTTAAGAAAGAAGTTATTAGATTTCTGAAGGGTCGGCAACGCGCAAGTGATACCCCTGGTGTTGCAAGCGTCCATAGGCTACGGTGACCGCTTACCATCAGGCGGGCCGTAAGCTTGTTTGCCACCTTAGTGGTATAAAAAAAAAAAAAAAAAAAAAAAAAGTTTATCACGAGGTACTGGTACTAGTTTATCTTTGATTAAGTCATTCACTTTACTATTGGGAGTCAACTGCTCATTGTCCTTCTTCTTTTCTATCTTTTCCTTTCTGCTTATTTTTTTTATTTAACGCATCAATCTTACGTCTCATTTCTGTTATTTTATATTGTTGTTTTTTATATTTTTCTGTATGCTTTTGCCCGGTCTTTTACACACTTTTTCTTCCACGCTGTCTTCGCACCTTGTTTTGAGGAGACCTAGCTCCGTATCTGAAGACGGCGGAGTATTACTCTATATTTCTTTGAAGCATTTTTCCATTGTTTTCTTTGCTTACGTAACTCCCGTTCTGTCATATCTGCTGCTTTCTTAACCTTTTTTTCAGCTTTCTTTTTACTGGTAGTACGTACTCCCTATCTTTAGCTCGTTTTACTTCTCTTTGTTCCTCAGTCATTTGGTCTAAGAACCTCCGCTTTCTTGCATTGTCTTTTTCCCTTTGTTTTATATAAGCTGAACTATTTTTTTTTAAGTACTGTTTTAGTTTTCTTCTTTTTCTCATCTTCGTTTGGTTCTATTTTTACTGAAAACAACAGATCTTTGAATTTTAACAAAAAAAATATTAAATATTAATTAACCAATAAACGAATCATGTCAGAAACCACTACGTCAATCCGGGAACGCGTCGTCATGTCCGGAAACGTTCCCTTAATGACTGTTCCCGAAATGACGTTTTTGACTTTTTGCGCCTATAATTCCGATGGTCACCATCTAAGACATATTATTTCTAGGTTATTGTGACATAAACAATGATAGTTTTACAGAATACTTATTAACTAATTGGTATTTTAATATAATTTACTATTGTACCCATTCCCGTGATGACGTATAATTAAGGTACGGTAAAAAATACATGAACATAACAGTACTTACCACTTAAATTGTTATTTATTTACGCATAAAACAAATGACGCCCGCCTCACAACACTATTGCTCGCCACTAAAGCACACTAGCGCCGCAAGTCGCATCCAAGAATAAAAGTTTTCACTACCTAACGCTGCGTTCACGGCTATGACGTTTAATTTCTCGGACAAACTTTTGACAAATACCGTGTTTAAAATTATTTTATTTTCTATATTTTGGCTAAAAATAATAATTGTTCAGGAAACAAACAAACTCTAATGAACATTGAGAACATAAAAAGTATGATTTTACTATTTGTTAACGTAAGTTGAAGATTGAAGTTTTTGTTTTGGACGCGTTCCCGAACTGATTTTATACACATATTTATTGTTCAATTATTTAAAATTACTTATTTCTCAAATCATAAATTTTAGGTGTAGATACATCTAATTGATCTCGATAGTATTGAATTCTTATTTACTGTTATTCATTCCTATATTTTATTTTACGAGCTTCCAAACAGAATTCGCCACCTTCGTGGTTTTGAGCCAAATACGTTTTGTATAGGCAATAATTGTCATCATATAGAAGGTACTACAAACGTGAGAGGGAATTTACCACTGCACTGTAATTATAAGGCTCGGGGATTTCATTAAAAAAATTACAAAAAACTTTTTTGCTCTGAAATAAAATTCATTTAATTAAACTATAATTTAGTGCATATGAGTTTTAGTTTTAAATTAAATTAAATTCCTTTTTGTAATCATAAACTACTTATGTTTTGAACACCATTGAGCTTTAACAATTCCAAAAACAAATTAATCAAGATAAAGAAACAGATTTAAGTGTAAATGAAAATTTTAAAGAAAAAAATTAAAAAAGTTACTAATAGTGGAAAAGTTGTCCCATTGGTATCTTTATTTTATATGTTGAACAACTTTATACGGATTGAAAAATACTTGAAGTATACTTTATACGGATATACAATTTGTTAGTAAGGTTGGTCACACTTAAAATGTTGAACCCTCAAGCTATTATTTGTAAAGGAACGTAAATATTTATATCTACTATAATTTTCCATATCAAAGGCAAAGGGTCACACAAAACACGTAACTCTAAAAGAATCCCAAAAAAAAAAATATAACAAATGGCCCAACATTACAACAATCACACCGGACGAATGTCTACGGAACAAAACCCGATAAAAACCTCGAAAAGGTTCCGATCCGGTAAAAAATAAGAATTAGACAAAGCCAGCCGGTAACCTCTAACGTGTCCAGTTTTTTTACGAGCTTCAGCCCTTTTGTCCTTCCGGACCTCTTTTTTAAATAGATCAGGGAGGGCAAGTAAAGACCGACCGAGCCGGACATACCCGGTGAAATATTATTGTGGATTTTTCTGCTCGGCATTCATAAATATTTTGCCTGGATTCCCCCACCTTACCCGCCCTGGATTTGCCCGAATCACCGTAGAATTATAAATTCTGTTAATAAAATATGATACGATAAAGCCGGTTTTTTACTCGACCCGCGAACCTCTATTATATTTTGTTTAATTTAAATATGAATAATTAAATTTAAAAAGGAAATCTCGGGGCTAATGAAATTTTTGTTTTCGAGATAATGAATTGAAAACACGTCGTCGCCTCTGCTCTGTCCACAGATGTTATTCTTTTCTCGCTCAACTCATTTGGATTCAACCTCCGTATTAAAAAATATGCAAAAAATATTAAAATATATAATTCAATTACGTAGATACCATTTATTTTTTCACATTTATATTTCGTTCTTTGGAAATTCACATGTTTTTACTGTACGTGGGTACTGGTAGATAACAATATGTTCATTTGCATAAGATTGATAAATTATACCCGGACAAGTGAGAGTACAACTGGCGGGTTCCGTACGTAAAAAAACCGTTGGCAACAGCTTGATTTTTTCTTTTAAATTCGTAAAAATAAAAGATATAAAGATATAAGCATCAACAAAAATTATTTTATACAACTTCAAAAATGAGCCCCTACCATATCTATCCTATCCTTTATTTAATGCATTAGTAAGAGAACAGTATATTTTCGATCATTTTACATCATATTTCAAGAACTACCTAAATTTAATTAAAATAGACAAAACTGATCTGATATGTCCTTGGTATGATACCCTACTAGCTTATGGTTATTGTGGCCTATTTGCGAAATATTTAAGAACAAAGCGATAGGTTGAATGGTATCGAGGTAATCGACTGCGACAGACGACCTAGGTGATTTAATAAAGGTTTCAGTTGTTACCATTTTTGTACTCAATAAAGTAAAAAGACTAATAAAAATTCGGACCACAACATTAAAATAAAGACAAGCGATATCCGCAAAAAGCCAACGCCGCCTTTAATCAACCCACAAACGCTGCCAGATCACGATCAAACGGGTGCAAATTAAAAATAAAAATAAACAAAACATTTGAACATAAAAATATTAAACGAAAAAAAAAAAACTTCGATACAGACGGCACGACCACAAGGGATTAAAATCGTAACGAACGTACAAAAATATTCAAATACAATACTAACAAATTGATACAAACACTCATTAGGAGCGGATCGCGGAAGGCGATTCCCCCTTTGGGGTGAAACATTCCCCCCGCCGGCCGATCTCTGCCAACATTACAATCCACATCCAACGTACAAATATTATCTAAAATTCCTTCTCATTTATAATCCTTTTGTGTCCTCAGTGCGGTGTCCTCCGTCAAACGCTTTCCCCCCCGGGGGGAAATTGTGGGGTATTTTTATATTTTTAATCGCGTTGGGCATTATCCAAATGGACATTGGCGGCACGACTGTCGCTGCCGTCTCCATGATAAATTCTCCTTTCGTTCGACACCGCGCCGTTTTGTTTTCCCTCCTGCACTGTCCCTTATTTCTAGTATTGATATCGAAGAGAAAAAAAAATATACGCATAGTCATTAATTACCGAGCATTCGCCTGCGGTTGACTGGCGCGCATTCTACTTCTTTCCGGCGTTCGACGATTAAAAATGGCTCGCTATTTGTGCCCTTTTTCTTTGGGTTTTTTCTTTTTTTTTTCGGCAGCGTTGTGGCAAATGAAAATTGATAGAGCCAATTCGCTGTCATTTGATGCAGATACGAAACGTAGCGCTTATTGAATTTCTTGACGCTTTTCTTCTGTCCATGATCGATGAATGTTATATTGTTCGCGTAATTAACTTTTGCTTTCGCTAAATTCTACATCAATGGCAAAGCAAATTGTTAACTTTTTCTAATGCAGACCAGGTATTCTGTACAGAAAATCATTTACAGAAATTTGAACCGCTTTTTGTTCCTTTACAAACTAATTATTGTTAGACAGAAGTTTGTACTAGCAAATATTTAAAAAAGGAGAAATATTTGTTTTATGAGTATACATTTAGTTTAAGGATTTTGCTCTAGATATAAAAAAAAATAACATCAATATATTTCCCCCTTATAACAAACCCCGAACAAAAACAATAACTTCCGAAACATAAAATTCGGTAAAAGTTTAAATGGCTCCAAAATCCGACAGTCCAATAAAACATAAAAATACCCTAATATATAATTCAATTCAAAGTATAGATGATCCTATTATTACGGCAAAATGGGCACCGAGCGGAGATCCTGCTTTGCATATAGAAAAGCGATCCATTTTTTTTATTTTTTTTTGTCATAAGAGGCGATGGAAAAGTGCAGTGGCCGGCCGCAAGAATTAATGGCGCGAAACTTTCGGGCGCCCACGAATGTGGATCAAATTTATGTACGGCCACACTTCGCCAACGCTCAAGCGCTTTTTTGTACAATGTAGAGCAAGTTTCTTTTACCTTTATGATGGTGAATTTTGTTGAAGGGGAATAATTAGGGTCGAAGTTATTAATAGCTGATAAGTAACATGTAGGCGGAATAAAATCTTTTTCACCTCACCGCTCGGAAAAGTTGACGTTAGGCCGAAAAGGTCATTAATTTTTGTACTTGTAAGTACCTAATTGAAACTGTTCAGTAATGTAAAAGGCCGACATGGTTATCGACTAATCACGCTGCCGTATTCGTTACGAATTTTTAGCAGGGTTTGGTTAAGAATCTATTAACCTCATGAAACTGCTAAGCGTATTAATAAATAATAATAAATATTCTTTATTGTACACCAAACAAATAACTTTATCTAAGGAACACTAATTATAAGATGCAATGTACAATAGGCGGTGTTATCGCCAAGAAGCGATTTCTGCCACACAACCTATTTTGTATATAAATCTGTTTTTTTTTTAACCAAATGTAAAAGAGTATCCCTAATATGGAACACCGTTATTTCTCATAAACTAATACTACTACCACTGCTAGCCACAAAAAACCGCCGTATCTACTATAGGTATATTTCAGACACTCGCGTTACTTGCGTACAACTTGTCGGTCGAAGAAGATAGTGCACGCAGTGAGAGTATTTTGCTTTAAAGATGACGCACATCCGCGGTAAAATTCTTTTAGTATCTCATATAGATTAGAAGTTATTTTTATAGTTTTGTTGTAGTATTCTATATTTAGGCACCTATTCCATAATTAGATACCTTTATGTTGTTTTGTTTCTGTTTCTTTTTTTTTTCCGATCCGATCAATCCATGAACTTTAGCTTACCTGGCGTAAGGATCTTTTTGAATAGGTGCGTTCTATTGACGGCATTGAGAGCTAGGACATCGCATAGGCATTAAATTCGTTCTGTTCACCAAATGTAAACAAACAATATGGCCATTCACTATTTTGACAGCGTATCCACTACTCCTTCTCCCGACCTTGTGCAGCTAATGCGTTGAATGCTTTCCGAAAGTGACGTCATAGCGCATTCATTTTTGGTCAACAGAACGATCAAATGAGCGCATTAGACTGCAATAAGCGCATTAAATGCGTATAATGCTTGTCAACAAAACGCCTTAAATATCACGGCTCACTACGATTTTCGACCATATCCATAAGAAAAGCACAATCACTGACTGTTTTCAAGAAACTCATTTATTATCTGCAACAGGTCAATCAATATAAATATGTATATGTAAAATATAATTCTTTGTATTTCCTTTTTTTAGTTTTAAACTCATGTAATTCTATAATTCGAATAAATTATATTGAATTTTCAGTACACCACCGCCCTCTTTTTTCTATTATCCTCTGATAGGTCGTCTGGCAGAGATCGCCTATTGTACGTGTTTTTGTTTTTTTTCTTATTTTGTTATATCTAAGGTGTGCAATACACAGTTATTGTTGTTAAAATAGGTACTTGATGAATCTAGTTGGATTTGTACATATCAATCATTATTAGCATGTCATGTACTTATATTAAACGGGATAAGTGATATCGTAACGGAAATTGACACCCTTGGTGGTGTTTGAATTTTCCGTCGGTTTTTTCATAAATTTTAATTTAATTTTTTTAGTTTTAAAATGTACATCCCGGTATACTGACCTACTTCCAAAAAAGTGGCAGTTCCCTAATAGATCATACGAATATTAACTTTTTATTTTCCAGCCTACACTTCAAACGCTGTCAAACCGTAAACTTGCTTACCTCAAATATTTGCTCGGCGCTGTCACATACTTTTTAAATTTCCCCAATGTTTACGAATAGGTGCGACACGCGCGTAATCCGAAAAGTGAGGGAAATGCGAAAAAAGTGTGGATTACACAAAACAGACGCCGTGTGTCGATGAAAGCGACGCGTGAGGAATTGACTGCGAGCTCGCGGTGACCGACGATTTGTAGAAAGATGTACAAGTTTTGATATTACAATTATTTTACTATGTCATTTGCCTTTTTAAGCAGCATTTGGACAAGTTCATTAATCCCTTTCGTGTTGTATTATCGTCGTGAGATTCCTACGGGAATTCCTTGATTATCAGGGAGAAAAGTGTTTTATCTGTCCCTACAGGGTGGCTAGAGTATGCCAAAAATCCTCAGTCCAAACCAACATCTGTTAATAGACATGAAAATTAGACCCAGTAGTATGTGTACCAAATAATTTGACAAACACCTATCGATGAAATAATAATAAAATAGGATATAGGAACTTATTACTAAACAGTGATCTCTTGCCAGGGTAAAACAATTTAAGTACTACTGCTACTAATTCTACAATTTAACAAACTTATCAAACATGCGACACCTTACCAAAATTAAAAGTATCAAAACCTCTACGTCGCAGTGCAATATTATCGTCGCGAGCACAGTTCATTCCAGACCGTCCACAGTAACGTGCCGCATTTTCCCAACACTTTTTCCCGGACCGCTCCTTTTGCCCGCAACCGCGGCCCGCAGCCCAAACTGTTTAATGATTTGAAAAACGTGTTCTATCGGCGTCGCGGAAACAACCGAAAAAAAGCCGACTGTGAAAGGGTTAACACTGCAAATATACAACGAGCCAACATTACCGTTGAAAAAATGTTTTTACCAACAGTTTTCACCTTTACAGGGAAAATAATAAGGTTTAGAGTTTTTTTGCGGACAGTTTCTAGTAATTATGTCGATGTATTCATGCAGATCTCATCGGCAATTTATTATATTTTGTCCGTTCGAAATTTACGATTATTTGAGAGCAGACAATGGATTGCGGACAGCGATTGGACGGTTTTCTAACGCTGATAAATGTATGGGAATGATGAACGAGGTCAATACATGTTATATAAATGTATGGGAATGAGGATTTAACAAGAGCATTGATTCGGATTTTTGTAAATTAACGGGATTAAAAACTCTGAAAATTGTTTGAAGAGTGAGCTGTTTTTAGTATGTATCTTTTAATACCATAAACTTTACAGTAAACATACTATTTACTTAAATTAAACTACTACCCAAATTTTGTTAAGTAACAAAAAGGTAGTTTAAAAAAAAAAAAACTATTAATTATGTCCCTACTGTTGGCCTACACCAGCCGGCCTTCTCAAACCTTGGGGGAGGGGGATTTTGCCATAGTTCATCACGACGACCCAGTAGGGATTGTGGACTTTACATACGCCTATGCGCTATGCATGCAGGTTTCCTCACGATATTTTCCTTTACCGAATGAAGTCAGTGGTGTGATTAAACGAAACCTGGTAGCTACTTAAAAAATTGTAAAAAGACTCATTGGTACATGCCGAGTCTCAAAAGCCCGCGGACGCGGAGTCCAAGACAACTAGGTTACCGAACTTTGATTTTTTTTTTACTAGAAACAAATCTTTTCTTCTTATTCACAAAACCACTAATGCTATAGTTGCCTCTGCAAAAATTGTGGTAAGAAGTTTATCATAAAAGTCTGACTGTCCACTGCTGAGCGAAGGTCTCTACCAAGTTATCACCGACCAGTCTAAAGTTGTCTGGATCCAGTGGCTTCCCGTAGCACTACCAGGTCGTTTTTTCACCTGATAAAAAACCGTCCTGTCATTTCCATCTCACGCAGCTTCTTCCAGAACTCGGTCACCACTCAAAACCATTACTTACCTTTAGTTATCGGTACGACAATCGATGTGGTCTACCTTTTCCCACTTCAGACGTCGGAATCGAAGTATTCACGCTTACCAATCTAATTTTATTTTATGCAGTACTACTATTATAAACCTTTACTTAGATAAAAAATTAAAACGAAATGTTCCGTTACAAAAGCAACTTGTTTCATTATATTTATTGTATTTACTTAAAACATTTTTTAAATAATACAGGACCTGTTGTCAAAAACAAGCAAGTCAATAAGAGTAAAATTTACGTTATATTTACAAAGGCGATAAAACATTAGAAGGGGTCACCCGATCGCGGAAACCCGCTCTTTTAATTAAACAAACCGAATATAATATACGGTGGATATTTTATATGTGCGCGGAGGGCCTAACCTATCGTTATACATGAGAAGGGGTACCATAGACTCTCGATTTAGATAACTCACGTACAGCGTGGTTAGTTGGACATGGGGGTAAACTCCCGACAACAATCCCAAAATTGCAATACTTACATACGAGTACATTGTCATTAAATTAAGTGGTGCATAATCTTGACAAAACTATTTATTTGATTGCGTAGCAAAATGCTAGTGCAATTTAAGTTTAACGCCAAGAATGACCCCAATGGTGGCTCTCGATGCGGATTACCTTCAGTGTCACCTTATGAAAACTGTTGCTATTCTCGCAGTACGACAATTTTGGGAAATTCTCTGAAGCAAAAATGAACACACCGTAAATATTAAATAGTATAGAATTCTAAGTACGATTTTCTTTAATGAGCTAAGGAATTATAAAAACTTAATTTCAAGTCTCACATGATTTAGAAACTTTAATCCTTAAAAAGACAGATAGAGCAGTATAGCTTTATTTGGTTTTGAACCCTTTAGGGCTCTAAAAACTATAACTCAACAAGATTGCAAGGCATCAATAACAATTCAATTTTAAATATAATTAAGTATTACAAATTTAATTCACATTGTTAGCATTAGAAGCAGAGCATTGCTAATAAGATCAAATAAGACAACATCTGTAAGTAACTGAAATAAGGTAAGGCTGTATAAAAAAGAAAATGTTGGTGAAAAATCTACATAAAAGCCGAAAAATATGTGAGGAACCAGCGAGTGTTGTGACCGATTGGTATATTGGTGCAGGTCCAATAGTAGCGCCCCTAACAATAACTAGGGGTGTTTGAATAGAAAAATAGGATTATTCATTTATTCTATTTTTGTGCGTGACTTTTAATATGCATGTGTTTTGGAGTTTTAGTCTCGGGGGAGACGCGAACAGGCCGACGCATTTTATATTCAAGACTATCATCTGGGTATTATAGCCGATACTAATAGATAAACCTATCCTTTTTTGGGACAGAGTAACAGAAACAGAAATAACACTTTTTAAATTTATTTTTGATCAATAAATGCGTGGTAATTGTTACTGATAATAAATACAAGGTTAGATAATTGAATATTAAACATTATGTTGGTAAGGGTTTTCCGAGTGCGCTGAAAATAAACAGTAGCACGGATATGTCGTCTCAGCTGGAAGACGTTTACTACTAAACATAAGCCTCCACAATGGCCGGTCCTATACCGCTGTGCCTATCGGCTTCCTGCGGCTTTAACCGGTGTTGGGCGGACCAGGTTGTCCCAAGCTGCGTCTTCCAATTCGTGTGGTCGCAATTAAAAAACTTATCTTATTAAATATAAATTCTTTCTCATGAGTGGAGATATAGGATACCCATTCTATATTAAGGGCGTTTTTTGACAAGCATTATACGTATTCAATGTGCTCAGTGCTGTCTATGCTCTGTGTTAACCAAAAATTAATGCGGTATGACTAAGGATTGCAATCCCGCATCTCTGAAATTATTTTGTAAAATAAAATTGAAACTACCGATTTTTGTGTAAAAATCAACTTTTATTTAACATTTTTTACATTAAGCAACAGAAATTATTTCTTTTCTATTACTTAAGTATAAGTAATGAGTAATCTGTTTTCTTAGATTCATCTTTAAATATTTGGCATAGTTAATTAGTTTGTTTAATTTTACCCTTAATCCTAACAACAGTTTTATATTTTTAATTAAGTCTTATTCATATAATGACTAATAATCAAATCACAACTTTCTCTTAGATGCTATTACTATATCTATCTATGGTGATAACTTTTGAAAATACGCTCTTAAGCAAATGGCATTTATTGTATCGAAACATTGAACGCCTGACGGTGAATACGCAAACAAAATACTCGTCACCTACAGAAAGACGTGCGCAGGCGCAGCGCAGTGCCATTTATGAACAACTAAACGCGTCGCACTCGTGCTACTCACGATTTAACAAATTTTTGATTTGCGGGATCCGCAGATCCGCGCTCTGAAAGTATGGGATCCAGTAGATTCATAAAAGCAGCGGGATCCCTAGGTATGTCGTCACTGACACTGAGATAGGCAGAGCAGTGGACGCGCTGTCATAATAGTAAACGGCTATATTGTTTGTTTACATTTGGTAAACAGAAAACGCAGCTATTATCACCCAAATAAATAACGAAAACGAAATATACAAACACTAGTTAAGTTATTAACTCGCTTATTAATCTCAGATGATTTTTTTCATTATATCTTTATATTTTTACTGAGAAAAAATTTTGGGAAACTATATTATTTATCTAAAATTTCAGATTAGGGTGGTATCTCCAAGGCCCGTCATCTTAGCAAGGTAAAATATAAAAAAGTTATTAACACAATAAGTTCAATAAAAATTGGTGAAGTATTTTTGCGTGAAGCTTGAACAAATAAACCGACAGAATTAAATAAAAAATCAGTAATTTGAAGTCATGTAACATATGTAACATACTTCGCATAACTTTTTATGAATCGCTAAATTTGACAGCTAAACTATCTAATGTAAGGCTCGTTAGCAAGTCATGGTACGAATTGCGCACAGTTTATAGAGAATGAATGAAAACAACGCAGGTCAAATTATATTTTAAAACTTGTACATACTTTAAAATTGTGTCTCCCCAACTTTCAACTGCTACTATAAAAACATTTTTGCACAAATTAGTTTGAAATCATCGAATGCTATCTACGAAAATTAATGATTAAGTTATTATAATTTAATAAAAGCAGAATCAGAGTATGCGAAACTCCTTATTTAATATAATTTCAAGTTATGTGCTATAGGCATTGGTGAAAACAATTTACAATAAGTAAGTAAAAACAATTTAAATAATATAATTTTAAAAAAATATTCAAATAATAATTTATGGGTAATCTTACGTTATTTTTTATCTTACGTCTCTTTTTAACGATGAATAAAAAAACAACTGCTATTTATTTTAATTTTTTGTTCAATGAAAAAAAAAGATTTGGAAAAATCTCTGATTGCTAAGTCGCTACAAAATGTGTGGGAAAAGTTTTTTGGAATTTCAGAAATCTCTAGTAATCTTACCTCAATTGGTCCCATACAAACTTTTGAAGGATTGTGAAAATTGCCTTTTATTTTGCTGACAGTACAATTATTTCAAAATCTGTGAATGCCAGTCAAAGTATCTCAAAATGGGCATGACTTCTAACTTCTTCCTTATGGGCCTCTTTACAATTTCCCTCGTATATAGAGAATTAAAAACTTTAAATTATCAAAATATTTTTTTATTTTTAAAGTATTGTATGAATTTATCATATGAAACCAGAAACTGTTCCACGAAGGCAATTTTTTCAAATGAAAATCGCGATAAGTGATCAAATTGCAATGAATCGGTAACAATTCGGGATGTGGTCATGCCGCGCCGGGACACTCAAATTGAATTAGTTATGTGTTCTCTGATTGGGCCGGGGTTTGTATGTCTGTTCATTACATTGTGTGATGAGTGCGGAATAAGTGATCGGCCTCAATGCGACAATAAAATTGTATTTTGATGGTTGGAGGGGCTTATACAAGTACAAGCCATTTTTAGGGTTCCGTACCTGAAAGGTAATTAGGAACCCTATTACTAAGGCTTCGCTGTCTGTCCGTCCGTCCGTCTGTCACCAGGCTGTATCTCATGAACCGTTATAGCTAGACAGTTGAAATTTTCACATAAGATGTATTTCTGTTGCCGCTATGACAACAAATACTAAAAAACACAACAAAATAAATATTTAAGGGGGGCTCCCATACCACAAACGTGATTTTTAATTATTTATTTTCGTTGTTAGGGTTCCGTACCCGAAGGGTAAAAACGGGACCCTATTACTAAGACTTTCGTCAGCAAATATAAAAATAATATTAAAACAATACAAGTTGTAATACTTGATCGCCATATCATAGTATTACATACCAACAGGAAAGTTTGTATGTTTGTTTGTCGCTTACATTTTTGGCAACAGACAATATATATTTACATTTAAAAATAAAACACTATGAAAATAAATATCTACTTCTACAGTGTGTCAGGTGTCTATTAAATTGTATATTCAAAAAATTGTATTTTCAATGCAGTTGCTCATTAAGTTTTGTCTTTAGAGCACGCGTTAAATAAAACACTACTGAAATCCATTATTTCACGCGTGCAATAATGGATTTTGTTAAAAAAAAATTTTAGTCTTGCACCTTACACCATAGAGTAGTATGCAAGGAGGTTTTGATGTTAGAAATATAATAATAAACAACACACGCCGTAATTTAATATTAAATTCCTAAATATGTCATTCATTAATACGTATTATAAATTGTTTTCGCAACAAAAATATATATTAAGCATTATTTGGTAGACCTTTGCCTCGTGAGAAAAAACCGTATGAGCGTCTCTGCAAAAAAACGCGCCATTTCATTGAAAAACTGCTTTGTCTTTAATCAATATTACTTTTTCAAAATGAGTTCTTATGAAGACATTATAGATTTAACTCGTAACGATATTGTAAAAGAAGCCTAAATAGCAAATGAAGGTACTATGCGTCAAAAATCAATAGATAAGTAGCTAGAAGAATATCAACATTTACTTGAGTGGAGAATAAATAAAAATAGTTTATATTTATTTCTAACTTTTACTTCCTCGCAAAATGCATTGAAAAACGTTGTATTCGTATATGTGCTGGTATCGTGTAAAAAAATATAATGATTACATCAAAATCAAAAATAACACAACATTTCTTACAAAGGAAAACTGTTAATATGAAATTAAAAATTCCCGCAAGCTGTATTAATGCCGAACGTCAACTTTCGAGGAGAGGTTTTCAGAAGCCACCCTAAATCCATACCAAGTGAGAGCTCAAAACTAATACATCTGGGTGGCGTGTGGGGGGGGAAAAGGGGGAGTTAGTCTCCTCCTACGTTAATTATTCACGTTTTAATTTACGGATCTCGGCTGCTGGCCGGCGTCGGGAAAAATGTCTTGCAGTGGTCCGCTCTTCGACATGTGAGACTCAGTGGGGATTTTTAGGGATATCATGTCGTATCTTTTCCGGTAATTTTTTACCATGAAATATGTAATGTATGACTTGATGAAAAAAATGGTATTCAACTGATTTTTTAGTAACTTTATGAATTCCTTTTTAAGCCTGAATACATCAAAAAAACGACGTACATAAGTGAAGTCCACAATCAGCTCCGGATCTGCGTGTGGACTGCGATAACTCAAATCGCTCTTAGTGAGAGTAGGCTGTGCCTCAAAGTAGTGAAGACATATGAGGCTGTTAAGGAAGTCTTACATTAGTAGACATTGAACAATTTCATCCGAATTTTAGGATCGGAAGGTGTGAATCTTCTATTGGGCTTATTATGTATCTTTTTGCATCTTCCGAGTATTTAACCTTATGGAGTATGGTCTAAGGTTTGCATTAATATCTGCACGTGCATGTTTTATATATGGCTACTTAATTAAAAAAAAATGGTGAAGGTATGCCAGGTTCTATATGAAAATTTTTTGACCCCTTTATAAATCAAGACCCACATTAAAAAGTAAAAGTGATTCTTCTTTTTAATATGTTGTAAACTAATATTCAGTAACTCATATTTAAAATTCTACAGAAAAGTGTCTTCAACGCCACCTAATTTGCATACAACGAAAAACAACCCTTCAAAAACACATTTTCATAGTCAACCCGCAGGAGCGCAGCCGAAACCATCAACCCGATGTCAAAAGCGATCAGAACACAGACGCACGATTGCCTTCTAAATAATTCAAACGTATCTCGTACTTCCATTTCACTGCAAATCTAACTTCGCATATTACAGTTTTTTAATTTATTACAACAAAGCCTTTATTTCTAATAGCAATACGGGACCTTTTCCGATGGCAATGTACGTCTGAGTCAGCAAAACGATGTTGGCGTTGAGAATATGGAGTTTTTACAAGCTCTCATACGAAATGTCGATTCGAATCAGTCCCCTCTCGAGGTGATCTCGCAAAAACAATGAGTATGGATCGTTAACGTGAACGACAAGATGGTAAGCGATATAGACAGCTAATAACCCACGCGTGTCCATCGCGCAGCTTTTAGGAGATGGATATTACGTTTGTCATTTTATGACAGCCTTGGAATGCGTTGAGAATGGAAATTTGAGCGTGCTTCGAAAACTGAATGTTTATATGTAAAGTGTCTTTACTACAGAATTTAAATTTACCGATTTAAAAAGAGCTTTCTTTCGAGATCTTTCGTATCTAGATAGTATTTAGTGTGTGATGTTACTGAGCCCATGTGGCTATTAGTCCATTGAAATGTTACATGAGCTTTGCATTTGTTAGAGGACGCAATTTTATTTTTGGGACAATTGGGGGGGGTCAATAAAAGCTTAACCTCAAGTTTGAGGGGTCGCCACCCTTGTCATGCGGCCGCCATCTTGGAAAAAGAGGTGAAAATATTTTTTTCCCGATATCTCGGAAACTATGCGTCTTACAAAAAAATTCTTACTTATTTGCTTATAACTTCTTGATTTTTAATTTAGGGCAAAAAGTTATATCAAAATCGTCTAAATAGGTTTACAAACAACGAAAGTTAAGCAGGAACATAAGAGTACATAAAAAATCGGACAAGTGCGAGTCAGGCTCGCGCACGAAGGGTTCCGTACCATTATCTATAAAAACGGCAAAAAAATCACATTTGATTTTTTATTCTGTTTTTTAGTATTTGTTGTTATAGCTGCAACAGAAATACATCTTCATTAAAATTAACGATTGATGTCTTCGGGATATGGTTTAAACCCATGACAAACATGGAAACATGATTAATGAACTTTTGTTCGATACAAAAATTCCTTAACTGACACCTTTTCACTCTTCCTTTTTTTAAAGTTTTGGCCTTTGTTTTTCTTTAAATCTTCAAGTACTGCTTACAAGTACAACTTTGGAAAAGCATTGCCATGATAGCTATGATACCACTGATTTACAAAAAACTATTAATTTTTTTTTTATATTTCAATGTAAACCTCAGCGATCTAGCACGTACGCATAGTTACATATCGCGTCTTCCTTGTTCTCAAGTTATCTGTCACGCATTACTTACTGCCTTTTAAACGCCACCTTAAGTTACTAATACACTATTTAAAAGGGCGATATAGGCCAGAAAGCTAATTTCTGTAATTCTAACGTTGTGTATGTAAATGTACTATAAATCATTAGATAATGTCATATACATTACTATGAGATATATATGTTATAAACTTCTTAAGTAATTTATACCGTAATGACGCCTTGAAACTTAATTTAACGTTATTACCGTTTTGTAGTCAAATTAATTGACTTTTTGCTACAACTTAAGAGTCCAGGCACTAGATAATAAGCTATTCAAATATTTAACCAACTTTCATTACAAACAAATGCAAAACACGCTTTAAAAATTTGCACAAGTGTTGAAACAATGGTCACTACTAAATTTTTTATTGCATTAAATACTATTAATGAAAATCAATCAGTAAGGTAATGCACTAGACAAAAGCAAGTTTTATAACATATATTTTTTCAATGCTTTAGATTCTATATTTTAGACACAAAATTTGCACAAAAATGGCGTATTTTCGCGATCTAGCCTATACCCTAGCCTTAAAATAAATACTTACCTTTATTACTGAAAAAAAAAACAAAAATTATAAAATACTTTTACATTAATTGAAGAGTCCGTCAGCCAACTATAAATAAAATATAATGAAGACAACTAATGAGCACAAGATTTAATCGATTTCGGCATGGTACGCCACGTGTGGCATTAACATATTTTTGCGATGGCCCGTGTTATTTCAAGGGTCTGAATTTTGAAGTACGACGTTAATTCTTATTTACTTTGTAAAATATAAGGAATGAGACTGAATACTAATTGACTGAGTACTTTAATTTCGTAACACAGAAAGTAAGACATCTGATTTCAATTTGCGAACAAGTTTAAGGGTGTAACTCAATTAATTATATGAATATATATACCTAAACTTAATTTATTCTTAATGTGTTAAGTGGTTCATCTCTGAACGGTAAACTGGCTAAAGAAACATATGGCTTTTACTTTATGTTTATTTTATAAGTAAAGAATAATCAATACTATAAGATACGACTACGATAAGATAGTTACTGCAAAGTAAAATAGGATTATTTTACTATTATGTAATTGTATGCATACTACAGACTTACGAATTTAATAAACTTTAATGATATAATTTTATAAAGATAAATAATGAAATAAATAAAAAAACACTGAAGTGAACAAGTGCCCCTAAACCATACCAAATATTTAACTACAAGCAGTCGGAACTCATGTTAAGGTAACTACTGTATTGTCAGCGATCTGAACTACTATTTGTTAAGGTAACTACTGTATTGTCAGCGATCTGAACTACTATTTGTTAAGGTAACTACTGTATTGTCAGCGATCTGAACTACTATTTGTTAAGGTAACTACTGTATTGTCAGCGATCTGAACTACTATTTGTTAAGGTAACTACTGTATTGTCAGCGATCTGAACTACTATTTGTTAAGGTAACTACTGTATTGTGAGCGATCTGAACTACTATTTGTTAAGGTAACTACTGTATTGTCAGCGATCTAAACTACTATTTGTTAAGGTAACTACTGTATTGTCAGCGATCTGAACTACTATTTGTTAAGGTAACTACTGTATTGTCAGCGATCTGAACTACTATTTGTTCTTGCATTTAAATGAGTTCCGACTGCTTATAGTTGAATATATGGTATGTTTTAGGGGCACTGGTTTACTTCTTTTTAGTTTTTGCAGTCGGGTTTTTTTTTATGTTATTAATTAATCAATTATTTATTTATTTTTATTTACAGCTTATTAGCGTTATTTTTTTTTATTCTATTTACTCGCGCTTAACTATTTTATTGTAAGTGTCATATATTATAGTACTCGGCTTCAAAATCCCTTTATTTTGATACCCAACCACGACAGTCTTAATTTATTTTTTAAACAGCAAAAATACGCCATTTTGATTTTTTGAAATTTTAATATATTTAGTATTACTCACACAATCACGACGAATCAAATGAAGCCGTTCAGGCTGTAAGGCGTGCCAAAGAATGGACACATATACATACATTATCTCTATTTACTCCTTTCTTCCGGCAGTCGGGTAAAAAGTAAACGCAGTACTTTGTATAAAATTTCGTATTAAGATAAATTAATAGACAAATCACATGGATAAGACACTGAAAGCTGTCTTAACGTTTTTCAGGCAACCTTAGGGTAGGGTACAAGAGCTTTTTCAAATAAAAAAACTTTTAACAAGAAAAAACAACTGGCTTCAAAAACAATTAATATTTCCAAAAATCTGGTCGGCATTACAGTTTAAAGTGTACTGTCATTTAGGTATGATAAGAGATACATTCAAGCTGTGATTCTGATCAGATTTTTGGAAATAAGTAAGTATTTTTACCTTTTTAGTATCTTTTCAAAGCTGGTTAGTTTTTTTGTTAAAACGTTTCTATTTTTACTTTCGAGTGTACAGGCGTGATGTTATGTTGTGTGATTGCGTAAACAATGCATATTTATGCGATAACAGCAATTGCGGTTGATTTGCTGTAATTTTTAATCATCATATGTGTATGAAATTTGAATCAGATTATTTCGAACAAAATGCAAATCCCTCTATATATAGCTCGAATTTTAATAATAGTGTAGATATTATGAAAACCTTTTAATTTAAAATAAATAAAGTACAGTTGAAAATATTTGAAAATCAACATTAGTAAACAACATGTTTATATCTTTTATAAATCTTTTAAATTTCAGACAAAGACTACAATATTATACTAGATTTCCTAACACAGTAACTTTGCCGTGTCTAGTTTATTTATAAGTCTGTACAGATCTGAAGGCTGCGTGGGGATGCGATGGTGTTAATTATACGATTTTCTTTGAAATAAGTTAATAAATATTGGATAAGCTCTCCCTCCGCCGGCCCTTTAATGAACCCACTCAGACTTACCTACTTTTCATTGGTATATAGAGGTGTACAAATTGAAACAAGAAAAATCAACTTCGTTTATTTTGTTTTAAAACGTAATGTCGGACAATAAGAAATATGTCACTCTATAAATAGAGAGTTCAATCTATAAATAGAGATAAAAAGAAAGAGCAGAAAAATATTGAATACTTTTTTAATTTTAAATGACAGCAGTAGGCCATTTTTTAAGGATTTTCTCACAGCGAAAGGATTTTTTTATGAAAATAATAAAAACAAACCCTTAACAGTTTGCTTTAATAGTAATTTAACTCTTCATATTTTATACCAATTTAAAAACCGGCCAAGTGAGTGTTCTACACGCATTAAGTTGGGTTCTACAGAACAGGAATAACTTTTAAACCGATTGTGTTGAAAGTAATTTTCGTTGAAAGTATTTAATAGAGATCTATTTTTAACTTTTAATAATAACTCGCAAAATATACGTCTAAGGGAAAAAGTTTTTTAGAAACCTTAATTGCATTTTAGAAACCCTTTCCAACGATACCCTACTTGATAGGGTGCTTGGAAAAGAAATATTTCATCCCTTAGTTCAAATCGAGAGCGATCCCTAATTTTTTTTCCTTCATTTATATGACAAATCTCTATGGCGGTTAACAAATGAAACCTTTCTATAAAAAAAATCATTAGAATCGATGCAACGGGCGGCGGTGGATATACGAACGGTGGTGACGAAACAATTAGGAATATCCGTTTTAGCTATTTGGCTACAGAACTATAAAAACAATCATTTATTGGATGAGTAACCTAAATTTATGTTCCAATAAATAAATAGGATAGATAAATTGATAAAAAATTAGAACAAAATACCTACCTTCATAAAAGTAAATGACCACCAAATAGTAGGAAAAGGAGAAAGATTGAAAAGATTTAAATTTACTATTAATTCGACCATAGCGATTGTGATTTTAAAATTTATTACGCGTTATATAAATAAGTACTTTGCATTGTTTTTTTAATAGGTATTGTTACAACGCTTTTAATGCGTAAGGAAATACGACGAAGAAAGGTTTGTGAACACCCTGTACGGCCAGGTGAGATGATTACAAACCCTGGCAGGGAGTGGAAAATCGAACCCGCTGGTAACTTATTGAAGGCGGCCGTTTGATCCTTACCGCCTGCTTTGATCACCGCTTCCGCCGATCACTAACTAGATTCGTACACAATTTTCACTTAATTCTGTGTCGTTCACATCTTGTTCTAATTTGTATCTACTCTTGTGACTTTTTGAGTTATTCTTTTAATATATTAATCAGTTAATTAATAATTAATGCAGGTTTATCACGATTTTTCCCTCCTTCTACTCAGCGGTGTAAACAATCAATGTACTTGAGAATTTAAGAAAAATACTCATCAAACAGAATTCCTGTAGCCACATTTCGGCTTCATTTTCAGACCCTTGATATTATCTAAGACTAGAGTACTTGTCAAAACAAATTAAACTCGATGGGATTGCGTCGTTTCGTTACAGAGTTTGATTGGCCACCTTCTGGTTCCATCATCAGATCAGTCAGCTCTAGGATACCGTATTATTGTATTATTACCGTATTTTTTTATATACCACTTAGGTTGCAGACAAGCTTACGGTCCATCCGCCTGACGGTAAGCGGTCACCGTAGCCTATGTACGCTTGCAACACCAGAGATATAACTCGCGCAAAAATCTAATAACTTCTTTCTCGAAGCACCCCGTACTGTAGTCCTTAGAAAAAACCTTGGCAGGGAGCTCATTCCACAACCCAAGCGTTCGCGGGAGGAAGTTTTTCTGAAATAGAACCATACGCAACCATTTCGGTTCTAGAGTGTGACAATGAATTCTCTGCCGATCGCGAGCGGTGCGATGGTAGAAAGTAGCCGTGGGCGTTATTTCGAACAATTCCTCAGAATACATCCCATTGTACAAGCGGTAGAACACACTAAGGGAGGCAAAGTCTCTCCTCAGACTTAAGGGCTCGATACGGCAAGTGAGTTTGGAATCGTCGACAAACCTCACAGCCCGTCGTTGAACCGAGTCAAAATGGCCAAGCTGGTATCACCCGCCCAGCGATGGCAGCAGCATTTTATATGGGGTCGAACTTGCGACTTGTAAAGCAGCATCCTTTGGCCCGAAGTGAAGTACCAGCTTCACCTTGTCTTACAATAAATATACTAAATTTCAACTGAACTGGCCAGCGATAAGTAGGATATTTCAAGAAAGATTTTACCTAAAAACATAACGCATGTTGTGTTACGCGAAATCGAATTGTAGGTACCCATTAAGTTGTCGTACCCAGGGCTATAAATGAAAATAGATTTTTAAGGAGTAAAATTCAATTAACTCCAAAAACATAATTATTTAACAGTTGTTTTATTAACAAGGATCTTTTCATAAGTTTAAGTTGTAGTACGTTATTTATCGCGCGAATCTGGTGCTATACTTTTTTGAAGGAGGCACGTTTGGTTGTTAATTAGTTTTAACACTTGTGTATGGATGTTGGGTTAGTATTATAAAAGAAACATGAAAGAATAATAACTAATTACTTTTGCGGAAATAAAAGCATTACAAAGTATCTGTTGTGTGACTTTCTTATATCTGTCTCTCTCTATCTGGTGTCTGAATGCTACTATAAGGAACAGTATGCGAGTGCGTTACGGAGTAAAAGAAACACTAGTTCTTCTTTTACTCCGTAAAGGATTGTAAAGGTATGTTAAGATAGTTTGGGTGTGTCAAGAGTATGGATAACAGAAGGCAACAGGCAGACGTCCACTGCTCGATATACATAGGCGTTACCAAACTTTCTCCACAACGTACAGACCTGTAACCAAAAGCTTCAGAAGGTCATCCGTTTTTTTTTGTTAGGGCGGCGTCCGGTACGAGGATGCAGACCGCGGCACGGATTTTTTTTTTAAGGGGAATGGTCAGTATACGAGGCCGTTATTAGATAAAGCAAGTTCAAAAAAACCTTAAACCAACAGGTACAAAGGTATTTATGGGAGAGGTTGATAAAAAGTGAACTAGGATTCAAGCAAGTGGAGGTAGGATGTCTCTGCTTCTCCATCTGAGAAACAGGCGGGATTTTATATGTTATAACTCTGAAAATTCTGAAGACAATTTGGTTCTATTGGTTCCAAATAATTAAAGTTGTCCGGAACATATTCCTGATATGGATGAGCCCGCCTTCTAAGTTTTCTAGGTGTTTTCTTATCAATGAAATGTATTCAAACAAACAAACAGTTCGCTTACGAAGATAAGCAAGAAACGGACGTGTGTTGCAAAACCGCACGTCAGTTGGTTCCGTACAGCCGTCTTGTAAATGTGCTTTTCTGTGGACGACAAATTTCATGTTTACGGAACGTGACAGAGGACATTCTCGGCCAAGCCTAAACATTTAAGGATACTGCTTTCATTTAAGCCTAGGGAACTATTAGTATTACTCAAATAAACAAGAAAATTAAGGCATCCAAAAATTGAATTTTATCAAAAACTGCTTTTTATCTGCTTTCTGCTTAGTAGCAGCAAGTTTTCTGGAGACACAAAATATGCAGGTCATCATAATTTACTTCATATTTGAAAATCGGTTAAAAGCGTGTCAGATTCTCACACGATAAGGTTTAAGCATTAAATCCGTAAAATATAAACAATTAGTATAAAAAATTATTACCATTTTGATTTCGCCTCAAAAACTAACACATCAAAGTTCCAGTCTTGAAACTTCTGTTATGGAGCCTTAGAGCGTTAAACAAATAGTTTTACGAAAAATACTTGTGACAAACGTGGTCATAGTCAAAGGTATTCCACAAGTAGAAATACCGATACCAGTTTTAGTACAAAGCTCCATAAACCAGTTAGTTGCTTGTGTGAGCTTCATAATAAGCAGATATCAATATTAGATTTCCATGGAAACCTAGTGCTTGCGATAAAAAAGGTACCTTAATTAAGCCTGGGACCTTAGCCATCGCTGTACTACCTACGACTTTTATATGAATTTGTTACCTTTTAAAAGTGTAACCAAAAATTATGTAGTTAACTATAATTTTAGTTAAATCAACACTTTACCTTGAAATCAACTATTTTTCCTGACTTTGTAATAGATAATTGGATATGCATTGGTTATATATATGTTTTGTATAATCTTAATCTAGGAATGAGTGTAGATAAAGCACAGAGGTACTAAACACTGCTATTATGGAGTAGGATATATGCCCCCTTAAAATAAAATCTTCTGTTTAGTTTATCGCAATGTTTGTTGAAAGATCCGACTTTATACGACAGTTTACGAACTTTAGTTTCGGCCCATACACAAAAGCAGCTATTGTGAACATTTTAAATATCTCCGATCGTCCCGGAGTTTTAATGCTGATTTATTTTATTATGATAGATATAAACACTAACATTCATCATTCTGAATGTTTGCCCAAAAATTGATCACGTAAGCAAATACTAAAAGAAAAAAAAAATGAGTTTATCAGAATCTAAATTTGATCCGCTATTATCTACATGCATACGTATTAACCTTAGACGAATGCAATAGATAATACGGAACGTTTGAAACAGAAGGAGATATCTATATATAGAAAATGACATGTGACTGAATCAAATTACGACAATTGTCTTAATTTCGTCGCCTCAGTTTTTGCGTGCTTGTACGATATCTACCTCTTTCAATACATACACTACCATTGGGTATAGTACATGGCGTAGGTAGTAAGAAAAAAAATCAAAAGAGAGGCTGTTCAGAAGCCTAAGCACGAATGCCGAAAGCTTTGATGACTAGAGTTTGTAATTTCTGTTCCGCCCGTTTTACACATAATGTTTTTTCATCAGATTTACGAGTTGCTGAACTCCCATCGACCGCGTCCTCAGGTTGTGAATAGGGGAAAGCCCCCCATATGGGAGGTACTAGGAAAATCAAATACCTAGCGCAAACCATAACCAGTAGACATGGGCGTGCCTTTAGTCTCGAAAGATGTGGCCTAAGGGATCTTACCCTGACAGAAAAGACGAACTGCGGAACAGTACAATTTAATGAAATGGCGGAACCAAAAACAAAACTACCCAAGGACATACATGGTTATGCAGATCCTGCAACCCCAAACCATCAAACCAACCCCCATAATTCCGCTTACAACTTTGGCAGCCAGCTATGTTAAGCTATATACAGCCCTAGAGCATCTAGTGAGGTCAACATTTCGCCAACATGCAGCACCCATCACAAAAATAAATCCTACGCAAAAACAACAACAACCAAGCAAACTTTACCTCAACATGTTTTTCATCCCGCAACTTCCAATAAAGAAAGTGCGGTAAACTCAACAGTGACTGAAAACATCAAATCTCATCAAACAAGGGAAATAAGTTATAAAAAACAAACAATCAATCAGCCGAAACCCCTACAAATTATCCTGCCACCGTAAAAAAACCATGATATCGAGCCACCAGCTTGGCAAAAAGTTCCCGGATCTCACCCCTCTAAACGTATGACACCCAATTACTCGCCTCCTGAACCACCAATGATTCATGCTGAAAATCGCTACAGCCACCTCCCAGTTGATTCTACTGATGATAATACAGACAGCAGGCCCAAACCTCCGAACAAACCTTCTCCAATTGTCTTGTATGAAATCAATAACGTTAATGAGCTCACTGAACTATCGACCAGCGTCCTTACACGGAGAATAAAAAATTAAAAAACTGTTTCTTAAAATGCGTTAATACAAAATTTTATTAATTTCATAATTTTATTTCTGGAAATTACAAAACAATATAAATTTAAGTACATTTTTTTAATTCCATAAATTAATAACAACAAAATAGTTTTATTATTTTCCGTAATTAATAATTTGTACTTCGGATTACAGAATTTTACAAATCCTATAAAACTTTCCAGGAATTTATGAGTAAGGGTAATTAATATCAATATATAAAGCTTACTAAAGATTACAAAAGTTTTTTTAGATTGAGCAGATAAAACACTACTTGTGTAATGTAATGAAGGCTTATTAAACACCTTTCTAAAAATAAGAGAAGTTTACTAAAAAAAAACATCATATCGTACTGCTACGAATTAAGGTTGACGTTACGCGTCTTATATCGCGCTATCGAAGTCTTTTCGGTAGTACCCATATATACCGACATACTGAAATGCAAGTAAAGTAGGACAAGGCGTTCTCCAGGCATAACTCCTCACCTGGCAGGGGATTCCCCTTCACCGCCGCTCCACAATTGGTAACCCTGAGCTGAACAGCCCTTCCTTCATCTACCAGGAATACTGACCAGTTATTATCAACCGTACGCTTTGCATCGCATAGCGTCATCAGGACCTATCGGCGTAATTAATTAAGCTGATTGTAAGCGTTGTTATACTTTATTTTCATTCCATTAAATCTTACTTGTTTTTACACTGTTATTCCAACAAGACAAGAGTTTTATTTCTCTTAATAAATACAATAAGTAAAACTCATTGGTAACCGTCAGTATAATTTACTTGTCCTCGTAATTACTCATATTTTAGTGGTAATTAGTATTGTTTACTTGTAGCTACTTAAGTTTTTCTCCGTGTAAGATAACAAAAAATATTTGATATTATAAAAGCAAAATGTCTTATCGGTTACACTTATTGAGAAAGAAATCAGCAGCTTTAGAATTGTCATCAAAAACCTCCATTAAACTACGCCCCATAGCGCCATAATAGAAAAAATCTAAGCTACTGGAAGCTAAGTAAGAGAAGAAATAATAGTATGGCCTAGAAAAAGGATTACGCCTACATTCTTCGTCAACCTTCAACCCTGTATAAAAAACAAAAATGAAAAGAGAATTGACTAGGTATATATATCACCAAAAAGTAAAAATTGAAGACTCTCGAAAATCAATGTGCAATTCCATCGCAGCCAGCAATATGGCCACTCAAAAAATATGCATGAGACCATTTAGATGCGTAAAGCGCAGTGAAGGCCATAGAACTTCAGAATGTAAGAAAAAAGACAGAAACACTCCATCCAAATGCCCTATGCTCACTTGACCATCCAGCAAATTACAAAGGCTGCCAAGTGTATAAGGAAATTCTTACAAAAAAAAAACAGGAAACCGATATCTAAACCACCTTGTCAGATCATATTACCAACTATTACGTGACCAGGCAACCTGAACTGAATCCCTAAAAACTTACACATATGTCTGAACAAAGCCCTGGACATATACCCGCTCAAACACATTAGCCCCCAAAGTTATTCGCAAAAGCTGCTGCTACCCAACTTCCAACTTCGGATCCCCTAACCCAAAACTTATTATAATCCAAGACATACTTTAAACACAAAGTGAAAAAATGGACACCCTATTACAACAAATAAGCCAACTGTTAGGGCTTATGACATGAATATCTAGTCATAAGGACGATACCATTCTGGCTTCTCTACGGATAGCCATCTGGAACATTAATGGCCTAGCACGCAACACAAACGAACTTGAAAAGTTTATTAATTCCAATAATTTAGATATTGTCCTAGTATATTAATCCCATGCTTAAACAAAAAGAAGAGTTAACCTGCCCAACTTCTGCATATATGTGACTCCCCACCTTTATACTAAAAGTCTATGCTGTGAAGCGCTTGTGTGTTTAAAAAAAAGGTCAATCATTAACCCATATGCTACAGACCACATACAAGCTACGAATGTACAAATCGAAACCCAGGCGGGTGCTAAAATATTGCCTGCTGTGTATTGTCAACCCAAGCACAAAACCACCGAAACCATGTTTTCTCACTACTTGGAGATACTTGGCAATCGCTTCATAGCTGGAGGAGACTGGAACGCTAAGCATGAATCTTGAGGTTCGAGAATAACCGTCATGTTCAGTGAGCTCCCTGCGATACCCCTGGTGTTACAAGCGTCCATAGGCTACGGTAACCGCTTATCATCAGGCGGACCGTGTGCTTGTTTGCCACCTTAGTATTATAAAAAAAAAAAAAAAAAACTTACTCATATCCACTGGAGGACCAACCTATTAGACTTCAGACTTTGCAATCATAGATCGGACTGGGAATCCTTCCAAGAGTACCTCAGTTAAAACATTAACCTCAAAGTACTACTGCAAACCGCTGAAGATATTGATAAGGCCTCAGTGTATATTAGAAACCTCATTCAAAATTTTGCGGTAAAGCGTCGATTGAGAAGAATATGGCAGCAGAGTCGCTGCCCCGCTGACAAAACTCGGATTTATCGCGCTATCAAAGAACTAAAAAGCTTTGTTAGTTATGTTTGCTTGAAAAATGTCGGGTCCCGAGCGTTAACGCTCAGGGTACAGATCTCAGTTTAGGAATTAATGTATTTCTGTGTATGCTATCTCTGTATATCTATGATCAAGAAGAAACGAGTCAGGTATCTGGGCCAAATGTCAAAGAAGTGACCAATTCAAGTCCACTGATACCATATAATTTTTGCTAAAACTGCACTTAAAAGTCACTTTTAAAAATATTTTTAGGAAACCTAAGAAGTCAGCGACCGCTCAAACCCGTGCTCTATATTAATATTATCACATATCCGGACGAGCAAAGCTCAGCGGAAGAATTTTTAATGCTGAGCTTTAATTATTTTGTCGGTCGGTCCTAAGGCCGATTCACATTAGTGAATTCGTTTTTGCTCGCCGCTCAAGTGTTGAATTATTAAAGCGCTGCCGAAAACTGAAAATTGCGGAGATCACTGTACACGAAGCCACGCTTATTTATGACGGCACCTTACGTGCTGGAAGGGATTTCAAACCGTCGGTACATTATGAAGAACCTAATTAACGAACCGCCGCGCCTACCGTTAATAATACACATTGTTACTGGGGCGAGGTGTAGTTTTATCATTTCATATGTTTTATTTAAAACATTGTTTGAGGCTAGAAAAAATGACCAAGTGCGTTATTTGTATAAATCCTATACTATGTATTAGACGGCAAAAAGTAATTAATAAAGAAAACTTTGTTATGGATATACTGTTTGTTTTTAAGCGCTTTTATCAGCGGATATATTTAATGGTTTGTGGATGTTATGTTATACGGGGATGACTCCTTGTTTTATGCTAGTGTAAACGCATTTCACATCCAATTTTATTATATAAATATTTTTGGTCATTACACACAGCGCCATCTAGTTCCAAAATAAGCAATAGTTTACTATCGACCAGACAACGGACACAGAATCAGAACACATGTGTTAATCATTAAAATGTTTGTCAATTCAGCAGTCGGGTCATTACGTAATGAGCCACGGAGCCACTGTACTGTTTTTATAAGACGAAAAATCTATATAGTAATATAATACAGGGATGATGTGACTATTAACGCTAGGTAATCGATTTCAATAATTCCTTTAATTTTTTAAAGCTACTACTCCTGATAAATAAAAAGTGCTTTTTGCTTGAATCTAGAGTCAGATCATTGTGGACAGTAAGTGGTTTTAGAAAGAAAGAATAGTATTACTAAAAAGGAAATTAAATTTATACCAATAACAACTAAACGGGTTGAATCATTTAAATCTAACTTAATGCACAAACTTCCAGATTTGCTTTATAATGACGACCCAAATGATATGTACAATACTGTTCTTGACACTATTACTACAGAGAATAATAATAAAATATTTACTGCAAAAAAGAAACTTATTTCCAGTCGCTTTAGTTTTAGTGAATTGGCTACCTCAGGTATTCATAAAAGTAGGCGTAAACTGTATGAATTATATAAAGAAAAAACATATAATAATAGCCAAATATTTAGGGAATATTTAAAAAAATACTCAAAAACCTTTAAAAAGGTCTGGCTTGTTGCAAAAGTAATTCACCTCAGACATAAAGTAAAAAATTCAACAAATAAAATAAAAACTACATGGAACATAATAAATAATGAAACTGGTAAAGCTAGGAATTCTTGTCAGGACTTTGAGTTGATTGTAGATGATGTTAGTTTTAAAACAAATTCTGAGGTAGCAGTTGCCTTTGAACAGTTTTTTAGGAATATCCAATTCAAAACAACTGAACATCTAAACTCAAGTCCAATCTTAGCAGAAAAATTATTAAAAACTAGTGTTCCTGAATGTAACGTTCCCTTTGTATTTAAAAACATTAGTCCTACGGATATCATTAATACATTTAAAACATTAGAAATTAAAAACACTACAGACCTTTGGGGACTTTCTGTAAAAACTATAAATTCAATCCCACAACCCTTAGCCATTATATTTAATAGTTGTGTTGATAGTGGTGTGTTTCCTGATAAGATGAAACTTAGCAAAGTTATACCTCTTTTTAAATCAGGTAGTTCAACAGATCCTAATAATTTTCGGCCTATTTCAATACTACCTATACTCAGTAAAGTTTTTGAAAAAAATCATACTTTGTCAAATGTTAAGCCATTTCTGTATTAATGAGCTACTTAATAGTAAACAGTTTGGCTTTATGAAAGGCCGTTCCACAACCGATGCAGGAGTGGCACTATTAAAAAATATATATAACGCCTGGGAGGATTCGCATGACGCCCTTGGAGTGTTTTGTAATTTATCTAAGGCATTTGACTGTGCTCAACATGAAAATCTCATCAGGAAGCTACATCACTATGGTATTAGAGGCAAAGCTCTCGACCTTTTGACATCCTATATGAGTAGGAGAGTACAGAAAATAGATGTCAACGGTGAAAGATCTCCGGGATCAGCAGTCACTATAGGAGTACCTCAGGGCTCAATTTTAGGTCCTTTTCTATTTCTTATTTACATTAATGATCTTCCATATAATGTAAAAAACCATGACATTGTCTTATTTGCTGATGACACCTCTTTGCTTTTTAAAGTTAAGAGACGACAGACATGTTATAATGAATTAAATAATGCCCTTTCTAAAATTGTAAATTGGTTTAACGCTAATAATTTGTTACTTAATGAAAAAAAAACCAAATGTGTAAAATTTACGTTACCAAATGTTAGTCAGAGACAGACATGTATTAATATTAATGGCGAGCAATTAGAACTTGTTAATTCAACAGTCTTTCTTGGCATAACGCTGGACTCCAAACTTCAATGGGGTCCTCATATTCATAACCTAGCCAAAAAACTTAGCTCTGCTGTGTATGCGATCAAGAAAATAAGACAATTGACCGATGTTGACACTGCAAAAATAGTATATTTTAGCTATTTTCATAGTTTAATGTCATATGGTATCCTATTGTGGGGTAGCGCTGCTGACGCAAATACAATATTTTTGTTACAAAAAAGGGCAATTCGTGCTATTTATAAATTAGGATCTAGGATATCTGTGAGGGATAGGTTTAGGGAAGTAAAAATTTTAACTTTAGTGTCGCAGTACATATATGAAAATCTTTTATATGTACATAAAAATATCAATAGTTTCAGCAAGAAAAATGACGTTCAAGAAAAGTAAATACTAGAAGTAAAAATAAGCTGTTGGTGCATGATACACGTCTACACAAAATAAGTCACTCTTTTATGGGGCAATGTATACACTTTTACAACAAAGTTCCCAATAAAATTCAAAATCTATCAATAAGTAAATTTAAATCTTTTATCAAGCAGGTACTTTGTAAAAAGGTATACTACAATATTTCAGACTATGTAAATGATAAAAATCCTTGGGACTGATGATGCTCAATTACAGGATTATGCATCCTAAACCAAATTAAAATGGAAATAACATAAAATTGTACGACTAAATTTTTTTTATTTAAAACATTAATTGTATTTTAGTTTATTTGTATTATTGATAGTGTTTTTAAAAGAGTAACTATCGATTTTCTTGCCGGATTCTTCTCGGTAGAAATCAACAACATTGTGAACCGGCGGGAAGGTGGGGTGGGAGGGTTCAAAAAATAATATTTTATAACTTTGACGATTCAAAAGTGATTGTAAAATCCTTATTTGAATAAACCATTTTGACTTTGACTTTGACTTTGAATTACAATTCAGACCTTTTTTATACATCGCATCTGAGTAATAGAACCATCACATGTTATGAATGCTTTGCTAATATTTGTTATAATTACAAAGAAAAATTTGAAAGACCGCTCTTCACAACGTAGGATGCGTTACAAAGAAAGACGGCCGAATATTACGTAATATGATTAGAAACAAATTAGTGAGGGCAAAGGGAACACGAACACGATATGGGTTTTCGTGTGTGTTCGTCTATTTAGGGTTACCACATCTTACTGTAATGAAGGATATATATTTTTTAGTAAATGTAAATTCAGCAAATGTCTTACGTTATTTTATTAATTTACTAAGCGACGCACGCAAGTAATCAAAAGGATTTCTAGATCAATAATTGTCAGATAAGAAAATTAATATAGCCAGTTAGGGTTATATATTTTTATTTATCAGCAACCCAGCAACTATGTCCTTCCCGTTTTAATTTTTTTAATGTTATTAGAATTTTTTATAGCGTTTTTGAGTAAAAAATATTTATCAACAGGATAACAATTATTTGCAACATAATATTTTGTTAATAAATAAATAGATCTAATATTTACAAAGAGAAACTTACATACTTTAACTTTACTCTATAATCTGATTTTAAGAATCAAAATAATGCTACGGTAAAACGTTTCTACGCAATAAGTTTGATGCTTATGTAGTATATGATAGTAAAAATAATATAGTAGGTATTAAGCATATCAACACTTGTTAAAATTTATTACTAGAGTGTATTATCATGTTTGGTAACCATTAAAATTTCGTAATTTAGCCACCCCTAATTGCAAACACTTCAATAGTAACCCCTGATGTAACAAGAGTGGCAGAACTGACCGCAAGCCCACGTCCGGCGCCACTGTGCCTTTGTACAGCTTTCTTTGTATTTTGTTTAATTTCATGCAAAATTTAATTTCGTTTGTAAGACTCGCGCGGAATGATATTACGTTGGCCGCGACCGCTTTTGTAATTTCGCGCTCCTCAAGTTTAGTGTATGTGGACATGGGCCTTTTTCATCGCATACCGTTTCGGTGGTTGACTTTGTTTTTCGTTTATTACGGGGCTAGGGTTGGAAATTAAAGTGCGGGATTGCGGACCGTTAATTGTTATTGCGGTGAACTTACTCTTTAAACCGTAGCTCTGTCTTATTTATTTAATTTTTTGAAAAATTTGTCAGTGATGCAATTAAAATCACGTTAATCCTAAATTCTTAAGTAATATCATAAATGTGACAATGTGTTTGTTTCCTGCAGACGAAGACATCAGCATTAGTTCCATATATTTTCTTTTTATTACAATTACAACAATTGTTAATGTTAATGTCCAAATATTAAGTTATTTTGCAGCTAAATTTGGCTTTAATTTAGTCCTACAATTCAGGTATTTTCGCTATCCAAAATCACAATGCATCTTATAGAACCTTAAACTTTAAACTGGAATGATGTAGTTTAAGTGTTTTTTTAATAGTCCAGTATTTCCGATCAAGTAAGTGCAGAAAGAATGAAGGTCTAATAAAAAAATAGCATGCCACAGTAAAAGAACCCACAATAGCCAAAATTCAATGAAATCTCTTACTCAGAAAACCTGTAACCCTGTAACCTTCACAAGTCGTCTTAACCCCAATTTGCCATCGATATCCCTAATTCAGTCCAGCGCGAGGGTTCCCGGGAGTAAAGGGATAAAAAAGGGATCTATTCTGTGATCTACTTAAAAATCGGCGCGGTCTACTCAATGCGGGGGCGAATAAAGAAAGGCGTGGGAAATTCTTGAGCAATTTATAATAAAACTCAGAAGTTTAGTTCATAATATATTTTTACATTGACTTATATGATTTGCAAATAGTAGCTTTACATAGTGTCGCTCTCGTCATTAATAGTCAAAAACTTACTGTAATTTTCGTTTATTTGATGGATATATTAGGGTATACAAAGGTATACCTATAGTAATGTTTTGGTCATTTAAACACTTTTTTTAGCTCTACACACATAAATACATAACAATAAATATTTTTTGACATTACACACAGCGCCATCTGGCCCCAAAGTAAGCAGAGCTTGTATTATGGTGACCAGACAACGGATACAATTACATAAAAAATACATTTTTTTTCGTAAATACATACATAAATACACATAATTGTTTGTCTAGTGCGGGAATCGAACCCACACTCTCTGCACAGCAGTCGGCCACACTACCAACTAGGCTGCGAGGGAATCAAAATAACATCATGCCTTTGTACCAAAAGGGTAGGCAGAGACTGTACTTACTACAATCCTGGCCCACCTTCTGGTAAAGCGCCGCCAATTGTCTTTTTTATTCACTAGCTTATAGCTAGTTACATATTTCTGTAGAAGCACATTATCCAAATTAGCTTTGCACAAATAGGATATTAAAAATATCAATTGGCGGCACTCGTGGACGTCAGAAATCTAAGGACTGCAGTATGAGGTTCTTCAAGAAAGAAGTTATTAAATTTGTGAAGGGTCGGCAACGCGCGAGTGATACCCCAGATGTTGCCAGCGTCCATAGACTGCGGTAACCGCTTACCATTGGGCGAACCGTAAACTTGTTTGCCACTTTAGTGGTATATAAAAAAAAAACAGTTAAACAGAGTGATTGAACTATATTTTAGCTCGTGTCCGTTCTTTCATAAGACTAAATTACAGTTTTATTGAATTTCTAACTAAATTTCGAATTTACAAAGACAAGTAGTAATAATATACTTCAATGCATACATTAAAACACACAGACAACAATCAAAAACAAAGAGCAAATTACAATGTAGGCAGTCTTATCGCTAATAAGCGATTTCTTCCAGACAACAAGTAAGAAAAGAATAGGGTGTACCTCATAATTTTAAAAATTACTTTAGCAATGCACTGACCCAAATAAAACATACAATAATATGTAGACCCTTTAAAATTTGACATTCAGTTTTATCGTTTCGAAGTTTGCGTCGAACTTTACAGAAGTATTCGTGATTCGTTTATTGTTAAAGAAACAGTTATTTATTCAATCCCCAAATCTAGTGACTGTATAGGAGCCGGATATTCTGTAGGTGTCGGTTTATATCCAGGGCCGGATTAACTGGTAAATTGGTTTATCCGCATCCGGAGAATGAGGAATCAATCTCTATCGCGCGAGTCTTAGTCCGGGATCGTTTGGGACATTTTGATTTACTCTTTAAGGACATTTTATTGGCTATAAAGTGAAAAAGTGCAATATTGTGGCTAAGGCTAAGGTATTAGGATTACGCTCAAGATAAATATAGTTACACTAAAATAAATATAGTTACGAGCTTCGTTTAAGCCGAATTTAGTTATCAGCGCAAGATTCATACGGGATCCCAACAATTAATTAACCTATGTTATTTTCTGTATCTCCTTGTACACGAAATCAAGTCACCATCTTGCTCCGTTATGACGTGATCTAATAGTGTCCTGGGGTTACACTGGGGAAACTGTTCCCGTGAAAATGCTTGAAAAGTTTAAAAGTCTCCTTTTCCGTTCCTTCATCAATCTCTATACCTATAATCAATTAGTTGCCCCGTTACGTTAAGGTCATCCCTGCGGTCAACTAGCGCCGCCATTGAATATTTTGTATTTACTGTTCGTAAAAAGCATGTTTTAAAAATTTTATTGAACGAAATATGAAAGTAGATATAAGCCATTTTTAGAACGTTTTATAATGTTTCTATAACATATATCTGCTAAAATAAACTACATTACCAGTCGACAGTGTACATTAGACAAGTATTTACGTCCTGTTTAGTTTCATATTGTGAATGTGAATATAGCGCGAATCAAACCTAGATCGTCCGTACACTGACGCCCTTTCCCTGCTACCTTACACGCTCACGCTTACAATTCCAATAGATTCTAATGAGATTAGCGTTGTCACGCGACCGCTAGGTAAAATAGTTCTGCGGCCTGTAAATGAAACTCACATACACTGTCCTACGTCACACCTAACATCATATTTGAAAATGAACTCTAATATCAGTAAAAACAGGATACAAATTCTTCTGAATATCCAATATCCACGGTCATCACACGCATGACTAGACAATATCGGTCAGATAGGTGATCCAGTGTAAAATCCCTTTCCGTTGTAAACGTTATTACTTCACCGTGAAAGTCCATATAAGAATGGCTCTATTTCAGTTAAGTTTCGTCCGATCGGGTACCGTTTACAAATTGGTTTGGTCGTGGGTAAATCAGGGTTCAGTAATTGAGTCTTACAGGATGATTCGGTTTGGGAGCCGTCGGTGGCGGTCAAAGGATTACGTGCGACATATCACTATCTATTGATCCTAAAACGGTTGGATGGATTAGTTTGTGGATTCGTCTTTACATGCGTTCGTGATAAATTAGATTAGGGTAGAAGAGAAAAACATATTATAAACAATAATGTATTATAACATTAGATAATAATATATAAAAAATAATAACTAATTCGTGCAATCTCACCTATATCTACAAACGGTGATGTCGTTCATTCACAATTGTAATCGCGCAATAGTTTGACTAACACGAAACTTAACTACTACGAAAATGATGAAATTTACGGTAAAAACATTTGTAAGTACAGCTTAGCAAAAACATGTGTAAGTACAGCTTAGCAAATCCACGGGAGATTTATATTTTATAATCGTCACACAACTTTAAAATATTCGGTATTTCAATAGTTGTTTTTATTTGTTTTCTTTTAAAATAACGTAAATTTATTATTTTTAAAGGTTTTAATTTAACCATTTAATAATATTTTTATTTTTTTTAATTGAGAATTATTTGAAATCTTTATTTGTTGCGTTTGTTATTTTTTAATGTACTTAGTAATAACAAAATAAAATAACTTTACCTGTTGTGTATTATTAATGACGAAAATTAGATTAATAATAATATAATTAATATAAATATTTATAAGAATTAATTATATTACAATTCGCAGCGACGAAAACGTTATTGACGATGATTGTCACCTTTGAATTCTCTTATACTGTCTGTCAACTTTGAATTTGCTTACATTTTTGAAGTATGGAAGTCGTGTCAATATGAACGAACTCTTAGAAAATGAAACCTTAATTAATTATTTAGAGAAGAGTACAGTACAGTAAAGTACAGTACAGTACAGTATAGTACAGTACAGTACAGTACAGTACAGTAATGATTAGTAGATTAATAAGAGTATTATTTAGTAATTAGGTTCCTACCTGAGATACAAAGCTTGCGTTTTTGTCACTGTCATCGATTCATCAATTTAATCATAACAGGGAATTATATTGAAAGTTAGTAACACCAATCTACAACAGTATGGAATGATATCTTCTTGATGAATGATTGTGTCTGAACATAATCTTTGACGTCAAAATTTTGATATTGTTTTATGTGGAGAGAAAGAGACAAATATATTTAAGGATTATAATCCTTAACACGAAGCTTATAATTAAAAAGTAAAGTAAGTAAATAATATTAACTATTTATTATTTTTAATTTTGTGCACTACGTTTAAATTCGATCTATTGTTTGTTTATACGAGAACGTCATCAAACGCCCATTATTGTCGCAGACGGAGCCCAAACAATGTCCAACCAATCCTCTACAAACAAACAAACCAACTTGGACCTCACAGGGGAATAAATAGTACACACCTCACACTTGTACATTGTCTCGTACCGTACAACACTTTGTTTATTATAATAATAAATGTAATAAAGCTAGACAGTATGTCCGGCCAATTTCTTTTCCTGCGGCCAAGTCGAAACTAAGCTGGAACTAATGAACCTGCTGATTGGTATTTGACATGATGGGTTCATCAAGGGGTTTTTCCCACCCCCAATAACTTTTGTTCTTGTCGTAATGAAAGCTCTGCTTTTAGTATGTGTTCTTTAAAGTTTAGATAAATTAACTCACCTAATACTGATCTATTTTTTTTATTTCACTAAGGTGGCACATAAGCGGCTGATGGTAAGCTGTCACCGCAGCCTTTGGACGCTTGCAACTAGTGATGGCATAACTTGCGCGTTGTCGACCCTTTAAAAATCTAATAAAATCTTTAATAACCCCAGACCGTAGTCTTTAGAGAAAACCTTGGTAGGGAGCTTATATCACGACCTAAGCGTTAACGGGAGGAAGTTATGTATGTATGTTTATTGTAAGTGTATGTTTTTAACATTTCTCTTCCTGCGAAACGAAAAAACTATCTCAATTACTTGTACCCTAAAGTTGCCTATAAGAGATCGGTTTATAGTTATAAGGCCGCCTAGTTGTACTCTAAATATTTTAGATTGTAATATGTATTGCTTTGTTTTATTCTATGGGCATACAATAAAGTACATTTTATTATATTTAATGTGGGTGTGTATCCAGCTACTGGTTACCTCATTTTGGGGATACAAACCGTAATACATATACATAAATGTGACAATCACCTATCAGACAGAATTTATAATATGAAGTAGAGAGCTGCAAGGTACACGGTACTCTGTACACACCGCACCGCACCGGGGCGGGCGGCGACTGAGAAGCGATAGGGCGTTATCAAACAAAATATATCTTGGCTTGGAAATGCTGCAAGTACACACTGCGATACACGAAAATATAGTTTGAAAATAAAAATTAAAGTTATAAAGTTAGTATCTTTTTGTCTCTAATATATTTATGGATCACAAAATAATAAGAAACACACAACAAACAAAATAAACAGATCTTATTTTGACCATTTCAGTTCTTGATAATATTTTTAAGAATATTAATAATATTTTTAAAAACACAAATATATACGAGATTCTCAGGTCCATACAATTTTTTATGACCATTTCCAATACGAGGTTGGGGAAGAATTTCAAAAACTCCCATCTTAGGACTAACATACGGACAACAATATAACAACTTAACGACAAAAAAATTAGGTTTATCGTGGATATGCTAGACAGACAGTTTCTTCTTTAATATAAAATAGTAAGATAACCTTTAATGTTATAAACAATAAATAAATTTGAAAAATAATACGGTTGACCAAAAAGAAAAAACAAAACTATTTATTAATAAAACACTAACATTTTTATAAATTATAATCTAGACTCAGAGTTGGTACGTACACTGCGGGCCACTAATACTGAACACGCAGGAAGTCTAAAAACTCAAATCCCCGCTGCAGACGCGGCAAAGTTCCTGAAACGTCTTAGCATAATTAGCTGAAAGGGGCTGTTTATTGCAAATATTAGTTGTAAGGATTAATAATAACGGGCGAGGCGAGGTAGTTCGCGTTTTAACTGCAATTCGCATAAGTCTGGAGTCTGGGAAGTGCTCGCTTCTGCGGATAATGAAAGCTTTATTACACATTTAAATCCGTTTTGTACCTTCCTCAAGTTTAATCCGTCATTTTATCGGTTTTTTGTAAAGTTTCATACAATAAGAAACACTTATCTACATACATATAAATAGCTTGTTGGTAAGTTTCTTAAAAGAAACCAGTTTATCTCATGCAGTGGGGTAACTCTCGGCGCACAATTACAATTTCGCTGTGATTTTAACTTCAATTAAACTACTTATAACATATGTTTATGCAACAAAATTAAATGTAATTATTAAGATTACTTATTACCAAATGTAACTGAAATATAAGTATTTGAAATTGTTGCTTTGTAAACGAGATAATTCAAGATTGCGGAACAAATGTAACTAGGATTGTCGTCGAGATTACGGCCCCTGGCCCTAGTACGATTACATTTTCTAGGTATGAAATCATTTTTTAAAACCTTTATTATTTTCGAACAATTTCTATAGAAGAAAGTAAAATCATAATGCAGTGTCTCTAGATATTAAATTGCACGCCAGTACATACTTCGATACCTACGTTCGTTATTGTTATAAACGAGTTGTTAGTTTTAAGAGGTTTAGCGGTAGTTTATGAGAACGCAGGCGAAGCAACTAGCTTACTAGTACTAGTTACATCTTCGACAATTCAGAATCACTTTAGTGTGCAAAGTATTATACTACCTACTACTACTAGTAATAATCAAGAAAAATAAAAATACGTAGGATTTATCCTAATTATGATTGTTTAATAGGGATGATACATATTAAGTCAAAATCAAGTGGAATATTGGTGCTTATTTGTGTCCGACTGAAGTTTTAGGGTCCATTTCCCTCAGATGTATAATCACTCTTTGTTGACATAGTTACTGTAGTCTCTAGGTAAAACCTTGACGAAAACTGCGTTGTGAGACTTGATTTGAAGCCACATTTCAAGCAATTATAGTAATTGCGTTAAAGACAAAAACATCAATACAGAAGACAATAAAACGTGGTCTGTTAAAAATAAAAAAAAGAACTACAAACTTATTGAATAATTGTTCTTTATAGTTAAAAAAGAAACAATGAAAAAAATATATCTATAGTTTGAAGGGCAAGCGATCAATCAAAAAGTACAAGAAACAAGCGCAGATGAAGCGGATTACGCGAAGCAACCGCATACCGCATTGGTACATCGCGGGCGGCGAATGCACAAATCCAAAAACATTGGCCGCACCACCCCCGTAAGTCGTTCCCCCTAAGTCTCGATGGTGGATGCGGGCAAATCTTCGAATTAATTTTACTGCCGAAATATGCAAATTCCGAGATATAGCCGCCTAATAACATGTACAAAAGAGTGGTGACTCGAGCGCGCGAAGTCTCGAGAATGTTTATCCAAAGACAGGTTACTTGGCTGTTGGTTTCTGCCTAAAAAGAAATTATTTGTCTCTATGAGCCTCAAATCACAGATATTGTTTTCAATTTTAAATAGTACATTGACTCAGTTGGATTAACATAATATAAAGTCACATCATGTGTACATCTATTACCAGTATCAATCATGACACAGTTAGAGTATTTCTGAATTTGTGTGATGATTCGAGTAGTTTAAATTAATAATAATAAATAATTGAATAAATCTATTAGACCCGACTGGAAAAACATTAAGAACTATAAAAGACGACTTTTTCGATTCTCCCTTGAGAGAGACCATTTTACTACTCGGGAGATGAATACCTTTCACAAAAACCATTACAGAACAAAGACAGATCTGGGTCAGTCAGTTCAAAACCAAAAAAGCAAATATCTAAAATGTTCGTAGTAGACATGTTTGGTATTAAAACAACGGCAAAAGTTAAAAGGATTATGCATTTTTGATAAATATTTTTTACAACATACTGAAAGAAACAACAAAACAGTCAATTCACGAGTCAGCTTCCTGCCGATGTTGCAGCGATGACTTCCCTGATTCCTTCTCAAAATTAGTGTAATCTCATTTACCTCGTTCGAGTTAAATTTAGCATTGTATGTTATAAATACTCTTATGTTTTGTTCAGCATTTGTAGATTTTTTATCTTGCAAGTGCTAAACATAAATCTTTCTCTTACTCTCTTTTTATTTAACAGAAATATTATACCTACATAGAAAAATAATTAGTGACCTAATTATTTTAACAGCCATGCGTGCATAATTCAAGAATAAATGTTTTGGAGACAACAAAATAATGTCCAGTCTTTTAGTTAGCTTTCTAAACAATAATCTTTGAGTGGATCGCTACCTCGGGCTAACATTATAGCCGCTTCGAGGAGCTTAATAGGTTACAAAATTTACCGTGATAGTAGAAAATACACGATGCTTACGTGCCGGCTTCCTTGAGGACTTACCAACCGTTATTAGGATCCAGGTGTTTAGTTTCTTCAGAGGAAAACCGTTAAAGCCTTCTTCTCAACGCTTAATTTCAGGAACGGGAAATCGGAAACTATTTCAATAAACTAGAATTTATGACGCGTACTCTGTGCACTAACTTCCTTATACAGTCTTATAAGTAAATATTGTAAATAAGAAATTCTGTAAATTAAGAAAGCCTATGTTTCTTTTCAAGAATTCAACATAACCTGAAATCAAACCTATTCAGTAACGCAATGCAACCGGATGACGAGTAGGGCTTAAAGCTTCAAATTCTGTCTAATTGTTTATTTACTTTTAAATATTTCTGGGCATATTACAAGGCACTATCTGGTCCCAAACTAAGCAATACTTGTTTATGGATGACAGCCAACGGATACAAGTACATATATTTTTTTTTCTAGAAACACATACACATTATACATAGGTAGAAAAACTCGACTCAAATACATGTTAGTCCTGTACGGGATCAAACTCACGCCCTTTGGTTAAGCAGGCAGAGTCACAAAAATGAGGCAGTAGTCCCTTATTACTGTCGTGCGTTTCTAATCATCACGTATACCTACGTATGAAATGATATAAAGTATGGCTTTGCCCGTCGAGCTAGTGGCTTTTTGGGACACTAGCTATATAAATATATACATAAGTACTTGCCTACAATAAATATATGTGTCATATAACAGCGAAGGCGCAACACCAACGTGTGCCTCCGTTTACAAGGTGCAACGGTAGTCGAATTCGTGGTTTAGTTGACTTTGCAAATGGCGATTGTGGAAATATGTATGGTATGATGGTGTATTTGCTACTAACTTTTATTTTAAACGTGTTTTTTGTATATGATGATGCTGGTTTAACAAAATTTTTATAATCGGCCAAGTAAAGTTATCACACTGAATTTCAAGTTGTCATAGTGAAAAAATTGGAATGTTGCTGTTTGGGATGTGGTATGACTCTTATATCTTATAAAGGATAAGGCTAAAAGGTAGGTGGAGGACTGACTTGCAGAGCACGGTCTTCGTGCCGGAGTCGAAGAGACCGCCGCGGCCCCATCGCGCGGGCAGCTCTATGACAGCGGCCCCGCGCGCGCCCCACGCACACAGCCGTCCGCCGCACGCGCTGCTCGCGATGCGCTCTACTGCGAAAGGTGGCGGGTATACCAGGTGCAACTTCTGCAAAAAAAACAACACCGTTGTCATCACTTTAGCTTGTTTATTGCCGCCTGTGTGGCTCGGTATGTAATCACCTGCCTACAGAACCGAGGGGATTTTTGGATTGGATTCCCGCACTGGACAAAAAAAGTAATATATATGTATTTGTATTCGTTGTCTGGTAGCCATAACTCTAGGTTTGCTTACTTTGGGGTCAGACGAAGCTGAGTGTAATGTCCAAAAATATTTATTTATTTATGTAATAAACATTTAAGTTTGTTTTGAGTCTGTGTGTTTTTTTATATATAATATGTGTGTATTTACTAAAAATATTATATACGTATGTATTTATTTTAGTTGTCTGTTATGCATATTACAAGCCTTGCTTTGTTTTAGACTAGACAGCGCTGTGTAATCTGTCCAAAAATAGTATTATTATTTTACAGCCCAGAGGTTAGCCAGCCCACTAGGCAGCAATAGTGGCAAATAAACTCACAGCCTACCTGATCAATTTTGCAATTTAAGCAATATTTAAATAGAAATTGTGTATTTTTTTTTAATAATTCTAATATTCACGCAACACCCTGATAGGAAAGCAACTATCTGAATTCGAAAAGCGCTAACAAAATATGATTAAGAAAGTTTTTTAATCAATAAAAGAGCAAAAAAGGCAGAAGCCGGTAGCTGGATGTTTTTTCTCATTAGATTGGCTCGTGGCCCGCTTCCTCTGACGTCACACTTATAATCATTTAACGTTTGATGGCCGCCGCGCCGCCGCTTTCCTATTTCACAAGGAAATTGAAAAAGTTCTCTTGATTGTTCACTAAGAGATTATAAGGATTCCCGAGACAGTAAGGAACGCGTTAACGCATATTTCACTCAGTAGTTTTCCATTCGGTATTGAATATTGACTATGTAAAGTTTTCCCAAGAGTGAACATGCCACAGTATACCCTGCACTTGTTGCCTACCTGCATTCGTGCACCGGAAACCATTGGCGAAGTAAAGCAACTTCGAGCGTAGTCAAGTCCCGGATGGGTGATGAAGCTAATGATACATTTTCTTGAGCTTTTGAGTGCTTCGGAGGGTACCTTAAGCTGTCTGTCTTGGTTGTTTTCATGTCAACAGTCGTAAAGCAATGTCAGAGGCCTTCGAAACACGGAACAGTATAGGTTTGGTCACCAACCAAACATTATATATATATATATATATATCAGTCTAAAGCTAAGGTTGCCAGATAGAGAAAAATAAAAAAGAGAATCTTAATATATTTATTAAGGTCCACTTTTTCCTTACTTATTTCTGTCTAGCATCATTAATATATAAATATATATTGAGGTTGACTTTTTTTTCTTTATCTCTATAGGGCAACTTTAGCTCTAGATTTTTAGTAGCCGTGTAGTGGATTTTTGCAGTCATTTTTAACACGAGTTATATGTTGCACCTACGCATTCAAAGAAGTATGCATTATATTTTCTATGATCATAATATAGGTTATATTGACATTTTTTTTACCGCAAAGGTTACGGGTCTGCCTCATGTTCAGCAGCTTATAGACGTTTGCAATACCGATGGCATAACTCGCGCGTTGAACCCTTTGATAATCTTATAACGTCTTTCTTGGGGTTAACATTTAGAGAAAGCTCTGGCATGGGCAGTGGAATGAGCTCCCACAAACTATGCCTTAGCGGGAGGAAGCTTTTCGATAACCTAACCGTGGATGAGCATTAAGGTTCCTAGCTACGAGGATTAACTCCCTTCCGATGGCAAGTTGTGCGATGGAAGAAAGCAGACATAGGCAAATAATGACGTGTTTAAGCATTTAAAAAAAATAATCTATTAAGTGGTTATAAGTTTTAATGAAAATCCGTCATTTTTTAAGTTAAGCCCATGTGAGCCGTTTGGTATAAAAAACGTGTTTCACAGTTTTATTAAGTGGGAGTTAAAACTATGATTTTATATTAATTAAACCGTAAAACATAGTTCTTATGAATGACGATTAGGTGCAAATAAGGAGTCACGTGTTTCAGCATTTTTTGAGAAAAAATCCCTTAAGAGGGTAAATTTTACTGAACATTCAGGTTCCAAGGTGTAGGAGAATGAAGTTATTGCTGATAGCGAATGGTGCGACGGTAGAAAGTATCTGTAGACATAATTTTAAACGACTCCTCTGGTTACCGTAACGACTAGAATCTGGAATAGTGGTCCACTACAAAGTCCAGTAAACTAAGCATAACGAATTGGAAGAGAAGGATGAAACATACCAAAATGTACCAATACAAAGCACTTACGTAACAAAATAAGTAATCTATATGCAAATTACGCGTCATAAATATAATAAAAATAAGGGCCGAGGGATTTTCGTGGGCGATATTAAAATTCGGCCTAACCCGGACTAAGCTTGCTACAATTAAACGTAGGTGGTCTTCTGACCGGGTTATTTTTCCATATTTATAAAATTATGAATAAAAAAAAATTAAATTATTCCAGACGCGTCCATTGTATCGCTATCGTGTCCCGGACAGATATTTTTTCACCGTTTTTCCCTACGTGACCAGAGACGCAGTTTGCAAAGATTACGCTCAGTTGCATGTATTCAAATAAATTGTGCAGATATTTTTTATTCTTTCACGTCTAAAATTTTGATTGCAGGAAGATAGAAGTGGTTATTTATATTTTTTTTAAAAAGCTGTGTGTGTGTTCATGTTCACTACCTGCTTAAATTGATACTTAGATATCACTAAAAAGTCAGTATTTCAAGTTAAAATTGAGTGATTGCACTCATAAAGTAGATATACATATTGAGTTCTTCGCCTTTTTGGATTCGGGAAAAAAGACTTTTTCTATAAAAAAATATATTTTAGTGAGGTCTTATACACGATATGATTGTGTTGTCTTTAAAAAGCGTTTCACACACTAGTTTAAGAATTTATGTATGTACTTTTAAAGATCTTAATCTTATAAAATTAAATTTATAGATTAGTAAATAGTACATAAGAACGCATATTGCCAATACTGGAGAATGTGTCTATAAGTTATAATAGCTGTTAAATAGTTGTTAAGATAGTAAGTGACTTCACAATCACTTAACATTTATGCAATCGTAAGAAATCGTAACAAAAATAAATGACAAACCAAATAATGTTATTCAAGTCAGTAGGAATAAAAAAACAATATCCATTGGTTCTCTTAAACTTTGAAAATTGTTTCCCGAAAATAAATGTTTGTTGCTCACTAGCCTTTGTTTCGCTACTCATTACTAGATGGCGCTACTAGTTACTAAAGCAACTATGAAAGAAATTAATAATCGTGAAGATTTTTATTAAACAGTTGTTAAATTAAGTTTTGACGATGGTTCCAGTTAGCATTTGTTAAAATATGTTTCAGTTCAGTAGATATAAAGCTTTACATAACCCACTTATATATATTTAACTACCTAAATCACATTCTAATGTAGCTATATACTTTAGAAAGCCACGGCTATCCTCTAGCTGGTAAATAGAATCGGAGATAAATTTGTTTCGATTCGTACTATTCATAGCGCGTTTTTTTACAATAGTTTAGTTTTTAAACTTTTAAACTCTTTTGACAATTATCCTTTGCTTATTTATTACAAAAGAAAAGTAAAAATATCTTCTATACATATAAAAGAATTAACTCCTTGACTGACTGATATATCATCAACGCACAGTTCAAGCCACTGGGGCTAAATTTTTGCACAAAAGTTCCTCTTATAATGGCGAGCACTAAAAAAGGATTGTGCAAGATTCATTCTCTAAAGGTGTAAATGGGGGTTGGAAGTTGGTATGGCAACACGTTATTTTTGAATCTCAATGCATCAATAAATCGGTATTTGGTCTTGAATTTTAAAATAAAGACTTACATGTTTCACTTTTTATCATCTTCTATTGAAGGCGAAAATAGGGTATGAAAAATTTAATGCGAATGGAGACTTTAAATTTTGCAAAGAGGTTTTCGCTATAACGTAGACGAACTCTAAGAAAGGATTTAGTTTAGTAAGATTCATCCCGCAAGGGCCTAAGATGGGGGTTGAAAGTTTTTATGGGAATCCGTAATTTTTTTTTACGGCTAAATATATAGATAATTTTATTTGGCCTTTAAGTTGTAAATTCAGGTTGATGCGTTAAACCATTAGTGGAAAATCATCTCCTATAGGGCAAAATGAAGAAAGAGAATTTGTATGAGAGTTCCGATATGTTTTTTTTGAAACTTTAAACAATTAGGATTTATTTAGCTGGGGTCCACACAGACGTACTCGCGCAAATAAGCTAGTTTACATATATGTAAATATCAATAAATTACGTGTGATTGACATCCATAAATACACGTTATATCCACAAAGTAAATTTTTTCTTTACGAAATCCTGTGTTTTTATGTAATTGGAAACATTTATTTAGGTCAAATTGAAACAGTGACAGCTTAAATATCGCCACGGAACACTAAGTACAAGACACTGTTTATCCCGATCGATATTTCACATGAAAAAAGTGTCGCGAACATAAAAATAAAATTTAATATACTTAAAAGAAGTATTAATTTACAGATGCAAACGCTAAATGATTTCACTTGATTATTTCTAAACCATACACGATCTCGAAATACTGATTATTAATCCTGCTTTATCCAATGGTATCAATATTGGTTTACAAAATAATCTGGATTTATCCGAAAATTTGATGTTTTCAACTTCCATACATTTAGTATGGCGGACATGGGACTCATCACATGATACATAATCAATTTTGATTATACAGTTTTAACACGTCTCTTTTTTCGGAAACGGAAATCTTTTTTGTACATACAAAATAATAGGTATTTTTCTTGGCGTCGTTACTCTCTCAATATTTTTATTTAGATACTCTTTTATAATAGCGAAGTAGAGAGTAAACATGTGTACTGTAGAAACGTGTATCTTCTATCACAATTCTTGCATAGTATCTTTCTAAGTACGTACCTAAATGTTAAAATATCTCACTTAATGTCTCTATACTAAATGTATGAAAGCATGTATTCTACATAAAATTTTCGGATAGATTCTTTTATTTTATAAACCATTATTGGATACCTTGGATTGGATAGAGCTCCTGAAGCACTTTCAGGATCAATTTCAAAATCAGTATTTCGATATCGTGTATGGTTTAGAAATAATCGAGTGAGAACACTTAGCGTTTGCATTGTGTATATCCCACTTAAGGAAAATTAAAAACTATCGAAAAATAATAAGAAAAAAATTGCAAGTTCGAAATACCTCTGTGTCATATCTCTTAAGAATTCCTACGGGATATGAAATATATTGGGATATCCCTAATCTATGACGTTGTTGCAAGCCTTGACTACTACTGGGGTTCGTATTCGTAAACCTTTGGTAAAAACACATAAACTTAACATCAACCTGGGTTAAACAAAAAAAAAAACCTTAAACAACAAAAATTTGGGCTTATGGCCTTTTGTATTTATAAGTACCGATGAAAAGTATTCAAAAAGAACTTAATCCAGAACCAGAAAAAACACTTTTCATTCGAAACGAGAACGCGCCATTATTTCGATGACAATTCCACGCAAGTTTCCCGGGCACCTGGCGACCTCGAAGTACTTCGAACATTGAATAGTTCCAACTCCTCGCATAAATCACCAACTCCAGCGCGAGCTGCTTCTCTCCTGGGCCATTAGCATTTTTTATGCATAGAAATCGATCCGGCAACCGTCTAATGCCTCCCGCGATACATTAATATCTTACTTTTTATGACTCTTGTGTAACAATCCGTCTCATTTCGCGGGACTTAAAAGACTTTGGATTACACTTCGACAATCAACCTAGTTTCGATATAAATAAAGTCGAGATCAGATTCTAAAGCCACGTTACAGATATATGTTGGTACGCTTTACAGGAGTTGATAATAGGTGGCGCTGGCGATTTTCTTAACGCTTTCATTTTTCTTTCACGGGCACTTTGAGATTAAAAGTTTGGAAAATGAAATGAAAAGTTTGAGAGGTAGTCTGATAGCGTCTGCGTTACGGTATCGGGGGGTATTGGGGATAAGGTGAGACTTGGTTACTTGAGTTTTGTCATGTCCGAAGGTTATATATGGAACTAGACTTTGCCAGCGGCTCCGCCCGCCCTAAATTCGATTATCGGCGTGGAACTCCTTAATAATAAAGTTTGCTATAGCAAGCTATAGCTACATCTATTGTTCTTCAAACTCTGTTATAGTTATTCCCGCGGGAACTTTTGAATTTTTCGAGATAAAAAGTAGCCTATATGCTATTCCAGGTCTTATACCTATATGTATGCCAAGTTTCAGCCCGATACGTCTAGTGGTTTAAGCGAGATTGAGTAACAAACATCCATCCAAACATACAAACTTTCACATTTATTATATTAGTAGGATTAATAAATGCTGGGAAACTAAATTTTTAAATTGCATTACTCTTGTATTACTTAGAATCTATATTAATATCCATCTATCTAATTTAAAGTTTAGGTGGTAAGAAGATTTGTTAGTCATTTTGATACAAGTATAATTTTGGAACTAGCGCAGTTTTAACTTGAATTCTGTGATATGATATTAATTTTCAGCTGTTTCAGAAGAGAGCTGGTAAAATTACAATTTGTTTCGGGTTCTGGTATCCTTGCTTTACCGATTGATACATTCAGGCTAGCTCCGTATATAGTGTTGCAGCTTGAAAATAATTGATTAAAAATTAAACGTTTAATTAGAAGTAATTAAGAGTTTTATTATTTATAGCAAAGTTAAGTTAAAATAGAGTTATGATGATAAAATTAAAAGCATATATACAAGATTATAAAATAGGTGTTTCTTGACGAAACCAAATTTATCTGACACCAGAGAACGTATCAGAAGTATTGAAACTCTGTTTTTTTTAAAGAATGACATTTTACTAGCAAGTTCTTACCTACATAAATATAGGTAATATACCTGTTACTAAATAACAAAAATACTGGTCAGAAAATGTGACCAACAGACTCACTGAGACTAGTTAAACGAGCCTTAACTCGATGGACCTACTGTTAACCACTGAAGAGTTCCTATTTAAGATTACATCCCATCTCCACCATCACATGAGCGATGATACATGATACCAGTATTATTGTATTGTTTTCTGAATTACATATAACATTGCTAAGCTAATACATCAATCAGAAGTGAGTTGTAATGTAAGATTCACATTAATTTTAAGAAGACAGGACAGTAAAATTGTGTTTAAATTAAAGTCTTTTCTAAATTTCTGATTATTATGTTTGTACATCCAAGGACCTCGTAGAAAGTAGACTGATATTATTTGACTCTGATATACCGTTACCGCGCATAAAATGTGTTTGTAAGTGGTCAGGCAAGGTTAGTCTTGAAAGAATGTTTAGCATCTAAGCTCGATCGTCTTTTCCACTCTGGATCGTTCAATTGTATGATACAGAAGGCGAATTTTTTATTAACAATTTCGTAAAATTCATATGTACATCTTTTGTAGAATTATATGTAACACTAGCTTTTGCCCGCGGTTCCAACCTGCTTAAAATTCGGTCTGTTTAGGATTTCAACGGCAACTTCTAAATTATAGAAAAAAAAACCGACTCACACTAGACATTTTCAAGAAGCCTCCTTTGCCGAGACTCATACTATCTCCATTCTAAATTTCATCTTAATCGGTACAGCGGTTAAAGCGTGAACAGGTAACAGACAGATAGAGTTACTTTCGTATTTATAATATTTATATGGATTATGAAGTACATATGTAGGTACATATTGTAATTTATAAGATCAACCTCTTATATACCCACTTGCATTTGTGCATCGCTTCTGAAGTCATTAACGGATTCCTCGTTCCGTTAAATACGTTAGTAACGATAAGCCATTTCACGTAACGACGTACCGCGCAACTGCGAGGTACAGATATCGAGATCTGGCACCGAGCCCGACTCTTTAAAAACCTTTAACACTATCGCCGAATTTATACACAGCACATATATACATCTGGTAGCTTACACTCGGACACAGATTATATATACATATATATAAGTTTAAACAAAAAAAAATATCAAAACAATACAAAATTACAGCTTTATCGCTGAAAAGCTATCTCTAACAGGCATCCTTTGGGTAAAGAAAAAGAAGTAGTAAGTAGAACAGAAAAAACAAAAACAATGAAGGAAATTTACAACTCTGCAACCGTATCGCTATCCATTACAACCTTTAGGTAGAGAAAACTCTCTAATAAATAAATATTAAACATAGTGCAGTCAGCAAAAACATTTTTGGTGGCAAGGTTTGTTTATTGGCCTTAGCTTATCTTTCTGTCCCGGTTTAGAGCTTCATTATTATGGTGGGTATACTCTTATGGTGGGTATACTCTTATGAAACATTTCAATGAGGTACATCTCCAATTAGAAGAATAACGTTAAAATTATACACCGTTTTTATACCCGCAGCTGAAAATGTCTTTTAAAAGAGATTAGAATATAAAATCCATCAACGAACCACACAAAAAAAAACACTTAATAATTTTTTCCCACATTATCGTCACGACAATCTCTTCATTTTCGCAAATCGCTGTGAGAGGCGATCCTTTAATGACGTCACGTATTTAATTACAACGCCTACAGAAATGTCCGTGACGTGACGATTCACAATTGAAACCTAATAGGCTAAACGGCGGCCGCAAAAAAAGTTGACAATTTCTGAATGGATGAAATTTTACGAAAAAGCCAGAGTGAATAGTTACAATGAAGTTTGCATAATCAGAACTTGAAACAAGAGGGGTAGGTATTTTTTGATTTTGTGAAATGGGGTTCAAAATCTTAAGTAGGGTTGCTCTGCCAAATGGGGTGTCGTATGAAAGGTAATTATACTTTCTGTCTTATTGTTCAAAATTGCCGACCTTATTTTTTTCGAAGTTTACGGGCTGAAAATCTATATTAATTCAGACTGATATACGGTAATTACGTAATTATTATATTTTACAGGAAAAATAAAATTAGGTTACAATATGTGTCGCGTATTCCCAATGACTTCCCTGTACCCCTGTTTCAGGTTCTGATGGGGCAACTCGGGCGGGTCTATTGACGTAATGCACCCAGCTTTATCTAAAAAATTTCAGCCTTTGGCGTGTTATCGCTTGGCGTTATACACTTGTGATACATAAGAAAACCTTTTTATAAACAATATTTATTTAAATGCTAAAAAATTTTTTATGATATATAAAATCTCATTCAAACATTTTATAATATTGTATGATTGTTACTGTTACGAGTACTTACATTTTTAATGGACTTCAAAAAAGGAAGGTATCATTTCAACCGGTACCTATGTATATGCACGTATGTTTGAATTTAGGTATAATGTTTGTCAGCGTCTTTCTCAGAAACTAGAGATCGGATTTTAATAATTTTTTTTTTATTGAATTAGGTATCAAAATAACTTAGGAAACAGTGCAAATTTTATCAAAATCGATTCCGTAGTTTTCAAGATTCAAATGTATACCAAAAACACTAGTGTACCAAAACCTCGTCAGTTTAACTAATTGGTTTTAGGCGTAATTGTAACGTAGAACTAATTGTGTGTATGTTACTTGATATCTTCGGCGATTTTATGCTTCCAAGGTGGCAAACAAGCTGAAAGCTCAACTGATATTAAGTGGTCACCATTAACAAAAATGTCAGAAATATAAATCTGTAACGGACGGACGAACGGATGGATATGACGGAACTACTAAGGACGATGAAGATGTTATGTTGCTCTTTCTAGGCTAGGTTTACAAAAAAAAGATTTGATGTACAGTACAGCAAACAACAGTCGCCATTGAATTAGTGTGAACTTACAACGACACTAGCGACGAAAGCGGGTCAGAAAAGTTTGTTATCTAGTTGCGTGTTTATAAAACAAAATAGCTCTATGGTCACACCGGGCCTTCTGATTCTGACGAACACAGATAAAAGAAAACCAATTTGTTCCCGCTCCGAGGTTCGCCCGCACAAAGAGCGCTATCTAGCGATAAATTATCGAAATTATTGCATTAAAAATTCCATCTAGAAAGTCAAAGCGAGCCATTATGGCCGCCGCGACGAACCTCGACGTGGAACGACGTAAGTGACGTAGCGTCGAAGTTAGATGTGACGTTCTTGTCTTACGTAAACAATTTTCTTGGTAAACTGTATGGGAAACCGTTTTTCTTTCCGTGTTTAAGACTGGTGTTTTGCTATCCGGCGGTTAATGCGGGTGCTTCATCATATTTTGTATAAAATTTAGGCGGCATTAAGCCTTGTCTCCTGCTAGTGTTTCGCCGAAACATTACACAAAAACATCTACATAAAACATTTTTTGTTTAATGTACATGTTGTCTCCTGCTTTGGTATTGTTGTTTGATGTTTATAAAGACATTAACTGTCGAAATGACTTCAAACTTAGAAGACATATTTTCAATTTTAGAAATAGTAGATTTAAGGTGCGTTCTGTTTACTGATTCAATGCGGTTAATGTCATAATCCAGCCAAATTAAAAAGAAATAAATTTTGTGGGTCACACTGTACAAATCTTGGCTCATACTCTTTGGTTGGATTATTTACATTAAACGCATAATGTGCATAATGTCGGTCAACAAAACGCCACTTAAATAAATAAAATTAACGCCACAGAGTAGCTACATTTGATTACCACAGATCAATTATACATATAAATAATGATTGTGCCCCACCGTAGTATTACGTACTAAGGATATCATATTTAAACGAGCAATTCTTGTAGGTATATATATTTGCGTATCTCGGAAACGGCTCTAACTTTTTTGGGTGAAATTTTGTATTAAGAGAGGGTTTTGCTTTTTAAGTTTACCTATATTAGTTGTATAATTGTAAAAACGCGATTTTTGAAAAAAGTAAAAGATTTTTCAAAAAATCTCGGTCGCCTAGGTACTAATACATGAATGTAGTAATGTAGGTACTTAATTATATCGCTATTAGGTAGTAAGGATATGATACACAAGGGTAGGAACTTAATTCATTATACAATGTCACAAACATTACATCGAAATTTCATGTCTGTTTTAAGATTTTGTAATTTTTAGGATGAGGGGTCGAACAAGAAATCTTTATAGCTTTGTCATGTTGCCCGTGTGTCAGTCATTTTGTTCAGAAACTATAAGAAAATTCATTCATTAAGTAATAAAATTTTAGAATTTTTTTTTATATAACCTAGTCTACCTATTATATATGTAAGACAAATTTTAAAAAAAAAATTACTTCTTCAAGAGGATGTTGTTAATTCAAAATCATTGTAATATTTTTCAGAGTTTTTCTTATATTATACATAGTTTTTATAATATTTCGTTTCAAAGTGACCAAGCGTGTCGCTAAAGAAAATGAACACATTTTCGAAAAAAAATAATCAGAATAGCACAAACAGCACATTGATATCGGTCAATGTGCTGTTTGTGCTATTTTGATTATTAATCTAATCGGCTCTAGTGTACTGCTAGAGACAAGTGGGTTCTGTGAAAACTAACCGGACTGAGGGCGGGCGGAAAGTGGTTTCAGCTCGGGTTTCCGCAAAAACTCACATCGAGTGTTATGGAATTATTAGTGCTATATGGAAATTTCGCCATCTGCATCGTTCATTAAGATGTTTGTTATTGTCATTGAACCAAGAAGGTGATTTAATATAAAGGTAAAGTATCGAGTTTTCGAACAATCACCAGGAAACAGGCGTCAGTATTTAAAAGTTACAGCAGTATCGTGATATCAAGCAATCACCAGGAAAACAGTGTATTTAAATATTACAAATCACAATGTTTTCAGCTATTTTACATTTCCGTCGCCATTTTTCTAGCATTTCGAAATATTAATTCAGAAGATATAAGAAATAAAAAAAAAAATGTAATGTAGGCGGTCTATCGAGCTGAAAAGGTTACCAGATTTTAAGTTAAACCTCCAAAAATAAAAATGTGAAAACCGCATCCAATTTGTTACAATTGTTCTTGTGTGATATGCGTATACACATACACATTCAGACAGACAGCCAGCCAAACAAACAAATAATTATTCTAAAGATAATTAATTAGGCTTCTATTGCTCTTATGAATTAATAATATACTGATTTTTCTTTAATATCTCCTATGTACAGACATCGGCCAGTTACAATTTCAGCGTACATACTCATATTATATGTATTTTAAATAAATACAGTTTTAAACTTAACAGAGTATATGAGGCTTGGAATAAGAATGGTTTGTAAATAAACCACCTAATCACGTGGATAATGAAATTACGATTAAATAATGAATATTTACATGATAACTATGCGAATTGCGTTTTGTGTTTGAATTAGAAATATTTTTTTTGCAATACTAATAAATACATTTTTGAATGACATGATGCTAAAAATAATAATAGTAAACAGTAACCACTATAAAAACATAAACAGTACGCATACACGATCACGACTTTCCCCACAATCCCCCATTAATACAAAGTAGCTACTAACAAGGCATCGAACAAAACTTCCCAAAGTCAATTTAACACGGCTCTATAAAACACCTGAAGTGTTCCCGAAGTGAGAGGGGGAGTGGGGGAGTGCAAACAATTTAATTTACTACAAGACACACCAAACTCCCGAACACCTTCGATATCGTACATTCTTCCCCTCCCTTCCCCCCTTTTCACGAGCCATCACCTACCAAGTTAAAAAAAAAACAAATTAAGACAACAAGATTACAAATAGAAAATACCATTGATAACGGCGCTACTATCTACGTGAAGAGTAACACTAAACCGTTACCGTTGCCGTGGTTTTCGTATCAGGCGGCTGCATAATTATATTTGTTTTGGAATAGAAGATGCCCGAGCCATAAACGGTATGTTCGTTAATTCATCTTTGTTTTTTCTCTAATAAAAATAAGACAAAACACATATTTTTCAGCGAGCCCCTGTCTCCGCTGTCACTGGGAAATATCGTTCACTGAAGGGACCGGCCAGGAAATGGGCTTATTTTTTTTTTACATCATTTACTTTGTAACTATTAAATCAAATTTTTAGAACCATTTGCTTGTTTAGTAAGATTTCAGAAACAGTATTGAATATGTGCATAATCTATATCGTTCCTTAGTATATATATATGTTACTAGCTGTTGGCCCAGGCTCCGCTTGCACTATATTTGGTTATTGGTGTGGGAATCCTACGGAAACTCCTGGATAAGGTGTAGTGAAGCATATGTCCGTCTCCTTCAACAGTATTTCAGACCCATTAGTTGGCGTACACATACAATGGGGATACTAGATGAGGGGCGTTTTCCGTAATGGCGACTAGAATCAAATATTGCATGCTTAAATCACGCAAAAAGGATTAATGTACTCATCTCATAAACAATATTTCAGTTGGTGAATAAGTTTGTGTAAAAGGTCTGTTTGGTTTATCAAAATATTTTTTTTTAAAAAAAGGACAATCAGCTACACAGTAATAGACAGTATTTTTTGCCCGGAACTTAATTACTATTTCGGGCCATTAATATTAAAACATATGTTAGGTTTATGCCAAGTCTTGAGTCAAACGGTTTTGGAGATAAATGACAGACAGACACATTTTTCCCACAAGGTATGGTACCCTAAAAACGTGCAGTGTGTAACCGTTTCCTTATATTTGCTACGGTTCGTGTGACTGGAAACAAACTTTTATAAGACCACTTACTTATAAAAAAAAAACACAATGAAATGCACATACTAAGGTACGTTAATTTTGTCTTTTCAATTAAGTAAGAAGTATAAATATTCATATAATATAAGAAGTATAAATACTTTTCTAAATTTAAAGACATTGAGATGTGCTCTTAAAAGAATCATTAAATAACGAAATGACTCCGCGAGGGGAGCTAGGGGGGAAGTCGGCCTATCTTTTTTATTTCTTCTTTTGTTTGTTGATTCGTTGTGTATCGGAGATCGAATGAATTATAGATCAGCATCAAAGGTGGGTGTGTGCACGTTAAAATTAAGTAGGCTTCTTTTATAAGCTCCGAGATGGCTTTATTGACTCACGTTGGAAGTTAATTTTGAGGAGGAAATATTTAACATTGTATGAATATAAGTAGGTAAGTACTATACAATACAGTATAAGTTTAAAAAGATATTTGTTCACTTGGTAACATGGACGACCATATTAAGAAGGCAGGGGAAATTCAGATGTTTGTTATTTCGGAAAAGTTTTAGAAGTGTTTTAATATCAAAGCCTAGAAGAGCTAGTTTAATTACATTGAAATTTATTCACACTAAATACTCCTTTCTGTGTTAAATCTACCAGAAATTAGTAAGTTGTCTTGTTTCTGACTTAGTTGTGTGTGATCTATAATTTTTCATATTTAGCAAAAAGTCGTGCGTGTAAGAACCCTTGTAAAGAAATTTAAGGAATAACGATGTTAAAGACCTTCAAAGGAAGTGTTTATCAGCTTTTTCTCAGTACCTATCTTTTATCCAAATATTTAAACAAAATTTGTGGGCCAGATATTGCTGGTAAGACCTTTACACAAATGAGTATCATACATATATAACCAATAGTTGTCAATGTATTCATAAGCAAAGTCTAGATTCACGTATTAATCTTCGAATTTAAATTTTCCAATATTTTCGAGGAGTATCACGGGACCCCCAGATATTGGTCACCCTCCAGAAAAATATCTATGGGCGCCCATGTTTGGTAGTAGTAGTGTACCAGCTACCGCCAGTTCTTTCAGTAAAATTTACACTTCAGAAACAACTTGTTCACTTATGCAGCATCTTGTGCTGTGCCACAGACAGATTTAACAGTTCACAACTTGATATTAATTTAACTTATATATCCATCAGGTCCATAAACCATCAGGCCATCAGGTTTGACTCTGGTGCCCTCGAAGACAGGATGACCGCTGATATGGGATGCAACATGCATTGATACTTTAGCACCGTCACACCTTCTGGCTACGAGTCAGAAAGCCGGGTATGGGCTGTGATGGCGGAGTGTAAAAAGAGACGCAAGTACACAGTGCTGGGTAGCTCCTACATATTTAAAGCTTTTGGAGTGGAAACCATGGGTCTAAAAGAGCTCTTGGTCTCTACTACACACAACTGGAGAGATGGAGATTACTTAGGTCAGCGAATCAGCATTGCCATTCAGCATGGCAATGCTGCCATCCTTTTGGCCACGTTGCCACCTGGTAGTCATTTATTGTTTTAATTAGTTTTTAATTATTGTAATTTGAATTATTTTATATAAACATATTTAACTTAATAAAAAATCTTATGACGACGAAAACACAACAAATAAACAGTTCGTCATCAAAAACCCATTCTTGCTCCACCTTTCGCACGCAAAATAAACAAAACAAGAAATAAGATCGGAATCATTCTCGTCGGCCCAGTCGTTATCGTGCTTATTGTTGTTTTTAATGAAATGTGGCCGGAATGATGGTCGCCGATGCTTTGTCCGCCGAATCGGGACCCATTATCCCCTGTTCCCTCTTAATATTGCTTGGACCGCTATAAAATTTGCCATGCGATACCTCGATGCGGACGCAACTGATCGGGTCACATCATTTACAAACGATTTCGGTGACCCTTCCGTGGTAGCTTGGGGCGCTAAATATGTCATACGATAACATCTACTATATACATGTACGGATATATATTTCATTTCCCAAATGTGTATGGTGATGTAAGCATTTTAATCACAGAATTTCGGGCTTTTTAGGCGAATAATTAGATGTGTCTTATAATGGACACAATGGTCTAATATCTGTGATTAATTATGGTCCAGTATATCCAATTTGTTCGTGTAGGAATTTTTCGTAGAACTTGTCAACCAGTTAAAGAAAAAAAAAAATTTTTAAACTTCTGCGATGGTTATTAAATCTATCATATATAAACGCGTAAGAAAACTTAATAAGATGTTAATTAGGTTCGACTAAATATTAGGTTGCTGTTTTTGAACAAATTAGTTTACTTACCAAAATATCTATATTTAATTTACGTAATATCTGTATTTGAATCCAGTGTTACCGATAAAGCATTAGTTTAGGCAAAGAAATCTGATTCGTGGATTTGATTAAAATTAAGTTTATTATTCTTAGGAATATAATATAACCCAAATGCTAACTGAAAGGTCTTTCCACGGTACCTAAATGGGGTACATAGAGGTAGGTTCACCCTCAAACGGCTGGACCAATTAGGTATGGAGGAAGCTGACAGCCTGGATTAACACATAGACTACTCTCTATCCCGAAAACTTTAAAAGTTCCCGCGGATATAGGTTACTATAACTAAGCGTATTATAGCTGCAGCTATATCTTGCGGTAGCAAACTTCATTCACGGCGATAAACGAATTTAGGGCGGGTAGAGCCGCTGGCAAAATCTAGTATGTTTATAAACTACGAAAGCTGTTACTATGCATAGTTAACGTATACATAAGTATCTATTATTTGATAAAATGCATTATGTTATTCAGTTAATAAGAATAATGACTGTAACTAAATTGATATAAATAAGATATGCAGGTAGTCAATAGCACCAGTGTGAAGTTAGCGGCCTAAGTTAGCGGCCTTTTATAATCCGACCAAATTAAAAAGTAAGGGATTTTAATGAAAGAATTTACTGAATTAAGCGGAAATAAAAATAAATAGACCAAAATAATGAGAAACCGGTCAAAAATTAAACAAATATATATATAATTTAAATAATAAAAAAATAAAAGTAAAAGTAAATTTTCTCAATGTGATACATATCGGCCTAAAAGGTCATCATAAAAATGCGGTAACACTTAATGACGCATATCAAATTGAGCCTCTTTAAGCCAGCGACCATATGAAGTTTTCAAATCACACCTATCTCGGGTTATCTGTGAGAAAAATGGTTAGCGGCCTAAAAATTATTTTTTTTCAAAATTTCAAACACACCGTTAATCTGTTAGTTAAGGAAAAGTAACAATCAAAGGCTGTTGAAACAATCATTTTGTATTGTTCTTATTAATAAATATTCCTACGTGTGTAATATCTCTTCAATTTAATTAAAATAAAAAACAAAAATTAAAGAAAATTTCACAATGTGATACTTATCGGCCTAAAAGGTTATCACAAAAATGCGGTAACACTTAGTGACGCATATCAAATTGAGTGTCTTTAAACGAGGGCGCATATATTAAGTTTTCAAATCACACCTATATCGGGGTTAACTGTGAGAAAAATTGTTAGCGGCGTAAAAGTTATTTTCTTTCAAAATTTCAAACACTCCGTTAATCTGTTAGTTAAGGAAAAAGTTACAACCAAAGGCTGTTGAAACAAGCATTTTGTATTGTTCTTATTAATAAATATTACTAAAGATAATTTATTACTTTACTTATTACTACACGTGTAATACCTCTTCAATTTATTTATTTATTTAAATAATTTTTAGGCCGTTAAACCTTCTCCCGTGGGGATCGGAATAAAAAGTATCTAATATCTTGGTCTATCTGTGTGCTAAATTTTATTAAAATCCGCTTAGCCACTTATGCTTGATAGTGTAACAATATTCAACACATCTTTAAAAGATTTATACGCAATAATAATAATTACTAGATGGACAAAATTTTTAGTCAATTATTTCCCATTTAAGAAAAACAAAGCATCCCTAAATCTGTTTTTGACTATCGAAGAAAAACTTTAATGCAAACGCCCGAAAGAAAATAAAAGAAAAAAACGAGCAGGAAATTAATAAAACATCAACTAAAGCGAAAACAAGCGGAAAAATAGAGTCGGGGGAGAGAAAAAAAATGTCCACAAGCGGAACGTGCTCTTCATTACGGCGAAATGGAAACACGGGATGAATTGATCAATCACAAATTTTATAGGCGAGAATCACTCAACGGAAAATAATTCCCGGAGCCGTTTGGCTTGGCTCATCGCCGCCGTTTTAATTTCGTCCTCTTGGGGAGATCGAGTGTCATCCAATCTATCTGACGACACGGGAAAAAAACGACCCCCTCTTACCGCCCAAGCAGACTACTACTTAAGTATGCACAAATAGGTAACACGGATACGGAAACGTAACTTTAATTTCTGTGATATCCTGTTCATAATGCCATTAGTGTAATGCCGATGTGGGACTCGAAGCGACACAACTTTATCAGAATGTAAGCCATTTAAGGTTTATTTAAAATTTTTACAAATATATATTATACCGACGAAGTGCGTATTAACTAAGAAAATAAACCATATACGTAAAAATTGCTAGAGTAAAAAAAGTTAGCATTTCCATTCAAAAATATTTTTTATTTAATTTTTTTACTGTAGCTTAAAAATGCTTCGAGATATGGCTTGTAAAACTTAGCATTGATTCGAAATCAGTACCGCGCTTGAGCCCTTTCACCGTTGACGTTAATAAAATTCAGGGTTGAAAAATATAAAACTTACATGAGCTTCTAGGTGATGGAATTCCCTACAAAATCGTTTTTTTTTTATCTCTCTAGGCCAAAATGCATCCGAGAAAACTTAAAAAAACCAAACGCTTTTTTTTTGAATTTCGGAGCAGCTACATTTTGGAGCGGAGAATTGGCACCTGGTGTGTGTGTGTGTGTGTGTGTGTGTGTGTGTGTATATGTATGTATTATATATATATGTATATATGTATGTATTATATACAAATTAACAAACTTACTTATTATTCACAAACTAAACGCGCGGAAAGACCAACATCTTCCAGCCGAGCCCAAAGGATATAATATTGAAATTCTTTTTACTCCCTTCTTCCTAGTGAGATGTCATTATTAAGGGATGAAAATTTGGAAATACATGTTCTGAGATAATAAACTCAAAAAAAAATTTTTTTTAATGAAGTTATATCTTAAAGAAAAACGTTTTTTAGATATTTTTTGTATTTTAATAGGGGTAGTTTTTAGGGGATGAAAACTAATTATAACAATTCCCTTAAGATGACTACAATTTAAATATTATAATCTATCAAAACAAGAAATAAAATATCGAAAAATGTTTTATTTTCTAATTTTATGTCAAAGAGGGTGTTTAAAAAGGGCGTAAGGAATAAAATAGGGGTTGAAAAATCACAAATAGTTTTTATAACTATATAACTATCATTAATCAAATCTTTATACGTTTTTTCATTCCTTAAATGCCTAAATTTGTGAATTTATTAATTTTTGTCAATTAGGGGTAGTAGGTATTCACCCCTAAAAGTCATTAGCACACATCGGAAGTGGAAGGTAAGTAGAGCTTAATCCCAAATTTTGAAGAAAATCCATCTTTCTTAAAAGAATTGCTAGGTTGTACCATCTTTTTACCGTCATTTACTGTACTAGGTAGGACTTGTTACTGTTAGGTAGGTCTTGTTACTGTAAGCCGATTTGTCTTATCATTCGAAGGTAGTTTATTTTACTTGTTGTGATAGGCGATTATTTTATCGGCCATCGATAAAACGCTGGAAAAATTTCTAATTCCTTTACTCATTATTCTATAACGAAAGCAATCTTTAAAACTTTTATTTTTAAGTGAGAAAAATATTGACCACTTTACAATAACTCATTGCATTGCTAATAATTTTCAATAGCGAAGATAATCCCCTAAAGAAAACTCCGCGGAGGAGGCATTAAAACGGCAATCAAACTGCCAATTTGAAGGGAGTTCCAAATTTAAATCCAAAAGAAACGGTCTACCGATTTGTAATTCAAACGTAGAAGAAAATGGCGCGATATCAGATTTAAATATAGTATAATGCAGAGATGGCCCAGTGAGGTTTGGCGTTTGAGTAATTGAAAAAGGTTTATTTCTTTGGTTAGCTAATGCCTAATACTGTCTGTTGGGGTCGGGAGTCCTTTGAGATAATTATTGGATTTACTTGAATAATTTTAAAAGATTATTCGAATTTAAGAGAACCAAATATTCAAATGAGAACGTAGAGACGTTTAAGAGTCCCAGTCGCGTACGGTTTAACTGTGCGTCGTCATAATAAGTCAATTTTTTTAAATTTATTGTTTATAAACAGTTTCCACAAAATCGACGTTTGATTGATTTTACTGATTTGATACCTTTCTAGGTTTATGTAATCAGGAGTTAACACAATAATATGTGTCACTGGCTGCCAACTTCACAGAAGTTTTCTATTGAATTAAATACTGCAAAGATCTAATATGTTTTTGTTTTTTTACTATTTTATAAAGAAAAAGCACGGCTTTTATTTAGTGCGAAATACTTAATTTTAAAATTAAGAAAGTGCAAAAACTACCTGCTTTGTTCAGTTATTTGTAAACTATTTAAAGATTAACCATATTCGAGTAAAAAAATAATTAAAATAAATAATAATAATGTAATATTTAAATGAAAAGAGAACTACGAACTAAAGAAACACAGGGATGAAATGGAATGTCTACTAAATAATAATATTATAAACACAATCTTAGATTAGCTCATAAAAATACACATAATGTAACAGTAAATATGCAGTAAGTATGTTTACAGGTTAAAATTCAAATAAGCTTACTTATAATGAAACGCAAAAAAAAATCTTGAATACAAAAAATTTTACACCTTCAGAAATGTTTTAAAATTGACACCTAATTAATATGCGTAGAATACAAAATACGATGCTATATTGATTGAGAACACGTCAATAACCAACCAGCGCATGATCGAGACTCCCACTTGGAACGATCAGCCCGCGGCCATCTTCGTTAATGACAACCATTAAGCGGGGGTGCCACTTCCGCTTCCCAAAGACCACGCGGATGTCGCGTCGCCTTATAAGGGGATAAGTTGAACGGCGTTGTCCATACAAACATAATTCTCTTTTTATTCCAAAATAAGAAAATGGACTTTGAATTAGATTTATTATTATGCAAGTCTTTTTTTATTTTCGATAAATAACAGAACCTTTTAACTCACATAGTCCAAGAATAAAGATTTTACAGTTTTAAACTATGTACTAGCTGGTACTGCATAATAAATAGTCATTGTTCCCGTAAGTATATGCTAGTATATCGTGAAGTTATGTATCGCAGATAGTAGAATAGATAACACATTATTTCTTTGGTTTGACAGTAAGTAGGTAGTCTGTCGGTGGTGGCTTAGGGATTTCGATTTCTCTGTGAGGCCGAGGTATGTGTACCAATAAGTCTTTTTCCTAATTTCTGAAGTACTTACATTGATTTATTCACTAAACTGGAGGAAAAGAAAAACATCGTGAGGAAACCTACATACATAAAAAAAACAAATTGTGGAGTCCACTAACCGCACTAGGCTCGCGTGTGGACTATGGCCCAAATGGCCATCGGTGTGGGTAGGCCGTGTTCCAACAGAAGTGATATATAAGGCTGGTAAGGAATCAGCATCAGAGTGCAAAGTAATAACTGACTTTCGATTCGAATGATTGTACACACGAAGCGAGATAATCAATAGACAAAGAAACAAACTTTCTAATTTACAATATTATCACATACTATGAATAGTAAAAGGTAGTTAAGATTTATCGGGAACTTTGTCTGTATGTAAAGCGGCGCACAGTCTCTAAAGGTGGGCATTGATTGCAAATAGGGAATAGCGAAAAATTATAATTGTGTTACATGAAACGGCGGCGATGAACGTGGGTTGGAAGCCTAATAGGCTTTTGATAGATTTTTTAATCAATATAGATACTGACTCCGTGCTTACTCAACGAGGTTATAAATGTTACGGATTCGATAATGCAAACTCTTGACATAGACAAGTCTAAGGTATCAGTCGGATCAAAGTTAAGTCGCTATTAATTTACTATCATTATGTAAAAATAATAGAAGAGCTCGTTTTTCTTGTAAGTATATAATTAAGAATGATACCTATCTATTAATCAGCGAAAACTGCCTCAGCCGCCGCGCTCTTTTATTTCCGATTTAATTCTGTGATTAAATTGATGTTTCGCGATTTGCAAGTATTCTACTAAAACGTCATTTATTTTTAATTACATTGTATAAATTAGAAAAAGTAACCAAATGCCATATATCAATCACTTAATCAAGCCTTATTTTATAAAAATAAAATATATTTATTAAAATAAATAATTCTACAGAAACTAAAAATTCAAGACATTGCAACAAATGTAGGAAAAAGCGGATAATTTTGCGAGCTTTTCTAACTAAATATGTTGACATCTAAGCAAAATATTTAATTGAATTGGGCGCTCTTTAGTTTTAATTTTTACACATTTAATGTAATTGCAATATACCAATACAATAAATATTTTTGCAGTCGTAGGAAGATCTGGCATTTATTTGAACAAATTTTCAACACGAGCAACGGAGCGTCGACATCAGAGGGCAGTCGCACAACAACGGCTAGTCAATTAACCAACGATTATTATTAACCCGTCAGACAGACTTAACCGTTACTTTGATCTGATAGTTGTGGATGCGTCGACGGCCCTTTGACTCAGCCGGGTCTGACAGGTTTAGGATTCAGTTCTGCCACGCGTTAGTAGATGAAGTAGAACAGTTCAGATTTTCGAAATCTTCTAGACTTTTCAATCCATTTGTAACCAATGATGTGGTTAACAAGTAGAAATCATTGTGTTGCTAAATCTTTTAATATTTGTTAATAGAGGACCGTCCCGCTTCGCACAGGTGGATTTTTATTTTTCAACCTTTTGGGATACACGTAGAGTAAATGTATCTTTATGACATAAGTAGTTTTTTTTTTAAATTACAATTTATATTTTTATCCATAAACCCCTTTTTTTTCTCAAAGTTTTTTCCTTTTATTATATTAGCGTGATTGCCTTTTATGGTAATGATTGTTTAAAATTTTGTTACAGGTATAGATGTTTTTAGTGTACGAAAAATTTGACACTCAAAAGCAAAAAATAAAAACTTTTTTTAAAAAACCGGCTTCAAAAAGATGGAATAAAAATAATGAATTACCGTTTGAAGTTAGTGTCATGCAAGTGAAGTGTGTTATAAACTGATAGGTACATAGACACCAACTTTAAACTGTAATTCAGATCAGATTTTTAGCAATAAGTAATTATTTTTACTTTTTAGGCTCGAACTACATGCAGCCGGAATCCCCTCGTCCGGAAAAAAAATGGCTCCGGATTGGCCCGGATCGAATCCGTCACTCAAACATTTAAATTTTCCCTATATGGACTACATAGTATCTGGAATCAGTCGATTCTGAATTTTACCCGGAAGCAACCGGAGCATGCTCTTGTTTCTCTGGACGCCTGGACCGTTATTGTTCAGCATAAATGGACGGAGCCTATCAATAACGTATGCAGTTTTATGAAGCTGACTCAGTTCATTTTTCCCCGGATACAAACCGGCCGCATGTAGTCGATATCAACCCAAATTAGTAACTGTAATTTGTAATTGTTCTGTATATGTGTAGCCTAATCATTTCTTTGTAACATCTTGGTAATATTTGCACGCCTTTTGAGGTAGAATAAGTGAAATATTAACTACAATAAGAACTTTTTATACCTTATTCTAGCAAATAAATTATATTCATTCATTAGATCCGGGCTAATCCAGAGCCGTTTTTTACCCGGACGGAGAGATACCGTCTGCATGTAGTTCGAGCCTTAGTGCATCTTTTTGAAGCCGGTTGTTTTTTTTTGTTAAAAAGTTTTATTCTATTAGTATCTTGTTTAGATTGACATTTTTGAATTCGTAATATCTTTGGAATGGAATTTCCGATTTGAATAATTCAAAAAGTAATCTACAGGTATTAAAACAGTCTTGAATACGAAATTGTTTATTTGGATAAGGATTAATACAAAGGTATGCATAACATGGTCTCATTTTAATCGGCATTTATATTAACATTTTAAATGTAAAAAAGAAGTTATAGTGACATAACAACAATAGTTGGACATATGGTATCCTGAAGTTTTTTAAAGATATTGTCATGTTTTTTAATATTGTAGAACATTTTTTTGTTCTCTCATCAATAGTTTCCGCAGCGCAAGCGATAAAAGACATTTTATGGCATTTTTTTTTACACCCTGGGTTACATTATTGAAGTTTTAATAGGGATCCCTAATTTTTCCAAGTAATAAATATAGCCTACGTTTCTCAGGGATAATGTAGCATTCTAATGGTGAAAGAATTTTTTAAATAGGTTCAGTAGTTTTTGAGTTTATTCGTTACAAACATACAAATCTTTACTCTTTATAATATTAGTATAGATTAATATTATAACGAATGCAGCTTGTTTTGTAACAGTGAAGCTTGTTGGGTAGGGCCCCAATATTAAAAATTGAGTTTTGGGCTTACGTGGTCGATGTTGCTATGCTGTAGATGAGGGGGCGCTCCACAACAATCCTCTTCCTCGTAGAATTTGCAGAACATTCATCGGTAAAACTTGGCCCAAAATCATCACAGAAGATCAATAGAACTTTAGAGCTCCCGACGGCAAATAGCGGATCATACCAAAGGGTAAATGAACGCTTAGCCACAGACTGTTTATTTTCATTCAGAATCCAAATATCGGAATTTAGAATGTTTGACGTTGTCGGATTTATTTAAGGCGATGACTGACGGAATGAATGAAGGTCGTCCATTAACCAGATCGCGATCTTTACTCTAGAACCTTCCTTTCTCACTGTAAGTCGGTTCTTTTGGGTTATGATACAAGCAGTAATGTAGCATATTATGATACTAGCAGTAATGTAGCATATTATGATACTAGCAGTAATGTAGCATATTATTTAATAACTTATCAGTAAACAGCCATTATGAGCCACCTTTGTTAGCCCAAAGAAGTTTCAAACAAATTAACATCAATAAGAATTTTATCAACGAACGAAATATTAGGAAGGTAAAATGCAAATCAGCTCAAAATTTCAGTTCGCTCCGTGCCACCGATGAATTACTCAACTTCGTCCTTAGCCCCGAGTTTTTTTTTGCGAGGACATTATCAAAATTGTGGAGAGACCCTCCTGTAGCACCTTAATGAGTACCCCCACTGTCTCCCGATTTTATAACTGCCGATAACACGGGTACATTGAATAATTGTCGTAATTTAGTCAGCTTGTTACGCAAAAACACGACACTGGGGGTTTTATTACGTAAACTGATAGGGGACGATAGCATATCGAAATGTCGAAGAGTGAGCGAATGATGAATGATTCTGTGCCTCATTAATGGTTATTGCAAGGAGCGATATAAAACTGGGCTTAGTTTTGTTTTGATGAAATATTGCTTGGAGAAACTCGTAGCCCAGTCCGTCTATTGAAATTAATAAACATCGGCTGTGGTCGGTAACTAGATGGGAGACCGCCTAGTAGCACATTTTTCTGAACGTAAAACCGGCGATCCTAGCACTCCCAAAGTGCAGTGAGATGTGTGAAGGCTGAGGCGACAATCTATTGCTTAGTTATAACTTTAACAAGAGACCTTGCTTTCTTATTATTCTCAGTGTAAGTTCACTTTTAAGGGAGTGGCCGTGGTCATAGTTTTTGACCGTATTTGTGATATCATAAGTAACAGTGACACTTTTACTATGGTTTTCTACGACTAGAAACATCGCAGAACAAGCATCTAGATAATTCGTAATAGCACGATCGCAGAAGATGTTTTTGTTGTGTGTGATATTCTTTTAGTATATAGTTTATAGTATAAATAGGATCGGCAACGCGCGAGGGATGCCCCAGGTGTTGCAAGCGTTCATATATAGCCTTAGTTTGTTTGCCACCTAAGCGGTATAAAAAAATTGTACGGTATTTTGTCTAGCTAAGCAATGTGCATATCCAACACCACATCTCCAGAACAATGCCGCTAGATTTTTTATAGTTCTGGAGGCTGAAAATTGAAAACAATATCAATGCAAATTAATCTCGTATAAAAGCCAATAACTTTTGATACATTGCAATTACATTTTGGTGACGAGTAGTCTAAATATAATTAGATATGTAATGTTAAAAGTGACTCATTTGTTCTCAAATTCAAAGCGGGACTAAATTTGAGCGTCGTGACTACCAATGGTCTTGGAAGCATCTTATCAAACACATTTAGATGTTAGTTATTTTTGATCTTTTCAAATCTTTGTCAGCCTCGAAATATAACTAATTAATAACATCAATAATAATACAAAAAAATAACATTGTAGCAATTCGCGTTTTATCTATGTTATATCTATATAAATAGCTTAAATAGAATCTACAAACAAAAACCACACAAGATTATGATTATCATTAAAACTCCATCGCTTTCATTACACGTAATGAGCCCATCTCTTCTTGCTACATGTCAAATGAGACATACCTCGTCAGCGGGTAATGGCGCGACGAGTCTCCGAACTTTTTCGAATTGATACGAGCTTTAATGTTCGCCATTTTTGTTACAATTCCGTGTCGTCTTGTTATACCTCCTGCTTGTAGCACTAATAAGGTTTCTTGTACATTTTTAATAATGTACAATGTTTTTTGTCATATTATTAAAATATCTAAATGGAGTATATGGGACTGATTTGTTTTAGGAAATTCTTATATCCTAGGACTTCAAAACGAGGAGTTGGTTCTCAATTGGTTTGCATAATTGTATTTTTTCATATAGGTTTGCGGATAACTCCGCTATTTTTAAGTCACTTTTGACAATTTTTATACGATTTAACATTTATATTACTAGAACCTAGTATATATCTTATATTGATATTTTAATTAGATTTATACTCTATATTTGACAATTATGAGCACTTGGCAAAAGTACTTAGTCGTACGATACAGGTGTAACAATACTTTATATGTTGAATTATGAATATAGGTAAGTATAGGTTAATAATAACTCTCGCATTAATAAAAAGCTCGCGTAACTCATAGTGGTAAACCCTGACTCCCAATATAGGTACCTAATAATATCCTGTGTTTTATATCATTATGAATTATGCCTAGGAACAGCTTAAAATATCTTACTTCTTAGCTTGTATGTTTGTTTGTTTTGTTTCATACTTTTATATTTAAGTAAAAAATTAATAAATGAAACTTTATATATTTTTTCTAAAATTTATCTACTTTTAGAAAACGTCTGTCCCAAGCTGACAAAAAGGCTTGGAGAGAGAGGGATTCACGACCCATACTAATAGGTCGACTAATAATAAAACAAGAATCCACTACCTATATGATTGGGTCGATTAGTTATAAAACAAAGATCCACTATCATCCCAATTTAAATTATTAAATAGCCCATCACTATCAAATATTATTTTATTACAGATAGCTAATAACATATTCAATCCCTAACTTTATTTAAGTAAAGAATATCAAAAACAAATAGGCACGAGCTTACAAATAAGGTCTTACGTAAATAAGGCGAGGGTATTTACTCGAGCACGAGAGGTGAGGGTATTCCGGAAAAATAAATTAAACACCACCTTGCCCGGCCCGGGAATTGATCCCGCGGCATTATTGTATCTATAAACATTTCAATTGCGGGAAGACGCGTTTATCCGGGGCCAAAGATCATGCAGGCGAAGACAAAACAGCAGAAATGTAGGTAGAAAGTAACTTAATTTTCTCTTACTCACAACTTTGATAATCTGTATATATGAGTTTTAACTTCTTTATGGAATTTAATGTTAGAAACATTTCTCACAAATTTTTTGCACTAAAAACAACAAATTCTCTAATGATTTTATATTGCAATACAGGTCATTCGCTGACAGAATTAAAAAAAAAAAATTAATTGCAAAAACAATTTTACATAATTTTGTTTATTCTATCCTGACCCATCTAAATATTACAAAGTTTTTATGTCATTGGTTTTTTCATGTAGTTTCTTTATAGAGCGGGGAAAAAGTTTATTCGCATTTTATATGAAAACTTAAGAGAGCTTAAGAGCGATAAGCATCTTTGACATCAAAATTCCCGGATGGACAACGTTTAAACCAACTTGGTGCCACTCTTACAGGTCTGCATAAGGTCCATAAGCGTTACAATTTTTTTCGCGGCCAAATTCACACTAGGAAAGTCAGCACCTATAACTCCCATATGACCCATTATGATGATAATCAAAAATCAAATCAAATCTATTTAGCTGTCAACTAATATCAGTAATTCTTCTCATTTCAAAACACTTTCCGTGCGACGCTCCGTTTCTACTGCTACCGACCACTCGTTGCATGTCGACCGCTAACGTATGTCATACGAGTATGTCCATAGAGAGATTCTAAGAATACGAAAAAATTAGTTTGCAAACAATATTCGCCATGTTTTTCCGACATATCAAGTTCAAACTAGTTGAGCTATCCACTAAAACAGTTACCGCGATTATTAAGCCATAAGTGAATCAATTAAAAATATCTCTAGTTAGACATAGTCTATCAGGACGAGAATCCTGCCCCATCACATGTAATTTTATTAGAATTCTTAAACGTAGTATGTCTCATCATACATACGTTTATCCAAAAAATAAAAAACCTATTTGAATAAAAATATTCAAGATAAAATTATTACTTATTATTAAATAGAGCTAAACCAAAACCATAGCCTGTATATTTTCAGTACAGCGCCATCTGTTAGGAGTGTCTACATATTAATAACGATATTGAAAATTACTAAATAAACCTCGATCGAAACAAAATATTAATAAATAATTAATACAGCCCCCTTAATATTATGTAATTAGAACAGACTTCTTGAACGTAGTATGTCCCATCATACATACGTTTATTCAAAAATTAAAAACTTATTTGAATAAATATATGTAAGTTAAATCATTACTTATTATTATATAGAGCTAAATTAAAACCATAGCCTGTATATTTTCAGTACAACGCCATCTATTAAGAGTTTCCTCATATTAATAACAATATTAAAATATTACTAAATAAACCTCGATCAAAACAAAATATTAGTAAATAATTAATACAGGTCCCATCATATTATGTAATTAGCTCAGACTAGGCATGGGTCAGTGTCTAACCGGCTCAAAAACGCAGCTCCAACAAATTCAGCTGTTGAGCTGCAGCTGATCCAAGATGCGCAGCTCACGGCTCAAAAAATACACAACTCAACCATTCGTTTATTAAACTTCATCACAGCCTGGACGGCACCAGCGCCGCCAGCGATGTGGCGGCTCGACGGTCTCTGCCAAGCGGCGCTACGCACGGCACCAATGCACGTAGACCGTTTTTTGAATTCTTATAGGTAATTCATAGTGTAGTGAAGTTACATTATTTTAATATATTTTCGTATACAATTATTTTTATATATATTATTTGTTTATAGTACATTATAGTTGCTATGCAGATGATTGTGAAACTATCATAGGAAATTAGTCAAACATAATTCAAAAAATTTAAATATAGTAAATGCGATAGAAGCAGAAAAAAATGGTATTACAAATATCGACATGTGTGCGGCGGGGCTCGTAGGCGAATGCATGTTGCCGACGAGCTGCGAAAACATTGGGCACGCTCTTGCAACCTGTATCACAATGCATCTTTCGTTACATTTGAGCTGAGCTACCCATGTCTATCACAGACTTCTTCAACGTAGTATGTCTATAATACATACGTTTATACAAAAAATGAAAATCCTAAACTGAATAAATTATATGTTAGATAAAATCATTACTTATTTTATTAAATAAAGCTTAATCAAAACCATAGCCTGTATATTTTCAGTACAGCGCCATCTGTTAAGAGTTTCCTCATATTAATAACAATATTAAAATATGGCTTATGTTAAACTTATCACCAGATATAGTAATATATAACGTCAAAAATAAACTTTTTACTGCCAAAAATAGTAAATGATCACCAAAAATTAAACCCCATTATAATGTGAAATTATATACAAAAATTTGACATCTAGCTATTCTTTTAGAGCAAATATTACCAAATTAATCATTGTTAACCTAAATATAGTAAATGACCAATAATTTTTTTACTATATTTTAAAGTAAAATGTCATTCAAATATTAAACATCTCGCTATCCTATATAAGTAAATTACTCTAGATAAATCATTGTTTACCCAAACGTAGTAAATTAACTCCAAAAGTTTGACCCTATTACTATTGTAAAATTTTCACTAAAATCAGACCTTTAAAGTCTCAATTAATTAACCAAAAACAAAAAAACATTATTTCTCTTAAGCGTTTATTCAATTAATTGTTCATCATCATAAATGTTGGTCCACTGCTGGCCATAAGCTGCCTCTATGGCGCGCCATTTCTCCCGGTTGTCTGCCTTCCGCATTCAGCCACAACCACCCACCCTGTTAAAGGGCTTCCCACGCTTAGCCTTCCCATACGTGGTCTCCACTGTGCCCTCCGACATACATGGGCAGCTTACTGCCACTTCAGCTTGCTAATTATGCGAGCTATGTCGGTAAGATTAGTTCTCTACCGGATGTCCTTATTTCGGATTCGATCCCTCAGAGACACTCCGAGCATAGCTCGTTCCATTGCGCGCTGTGCGACTTTAACGAGTTTCAAGAGGTAAGTCAGACTTCCATACATTTTTGTATCAAATTCCAGAGTCCAAAAAGCTCGAGACTGTGTTCAGTAAGGTCCCGGATCGGGCGGCTGCAGTTTCCGTGAGTCGAGCAGTAAAGGCTTAAAAGACTTAATTTGGCCTCAATCTACTTTATTTGGTAACATGCGAACATTTTATGGCAATCATGTTGTATTATTTAGGTAGTTATAGCGCATTAATTTGCTCACTAAGATTTGGTGATCATTTACTACATTTGGTCCTTGAATACAATTTAAAGTGCAATCATGACTTTAAAAGCTAGAACCAATGTAATTTTCTTTTTTTGATACATGTTTCGGTTTTTTGGTATTGAGTATATTTTTTTGGTAAGAGAGCTTAGGGTGTCAAAGTATTTTCTGGTGGTCAATATAATTAATCCCTTAAAATATTACTATATAAACCTCAATCAAAACAAAATTAATACATGTGAACATTTTTGATTTGGTTTAAAGAATGTTAAATATAAAAACTTTAGAAAAGTCCCAGTTTTACCCCAAATGACTTGCCCTTAGTCGGAAGTATACCTACTTCTTTAGTTACGACGGCACGGAGCGTTTCAATTTAAATACCAATCACTGATAGATTAAGTTACCGATCACCTCAAAAATATTATTTCTTAAGCTTTATATAGACCGTTTATTTAAAAGTATATGCAGCCCTAAGTAGTCGTGCAGTAAGCTAAGGGGGGTTGGTCCAGCAGTACAAAGCCATTTGCAATGATTTTGCACTTCATTGATACGCTACGTAAATGACGTTTTTCGCTTACATGAATTTTTTTATCATCGAATGTATTTTTTTGAATTGAAAACTTCTTTAGCGGCGTTGTGCACTTTTTTTGGGTAGGGTAAAGAAAAACTCGCGCAGGCTGTTCGAAAATTCGTAAGACGGAAACCATAAAGCCACATAAACCACAACCATAAAGCTTTTTAGTATATGGCGGTTATGATTTGTACAGGTAGGTTGGATATGGGATTTTAATTCTATGTAAGATTGAGATGTTAAATATAGAATAGAATAGAATATACTTTTATTGTACACAAAAAACTAAACATTCATACAATCTTATATATTATAGTACAATTAGGCGGCCTTATCGCTATAAAGCGATCTCTTACAGGCAACCTTAAGTTACAAGTAATGAAAAAGGAGCAAGATAAGTAGGTGTCACAGGAGGAGAAAGTTACAAAGAGAAATTAATACTAAATACTTATATAATTTTATAAAATAAATAAATACATGAACATACATATAGTTACATAAACATACTTCTGTATACGTGAATATAAATAAATTTACACATATATACATACATAAATACCTATATTACATTATTGTAAGGATATTCAAATTATACTCAAGTATTAATAGCAAGACAGAATTTATAAATTCAAGTTGAGATAGTGGATTTTAACCAGTTTTTTAAAAGTGTCAGCGGATTGTGAGCGCCTGATAGATAAAGGTAGCGAGTTCCATAATTTTATTGCACAAACATTAAACGATAAACTATAAAAATTGGTACTATGACTGGGTATTTTTAATATGAGGCTAGTAGAGGAGCGGAGAGTTAGAGTAGAAGAGCTAATAAACTGAAATCGCTCCTTTAGGTAGATTGGGGTTGATGGATTGAATAGCACGTTGTATAAAAGACTCAAAACATGAGCATTCCGGCGAAAGCGGATTGGGAGCCACTTGAGTTCAGTGCGAAATTTAGAAATGTGGTCATATTTGCGGAGTCCAAATATAAACCGAATACAAAGATTTTGAAGCCTCTCAAGTTTATCAAGTTGCTCCTCTGTAAGATTTGTACAGCAAGCGTCAGCATAATCGAGGACAGGAAGAAGCAAAGATTGTGCAAGCAAAATTTTAGTGGGAACCGGTAGAAGATTACGTAGACGTCGTAGGAAACCAACTGAGGCAAACATTTTTCGGCTAATTTCTTTTACTTGTGGAATCCAAGTAAAATTATTGTCTAATAAGACTCCAAGATTTTTAACTGTGTCGCTGTATGAAATTGGCATTCCATTAATTTCAATTTGTGGCAAGTAATTCCAGTTAACCCTGGACGTAAGTTTTGGACTACCAATAATTATGGCTTGTGATTTTAAAGGATTAATTCTAAGACCATAATACTCGCACCATTCCACAATATTTTCAAGGTCAGTATTTAATGACTTGATAACATTGTTAAGATGGTCAACAGGTCCACTTGCATAAATTTGAAGATCGTCTGCATAGAGGTGGTAGGGAGAAGAAATCTTTAGAGTGATTGTATTAATGAAAAGTGCAAATAGGAGCGGGGACAACACACCACCTTGTGGTACGCCGGCAGTAATGTTGCACCAGTCAGAAAAGGAATTATCAAATTGGATGCGCTGGCGGCGGCCGCACAAGTAACTACGAAACCAGTCAATTACTGTTGGAGATATGTTAAGAGAGTGTAGAATGCCCAACAAGATATCAAAGTCTACTGAATTAAAAGCATTGCTAAAATCTAAGAGTGAAAGAACTGTAACTTGTTTGGTATCCATACTTAAGCGAATATCATCAGTAACCTTAGCAAGTGTTGTAACCGTACTATGCCCAGGACGAAATCCTGATTGTAAGGAATTCAGCAAATTATTTTTGGTCAGAAAAAGGTTAAGCTGCTGATTTACCAACCGTTCGAGAACTTTGGAGAGAAATGGTAATATCGAAATTGGACGGAAATCAGAAACAGCAGATGTAATAAGTTTCTTGGGCAATGGTATGACGTGTGCATTTTTCCAAGCATTGGGAAAAATACCTGAGGTAATGGAAGAATTGAGGATATGAGTGATAATAGGAGTAATCAGGTCAAGGATAGGTACAATCATAGTACGGCTAATGCAATCGCTACCAACAGCACTGGATGATATAGCCAAAACACACTTCCTAACATCACAATCAGTAAATTGATGAAAAGTAAAAGGAGAGAAGTCAGGAGTTGGATTTGAAGAAAGATTATTAAGCGTGCTAGCTTTTTTACTGCTATCAAAAGCAGCTACAGAAGTAAAATGTTGATTGAGTTCATTTAAGTTTAAATAATTAGCTGAGGATGATGACTGTGTTTTGCTAACTCCTAGTGACTTAAGAAACTTCCAGATTTTAGCTGGATCCCCGTTTTCAACGGAACTATAGATATGGCGTCGTTGTGCGTCCCTACACACCGTACTACAGCGATTTCGAAGACGTTTATATTTAGCAAGATTCTCCTCTGTGGGCTCTCTTTTGAATTTTGCTTTAGCATTATTACGTTTTTTTTGAAGCACTCTAATTTCTTCACTAAGCCATGGTGCAGGAAAATGTTTTACACGCAATAATCTGACAGGTGCATGGATGTCATACAGTTGAGTCAAAAGCGAGTTAAACACTAACACTTTTTCATCAACTGAGTTAGCGTTAACAACTACCGACCAATCAGTGTTGGCAACGTCTTTACGTAATTGCTCCAAGTTCATTCCTCTAAAATTACGCTGCGAGAGCAGTCTCGATTTACTTTTTTTGGGATGAATTTTATATGATAGGTAAATAAGGTCATGGTAGGAGAACGCATCAGCGGAAAATTGGCCATGAGCAGAGGCATGATCCTGCGAAGAGACAATTATGAGATCTAGGAGAGAAGGAGAACAATTGGGGAAGTAATGTGTAGCGTTGTAATATACTACGTCAAAAAAGTAAATAAACAAACATTATTATTTATAATAAATAAATATGTATACGAAGTGATGGGAAGTAAATAGCTTGTATGTTTTCACTTCTGCCGGCACTCCCGGAGTGCAACCCGTTTTTTTTTTACAGACGCATTGTTCGGTCACATACTGGTGATTTTAGTAGTTTCTAACAAGAAAATCTAAAATTACCTTAAAATACTGAAGTATTTTTAAAGGGAAGTTTAAAAGTAAAATATCTGTCTACATTTAGAAGTCCTACTCTATGAGGGCTCCGCTCTCATCGGCGATATACATGCAGATGGATGTATTACCGGAGACTTGTAAATAAAACGCGAACGACGCCAGGGTAGGATTACACCGAATCATGAAAAAGGGAAAATCATTTATTTTATTACAGGTGGGAAAATAATAAACTCGAATTCGGGCCTGTCGTTCACACCGGATATGACTCGGCTTGATTAAAAATAATTAGGCGGAACGAGGAAGTGTGATGGCTGAATTTGCCCTCAATACAGCTAGAAACTTTGTTACTCAGGTCCAAACTGGCTGCCGAGTAATTTTCTAAGTATACACAAGAAATGCGAAATAAGTTGTACCTATCTAAGTTATAAATTTTGAATGAGCTTATTAAGATATTATAATTTATAATATAGAAGTATATTTTTAGGCTACTTGTTCTACGACAAGCACAAGAAAAAGTTAGTATGTTACAGAAAAAGCAAATATTAATACTGAGGAGACTGTTATTTAACAATAACATGAATGTTTATTAGTAGCTACAAAATTGTTTCAATTTAACTAAGTCCCCCAAAAGTCCATCGATTCGCACTGGACCAGCGCGGTGGACTGTCTAAGCCTCCTTCTACAAAAAGTGCCCTTAGGGGCGTATAATGGCTGCGGTAAGCAATAAAAAATCCGGCCAAGTGCGAGACGGCCTTGGGCACCCAGGCTTTCGTACCAACACCAACAAGAAGAGGTTTTTATTATTTTTTAGGGTTCCGTACCCGAAGGATAAAAAAAGGGACCCTATTACTACGAATCCGCTGTCCGTCCGTCCGTCTGTCATCAGGCTTGTCATGAACCGCGATAGTAAGACAGTTGAAATTTTAACAGAAGATGTATTTCTGTTGCCGCTATAACAAAAAATACAAAATACCACTTCTACTACTATTTCTACTGGCTTCCTGCAGCTCTGACCGAGTTGCCTGTCCACCTGGTAGGAGACAGTCCCACACTACAGTGCCTCTGTACATAGTGGGGACAAATAACGGCTTAGGGTAACATACACAATTTTAGTTTTTTTTTGTTATCTTCCGTAAAAACATTATCGACGAAAGAAACGATACCTAAAAGGCAAATAACTTAATATAATCTTTGTTATTTCACATACAATTTTCATACGACCCTCCAGTATCGTTTGTTTCAATCAAAATTACAATGTGTATGTTCACGTATAATAAGGTTTTTCCCCGCTTTCTTCCCGGATTCTTCCCGCGGGTTTGTTTGTGCGCGAGATCATTATCGATTGCGCTGCTCAGTTTACAACTCGAGGAGGCTGATAATGTGATGCGGTGGAACAGGTAACTAGATACTGGACTGGGATGCTATAGAGGTGTGGCTAGTGTGACGGTCAACATTTTAGTGTGTTAATTTTCAAACGTTTTATACAACTTGCTGTAGTTGTAAATGTTAATATTTTATTAATGTAATGCATTTAAATATTAAATATCGGTTCAATGATTTACCAACCGAAACCACCAATAAAAGTGCCGCTACTAGGTCACCCATCGAATGACTGAACTGTTTTCGTGAATAACTAAGAAAGTAAATTATAGGAAAACAAATAAAAAGAACTAAAAAAAAATAAAGCTATGCGACTAATTTGATTCCCTCGCAGCCTAGTTGGTAGTGTTGCCGACTGCTGCGCAGAGGGTGTGGGTTCGATTCCCGCATTAGACAAACATTTATGTGATAAATAACATTTGTGTTTGTCTTGAGTCTGGGTGTATTTATGTATAATATGAATGTATTTACAAAAAAAAAAGTAATATATATGTATCTGTATTCGTTGACTGACACCCATAACACAAGCTCTTCTTACTTTGGGGCCAGACGGCGCTGTGTGTAATGTCCAAAAATATTTATTTATTTATTTATTTAATCTAACATAAATGAACTTCAAAATTTTAAATACTTTTTTTTGCGGTATTAACAACTCTATACAATGCACCAGCATCCCCCCGCGGCATCCGTACGTTTTTCGCGGGGTATTATCAATTATTAAACATCAGCATGGAAATAGCACCCGGGAGTACGCGGTATCCGCCCCGGTATGTATTGCGTACTTGTATTAAATATTCCTGGATTACGATACGACGCGGCTTCGGCAACCCGTGAAATGGCTTTCGGTTTTGTGCAAGTTATTAGCGGGATTTGCATGTTTTTGATTTATTGTTTTTTTAGGGGAGGGTGGGGAGGTTGCGAGGACGCTAGCGTCTTCAGAGGAGTGGAATGTACTGTTTTTTTTACGCTTACTAGTAAACAACGTCATTACGTGCAGACAAAACGAGTGCTATGACCCTAATCACTTCCACGGGCTTTTTCTTTGTAAATTTTATTTTACTCAATGCAAAGCACGCCTTCATAGAACTCACGGTAAGGTAATGACGGGCCTATTCTATCAGGTATGTAGCTGTGTGTTCAAAATATGAACTATGTGAACACTACAATACAATAACTTCAGTCAAAACTTTTTAATTCATAAATTCTCCAGATAACTAGCGCCATCTGGCGGTGGCGTTGTTTTCTCTGCTTCTGTTTCCACCATTTCAATTATGTTTTGGTGAGTTTATTTATTTATTGACTGGCCGTTGTGGAAACATATGTGGGAAGGCCTACGTTAGGCAGTGGACGTCTTCAGGTTGAAACAAACGACCTGTGAAAGTTAATTTAATGACCTACAAATAATATTTCATACGTTCTTAGATTCCCATAACTCGTCTTAAAGATTTTTTGACGTCTATAATATTTTAAATTAATAACTAGGCACTTACTGTAACGGGAGAAACAACTGCGGTTAGGGTACACTATGGTAGCGCTTAACATCTGGAACCTCTAAAAACTAACCGCCTAAAACCTCCGCCAACACAGTAGGAATCCAACTATCTATATTATCTATACTATACTATTACTCTATCAAATTTCCAGAGTCGAAATTGTTATAAATGTAATAAGATACAAAAAAATGAGTTCCTTTAAGTAAAAGAAATTAATTTCCTCAAATCGTAATCTACGACATGAGACGAATTTATCTGATATAGCTAACGGCCAAAGGCAGTTGGAAAATTTAATGGCCGCCGACGGAACGTGGATCGGCCAAATTTAATTATACTATTCTGAAATGGGCTAGAAAATAGAATGGGAAGATAGAAGATAGTCAGACACCGGGATCACACCGCAGTAAATCTAATTGATTTTCTGGAGAATTGGTTTCGGAATTATTGTTTATTTAACCTAAACTTTTAACATAAATCAAGTATGATTGATGTATGTCTGTGTGTTAGATAGTGCGTGTACGATAATATGATATTAAATGTTTGTATGTGTGCTCCAACACAGTTATAGGTAGGTAACATTGTAAAAGCACATACTTAATGACACTTCACTTGAGTACATTACCTAATAACTTTTTTGAATTAAAGCACTTAAAAGTTTCAAATAAACAAAAAACACGAAAAAAACTTAGTTCCGTAAGGCCACTCACATCGGGGCGAAAAGTATCCCAAAAATGAATCTACATAGGACTTGGACTATTAGTGTGCAAAATTTCATTTTGGTAGTAATCAAGGTGGCAACGAAGCTGATTTCAAGCGGTCACCGTAGACTACAGACACACACACACACACTACAGATTATTCACGTGTTGCCGACTCTTACAAAATCTCATAACTCTTTCTTGCTAGCCGTAGGATATACGTAATTATGTAAGTACAAAACATTTTGCACATTTATGATGTTGTTGGAATTTATACTAAGTTATTATTACCTCGTCTCATCTCAATTGAAACCGGATATTCGAATATAAGTTAATATTAAACTTTTTCCACAAATAACTTTATATTAGGGTAAGTCCGGGGTAGATGGCCGTACGGGAAAGATGGCCAATAGAAAAAAAATTACTTCTATTTGGTAGATGGCGTTAATTATAATCTAGTTAGCTTCATCTCATAGTCGACAACAATGTGTTAGTGTGATTTTTCCGCGAAAAAAAATTAATAAGTAAGAAAAACTCACTTTCTTTTTTTAACATACGACAAATCTGAGATAAGGGGTTGACATATTAAGTAGTCAAGAAAAGGTTTTCAATAATATGCTTGTTTTTGTATATTTATCTTCAAATGGTTTATATTTTGAGTATTCTAACCTAAAAATGATCAATGGTATTGAAATTTTAGTCTCTTTTTATTGATATAGTCATCTGTACCGGACAATCGGGATAGATGGCCTTAATTTTTTCGGGGGAGATGGCCATAAAAACTTAGCGTTATTTTCAGACTACCTCTTACTTAAACTATTAATTACAGATGCTTAACACGTACGTTCAAAAGGCAATTGCCGTTCTAGGTATCTGAGATAACTTTAAAAAGTTTTAGTATCAATGCCAAGTCATACCTCGCACTACCTTTAGCCCCCAGATGTTGTTGTTTTTAAGTCTCTGAAGACAAATTTTTATGAACCTGTAGGTTATGGATACAAACAACAGCATGTGGGACGCCGTCTTACAAGAAACCAGTTAGGTACCTTACTTAATCAAGGATGGAGTAAATCAGCTACCATTGCAAATCTGAAATCAAAGCGAAAAGACCACTGAAAAACATACGCCTACAAGACTTCTGAATGAAGTGTCTCCATTACCTAAAAAAAAATCACTGAAGTCCGCGAGCGAAGTACCCCGGACTTACCCTAACTTTATAGTTAAATTAGAACGGGTCTTACACGATAGGTAAAAGGAGTAACGGACAAAATCAGCAGAATATTAAAGAATTATGAAATCAAGGCCGTGTTTACTCCTTGTGACAAGATATCCAGTCGTATGAGATCGCCGAAGGTTAATTTACCGCTCCAGTGTCCCAGTGTGTATAAAGTTGACTGTATAATTTTGGTAGTTCGTACATTACTCGAAAATAACGACTGTAAGAAGTCAGCTACAGCGGAGCTTTTTCTTTATTCCGGCCCCAATCACTGGATAGAATTATATAACCCGAAAGTATTATCTACGGAGTGACACTATATACCGAGAATGGTTCGTGAGCCGATTGAAACTCGAAAAGAAAATATAAACAAAATTTCAATCGAGAAGACGGTTTTAGGTTGTCAAATATATGGAATCCAGTAATCGAGTTAAGAAATAATCGAAAATTACATCTGACTTCGAGTTCGCGTAGGGACACTGTGAGTATTGTATGTCGTGAAAAGGCAGTGGACCAAAACAGTGACGAACAGCACGTACGCACAAGACGGAGAGTAGATATATATATCTACCCAATGGAGCTAGCTACACTACGAATCTCCGCAGTCCGTCCGTGCCGAAATATCGGAAACAAAATAAAACTTATTGTGGTAAGACCCGTTCAAATTATTTCAGAACCACGAAAATACTAGTTTATATTAACTGCTTGAAAGGTGTAATATGTAATAACCCCACTCGTTTCTCACACTCAATATAAACCAGCTCAAACGTCTAACGCCAACATCTGTTCAGCGCTAATCAAATTAATCCATCTACAAGCCGATCGAAACGTCAGACCCCACTAGTGAAAATCGTTTCATCCATAATATATCCAGTAATGCTTGAACTAAAAGTTGAGTATGAAAATACATAACTACAGGTCACGGTTTAGTGGACTTTTGGAGTGCGAAATAGTTGTATGATGGATGGGACGTCGACCGAATGGTCTTTTGACTGGTCCATCGCTCAATCGGTGTTTGACGTGTCGGGAGTGGTGAGGAAATGATTGGACCCATTATTTTCCTTTCATTGAGTACTCAGTGGCGTTATTGATGATCCTATTTTTCTTCTTTATAAGTCGAGAAAAACTATTAAGTGATTAAGATATAATTTACAGTATTTCGAGTATACTCACAAGTCTGTTAATGAATTGGTAGGTACATTGTCGCTTTGCGTCCTGACTCAAAAATACGTTTGGTGATAGAACCGATAGATCAATGAAAAACGCACCTAAACCAGAATGATCTTAGAACCATAAACTTGGTTCTGGTAATGGTGGCGTAAAAAGCATTGTTTATTGAGATTAAACTATGGGTCTTACTCAGTCACAAGAAAGTGGGAAATGTATTCTGGTAAATACAGAATCCTGAATTCACGAAAGTGCAATATCATATATATAAATATTATATTATTATATAAGAGTTTTAGTTGCCCTTGGTTTAATATCTGTCATCCAAAAAACCAAATACAAATTATGTGAAGATCATATCATAAAACCCTACTTAGGGTAGAAAATGTGTGATGTACCTACCTAGATACTATTGAAAATATGCCCATACAGCAAACAGAATATTGGGCTTGCATATTGAAAGCCAACAATAGGTGCTTATTTAAATGAGGGTTTATTTTTTCAATAAAGTCTAAGACTACATAGCTAAAGTTTATACATAACACAAAAATAAAAATTTACTTCATTTTTCTTTCTTATACCTCTCTATTTTTTAGCCAAATATAAACTTTCTACATTTAACAGTTCAGAATAAAATTGCACATCAAAATGACTTCTTTGTAGATATGTATTTGGTTTTACAATTTTGGCAAACGTTAAAATATTAAAAAACTATATAAAGTCATCTCAAAACCAATCTTCTAACCAAACGCTTCTACAAATTTATGATTAAATTATTAACATTTTAAGCCAAATACCTTAAACAAATCGACACCCAATAAAATTAAGGTCTTCTGTTAGACCTAGCGCAGATTCATCGCCAAACAAGTAAGTCAAACACATTAAAACAGCGTTTAGTCTACGATTCAGACTCGCACATGTCCAAAACGATACCATCTACATTTAATTAACCGGTCGAACCCGAACATTTGCGCCGCAAAACATCAAAGGACATCTTAAATACGCTCCCAGCAAAATCGGCTCCGTCAAAACATTGGCCTTTCTCACCCCCGAGCTCATCCTCCTACGTGTATGTATGTATGTAGGTACCCTACTGTTGTCCAATGCACTATTAAAACTGTGGTACCAATAAGACGACATGTTATGTTTACAATAAACACTTTCTGTTTCTACTATCTCGCTCTTGCTAACATATTAGTCGTATCTTTTCCTCGCTTTCTCGATTGTTTTGTAGAAATGTCCAAGTACATGTCTATACGAAGTTGTCATGATAATGTAAAATGTATTTGTCGATTTGTTTGTAAGTATATTTATTAAAATAAAACAAACACAAGTAGATACATAAACTGTCGCCTGTTTTCTGTAGTTGAAGTCAAGTCAAGGACATCTAGGTATTTGCTATAGTTTAGAAGTATCTTTGGTTTATACTCTTATCTAACTTTGCCTAAGATATAGACGATAGACGAAATACTAGTAAAGGAGTGGCCTGGAAGCCAGATGTCTGAAATTCTTGAAAATTATGGATTCAAAACGGGACCAAAAACTTAAATGCGGAATCAAATTCAAAATATTTCGGCACTAAACACTAAATATTTGTTAATAGTTTCCTATAATGTACATTATTTACACAAAAATCTACAAAATTGTTTTTATAAGCTTGGTTCTTCTTAGTTAGTTAAGGTTCAGAGAAACTCAGATAATAGTACTAGTCTAAAATGTAGCTATAGAGAGCACCCTCAAGAACGTTAACGAGTGCGTCCCGAGTTCGCCCGAGGCAGATTCAATTACTACTGTCGTATTATTCCTACGAAAATATGTATGTATTGTTGTGTACCGTTGTGGTGTAAATTAAATTCTGTTTCGAGTTTATTGGTCACGGACTGCGATAAGTTTGGATAGGGGTTTTGGGTGGCCCGCCCGCGCCGGCACTTTCAACTGTGTTTACGTATCTATTGAAAGGTCTAAACAATTTACATCGAAACGTCTGTCTAATTTCAGTTTTGAAAATGAGCAAGAAAAGAGTAAAAGATTATGTAAGAGTTTACATTCACGTACCCACGTACTTATTTACCAACACATAATTTTTTAGAAAATTTAAGTTATTTAAAATAAAAATACCGTAAATTAAAAAATAATATAATTTTACCTAAACTAGCTAGGTAGAAGGTAAGTCATTCAGAATATACATCCAAAGTGTAGATTTGTCTGTTTGAGTATTACAGCCTTAAGAGGATACGATTCGCGCCGCCTAGCAGCATGTTGCATACAATCAAATTTCCTACTTGTTTTGGACATTTGCTCATCAAATACTGTAAAATTTTGTAGGCATGATCTCAAGCGGTTTTCCAAAATCCTAAAAAAAGTTTTTATTATCTAGAATCCTGTATAGCTTTTAAACTTAAATCCTAAAGAACGTCTTCGGAATTTCATGGTGATTTGTAAATGTCAAAAATAAGTAGGAAATTCGTTTATATGAAACCCGCTGTGAGGCGCCATGAATAATAAATATCATTTATGGTATAGTTGTACAACAAGTTATACTAAAAAATTCAAATTTTATATAATTACACATATAATACGTAAGATATTACTATAGCTTTGCCCCAATTCAAAAAACCATACAAAAAAACTGAAGATTCTATTATTAAGTCCCATTACAGAAGCCTGCGAAGGCCTAATGACAATATCTCCCTGTAATAGGTTTGATTAACCAGTAGCGTCCCGCAGGGCGCGACCATCGGACCGATATTGCTCCTAACAGCTCGATAGCGTGTTATCGGGACACCGCACGCCAATTTATAGGGAGCTAATAGTTAAGCTAACCCTTGAGCAAACTTACTGCTAAATAGAGTTATTGAGATCGGTGACTAAGATTTGGGATCTGTTTAAGAGCGGATGTTTCGAATTGGACCTTATCTTAAAGTGAAGTGAAGCCAAGCTTTGATGCTATGACAGACTATTTATTTGGATAATTGGAACTGATAACCATGTTACAACGTTGTAGGAAATAATTAGTGGCTTAAACTTTAACGTAAGTACCTACATTATTAATAATGTAAAGTTATACCGTTTAGTGAGAATAAAAAGTTAAGAGCTTGCTCGACTCGTGTGCAAAGAAGAGATATCTTTACGCTCATATTTCGCTATTTATTCCATAGTATAAGAGTAAACTTTCTGGATAATCTTACATCAAGCTAAGTATTGTTTTAAAGATTCACGGTTAATATCACTATTACATATAATGTTATACGGGATTTGTGTGTGCGATGTTTAAATTAGTAGCAACATCAGAAAAATGAATAGAAAACACTATTTGATAATATTAAACTACACAGTGAACTATTTCCGATTTAGACATAGAAATCTATGATGTCTACAATTATCTATAATAATGTATAACTGGTGGGTGTGTATGTGTGAACGCAGTAATATAAGGAACTACCAGTCTGATCTCAAACATTATTTTTGCGTTCGATAGCCAGTTTATTATTCCAGAATGTATAAATAAAGGTCCTAGGTTATATAAACTAACAGTACGAGCAAAAAAAGGAACAGAATTTAATTTAAAGACGATGACTGTAAAATTACTTCCATGAATTTTCTTCTGAAATCTAAAAGTAACGTTCATTACCGTGTCCCAAGTCAATTTAATTTTTAATTCAACGGTAAGTACATAACGACTACGATCCATTTCCATAAAAGCGTCGACATGATTATAATCCTCCAAACACCCTCCGTACGAGGAGATGCGAGTCCGTAGCGAGACAGTACGTACGTATGGGAACAGGAGGAACCTTTACAAAACTCGCTATATATTAATTTTTCAACGAGAGCTGTGTGTGAGCTCTTGAAAGGTTGCCTCGGGCTCTGCAGACAGTCGCGAGTGCAGTCGCGGACGATACATTGTTGGGTCAGGAAATTGACGATTTGATAAGGATGGCGGAAAGTTTTCTTTATTTATTCAAAGATCATTATTCGGCATTTATTAATAGTAATAATAATCGACTAAGTAGGTAATATAAAAAAATGCAATGATACATACCTTATCGTATAAAGTGAACTCAACTAAGAAATTATTAGTTAACCCAGCATGCCACATGCAGACAGACATACAAATGTATTTTTTCACACAGTAAATTTGTTTGTACTGGGGTTTCTATTTTTGTTTTTGTGACGGTCGAGAATAAATTTAAATGATTAATGTAAATATTAAAAACTTTCAAAGACAGCAATAAGTAAGATTTTTTGGAAAAATTAACATCGTGAAAGTACAATTATTATATAACGTTTTTTTTGGCATTTAAGGCGATAACTACACTAGGTTTTTCTACTTATATTAAAATGTAAATATATAACCCGGATTCACAGTTACTTGAATATTAAAATACAATGAAACAAAAGTGTTCTATAATTTCCCATTGAGATATTTAAAAAAGGAATAAGAAGTTTCGACAGCGGAAAATATTACCATTGGATTCTACATCTTGTTTCGTGGCCCAAGTGGAGTAGACACATTCACGATGTCCTGAGAGGAATTAATATGAAATTGACGTGATTTTTATAAACTATTACTACTCTGTTATATATACTCTATATATCTGTATGTGTAGATAGGATATACCATACCACGTATAAAACGAATTTAAGAGAGTGAACACACTTAATTTTAAGAAAAAGAGCTGAAATAAATTTAGAATAGAAATAAAAAAAAATCAGAATTTGTACAGTCGCTAACATAGTAACGATACAAAAAAATATATTTTCAAAACTTTGACGATTCAAAAGTGATTGTAAAATCCTAATTTGAATTTGACTTTGACCTGAGCGGTTTTGTAGTATTTTGGGAGTTTCTACATAAAACTGCTAACATTTAGGTTAGGAAATGATGGCGATAGGAATAGTAAGAAGTGGTAAATTAACCTACAAATTAATTGAAAATATATGTCAAAGATAGTTCAATAAAAAAAAGCTATTCCAAAGTTGATGAGTACATTAATGATAAAAATGCTTGGACAAATTAGAACTATTGTGTTGGTATTGGAGCATTTGTTATATTTTTTTTAAATTAAAACATTGTTTATTATGTTATTACCTAGTGTAAAGCTATATTGTATTTTAATATGAAGTTTAGCTAACGTTGTTGCTATCTTTTTATATTAATACCACAGCCAATAATTTGGCTAAACAATCTGCTTTTATTGAGCAGTGTAATTATAGTAGTGTAATTGACATTTCAGCCAAGTATTTGGCTAAACAACCTGCTTCTATTGAGCAGTGCAATTATAATAGTGTAATTGACATTTCAGCTAATCATTTAGCTAAACAACCTGATTCTATTAAGCAGTATAATAATTTGACATGTAATAATTTAAATTAAATTTTCAGACAACAAAGGACCACTTTGGCATATTATATAATTCCAACATTAATAATGATTATATGAAAAAATCTATGTCTACTCAAGTTTTATGCAAACAGAAACAAAAAAATAAACTTTGTCATACTAAAAATAATATTCCATTGAACCTGGTGCATCAGAATATACAAGGAATGTCTCAGAAAGAACTAGAAATTGAATTGTTCATAAACTGCCAAAAGATTGACATTTTATGTATCACTGAACACTGGCTACGCAACCATCAGTTTATGTTCAATTTCACTAATCACCAGGTGGGAAGTTCGTTCAGCCGAGTAAATGCTATCCATGGTGGCTCTTTAATTTTAGTTAATAAACAGCTAAAGTTTAAGGAACGTAAAGACATTGTGAGCCTCTCAGTTGAGCGAACTGCCGAGCTGTCCTGTATAGAAGTTTAGCATCTCATTGTTGTGAGTGTATACAAACCGCCTTGTGCAATTTATTATAATTTTGAATTAGTTATGGAAGAAGTGCTGAATAAAATCAGCAATTCCAATAAACAAATCATTGTTTGTGGAGACTTTAATATAAACATCTTGGAAAATAGCTCACTAAGCACCAGATTGCTTGCATTATTTCAGTCTTTTAATTTAAATAATTTGTTTTGTGAACCAACTAGAATTGCTGTATCCAGTGCCACTTGCATCGACAATATATTTACTGAAATAAAACCAATTCAAAAATCAATTATAAGCAATCTAGAGTCAGATAAAGTAAAAAATTCAACAAATAAATTAAAAACTACATGGAACATAATAAATAATGAAACTGGTAAAGCTAGAAATTCTTGTCAGGACTTTGAGTTGATTGTAGAACATGCTAGTTTTAAAACAAATTCTGAGGGAGCAGTTGCTTTTGAACAGTTTTTAAGGAATATTCCATTCTAAACAACTGAACATCTAAACTCCAGTCTAACTAGTGTTCCTGAATGTAACGTTTCCTTTGTATTTAAAAACATTAGTCCTACGGATATCATTAGTACATTTAAAACATTAGAAATTAAAAACACCACAGACCTTTGGGGACTTTCTGTAAAAACTATAAATTCAATAATTCATGTTATAGCATTATCCATAATTTTTAATAGTTGTGTTGATAGTGGTGTGTTTCCTGATGAGATGTAACTTAGCAAAGTTATACCTCTTTTGAAATCAGGTAGTTCAACAGATCCTAATAATTTTCGGCCTATTTCAATACTACCTATACTCAGTAAAGTTTTTGAAAAAATCATACTTTGTCAAATGTTAAGCCATTTCTGTATTAATGGGCTACTTAGTAGTAAACAGTTTGGTTTTATGAAAAGCCGTTCCACAACCGATGCAGGAGTGGCACTATTAAAAAATATATATAACGCCTGGGAGAATTCGCATGACGCCCTTGGAGTGTTTTGTGATTTATCTAAGGCATTTGACTGTGTTCAACATGAAAATCTCATCAGGAAGCTACATAACTATGGTATAAGAGGCAAAGCCTTCGACCTTTAGAAATCCTATATGAGTAGGAGAGTACAGAAAATAGATGTCAACGGTGAAAGATCTCCGGGATCAGCAGTCACTATGGGAGTCCCTCAGGGCTCAATTTTAGGTCCTTTTCTATTTCTTATTTACATTAATGATCTCCCATATCATGTAAAAAACCATGACATTGTCTTATTTGCTGATGACACCTCTTTGCTTTTAAAAGTTAAGAGACGACAGACATATTATAATGAATTAAATAATGCCCTTTCTAAAATTGTAAATTGGTTTAACGCTAATAATTTGTTATTTAATAAAAAAAAAATTTACATTACCAAATGTTAGTCAGAGACAGACATGTATTAATATTAATGGCAAGCAATTAGAACTTGTTAATTCAACAGTCTTTCTTGGGATAACGCTGGACTCCAAACTTCAATGGGGTCCTCATATTCATAACCTAGCCAAAAAACTTAGCTCTGCTGTGTATGCGATCAAGAAAATAAGACAATTGACCGATGTTGACACTGCAAAAATAGTATATTTTAGCTATTTTCATAGTTTAATGTCATATGGTATCCTATTGTGGGGTAGCGCTGCTGACGCAAATACAATATTTTTGTTACAAAAAAGGGCAATTCGTGCTATTTATAAATTAGGATCTAGGATATCTGTGAGGGATAGGTTTAGGGAAGTAAAAATTTTAACTTTAGTGTCGCAGTACATATATGAAAATCTTTTATATGTACATAAAAATATCAATAGTTTCAGCAAGAAAAGTGACGTTCAAGAAAAGTAAATACTAGAAGTAAAAATAAGCTGTTGGTGCATGATACACGTCTACACAAAATAAGTCACTCTTTTATGGGGCAATGTATACACTTTTACAACAAAGTTCCCAATAAAATTCAAAATCTATCAATAAGTAAATTTAAATCTTTTATCAAGCAGGTACTTTGTAAAAAGGTATACTACAATATTTCAGACTATGTAAATGATAAAAATCCTTGGGACTGATGATGCTCAATTACAGGATGCATAGGTAAACGAAATTAAAATGGAAATAACATAAAATTGTACGGCAAATTTTTTTTAATTTAAAACATTAATTATATTTTTAGTTTATTTGTATTATTGATAGTGTTTTTAAAAGAGTAACTATCGAGTTTCTTGCCGTTTTCTTCTCGGTAGAAATCAACAACATTGTGAACCGGCGGGAAGGTGGGAGGGTTCAAAAAATCATATTTTATAACTTTATATTTTATAACTTTAACGATTCAAAAGTGATTGTAAAATCCTTATTTGAATAAAACATTTTGACTTTGACTTTGAAAAAATATAAAAGATTTCTTGCTGAAGTTCTTGCCTGTTCTTCTTGGTAGTAAATCATTCCTAACCGGTGGTAAAGTTTATAAAATTAGTAATTAAGCTGATGATTCAAAAGTGCTGTTTAAAAGTCTACTTGAATTAAAAAAGTTTGAGTTTGTAGTATCCTTAAATAATCTTATATCTTTAAATAGGTTGGTCAAAATTTACTTCAGAGATTCGAGGCAGACATACAGGAGAAGAATTTTGCACTATATTTTCTATACATACAAAACCATCCGATAACTAAAAGTGGGTAAAAATTGACTGAATTAAGGCTCGACGCAGGTCACACAACAATACAAGTTAGGTTTAAGTTAAAAAACAAAATAGAAACCATCTTACATCTATATTCTCAAAGGAAGATTTACTCAATTCTGGTTCCACGAAGTCCTAATTAGTTCACGCTTCTTCAGCTCCTATTGTCTTGGCATCTCACCCCAGGGTATGCGAATGATCAATTATAAAGGTTTTCATATGCAAATACCGCGAGAGGTATTTTAATTACGTATTTTGATTGCATTATGATATTGATTGGGTTCATTGCTGATGCCGGAGGTGTTCTCAACTTTGTTAGGGAGTTCGTTACGCGGTATTATTAACACGTAAATTACATCGAGGTGTAATTTACTATATAAGGTCGCATATAGTTTTAGTAGAAATAATCTTTAATTTAATGATGGACTAGAAAACTTTAAGATTTCTGCAATTACAAATTATTTATTATTTTTTTGAATGTTGACTTTCATCTACTTATTAAAATGTAGAAAACACATAGATTATAGAAGTTAAAGTTACCGTAGTAACTTTAACTTAGATATTATTAAAAAGGCATTGGGGTGCCATAAGAACAGGCGTTATGTGACATGGTTTATGGATAAGTAAAATGGCTAAAAAAGGTATTGAAATTACAGTTCTCGCTTATCTAAGAAATTTGCAAATCGAAAATTTTAAAATAATTTAGACTGATATAAATATAATTTAAACTGACATAAATAATTGATGACGATGATGAAATTTTACAGAAAAATAAAATAAAGTTTAAGTCCCTTTATTTTTAAAATGTAATAATGAAAAATATATTTATAAAAGTAACCTACATAATTTGCCGCAATTTGACAGTTATTTGAAAAGAAAAGTTGAGCAATTCGAATTACAAGTTTTTCTTTTCGATATATACTTACTGTCTTTGTACCTTCTTTACGGTAACTAGCAAAAAGGGACATTAGGTTATTAATAATATTTACTTTAAAATATTATTTTATTTATTTATTCTGTTTAACTGTACAGGTACTTTGCATAAAACTGTGCAGGTTTTATATTATTTATAAACGTTTAGTTTTATCGGCACATGTAAATTTGTAAAGTACACTCTTACGTATGGTATGCTGGCTAAAGGCCTTTTAAACTTTGTATCTGAATTTCTGTACCAAACTACATGGCGGTTCACACAAGATGACGAAATGATAGTCTTTAATTTGACGATAAAACTTAAATAAAAATATTTTAAATACATTTAAAACTTCTTACAACAACAATGACTTAATAAAATTCCCGAAAACCTCAAAACTTCCAATACCTGATGACAAGACAAGCTAACGTAACAGGAGAGTGAGAATGAGTTTAGTCTAACCCTTTCGCATCAACTTGGGCGGAACGAATCGCTGAATTTTTGATCTCTCTGCGCGGCGGCAGGGCAGGGCGGGGTTCGGGGTGCGGGTTGTCCCCGACATTATTAACACTTAATATTTACTGCTTTGAGGGAGTTACGGTTATTATCTTCACGATTTATTTTGTTTGATCAACGTTTCGGAGGAATCTTATTAACTAAGTAACGTGGTTGGATGAAACTTCTGTGTAATTATAAACAATAGATTTTTTCATTTTGAATGCAGTCTATAAGTAGGTAACCAGTAACATTGCGACATTGATAAATAGTATTTACATGTTAACAGGGTGACATAGGTCAGAAAGATTGTTTCCCTGATAATATCGACGCACACAGTATGAGACGTGCAATATGCATAAAAGCCAGACAAATTCTGCCGATATGAATTAGTATAGGCAAAAAGTAACTCGAATATTATTATTTGTATTGAAAATTTGCTAACAGTCCAAGGTTTTGTTTTGAGCAAGATTATAATAAAATTTCAGCTAAATTATATTTACCGTTACAAAAAGTTTTTGGTATGATTAGATTAGGTTTCTTTATTTCTCCATATGTCATCTTAAATTGAATGACATTAACATTAATGTAGGTTACATAAAGAGATCGTGAAAAAAAGGTGCAATATTCAAATATGTCCACAAAGTACATCAGAACCGATTACATATGTCAAGAAAAAAACAATCAAAAATAAATAACAAAATAATAAAAACATATGATGTTAAATTACATTCATAATGTAAATAAATAAAATGTCAAACGATTTATAATTTCGTATTCATGTACTCGTCAATAGTGTAGAATGAATTATCCAACAAAAGGTTCCTAAGATGGCGACAGAATTTTAACTTCTCTTGAGAAGTTATTGGAATAGGTCCGAAAATCGAAATCGAGAATCATTTGCAATCATTTTTGGAGTGATGTCTGTGTGTGCGTGTGCGTGTGTGTGTGTGTGTGTGTGTGTGTGTGTGTGTGTACGTATGTATGTATGTAGACATATTTTGGCTTTCGATACCTCAATAACTACTGGACCGAATCGCTCTGATGACATATCAATCGATACGCCACGTCATGACTTAGATCTGAAAGGAGTCTGAAATAAATCGGTCCAGCGGTTCGTTTTTTATCCGTAAAAAAATATAATAATTTCATGTATCGAGGGGTAGTAAAGGGTTTTCGAGGGTGCTGATTTCGGTTTTTTCATCAGTTTTTTAAAATCAAAATGGCGGATCCAATATGACGTAATTTTTCTTTTGTAAAAGATTTTTTCTAAAGAGAAGTTGCATGTACGGTACTTGCTGCCGAACCAAGTTTTTACTATATATTGGACATGATTTACTTACTGAAAATTTAATTCCACCATGAGCAATTCAACTTTATGCTCTAAAAGAAATTTTTAGATTTTTGAAGGGTCAGCAACGCGCGAGTGACGCCTAAAGTGTTGCAAGCGTCCGTAGACTGCGGTGACCGCTTACTATCAGGCGGATCGTTAGCTTTTTGCCACCTTAGTGGTATAAAAAAATCACGCAGAAGTAAAGTATAATCACTCGTGTTCACCCATCCAATGACTGTCCAAGGCGCATAATATTGCCTATCTGAGCAAATTGTCTTCTTTTCGCATGGTTGTTTGAAGAACAAAATTGAACAATGATACTTAATTGATAAACAATTTTTTTTTGAATATGTAAAATTATCTTAAACGCCTTTAAGTTTTTTCTTTTTTAAAAATTTGATCAAAAGTAAAGTTCTATCACTAAATATTTACCAAAAAAAAAAATCGAAACCAATCTAAAGTTCCCATAGCTACATTTAAAAGCGAGCTTTGACGGCGTCACTTTTGACGCGCCTAATGAGGCACCTGTCGAGTGGGGGGAGGCGACATTGCGGCTTTACGGCCACGATGCGTTAAATGGCCGTAAATATTACAGCTACGGCTGAAGTTGATCGGGCGTAACTTGTTTTATACGTGCCACTAATTGGCGTCCTTTATTACTAACTTAATGACTTTTTTTACTGATTTTTTTATTGAAGTAGGGTGTCAACGATATAGCGTTGATTGGGATGTGTTTTAATTAGAATTAAAGTAAAGATACATACTATATTAGAACAAAAAGACAGTGTGAGACCTTACTGACTTTTTATGAGTAAGAAGAAATCTTCGAAATAAACAGATTTCGAAAAATATTTCTCGTTTCATCCTTTTTTTTATATTGGTTTCCTCTCCGCCTGCCTGATTTTAAAAAACATTGTCGTGTTTATTGGCTAAATTGGCTGCAATGGTGGCAACATCTTGAAAATTTTGACTAGTGAAATTAGAATTTTTCAATTATGTTATCCAAAAAGAGTTAAAATGTAATGATTACTAAATGAATCAGTCTGATATATGTAGTGAGTAAGTGACGTCTCTCCTTGATTTGTTCTTCAAGTTGACCACAAATTTCCAGACGTTCACCGCAGGAATCAATAAATCATTGCCTTCAAATGTTTGCTATCTTGTTACACACTGTTTTGTTGTTAGTCGCAACATTTCAGAATCATTTAGTTAGGGGCCATCGACGAAGTAAGTCGCACTAAATTTTTACTTGGTTACATGTAGCAAGACTTCCCTCTTTCCTAAATGCGTGACGTATACAATGGATAACCTTTAAATAAGTATTACTAAAGTCAACTGAAATTCATTAGTTATTTATTTTTTATATAATTTACACAAAAAACTACTTAGTAACTCGAATACTACAAAATCATCCAATTCAAACTTTGAATTTTAATGATATTTTGATATATGATGACATATATTTAGATGATGAAAGTTCTTAAATTAAAGTTTGTGTCTGAATTGGTCTCTCAGACATAAATTGTTACTAAACATTACATACCAGTTACTACTTTTAATACCGATACTGTGCTGGGTGTTTATTTGTGCGATAAAATTTCGGAACTAGGAAATCACCGAAGAATCGACATAGCTCCAACAGTAAGCAAGCGACACTTAGCTCGTCGAACCGACAACTAATAGGGAAGGAAGGTCTTCGAGTGGCGATCACTGATTGGAAGATGCAGCGAAGGACAGTCTTTTACCACAGTGAACATACGATCAGTAGATCTACAGGAACCGTTGTGTTCAGTGTGGAAGCATATGTTGAGTCCTACGTTATGCAGTGGACGTTTTCCACTTCAAAATACCTCTAAGTATATAGATGAAATAGAAAATTAACGTTTTCACAATTCCAAAGATAACAGTCAGTGCTAGCTCCTTTTGAAAAAGTTCACTATATTTCACGGCCGTGAGACACCTACGTTAAACTTCAACAAACTTATGTGCCTTCGCTCGTAGAACCACTCACTCAGTCACTCCGAGTCCAATCCGCAAAACGATCTCACGGGACAATCCAAATCTTGTGTTTCCTACTAAAGTCATATACATAACATACATACAAAGTTCTAAAGCAGGATGTACACAGTGCGACACAGTGTCTTGAGTGAGTAAATAGCAAAGCTTAGCTATGTCTCAAGCTGCTCCTCGGATCGCACTTCAGCCACAGCCATCGGCATCTTGACATAATTTCGGTGGCAAAAACCAAGTATGACCGCCTGGGTAGGGATGAGAGCTTAACGTCACTGTTTATCGATAAATTTGTAACATTAGTAGCACAATAAAATAGATTACTCTTATTATATAGATACATTATAATTTTTTTTTTGTTGTATGCATAAAACCAGGAAGATTTCGAGAAACAATACACGTATTATACAAAATAATACAAAGTAATCACGTCTTTCTCTTTGTAGTTACTTACACGCTTACACTTAGTATTAAGTCAGTAAATAAATGAAATATATTCCGAGGCTGATTCAACATAATATCGGCAAATTAAAAGAAACGGACGTTCCACATCGATATTTATTTACTAAACACCCCAGCCCTAAACAGAGACAAAGTGTTGGTATACATTAGTGGGAGGCAGGGAGATTTTATTGCCGCCCAAGCCTTAAAATATTGTCTGATTCATTAGAGGATATTTCACAGTTTCGTGTGTGCTCTCGCCGTCCTTACAAACTGGGAAATATTTGTACCCTGGCAAACTTTCGACTGCCAAATTTTCAGAGGTGATCATTTGAGAGGAGAAGGGGGAAGTGTTATAACGACACTGTTGTTACAGTTTTCTAAAGGGATACCGTTTCGTAATAAGACGCTAAGATTCCCTTATACCCTTAATTATGGTGGGGGTGAGTTGGGGAGTAATGATACATGTATGTAAATATTCTGCGTAACGGCTGAAGGTGGCGACGTGTGAGCGCCTTAATGGTAGCTCGGTTGTTTTCTTTGATTAAAGAATTTTATTATGGCATATAATTCACGATTAGACGTTAAAGGGTTGGAGTCTGCGCGTCTAGATAAAGCGAAGACGTAACGACGGGAGCGTGATTCCGAATTATTATTGTTATTGTTCGGGGTGGTTGGTAAAAATTAAAGGTGAATGAGCAAACGTGTTGCGTGTTTGCGGGAGAGAGTGTAGGAAATTTTAAAAGTAGTTTGGTTAAGAAGTTCCTTGGTATTTCTGTTTTATGTTATTCACCAAGACTTTCTATGAACCAAACTTCATGTTTTCAAAGCGATTTTTTAAAATTTTAGATAATATAGCAAAATTTAAAGAGATGTTAAAATGTCACAGTGCATGGAATTGAGTTATTACGTGTACATGAAATACTAATAAAATATTATACTTTTGAAAATCTGTTTTGATATTTTGGATGTAAATTTGTCAAGTTGTAAAACATTGGATTAAAACATTTGTTTCCATTTAGTAGGTTTCGACTCAGGTATTCATGACCAAAAAAATCGAAATCGAAAATGTGATCTAAACCACTGATTTAATATTTAGAAGTCATTACTTATAAAAGCTATAATAAGTGATTAACTGGTGTGTTAAAGCCCCATATTCCCCTAAGACAATTAGCAGATATACCGGTTCATTAGATACTTTTAGTCAAAAAATTTATACAATAATACGTTGGGCCGCAAAGAAAGCGAGTTAATTATAAAAAATGCAACATTTTTATAAATATTTAAGCAATTCTTTCAAAATAAATACAAAAAGTTAGTACAAATATAGGAAGAAGTAAAAAAATACAAATAATTTCTTTTTGATGATTGTATTGAAAACCATTTATAAAAAATAAAGAAGACTTAAAAATTTAAATAACAAATTGCAACCATTTGTTTTACTTTTTTTCTATTTCATCATATAAATATGGCATTTTTTGTGCAGCAATTTATTATTCTGATCAAATTCAATGAAAATCATGCCATTGGTCAATTTACTTAACTAACTTTCATTCGAAATAAACTTAAAACTATAATCTTGAAATTTTATAACTTTCATAAAAGCACTATAAAATTGTCTATAATACAGTCTTTATTTCATAAAACTAGCTCCAATGTTACGAAAGTTATTGAGGTTTTTGTTACCCATTCGCTTTCTTTGCGGCGCAATGCATATAATGGGTCAGGGAAAAAGTTTCTTCGCACTTTATATGAAAACTTAAGAGAGCTTAAGAGCGCGGTACATCTTAGACATCAAAATTCCCGGATTGAAAACGGTTAAACTAGCTTTGTGCTACTCTTAGTGACACTTTTTCGCGGCCTCCGTTGCATTTTTTGTAATAAAATTTTAAAATATATCGAATTTCTTCATTAGATTCACTCATTTTGACAAAAAGAAAAACAAGCGTAAAATAGCGGGAAAAAAATTTTTAGTATTTTTTTTTAAATTTAACTGTTTTAATGTTATTAAAACCAGTCAGATACAAATAGTACAGCCAAAGAGATTTTTTTTACAAGTTTATAGATACTATATGCGAAAAGACTTCCCCGACCTATTATTATTTAACTTTTTAATTACTGTGGTCCAAGACCACATTATTTAAGGGCCACTTTCTAAATTCAAAATGACAGCAGAAAACACGAATCTTAGCAATCCCTTGACAAGCTTTTGATAAAATTACAATTTTATGAAATTTCAAAATTGTACCATAAAAGAGATCCTTAATCATGCTACATTTACATGAATAAAGGAATATATGAATATGAATTATAATTACGCAGTTACAAGGTACGTGGTACACAGACAGTAGGTGTGTCGCGCGCCCTCCTTTTGAATTTTATAACCCGCTCGCTTTTAAATTTTAATGAATATAGATATCTTTATTCGCTTTGAACGAGCTCCAGGCGTGTGAGGGTTAAGTCGGAGTTTTACTAAGCGAGCGAAATAGTAAATATTGTAAAAGTTGTGCTCGAGAAATTCTTTACTGGGCAGGATCCAAATACGAAAAACTAAGGGCTCTATCTATCTAGTACGCCATGGGGATGACATAAGTAACAACAAACAACGTCATCATAAGTAAAGATTTGTATGGCAAGTATCTATCATCTATATATGCTCTCGCGATTCTTACAAGAAAATACATTGCCGTTTACTGTCCCTTTCATAATTCCAAAATTTTCTTTAATATTAATAACTAAAATAAACTTAACAAATATATAAATAGTAAAATACCTATATTAACAAAAAACTATTTTAAAATAGATAGATATTTCGTTTAAATACAAACCGTCATGGGTCTACATGTACAAATATTATCAACTAAAAACAACAAAGATTTATATATAATCTAGTGAACGCATAAGTCACGAAAGTTTGAGAAGTAAACAGCATTTTTCAATTTACTAAAACCGTGAAAATTGATTCAAAATGTTATTTTCAATATTTAGACACCTATTCTAAAGTAAAGATTTTTTAATAAAACTCATTTAATATTGGGTTTCACTAGTTCTAAAAAAAATCATTTCCAAATCCTACACAAAAAATAGAGAAATTTAAAATATTGACTAAAGATCAACATTCGTTCGTTTGCTCGCGTAGTGGAAACGCAGAGGTTGTTATGAAAACATTCGGGTGCGTCATTAAATCTAATATGCAGCGGAATCATGCGAGAGGTACTCGTGCGTTAAATATTCCCTTGCGATTTCCACTTTAAAACTATAGTAGTTATTAAAGGTGCGAGAGTATAATTATATTATCATTGTCATTTATAAAAGTAATGTCTTGAGACTACATATGCAAGAGACCTGTTTTTCTGGTTTTATTTTTAGGTCCCCAAAGTTTTTTATTTCATATCCTACGACTTGCCATGTGACTTGAGGTTTGGTAGACCCCTTGGTAACCTAATACGTACATTGTATTTTTTTAAAAATTCAACAGTTTCAAATGTGTTTTTGACTTATTTGTAACTGTAGTGACTTCTAGTGCGAAAAAAAAATTAACACATTATTAATTTATATCAAAACATAAAGAAATGCTGTTTAGTAGGAGGGATGACTATCATGCTTTAAAAATAAATATTAATATTAGGAAACAATTTAGTAGTGTATTTCCCGCGTCTAATCCTTACTTACTTACTCACACTCGCGTCACATAGTTCTTAAACTATCCGCCAAGGGCGCTGTTTTTCTCTCCATACTAATTTTGTGTTTATGTAACTGTGTGTAATGTTATAAAACTCACAATAAGCATTCAGAAGCAGTGTTGCGGTAATGGGCTTTCTGTTAGAATATTGGCGCTCTACAATAATATCGTCATAGGTCCGTTTGTTACGTTTTTAGGTAAAAAATAAGCAACAAATCATCAGTGAATGTATGTTATTCCATTAATGAAAAGTAAAAATCAAACTAACAATCTGCTTAAATGAGATCCGCGATCGTGGACCCCCGTTTAAATCTCACAGACTCTGTACAATGTATGGAGAGCTATCCCCAAAATTTTTTTTTCCTTTTTAGGGTTCCGTACCCAAAGGATAATTAGCGGAACCCTATTACTAAGACTTCGCTGTCCGTCCGTCCGTGTCACCAGGCTGTAGCTCTTGAACCGTGTTAGTTACACAGTTGAAATTTTCGCAGATGTATTTCTGTTGCCGCTATAACAACATATCCTAAAAACAGAATAAAATAAATATTTAAGAGGGCTCACATACAACAAACGTATTTTTTTTTTGCTCGATATCGATAACGGCAACAGGGAGACGCTTAAAATATTCACAAAATATAAGGTAGTCACCTTAAAAATAAATAATTAAATTAAAATAAAACAAATATTTAGGGGGGACATATCATACAACAAACGTGTTTTTTTTGCCGTTTTTAAAGATAATGGTACGGAACCCTACGTGCGTGAGTCCGGCTCCCACTGGGTATTTTTATAACCAATCTGTATGCGGTTAATAAAGACAGCTGCCTGTATAAGGCAATTAATGACATAATGAACCCACCCGTTTACCGATATGGCCCATCCTACTGAAGTCTTTAAATATAACTAGGCTCACCTACGTAAGCTGCCCATCAGGCAAGTAATCAAGGAGCCGGTAAACAAGTCGTTACCGTCTTCAATTAGCCGGCTATCGAGCCACTAATTACTATCTACGCGTCATCGCTGTCCACGCCCAACTCAAAAGTGTATTAATCGATATACTAATTACTTCTCTTACAATTCAATTGCTTAAGCGATTAAATATTACGAAAGTTGAACAGTGAGGAAACGGTTGAATATTCGTAATTAGTAATCGAGTTAAAGTTTATGAATCTTTAAAAAGTTCGGTTAGGAAATTTGAGGAGGTGGCATATCAATCAATCAAATAATATTTATTTAAATAGGTTTCTGAGAACAATTCTGAATCGTGAATACAATCAATTTAACAATGTTAATTTCTGCCGAAAAGAGCCGGCAAGAAACTCAACTATTGAAAGTTGAGTACTTTGTTAATAAACTAACATGTATACAATCTGTATTGAAACACTTAGTAGTACAAATAAGTTAATACAGCTCCTAAATACAAAGTTATATACATGATTTCATTTTTGTGAAGCGTTAAACATCGTCAATCGTGTGAAGAAATTCAGATATTTAAGAGTACTAGATTATTATCATTATAATTATATTCTTGCACAATCATATTCATACATATATATACATACACACTTAAATATATCCATATAAACTGTTATGTGAGAAAGTGAGTCTGTTTGTTTGTTCTTGCTTCACGTCAAAACGGAGCTTCCAATGAAATTTTGCACCCGGATAGTTGAAGAGACGGAAAATAGGTACTTTTTATCCCGTAAAAATCAAAAGCTGCTGCAGGAATAACCGAATTCCACGTGGATGAACTATAGCTACAGTTATCTTGCAAGGGCAAACATTCTTAATATAATCCAGGAGGATAGGAGGCTGGTGGAAAAAAAAGAGCTTAAATAAAGCACAGTTCAGTAGCACCTTGTAACTATCGCGTAGCGACGTAGCAAAAATAGTCGTAGAATAATTCGTAGCACCGCTACGATGCTACGCGTCGCGCTACAATTCTCAACCCGATCAATTTGGGAATACTCAGGGTTGTCATTTACGTTATTTATATGCGACGCGGCCTCTATTATAGTTCCGTACTATTAGCTGTAGTGATCGTTAGCGAATCCCGAAGGGATTTAGTTCCGGCCTTTTAGTTATTAACTATAATTGAAATGTATGTTAATAGTCCCTGTCGTTTGTGTGATCGAAATTGATATTGCGAGGTGTGTACGACAAAGATCATTTGTTAAAAATGGGTGTTGGCCAAGTTCGATTAATGAAATAGAGATATTTCATAAATATAATGTAGGTAAACAAATAAGTGCCATTTTGAATCTTTTTAATAAAAATGATTTTGTACCTGTGTAATGTGTACATTTTTATTTGACTAGCAGAAACATACAAGTGAAATATAAAATCGGCTAAGTACGAGTCGGGGAATGGTAGGAGGGGGATGGTTATAAAAGTATTTTTTACATTTTTAGTGTTTCTCATACAGCTTCTTCAAGCGTATTTTGAAAATTTCAGACAATGGACTATCTCTAAGCGTATACAACTGTTTAAAAAATATTATTCAATCAAATGATTAATCTGCATGGAGAAGAAAAAGATTATAATTTTAAAATGTAATTTTTTTTTATATTTTTGTAGGCTACCTAAAGGGGCAAAACGGGACCCTATTACTAACTCTGCTGTCTGTCCGTCCGTCTGTCCTGTCTGTATCTTATGAACCGTGACAAACAGTTGAAATTTTCACGGAAGATGTATTTCTGTTGCCGCTATAACAAAAACTACTAAAAAACAGAATAAAATAAATATTTATCCCATACAACATGTGTGATGTTTTTGCCGTTTTTATACATAATGGTGCCGAATCGCACTTGGCCGGCTTATATCAGTTTATTATGTCCAAGAAAACTGTTATTAAGATTTTCGGGTTGGAAATTAAGACGTTTTGTAAAATTATCCTTAAAAATATATGTAATAAAATATCACGATATATTAATAATAATCTACCCTATACCGATGTTATACCAACTTGACATGTGAAGAGCTTATCACCGTGCACCAAGCTCAAAGAAAATTTGAGAAACTTTTAATATACAATTTTTTTTACTTTAGTTGCCCTTACCAGGAATCGAAATTAGGACTTTAAACTCAGCAGTTTGACGTACTACAATTCCACCCCACTTCGTTCAGTTAAGAGATAAAATAAGCGATGGAAGTTTGTGAGTTCCATTTCTAAAGCTAATCATCAAGGTAATTTAATCACACAGTCCAAGCTTGGATATAGGAATGTGTACAGATTTCTCATGTGACTAATGAACTAAGCAGACATGCGACAGATTTTTTGTAATTTAACCCCTGAGGCAATAAAAGCGGGTGTAAATAGTTTGTATGGGACGAAAAAAGTTAAATCGCGCAGGTAAAACCGCGGGGAACCAGCTAGTAATAATACATGAAGCAACAAAAACAATAACAGTGCAGCAAGAACAATCGTTCACATTAGTTGACAGCGCCGTCACGTCCGCGTCGAGAAATGACCTGTCACCCCGCGTCACTATCGAATTATTTAAAAATATTTCCCCAGACGCCAGCCCTGCCAGAGTATCGGCCTAATGCGTGACGATGACAAAGATGCAAAGCGCTGGAAGTGGCCAGTAGTGTTTCAAACATTTTTACATGTGTACTCTACACGTCAGATAATATATATAATTTTTATGTACTGATATATAGATTTACACTCTTTAGATAATAACACATCTAATTACTTTAATTCCGACGTCAGTAACTACACCTGACCCGACCGGTTTGTTGCTGATAAGGAATTGGATAAGCAACTTTTGCGTACGCCGATTCTTCACCTACTTGCTTGCACCCAGTAGTTGCATTACTGCCTAGATGTTGTAAATAATACTAATTTGTCTTTACAATTTTATTTTGTTAACTTCACATGTAACGTACGCTCACTACATGTGTAATAAATATTGTTAACCAGTTATTTCTCAATAAGTGAATTTTTAAATTTCTTTTTGAGAAGTAAATAAAGATCCTAAACCTTATATAACCGTATGTGTTTATTTGTGGCGTCATGAATTGTACGTTTTATGCCTTTCCTTGAAGAAAGAGGCTTAGACCACCACGATGGCCGAGCGTGGATTGGTGGACGTTGTCGAACGGCCAGACTGTCAGAGTTTGAAGACCATAACTCGTGTCATATGACATTAGCCAGTACTGAACCTCCGAAATACCACAAATCTACCACTAACAAAATGAGAAGTTGGTGGAAATTAAGTTTAAAGCTTTGAAGCAAAAGGACACAACGACGCATTGTAACTTCAGTGCAAAAACTTTTCTGACTCTCTGACTTTGAGTGTTTATTCGCTAAAGTCGTTGTAAGTTAACACTATTTCAATATTATGACTGTACTTTTGATTTTTGATCACAGAGTCAGAAAACTTTTTTGCATTATAATAACTTGCAAAAAAAAAAATAGTTTTTACTCTGCTAGATAAAGTTTCGCACTTTAGCCGCGCTCGCTAAGGACCTAAAACGTTGCATAGATAAGATGCTGCCTCATCTAGCAGTACATCTATGCGACTCTTGCTGCACGGGCAGCAGTCGCTAATCAAATATATTTTCCTAAAGGTGGTGACAATACACGACATGTGCCAGATATCCTCAAACTGTCGCTATATTTAAAAAAATAACAGTAAAGTCGTTCTTAATTTACACCAAGACACCTGATTTTTTGCCATCTTTATGCTGATATTTACTGCTTTTTTCAGGTCGCCCATTATTTCAGTAAATATATCACAACATAAGCACATTAGGATTCGATCATACAGTATCAAAGTTTGAGTAGCGCTGGTTCCGTACGAGGAGCGAATGGCAAATGATTAATAAAGGTAATCCCATTAGCAGGGCGGACAGCAGAGGGCGCGGCGTTCGATTACTGGATTACCCGATCGGACGATGTCATTCTCTTCATACATGAATGGTACGATGTATGGGGCATGTTATTGTAGTAACATTCTAATTCCTCCATGGTAAATGTAATAAAATAAACTAAAGTGGCTTAACCTTTCAGGTGGCGAACTATTTTCTAGTCTTTTATAGTTCGGAGTAGGTACGGGAAAACTACTATGTATGTCGTTTTTGTAACTTTACCTCAATGAAAGTTACAGAAACTTTATCATAATGAAAGTTTTGATATTTATGACTGTACTTTAACTTGAATGATCATTATGACGTGTATATATTGGTTAACAAAATGCCAAAAAATACCAGCCTTGTATTTTTTTTTTATGAAATCGACTATTCTTTACTCTCTCGCAGCCTTGTTGGTAGTGTCGCCCCGGCGGCTGTGCGGAGGGTGTGGGTTTGATTCCCGCGCTGGACAAACATTTATGTAATAAACATTTGTGTTTGTCGAGTTGATATGTGTAAAATTATTATTATTATAGAAAGGGGGAAGGTTATAACTTGCATAATATACAAGGAGATGTGACTTAGGAAAATTTAATTCATTTTCAAAGATATATCCAACAATACCCTAAGCAACGGGGTGCACGTAATAAAACTAACTTTTATTTTTTAGGGTTCCGTACCCAGAGGGTGTCAACGGAGCCCTATTAATAAGACTACGCTGTCTGTCCGTCTGTCTATTCGACCATTAAAAGGCTCTATCTTTTAGACCGAAATAGGTAGAAGCCTGATGTTCTTAACTTCATTACGGCTAACAAAAGACACGTGTCTGTAATAAAGTTTTAGAGATACGTGGAACACACACAAAACAATGGAAAGATGGCTAAATTATAACACAGAGATGTTCAAACTGTATTTTTAACCCTAAAATGTTTCCTTACGGTTTGTTGGTTCCACTGATGTGTTCCCTGAGTGCGATATGATGGAGGATATTGCAATGTCAGTAATAAGACATGTCCGTAAAGAAACCATGATAAATAACAATATAACAATTCCAACAGCTTTACGTATATTAAAGTGACCAAAACACTATCCATCAAGTTTCATTCACCATCTCAGAGATCATCGAAGACAACACGCGGAGACAGGGGCAGTCTATGATCATTTATTTGGAGGGGTGTAATAAAAGGAGGATTATTTACTGCGGACAGTCCCGTCCCGTCCCGTCCCGTCCCGCGTCCCGCTACTGTCGCATGATGTAATCCCATTACGCCGGGATCCGTGCCAGCACAGCCGAAGATGCACGACAATTGCTTCAAAATTTTTAGGCCATTAATTTATTAATAAAATTCAGTTATTTTTAGAATTTATTACGAGTCTTACACGCGTAGGTATGACTTTAGTGGATTTTTCTTTTTTGTTCTATAATTATTAACATTATCGTGTATTCACCTGCAGGAAGATTGTTTAACTTCAATGGTAATCACTTTTAAGCCCATTACTGGTACTACTACAATAACCACACACGCAGGTATTTATTGGTACACAAAACTAGGTAATGAAAAATGGTAATGAACTTTTATCCATTCAAGACAATCTCCAGCCTATCTTTCAGTTTCCTTAACCTAGCCATTTCGTTAAGGAAATCTTCTACACTGCGCTTTCTAATATTTCGCATCCATATTAAAATCCAGCGGTTCTGCAACCTATGTATGTAACCAATGCCACTTCAGTTAGCTGAATATTTGGGCTACGTCGGTAACCATAATTTCACCTATTTTTTGATTGAGTTTTATATGAAATCACTTTAGTTTCCTAATAAAAGGTCCTTAAATACAAATACAAGTATTTAATTAAGGAAAATGACATGAAAACAATATAATCCTAGGAACGAAAGCTCGGAAGACATTAGTCTTAGTTAGTGGACTTGCGACAATAATCTTCGGACGGTTATTATGAGCCAAGACTACAATAAGCAACTCGAACACAATTGAACTCAGAGAAATATTCGAGCTAAACCCCTATTATATTAGTAGATTAAAGGGCACTTTACTCAATATTCCGTAAAATATTGCCTCATAAATAGAGGGCAGATGCGAAGACGCGATCATGCCGGGGCAGTCGCGGTAATCCCGTTAAAAATTGCCAAACAGAAAACAAACCTACAATGGCGGACAGTTATACATCAACAGGCTTAAAAAAGAAAAAAAAATACTGAGAAGCTGAAAACGCGTCCGAGATGACGGTCGAAGACGTATCCAGAGGAGGCGGGCGACAGATACGAATGGAATCGGCTGGATGTAATAGAGACGGGCGCGGTCAGGCTAAATGACCGGCATCCGGACGTAGACAAAGGCGAATCTGCCGTAATAAAGCAGGATTGATGAAAAAGCGCTAAGCCAAGCCGATATAACTTGATGGGTTAAGTGACAACCACTAAGCGGAAAACTAAATTTCATGTAATTATGATGAATTTTCTACCAAAATATTTGTATCTACTCCTGTTTCAAAATGTTCCAAAATGCCGAATGCCAACAGACCATGCTACGAAGGTTTTTATAAGTGGCGCGAATCTAGCAATGTGCCAGAAACCTCATTTTCGTAAAGTGTTTTATTGGTGTATTTTGAAAATTGTACAAATATGTAAACTTAAACCACGCGGCGGCTCCGTGACTCAATGACCTGCCTGCTGAACTAAGGGGTGTGGTTTCGATCCCGGCATATTCATCATAAAAAAAATTGTCTTGGGTCTGGGTGTTTTCTATGTATGATATGTGTGTATTTACAAAAATATATTTGTATCCGTGGTCTAGTATCCACAGTGCAAGCTTTGCTTAGTTCGGTACCAGATAGCGCTGTGAAAATGTCCAGAAATATATACATATTTTTCACTCGCGCCATGCTACGGCATTTCGTTACGGTGTTCGTGTTATAATTACCTTTATTTCGTTGAAAGATGCATAAATAGCATTATTTATTTTTTCGTTTAAAATGATCAGTTTGCTGTTTTTAAGAGTATTGGACACGACACAAATTATATTTAACGACAGCAGTGAAAACACTAGTTACTCGTGTTAAATACAAATAAAACACATTAATTTTGGTGTAGAATGAAGTACATATTGTATTTTAGTAATAAACCCGTAAATCAATGAAGATTTCAAAGAATAAAATGCTAATAAAACTCCAAATGTTGTTTTTTCAGAAATACACAGTCACATATTCCACTGTGTACATAACTGACGTGAACTAGCTAAGGACCACGTTTCATATACCGCTATCTTTCATAGCTTAGACCACGTACGGAGATGTCTTCCGTACGGCTTTAATACAAAGCTATTGCTATTACTGAGATCGCGGAGCCGGCCCACATCGAACACTGCCCGGATTTACCGGACTCACTTTACCGGGATTTCGGATATGACGTAAAGTACTCACTTACTGTCTCCGTCCCGCACTATCCCGCTTCTTTTGACCGACTTTTTCTCATTCTATTTATTAGCTTAAGATATATTTCGGAATGAACTGAGATTCTTCAAGATATATGCGCGATTCAACTATGCCACCATAGGACTTAATATATTTATAGATACAGGTATTGCTGTTGCAATATCATGACACAAAAAGGAAGTGGAAATGTGCAACAATCACATTACAATTATTAGTCAGTATATAATTGTAATCCTAAAAACTTGAAAATGCTTTCATACACATAACAAGACACAAGAATACAGATATCCTCACAAAGTAAGCAAAGTAATGACCCTCCAAATATAAACCAATGAAGTTAGAATACGTAGCAATAAACGTAAAACTCTGTCGTAGCCAAATATTACACTTTCACGCTCACTCTTTATATCAAGTTCAATGACAAAATTTTTTAACAAACGACAAATCGCATATCGGTTACTTTTGGTGAGCACATGGGCATTTTGTATGGAATAAGAATACTTATCAATAATCTTATTTCCTTTTGCTTGTCCATATAATGTAATAAAGCCTTCTAAACCTCTCGAGTACCACAACAACAAACGGCCGTCACTAAGCTCACTACACCAAAGGAGAACAAACGTATAATACCAGCAAAACAAACAACTAAATCATTCATTCACATACAAAACGACGAAGCAAAAAGCGAAATCGCTATAATATTTACAGTTGACCTGAAATTACCTTTTCTTAAACGCTTTGTTAACAAAACGGAATACGAAATACAGCCAACGGGGACACCTGCCGAGCACACGGTCAGACCATATATTAATAACAGGTCTAATTTATTAACAAGCGCTGTTTATCCAGGGATAAGCTGGAATAGTTTTAGTTGAACAACAAAGGACGAAAGGGTTCAAAGCAAATTTCTTGCCGACATATTTGCCCAAGGTGTAGGTGATAGTAATTTTCCGCGCGAAAGGTTTGGACTGCGAGGCCGAGCTTTGGATGCAAACAATGTGGAGAACGCCTAACGTTTAACGTGCGCGATTTTACGCAACAACTGTTTCTCTGTATCAGAATTCGAAGTTAGTTTTGTTTGACGATTTGATACCTAAGGTAAGCACTAAATTTCAACTTCTGCATGTATAATTCGTAAAGGATTTATCATTAGCCAGTCTTTATTACCAAAAACTTGCTGTTCTAAAACTAGAGTATTACTTAAAAATAAAACAAAAATATTAACACTACACTATTTTATTATTTTAAAAACGTCTAGTCGATTGAATTTCCAAAAAAACAAGTCAAAATATATAGGTCTGTGTATAGATGGACCTAGTCATACACCTGCGGTTACAGACACCATACCTGCGTATAAAACCTTGCATTTCAGGTTACACATACTCTGCATACATAATATGCGAGGTTAAAATTCATATCCACTATCACAATTTAATTCTCATCAATAAAATAAAATACATTAAGCCAATAGTACTTTACTGCCGCGGCCCGCAAATGCAGCATAGCCGGGCGATCATGAGTATGCGGGCTAAGGCGTAGCTAAGGCACGCATCACAGAATCCGGTTATGCACAGTTGTGGACAAGTATAGTTTCTCAAACATGCGTGTAAAAAGAAGTGTATTGAAAATAATAAAATAGTTCAGGTAATTTTGCCGCCAATTTGCCGCGTTCAAATGTCGATTTCATTTTTTACTTTTTTAAATAAATTTAATAGCTTATAATTTTTTGTTGTGTCAGTCCGAAATTCAATTAAAATTTGATGAGTTAGCTCTTTAGTTCGGTTTTAAAAAAGTTCGTTTCATTTTCAAATTACATATTACGTCTAAAACATTGCGGGTCGCTCCAAGTACGATTTATCCTAAAGAAGTTTGTGCAAGATATGGTCGCATATCGTAGCATGTTTAAGAAAAAATACTAATTTTAAATACTTATATAAACTTTAATTCAAATCGACTTTTCCTGTTTCATCAAACACCTAACCGAATCCACACATCCAATGCTCTCGCAAACAATCAAAGAGCTCACAAAAGGCAAAGGTCCGAACGCCGCGCTGCATCATTAATGACTGACCGCCGGCCGCATCTATTGTTACACTATTTAACAACTACCCGCCCTTTGAGGATTTCGGTGCAAAATTAACCGTCGGACTGTATAGAAAGTAATGTCGAGAACAACTCTTTGTTAAAGGTACGACGCAGCGGACGAATGCAAATAAAACTACAGTCGTTACAAGTATTAATTAATGTTGCAAAATTCTGTTAGATTGTATTTTCTGAAAGTGCTGAAAGCTACTGCTGCGACTCTATTGTATCTAGTTTAAGTGGATTTATAAAGAACTGCATTTCTGTTCGTACACCAGATATCATTTTATGGCATTAAATATTTGATGCCTAAAGTTCAGTAAGTAACTGAATTTCAGTAGTCTCAAAATTTCTGAATTATGAAATTACAGAATTATCTATCTACGATTAAATTATTTTATTAATCACTATTTTTTTATTTATTTCATAAATTACAGAATTAAATACATTATTGGTAAAAACAATGTACCTATTGCGTTGTTTTGTCTAACAAAAAAAAATTAAATAATTTCTTAAATTCATTGACCTATTATGTACTGTGGTACATAATCAATAGTAAAATTAGAAAAAAAAAGGGATTTTAAATAAGACCCTTTCCCACTTTACCCTATATTTGGTAAATACTAATTAATCTCTTTGTAATTTGCATATTATTGAGAATTGTTTCAATTTAAAAATTCCTACAATTATAGACGTAAAATTGTACGCGTCGAATTAAGACTATAATTTCAAAACAAAAACGCGACGATTTCGAAAATTACCTAGTTCCGGCGTGAGCCCTCGAAAGAATCAGATTTCCGAGTGGGCGCTCTCCAGTCCCCGACGAGTACGAGTAATTATCCCGTAATGATCGAAGCCTTCGACACAGTACCGTATTAATATTTTATGCGATTAATACACGTTCAGACTATTCAGACAAAATTATGCAAAAAAAATAACGGAATTTATTGACGTAGTTTGAACTTAGTCAATTTACTATTTCAAAGCACATGCTTTGTAGGTTTCATAAGTTGGTTTTTAGTGGATATTACAACAAAATTAGTGCCTCATGTTTTTTTTAAGTTACACTTATTAATCTTATACTATTCTAATCCTAACCCATGTATGTTGACCTGGACAATAATATTACCTCTGGACCAAATTTTATGCAAATCCTGAACCGTCATTTATGACGGCATCATACTTTTTCATGATATACTTAAAGACTTGATACAAATTTTGCAAGAAATAAAAACTCCTTGTCAAATGCAAGGTTTTCTGATAACCTACTTTTTTGAGATGACTAATTTATATTTCTTTATTTCAACAACTGTAACGGGACAGACCTCCGTCGTAGTGTGTACGCGGAGTACGGAAGTGCGCTGTCGACTCGATTGCTTCACGAGATTTTAATAACGGTGCAACGCAAAGACCGACTTCAGAATCCATTGTTGACTTCAAGATGGCGGATACTCGCCGCTCCTCGGCCACTCACTCCTAAACATACGTTCCCCTATACCTTCAACTTAAAATGCAATGTGTCAAAATCAAAAAAAGGATGAATTATAATAAGAAACTATACCGTAACTGGAAAAAATATAAGCAGTTTCCATTTAAGAGGCAAGCCAAATTTATGAGTTACATAACAATACAGCTTCTTCGATATTCTCAAGAACTCCGCCACAGAAAGTGAAAAATTTGTTTTTTGTAATTATCTCTTATTTTATACTCTTCCTCGTTCATGGAGAAACCGGAAGAGAGTTGAGAATTTAACCAAAAGACGAAAAGAAAACCAATTACAAATTAAAATTCAAACAAAACATTTTATATTAAATAACGTAAAGTATACATTGTCATTTACATGACTATTTGGAATACCTATACTTTACTTTGGGACTCAATTCAAAGGCCATAAATTACGTCATTACCTGTTTACGGGACACAATGCGCCATCTTGAACACAACACGAAAATGTGGGACGATGTTAGGTCTACGAGTATGCATACGGATAACACTTCGGCAGTTTATTGTTCGAACTTCATATGATGTAAAGATTATGGAAGTGGTCATTAAATTACGTCATCAGAGAGTTTGGTAGCACAAGTGGTACCTATTCGGAATTCAGGTACATTGAATGGTAAGTCGGTGTTGACCCGGGGGATTCGATTTTACCTTGCGTCCTGAATGGCGGAGGTTCAACCCCGCGTGTCCTCAAGTACATTGATTATTCACACCACTGGCTTTTCGGCGAAGGAAAACATCGTGAGTAAAACTGCATATGTCGCGAGTAGCGCTGGTACTTACTGCATGCGTCCATAGACTACTGCAACCGCTTAACATCAGGTAGACCGTTAGGTTGTACTTTAGCGGTTTAAAAAAATCATACTAGAGGAAAGGTAATAACTTCAGCGTTAATGTACCTAAGTTTAATATAAAAATCGATATAGATAACTATGTCCACGTACTTAGGTCGATAAAACATTGCTAGTCCTGGCCCCTTTGGTAGATACTGAGGTAATTACCTGTGCGAAGTTGGCCACCACAAAATTAAGTTATTAATGAACTCACCCTCAAGAAATGTGGTACAAAATTCAATACAGTTTATACTTATGTGAGTAAACTAACAATTTCACAATGTACAGTAGTAGAAAGTCACTTCTAGCGAATTGTGACATTTTTTCCGTAGAGAAGTAGGCTGGCTAGAAGGGGCAATTACTCGTATCTCGGACACAACAGTGCAGACGTGCTCGAGGCACAATGCCGGCACTCGAGTCGGCTGTAACGAATCCCCGCACTATCAACCTAACCAGGGCGGGCGGGGAGCCAGCTTGTTCGCGACACTCCCGCCCGCTAATGATGCGTAGTACACAGGTAAATATGTAACTGTGCTTTAAGATTATTGTTTGTTATTTGATTGTCAAAAAGCTATAAGTACATTGTGTATTAAGGGTGGTAAGGAGAAAATTGCTAACGAGAGGCTAGTCAGCAGCCTAGGGCCGTAGGCTTTAATGACTCGAGTCGGTAATTGCCGTACTGTCCGTGCTACGCAAAATGTTTTTCATCACATGAGGAATAAATAAATAAAAATGTTAGGTGAATAAATACAGTTTAGTATTTATTTCACAACACAATTGAAATGGCGGGAATAGAATAGTAGTAAAAACTACACGACCGGCAGAATTTATGTTTTGGTTTAATTTATGTTAAAGTTTTGGTTGAAGTTAAAAGTTGTAATTGTTTGCTTGTTTGTAGAGTGCGCGTAGTTCATATTTTGAACTCACAGCTTTTATACATACTTGATAGAAAGGCGCGTCATTACCGCCCGTGGGTTCTATGAACGCGTGCTTTGCTTTGAGAAGAGTAAATTTTACAAAGCAAAATCCGTGGGGGTAAAATCAGTCTTAGCTTTACCTGCATATAATGACACTGTTTACGATTAAGTGTAATAAAAAATAATTTATTGTTAGTTAAGAAAGAAAATATATAAACGTAAAGGGTACAATTAGCTGTATACTAGTTTGGTCTGCCAATCGAAAGAATCGCGTTTTGATCATGTCCATAGCAAAACTGTCACTATTTCTGATTTTTAAAGAAAAAAAGAGCAATATTAAGCTGTTAATATCCTAACTAAATAATTAATAATGTTTAATTTATAATGCTAATTTATTAATTCATTCAATCCCTGTTAAAATATACATAATTTCGGCATTACTAGAAAAATATTTACAATAGACAACAAACGACAAATTCACTCTAAACAACAAAGCACAAGGTTGACAAGAACACAAAGGTATTTTTATTAGAGGTATCCGCAATCCATCACTCCAGCTCACCCCAATCCGAGGACCTTCGTGCTCTGATCATTATTTAAAATATAGATGAGTGTTTTCTTTTCGATAATCGAGACCACGTTTGAGGGTAGGACACAATAGCGCCTTTTGAAAACGTCGCCTTTGTACAGGGGCTCGAAGGACCAGTCTCGCTTATTTGTATTAGTAAATTGAAGGCACACTGTCCACTGTATCGAGAACTACGAAGCTACATTTTCCCCCGCCTTGAAAGTACCCTTTATAAAAGAAACGGGAAGCAAGGTAGTTTTAATTAAATTGGTTGGCGACATTCTATCGGCGCGCAATGAAAAGAGTTGTGATTTTCTTTGATATGCGGAGACGTGGTTTGCCGAGTGAGAAATCAAAGGGCTCCATCGTGATGCATGGCGGGATTTATTAAGATTTAATGCCGGCAACGACACTCCGAGGCGGGAAAAGAGCGAGTCTCAAGTGTCCTGTTGCGATGTGCGCTTTAAAGCTTACACTTGTCGGTGTAAATACGATCTACTCGTGCCTACGTATTATAGTTTTCCAGATTTGATTTACTCAAGTCATACATGGTAACCCTCTTAATTCATATCATAAGATTTGGTGCACCTGCCTTCAATATTACAATCGACATTTGACTGATCATAACTCTAATGTGAATGTAATAGCAAATTCGCTGATTACAGGGAAGTCGACTTTGATATGTAAGAACATTTTTATTTAGGTCGTTGCCGGTAAATTTTCCCCTTCAACCCATTATTTAAAACTTAACCGTTTTTTAGATATATAAATTCTTTTGAACATAAATATGATTTTTGGTTATTCTCTAATTTTTTTTGCCTTCTTTAAGTAGGGTATATGCTGGTACATTAAAATAAAAAAAACAAAACCTAAAGCAACTGCTTTCATTTTATGGTTGCTCGATAACTATTTGAACGTAGATTTTTTTCACTAAGTGTTCTCAACTTTGCAAATACCTGCGTGATTTTGGTATAAGTGGTGATTTCAGTCAGGATAGACAGAAAAAAGCCGGTCACCGTGCATCATAAAATAACATTTTTTTAAGTAGGTACTGTTACTGTGACATACCTACTAATAAGTTTCACCACAAGTTTTTCACTTTACCATTGTGGTGCGGAACCCTAAAAGTTGCGATCCCGCGTACATGTCTAACCATTTTATTAAAAATAATCAATAACAGAAGTGATTTCACCCGCAAAAAACCGACACTTGTATGGTTATACCTACACGGTTTGGCTAAAATATGGTATTTCGTCAATTATCATTGCAACAAATTTAGTTATTCGCTGTTTTGTTTAGGTTATTACGGTTTTTATCATCAAAAGAAAGATCATGAAACCTACCATTCTTTAATTTTTTCAAAACACGAAGCCAAGATAACTTTCACAAATCATTGTAAAAGAATGCATTTTAAAATAAGTTATACTTACTTAACAAAAACTTTTCATTTGTAAAATTATTATCGTACTTACGTAAACAACGGCAAATGGAAATAAAAACCTTTCATAGAAAACTTCGGTAACAATTGGCTATAATATATGGCTATTTCATCAGGTATTGAGGCACTACCTAGTTTAAACACTTTGTTTATGTTTAACATTGTGTGCAGTGTACATACAGAATAGCACACATGCATACGTGTATGCACGGGGCTTGGGGCACGGGGGAGCGCTGGTGTGCTCGTGATTTGCGCATGGGCTATGCACATAGTACAATATATAATACACAGTCTTCTAGCAAGTAATACATTTAGTCCATCTTTTTTCTAAGCCCATAATTCCCTTCGAAAAATTTTTTTTGCCTTGACCCTCCAAAAACGCCTCTACATCAGTCATCACCTCGCTATCGTCATCAAATATTTTGACTTGGAGGTGTTTCTTAAGCCAAGGAAAGAGGTAGTCATTGGGAGCCAGGTCTGACGAATAGGGTGGGTATTCGAGCAATTCGAATCTCATTTATTGAATGGCAGCCATCGCGACGGCGGCTTTGTAAGTAAAATTGACAAAAACATGCGAATATTTTTTTATTAACTTCAATATACAAAAATCTAGACACGCGGTAGCGTTTCAAGCCAAGTTCAAGTAACAAAACTGGCGAGCAGCACCGTGTGTAATAGTACACGAACCATTTGGAGCCACTTTTGACCCTCTCATATCTCAAAAACTATTTCACATAAACGTGTCAAATGGCTCATATATTGAGACTTGAGAGATACATATGCGCTCCAAATTTCATAAGCACATATCAAGCGGTTATTAAGATATTAACGTTCAAAAATCGACATTTTTAACACGAAACTCTAACCCAGTTCCAGATGACCTAAAAAGTTCAAATTTGGCATGCAGATGGTAATTAGTTATAAATCAGAAATACAAATCAGAAATCAGGAATACAAAGGAATAAATCAGAAACTGGTAAATTAAAATAAGAACCGACAAGTAACAGGTTTGGAACTTGCGAAGGCTATAATATAATTCGTATATGAGAACTAGCCAAGTCAGACCTTAGGCTACAATATATTAACCTAAGTTATAAGAAGAAATTATATTTTATGTTGTTATAAATAAATTTCAGGACTTACCATTGAACTTGGCACCCATTTAGATCTCACTTCTTTTGTAGTTGAAGTCAACATCCAAGGCGTATATCATAATATTGAACTTGTCTCTCATTCCATATTTATGTTTTTGATGGGATTTCATTACTTTTATTACATAAATTATTAGAGGTACTTATAACAAAATTTATACCAAATGGTTTTTGTTAAACTACTGTATTTTCCGACGTTTACGACATACAAACTCTCCTATAGTCTCACGCAACCTATTTGTTTGGTTTATATTACTATACTCAAACAAAGAATATGCAATCGAATGGAATAGGCAGCTTCCATCGGGAGGCATTGGAATAATTCGGTGTAAGGTAAGTGTGTTACCCACCCGTAATTCTGTTGTACGACTCATTGTACAAAATACGTTATAAAAAGATAATTATTTAAGACGATTACGGAACAAGTTACCTGTTACCTATTGAATTCTCAAGAAAAACAATTTGTTACCATTAAGTTCTCATTCTCAAACTCATTCAGAGTTAAGTATACATACCTACTTATAACTCTTATAACTATACTAAAATTATTATTAATTTTTGATTTAAACTATTGCCTATACCATACGTACTTACTAAAAGAATTGTAATAATAATATAACCATGAATATATAAGTATTTTTAAGAAAACCTATGAATTTCGTAGCAAAAATCGCAACCTTATAGGTCAGATATCGAGAGACAACCGGACAGCAAGACGGCTGCCACTCGCTCGGTCACGTTCGCGTCATGGTTCGCGCTCCCACCCCGCTCAGCTCCGACGTGTACCGCGCGCCGTGTACCGAAATGCCTATTATTTAATTATTTATAAGTAATGATCTTACACTATTGATGTGCGCTAAATATTGAAACAATAATTAATACTAAATCCCAGTTAATAACGTATTAAAAACGAAAGTCGACTATACTCTTAGTTATAAGTACTAAAACGGAAATATTTGGATTAAAAAACAAATTAAGGGTGGTATTCAACTCGTTATATATTCATGTGAAAACCTGAAAATCCACCTAAAGATAATAATAAAAAAAAGATAAGATAAGTTTTGATTGCTGATTTTTACATTACAGTTTTTATAATTATAAGTTAAGTGTTCCTAATAGAATCAATTAACCTTCAAGCGGTCACGCGGCGTCGAATCGACCTCGGTAACCCTATGTTCGGTTACAAATTCGTATATTATCATCACTCATGTTTGCCAATATTAGTAGCCTCTCATAGGTTCATTGTGAACTCAAAACAATAGATTCTTCCTTTCTGTGCGCATTGCTTAATCAAAATTAGATCTTTCCTTGTGCATGCTGCGTAGGTTTTGCAAAGTGAACGCGCGCCTAACGTCATTGAACACATTTATGTTTTTGATGGAATAAAAATTGTCGTTAACGTTTGAGTGCGTGATTATTCTCAAGTTAAGTCGAGCTAACATGGCGGAGATTTCCGCCGTCTGTCCACCTTCACACGGCTGTGACGTAGTTAGTGTAGGTGGCCAATCATTGGAAACATCCAAGTTCCGTTTCTTTCCTCGCCACCACCTTAGTGGTATAAAAAAAAGCTTGGCCCACATCTTCGAGCAACTAATACAATTTGTTTAATTTAAGGGATGTTTTAGGTAGTTCAATAATATACGAAACAAAGTATCTACTCAAACCTAAAATAATAAAATAAGATAAATATTTATGTGATTTTATGAACACCAAGTTTCTACCTGCTTAGTCTGTATACGCCTGACGTCACATTTTTGCTGTCTATTGAAGACAAAAACAAACGTAGGTCGGCTCAGTACCTACCTATTTACCACACTATGATAAAACCGAATACCTCAGACAACCCGCGCAATCATTCTGATATTTTTCTTTCATATGAACAGCTATAATGCGAAAACCTTTAAAAGGCCACTTCAAAAAAACCTTATATCAATTTGTTAAACTTATATTACAGACCTTTACATTTAATAAAATTGTAAACAATGAATTTAATATTTACACTATAGTACATCGCTGCCGCGGTCCACAAACACAGCATAACCGGGCGATCGTGTGTATACGGGCCGAGGCATAACTGAGCCACGCATCACAGAGTCCGCTTATGCTCAGTTATGGCCAAGTTGTGCCTATACAATAGTGCTTTTCTCAAACGTGCGTGTAAAAATACTAATTATATTGACAATTATACAATAACAAAAATAGTTTAGGTAATTTTGCCGTCAATTCGCCGCGTTCAAATGTTGGTTCCCTTTTTTACTTTTTTAAATTAATTTAATGGCGTATTATTTTTGTTGTGCCAGTCCGAAATTTATTAAAACTTGATGAGTTATCTCTTTGTTTATCAATGTTCGGGTTTAAAAAAGTTCGTTTCATTTTAAAATTTCAAACATTGCGGGTCGCTTTCTGATACTGTACTGCAAGAACGATTTATCCCAAAGAAGTTTGTACAAGATATGGTCGCATATCGTGCATATTTGAAAAAAAGGCTATTTTGTCTACAGCTCCCAACTAAAGACTACAAAATTTTGACGGTGCAACAATCTTTTGTGACCAGACTGCTCTTGGGCGTTTGGTCGCTAGTGTCGCGGCTTGTAAGTACACAGTATTTTAGTATGGCGATTGTAATTTTGAATTTTGACCACTGGGTCAGAAAAGTTTGTTGCACTATAATTAAAAATAGGCAATTTTTACTATGTATCAATGAAAGGTGTTCGTACCCGTTTTAGCCGCCGCGCGATAAATCAACGCTTTCCCATTCTTTAGTTACAAAGCGAGATACACACACACAAACCTCAAAACTTCACAATAACAATACGATATACCCACCCAAATCTGAAGCGTTTCACCTATAAACAAACCAGGTTTAATAGTTTCTTTAAAGAACCCTGACCGCTAAGCCGCTCCGATCCCACCCACATATTATGCAGCGTCCTTTCTCAATCACGGGCCAGGTCCCGCCGCTAACACTATCTACGATCATCGGCTTAACATGCTAAGTTAATGAACACCCGTGGGCTTACATTCGCGCTAACCGGGTACGGACATACACGGCCGAGGGAGGAACTTGGGAGGTGGATATGGAAAGAGGAAAACCCTCATTCCATCTAAGAAAGGCGTCTTAGGCGCGCTACACAAGTGAAGATTTTTCGATGTTGAAAGTGATGTGAGGATGTCAGAGTGTAATAAACAACATTTTATTCTCATTTGGTAATATGTAGGTATGATAATTAAAATTTTTCCTCTTAAAATGGGTTATTAGTTGTGTTATACAAATAGCCAAGACATTGTTTTATTCTTTTTGAAATTTAATCTTTAGTACCTGGAAGACCGAGCTTTGCTCGTTTTTTTAACAACGCCTATGGTTTATATCTATGGTCAAGTAGCTTTAGTGTTGCTAAACAACGCCATCTATTGTCGAGTAGCTTTAGTGTTGCTGTGTCGGTAAAAATTACTACTCGCCAATAAGTGTCAGGAAGAGTCATATTTTTCAGCTTATTTGCCTGAAAACACGGATAAAACGAAATTTTCTAAAAATGAAACCTAGCTAGATCGATTTATCAAATTCAAATTTATTCAGTTTAGGCTACAATAATTGAGCACTTATGAATGTCACTACGCCATCGGTTCGTAAGTCTACAAGGGCGGGAGACCTTGTACTGAGAAGAACCGGAAAGAAACTCAGCAAGGGCATTTCTTTTTTTTTCCCTTTCTCTTACAGCGTCCAATTAAAATATTGGAAAATGCCCTTCCTATCATAAAAGGACACTTTCGATTACAAACATAAAAAAACATGAAATATAAAGCACAAGCACAACATAAAAAAGTATCTAATATAAACAAAAGACAGTTTATGTATTCCTCACTAAGAAATAATCAATGTCTTACAGTATTAATAAACAAAACAAAAAAGTAAGACTAAATACTAAGAATACAAAGAAGTTTGCAAGAGCAGACCAGCCTCCACAGGCGGCACCCGTTCACGAGTATGACACATGAATCAGCCATCGCTTCGCTCAACCATGTTTTAGGGAACGTATCGCATCTGAAACCCCCTGCAAACTGAATTTCATCAAAATCATTGGAGTCGTTTCCGAGATTTAGATTATATGTTTATATATATACATGAATTGATCATTTAAAGGTATTAGATTTTGTTGCAAGATGACGCCGCTATCCAACTTTGCCCGCGTTACAATCGAAATACACTTCTTTCTTTCCAAGCTTTCAAATCGTTGTAAGGGTTGACTAGAATACTTTTCGGTATTCGTAAAGGATTCCAGAAGGAAACGACCTTCACCCATGCGTTTACGGATAGATTATACGTAACATAGACCTTGTTGGTTCAGAAGTAAAAATCAAAGAATTCATGTCCAATTTATACATTAATGTATAAAACAAAGTGTGCACCTAGCTTAGGGAAACCCTTTAAGCTCGCGTGTTCGCCAACCAATTAATCAAACTATCGGCGAATGAGACAATACTCGAGAGATCTCGCTAATAAGTTATGACCTCAGTAACGTGCAGTTATTTGTACGATCGTAATGGTGCTGAAGGGCCAGATATATATTGCCTCGAAGGGAGCTGTTTATCTTCATACGAGATATTAAGACTACTGTATGTATACCGTAGATGGTGTTTCTATTGTGTAAGTGAAAATTTATGAGTTAACAGATATTGTATGTCATGTCAACATTAAAATATTAAATGCAATTAATTTTAATCATATTGTAGATCATTAGACGACATTTTATTTCCATATAGAATGGACATGCTTCGCGGTTACACTTATAAACTTCAAAGCTGTGATTACAGCTACATCAAGTTGTGCACTTTTTTTGTAATGGGTAAAAAATATTAAACTCGCGTCAGGACACGTGACCTTTATTTACATTACGTTAGTTTTTATTTTTAGTATATGGCGATTATGAGTAGTACAGGGAGGTTGGATATGGGATTTTAATTCTATGACAGATTGAGATGTCAAATATACTACGTCAAAAAAGTAAATAAACAAACATTATTATTTATAATAAATAAATATGTATACGAAGTGATGGGAAGTAAATAGCTAGTATGTTTTCACTTCTTCCGGTACTCTCGGAGTGCAACCGCGTTGTTTTTTCCTTTAAGTTTCAATTAGTATTTCTCCTGAAAGTAACCGCTTTTCAAAAGTGTTATTTTTCAATGAAGTACCTAAACTTTAGAAATACGTTTTAGCTACAATATCTAATTTGCGGCGCTAAATAGCTGCCCCTTATATTTAATAAACGACTTCTTATTTACAAATAACTACAAAATACTGTTTATAAAATTTTAACAGGAACAATCTCTTAACTACACAAATCGAAAAGTAGCAATTTTCATTTTGTGATATAGATACAAATTACACAGAAAGCGATAAAATCAAAAGCTTCTATAAACAGCATTTGATAAATTTTAATCAAAAGCGCAATTCTCTCGTCGCCTCAGATTTACAACTCACACGGTACAACTAGTACATTATTAATTAAAATCCGGTCGCAGAAGCCCACACCTGTCCCAAGACGGGCTGCAAGCCGGTTACACAATGAAGGACCGTTTCGCCTCCGGACACTAAATCCTTTGAGGGTAGTTCTAATCTGCAAGGAAGGACGAAGTATCGATACGAGAAACCTTGCGGGCTGATAGACGCTTCGGCTTACTAAATTAAATTGTTACATTATTACGTAGATAATGTCGCGTTCATAAGTAAAAATGAATTATGCCTAGAATTTCGGAAAATGAATTAAGGCAGAATTTCTTTAGAGTTGTGTTTCTTTAGAGTCTAAATACCGCCGTGCTTGAGGTAGATGGTAAATTTAGTACATCAATAATATTGCCATCTTATGTTACGTAATTTCTTTATTTTCATGCATAAAAACGGTTAAAAGGAACGAGCAAAGCAGAAAAGCTTCCACCCGGGCACAATTTATCTTTGCATTGTAGTGATTTTTCTATAGGCTCAATTTTTTTAAGATGAGATCTTGGACCATTAGTGATAACTTCTGGAAATATTTTACAACCCGGAGAGGACGTAGGGGCCACAATAGAAAGATTTTACCTACCATTAAAAGCCTTATTGTGGTTCTGGAGTCCACTCCGGGGCTATTGAGGCCTACCTGGTGTGACGTAATGGCGAAAAGAAATGGTGCACGCTGGTAAGACGGTGAGCCGGCATTCGTTTGACTTAACCACGTGTGCGCGACAGTGGCGCCACGAAATGGACAGAATTGAGGTGGAAATACATCAAAGTCACAACACAACAAGGATTTTGATGGTAGGTAAAATCTTTTTATTACCAAGCGCCATAATATGATTCTCATTTTCTAGGGGGTTGTAATATCCTAGATCATGAGCTACAACAAAAAGAGCCGTCCAAGAGGACCCTTTTCATTGATCTCTACTGCGTTTCCACTATCTTAATTCTACGGAACCTCTGTCTACAAGAAGACCATAGTAGGAAGGTGTTTTTGGACTTTAGGAGTAAAATTTTGTGTGTGATCTTTATATAATTTTATAAACTACCATTTTGGCGTAAATTATTTAAATTACCGTGCTAGTTTCTGTACATCCATTGTTCGATTTACCACCCCTGAGACTTAAGGTATCATCTAGCAATAGACGTAGAACAGAAACAGAAGCTAGCATATGTATACATATCAGTAAAGAAAGTGCTAGAGAAAAACATCTGTATTCATTACATGTAGGTGACTTTTTAATGTCGGCCTCCGAAGTAAAACAACACATTCTAGTTAAGGTAAATTAGCTACTATCCCGGCTCACGTGCAAGCACAAACTAATCCGCCTGCCACAATAAATAAGTCGGCAATCGGAACAAATGGACAGGCGGCAAATTAAACCCACCGGCGGCGGGAGTCTCGATACCCATACACTAGGCACATCGATCTAACACGTCTAAACAAAGGCCTGGACGAAATGCTTGCAAACACGCGATCGTCTTAAGTTGCCCAAAATCTAAGCAGCTTTGCTTATTGAAAGTGCTTGGAATTCAGACCTTAAGTACAATAAAACAAAGGTAGTTTTGAAATGAGGAGGGATTTTTAAGTGGAATTGGAAGCTTATTAGGTAGCGAATAATGGCTGTAAAAACAAGTACGAGTTGTGTAAAGGTTTTAGCTACTGCTGATTAAGTTGTGAGCGATTCACTGCATACACTGCACCATTTTATAATAGTTCATTTATTCTTAATAGTTTTATTTTTAATTTCTTTACTACTAAATTTATGATACCCCAATAATTGTATGGGATACTCAAATAAGTCATAGCACGCATACGGCTACATACATTACATATAGACGAGTAATTAAAAAAATTATAAACATAGTATCTAATAGTATTAAGGTAGATATTTAGGTAAACTTATTAGATAAACTAATTAGATAAACTAATAAGTGTATTCATAGCAAAAATATGAAATACACACAACTACCAGGAACTTATCTAAATATATATATACATATTAATATATTTCTAAAATAAAAAAAATCAATTGCGATATAAAATTATTCACCAACTAAGTTTGTATGAATTATAAAAATCTTCCCCATTCTGATTTACTTCTTACAATTAGTCACACGGAGAAAAAACTTTAGTAGCTACAAGTAAATAATACTAATACCACTAAAATATTAGTAATTCCGAGGACAAGTAAATTACACTGACGGTTACCAATGAGTTTTAAATATTGTATTTACTAACAGGAATAAAACTAGTCTTGATGGAATAACAGTGTTTTTTACTAAAAACAAGTAAAATTTAATGGAATGAAAATAAAGTATAAACACGCTTACAATCAGCGTTTAATTACACCGATACGAGTTGGTCCTGATGAAGCTCTGTGATGTGATGCGTCAATTGACAATAAATGGTCAGTGTACCTGGTAGATGAAGGAAGGGCTTCGGCGAATAGTGCGTCAAATCTGTTCAGTTCAGGCTAGTAATCCTCAGCTAGGTGAGAAGTAATACCTGGAGAACGCCTTGACTTGCATTTCGGTATGTCGGTATATATGCAAACTATCGAAAAAACTTCGATAGCGCGATGTAAGACGCGTGACGTCAACCTTAATTCGTAGCAGTACGATATGATGTTTGTTATAAGTAAACTTCACTGATTCTTAGAAAGATGTTTGTAAACGTTTAATAACCTTCATTGTAATGACAAGCAGTGTTTAATCTGCCCACTTTAATAAAACTTTTTGTAAGCTTTATATGTTGATATTAATTAACTCACCCATATATTCGAGAAAAGTTTTATAGGATTTGTAAAATTCTGTAATCCGAAGTACAAATTATTATTTTCGGAAAGTAATAAAACTACTATGTTGTAGTTATTAGTTTACGAAATTAATGAATTGTACTTAAAATTATATTGTTTTGTAATTGCCAGATTTTTTTTTTAATTTATAAAATTTAGTATTAACGCATTTTAATAAACAGTTTTTTAATTCGAACAATATTTTTTTTCTCCGTGCACAAACTGGCGATAGTGGTATATTATTCTGTCCCAGGTCTTTTGTTTTACCGCTAATTACTCTCAAGCTGATCATATATGGGATATATAAACCACTTTAGTCTAGATAAGTACACTGCTGTCAGAAATAGTATCGCGGTGACAGGCTCGCCCCTGTATCGCCACTGGTCACTCCTTCTGGAGACAAAAACCCTCAAGATATACATATATATACCTACGGTTAATCTAAAAACCTACAAAATCGATATCGGCCTGTCATATTAATAACAAAAAGTGGCCCCAATGTGCATTAAGAGGATACACTTCGCGGCGCCTCGCAGCGGGCTTCATACAAACGAATTTCTCATTTGCTTTTGACATTTACTGATCAACCACTGCGAAATTTCTTAGTCGTAATCCCAAGCCGAATACCTAGGTCTGTGGTTTCTCCAAAATCTTTTTTAAAACCATTTGTATGAAAAAATAGAATCCTGTATAAAATTTGATAGAAAACTGGTACACTGCATTTATTGCTAGAACATGTCTTCAAAATTTCGTGGTGTTTGATCAACAAGTGTCAAAAATAAGTGAAAAATTCGTTTGTATGAAGCCCGCTGCGAGGCGCCGCGAAGTGTATCCTCTTAATTGTGATAAGGTTGCTTCTTACGCGACTGCTTTGATATTAAGTTAGGTTTAAAAATCCCACGACCAAGGGGTACAGCTGAAAAAACACAATTTTGTCACCATTTTCAGTTTTTTGCCAAAAAAGCACAAAAGAAAGTTTCTGAGAAAAAATGTAGGTACTTACTTGAAGTTCATAAGACCCTAGTAGTTGTGAGTTTATGACGTTAGCAACTAACGTATTTTCAAAGCGAGAATTCAAGCATTTCAAGATATGGTATTAAACCAGCCGGAATAAGCCTAGCCTAGATGGCTCAATTGGTAAAGCACCAAGACGATTTTTTAGAGTCGCAGGTTCAAAATGACCCTTGAGCCAGGAGCTTAAAAATTTCAGGCTCGAGGGGTGCAGCAGAAAAACCATTAAAATTTTTCCATAGTCATCTAGACAAAATGTCGAATTAAATGTAAGTTTGTAAATTCAAATTTTATACTTTATCCCGGCGTTACCTTGTACAGTTAAACATCTAAAGTTGACCAAGTAAAAACAAAACAATTCGAAGCCCACCTCCTCGCGTACGGTTCCGTACAGTAAATTTACATCCCCCACCATCCATCCCCGAAGTCCATCCGGGACGGTAATAAAACCATTTTAAGGCTTGAGGAAAATGTCTTAGTGTTGGGAGTATAAGTCAAGAGCGGAAAACGACAACCGAATCTATGTCAAACTGATTTTGGGACCAAAACTGTGATTTGCAATATTCTTTTATATCTATATATAAAATATATAAAAGAGTAAACTAACCGAATGATATATCAACGCACAGCCCAACCTAATGGGTCTAAGATTTGAAATTTTGCACAGAGAGAGCAGAAAGAAAGGATTTTCTTCAATTTATCCCCTAAAAGGGTGAAATTGGGGATGGAGGTTGGTATGGAAATCCAAATGAATAAAAATTGGTAGGTATTTAACCTTTGGGTGCAAAAATAAAATTGACATGTTTCATGGTTTTTAAACAAATTATCCAACAAAAGGAAAAATAGGGGATTTGTATGAGAATTTTACATTTACTCATCACTAGTTAAAAACAAATATGTAACATAATGATACTAATATTCTTCAAATTCAAATTCTGGATCAGAAATAACAGTTACTAATGAAACAGTTACAATAATTGGGGAGATTTTTAAGATTTCAAATTGTTTACTCCTAAAAATCTTTGTACCTATATGTGAAATAACGATTTTATCTCTATGTTAGTATAATAATTAGCTTCTTTAATAGACTTCTGTGTCTTGGACCACAATTCTAAGCAGGGTCACCCGAGCCTAAAGATATATGCCGAAGGCACCAACCATACTTGGTCCATGTTTACTTCGTGATGGTATCAGGTAATTGTGATAATATTTGACTTCAGCTTTACGACACGGGCAGGTAAGGCCCGAAGGCTGTATACATTTTATGAGAGGTCAGATTACTAAGTGATTAAATGAATATATAATTAAAACGATTAAATTAAATAGATATTTAAAATTATAAGTAAGGTGTGACAAGGTCGCAGAGTGAACAAACGGCGCAAATATTACAGCTTTACGCAGTGTAGTGATGTCAAAAATAGTGCTCCGCAGAAACAAATATTTTTGCGGTATTTAATCCTGGCTCTTGCTAGAAGAAAAAAAATCCAATTCTGAAATGCTTGCAATCTAGAGTATGTAACATAAAAATATACAACAGAATTAATGGCAAATTAAAAGATATCAATTGTTACTGTTTCACTTTGTAACTTTAAAATATTTTGAAAAATATTGGTCTTATGCTAAAATAAAAATAAAATAGCATATCAACAATTAAATATTTTACGATATCACCATACCTAATAAAAACTTTTTCACGAAAAAAAAAACTACCGGCTTCAAAAAGATGCACTGCACTATACAGTTAAAAATAATTACTTATTTTCAAAAATCTGATCTGAATTACAGTTTGAAGTTGGTTTCATGCAAGTGAAGTGTGTTATAAACTTTTAGGTACATAGACACACTTTTTGAAAATAAGTAATTATTTTTAACTTTTTAGTGCATCTTTGTGTAGCCGGTTTTTTTTTAGTTTTGGTAAAAAGTTTTTATTTTTTGAGTAATGAATTGCTTTTTTCGTACACTAAAAACATACATACTCGTAAGAAAATGTTATACAGTCATCAACATACTAGTAAAAGGCGTTTCACTAGTTCCAAATTAACACCGATTATTATTTTGACTAAAAGTTTAAGTTTTAAATGTATTACATTAATATGGGACCAACCATACATAAAAAAAAAATATATAAACATCCGAATTGAGAACCTCCTCCTTTTTTGAAGTCGGATAAAAAGGATGAAAGTGCTGGCATAAAGCCAAACAAAAAAGATAAATATTTCCTTGCCCAATAAATATAACAAAGCAATACTCGCCAACGCTTCCAGGCCAAACGGCCCGCATCCGGGGCTGTAAAACACTGGTCACTATAAATCGCCCAATGAGAAGTAGTGATTTAATCGGAAACCTCAGAGTCCCTCAGGAAGCCCATTAAATCGTATGGTCAGAGGATAATTAATTCGGCGGTAACATTTCTAGTGAGATTAATGGCGACCTTAGTAATCGAGAGCTCTTTTCAATGCCCATAACGATCTTGTTGGAGATGTTTGGCTATTGATGGCTTTGCTTTGTACGGCTTTGATGTTAGATTGTTAATTATACGCAAAAGAAAAACAATCTATTTAATCTACAAAGTTAAAAATAAAGATTTTGTGGTTTAAACTTCAAAAAAGGATATGCTATAAGCTCATGTGTGTATGTAAATATTGTCTCTCTCATGTTTGTCTATGTATTTCTCAAATACTAGTTATCGTATTTTAATAGTTCTTTTTATTTATAGAAGTAGGCAACGTTTACTTAGAAGTAAAAAAAATAATCTTACTAAAATGGAGCATTGAGTTATCTGTTTTCTTAACCTTTAAATATAAATTTAAACAATCACGGACAAAATATAATCCTCGCGTATTTTTAGCTACTGTAAATGTTTGGCATTCGACTTCAAGGAGAAGAAAAACTTAGCTCAATGTTCCATGTGCATGCGCAAGGTTTATCTACATGCGGTAGCGTGTCCAGCCAAGTTCAGAGAAAAAGGAACTGGCGACACAGGAACCGTGTGTAATATTACACTAATCATTTCAAGCTACTTTTGACCCCTTCACAACTCGAAAACTATTTAACCTACATACATGAAACTTGAGACAGTTATTAAAGGCTCTTAGCTTGTTTTAATCATTTTTAGTTCGTTCTGAAGGCAATGTAATTGTTTTTTTTTTTAATTTTTTTAGTGATAGAAACCATATAAGCCAATACATTAAATTCGGAATGAAATGTTTAACAATAATGGCCAATTCATACCATAAAGTTTAGCTCATTAACCAATGATGGGACCGACATTCACAAGAGTTATTAGAAACGTCAGCATATGATTGGTACACCGATACCACAGGTATGAGAAACGGTGGAGGCTTATGTCCAGCAAGCGACCAATATGAGCTCATATGATGAAGACATACACGTTTTAAAGCAAGTTTTTTCCTTTTCATTTAAAAAAAGACGTTGTGTCACACTGTTGTGGCCTGTGAAAGCCTTGAAGCGCAACGGACTGATCATGACCTAAATAATTAGCGATTTGTGCTTTGCCACGTAGCTCTAATTAATTAAATTTTTAATAAATATGTAATATGTATAAGCATTGCATACCGGAGACTTCGAAAATCTAGGTGATACTTATTAAAAAATAAAAAGAATATAAACATATACACACTTGCTTTGTCAACTTATCCAGTAATGGATGCAAGTAACAAGACTTGTTATGATCCTATAACCAGCAGCCAGTTTTCTACTCTTACTTAGGCTTTTACAGTTGCTCAATGGTCAGAAAGGTAGGTATGTCAATAAAGTCAGCAGATCATTACAATGTTTAATGTCATTTACTGCTTTCAAAGTCCTGTCACTTTAAGAATCAGCCGGCCGGACGGTTTCGGAACGGCATTATCCTAACTCTATAATTTATTAAAACAACCTAAAAAATATAAAAGCAATTAGTTTCGACTCTATTCCTGAATATTTTTGGAACTATTTAAGATATTCATTTGCATTTTATTTATGATACGTGTAATTTATTTAGAAATAATACGATTCATTAAAAAATACCCTATTTCTACATTTTTTTGTTATTAAATAAAAACAGACAATTTAAACGAAAAAGTTTAAAAGTTTTGGATTTGCTGCAGTAATTTTTTTTTTTTTATTGTTCTTATTTCTTTATTTATGGTTTAAAATTTATAATTTAATTTCTGGATTGACACACACACACTTTTGAAATTCTTGAACGAGAATGGACATATTTTTTCAACTACTTTTCTCCAAAAAATATATTACTTTTGATTTGTTTTTTTAAATATATGTTATGATACCTATAATAAAAAAAAAATATTATACTGAAAATGGAATCGTCACTTGAATATCAAAATCCGAGGAGATATTTATTTTTTTCGGCGGCGCTCGGAAGCCAGAGGAATGATCCCACAACGGCCACGCCCGCGGACATTGTATATTTTCGTAACTATTTAAGATATTGGCATGCAGTTTTTTTTTATAAAACGTGTAAATTAATTTGTTTATTACATTTTTAGAAAAAATACCCTATTTCTACATTTTTTTAATGTAGGTAATTAAATAAAAACAGACAATTAAGAAGAAAAAAAAACAAAAAAATCCGGATGTTCGGCAGTTGTTTAATTTTTTTTATTATTTTAATTTTGGTTTGTTTAAGTAATTGTTTTTAAATTAACATATTATTCATCAAAATCTGTGTATCCATTAGGCTTGCAGAATTTTTGAAACTTATTGTGTTGTGAAGTGGCGCCCTTTAAAACTTTTGCTGCAGCGGAAAAAATCGATTATTTTGGTCCCTACTACCACTGTGCAAAGTGGCTTGCTTCCATTACAAAGTGCAAATTTCCATCAAAAATCGCCTTAACACCTATGACTATTTGAATACCATATACATAACACCTACTCTAGAATTTCAAATAGAATCCTCGTTGTGCAATCTCTTATATTATATTATACACTTACATAAATTTGCTTCCGATTCATAAACTTAAAACAGCTTACCTGAAAATGCAAAACATTACAATATTTACATTAAATATGCAGACAATAATATTTTAATACAAAAAATTTCATTATATTGTCTATCAACCAAACTAATGGTATATTTGTGAAATTTGGCATAAAGGGACGAAGAACATAGGTTACTTTTTATCAAATAAAAAGAAACAAAAGTTCCTGCATGAACCTGCGTTCTACGAGGACGAACTATAGCTGCAGGCATGATAAAATATCGAGGACCTGCCGTAGACATACCACACTCATAACCGAATTTAACACTGACGGTGCCACAGGCAAAAGCTAATGTGTTTTATTCTTATACTTATGAGTAAAGAAAAATTTTACCACACCGCAAACATTACAACTGTCGCCGCTAATTACGTACCTACATCCATACATAAAATCAAGCCTTTCCTAAAGAAGTGGGCAGAGATCAAAGAACTCCACTTGTTACGATCCTGGCACACTTCTTTTGCTTTATACACTCACATCACGCCTGTTTCATACATACATTTATAACTAATTAATATGTAGGTAACTAGTAAATAAACTAGTAAGTAAATAAAAATAGTAAGTTTTTTCTATGTTGACACTTAATCGATCAGTATATTTTTTATACAGGAGGATTTAATACCTTATAGGAAACCTATAGTTGAAATTAAGCACCTAATAGGAAATCTATAGTTGAAATTTAATACCTGATAGGAAATCTATAGTTAAAATATAGTACCTACTTGGAAATCTATAATAGAGCTAAAGATCAAATTTTCGTGATTTTTAACATTTTAAAACACGCGGTTTAAAAGTTAGGGAGGGAGAGGGAGCACATATTTTTCAATTTTAGAAGCTAATAATTCGCAAAATATAAATAAGTTACTAAGTTAAGGCTTATACTTCCAAAATTGAAATTTGGAGAATGAGTTTAATATATAGATATTGAAGCCGTCGTTTAAGAACGGGTGTTCGGTAAAGATAAGCCAGTTACGTCACTTGCTTTGCTATGACATTGACCTTGGTGTCGGGCGGGCAGGACCCAGCCCAAGAAACAAAAAACAATTGCCATTAGTACCACAGGAGCTGAATATATGGCTCTCACCGAAGCTACTAAATAAGCATTATACACTTAAAGAACCTTCTTAATGTTTTGGAAATTAAAGCAGATAGAATAATTTTGTGGAATGACAACCAAGCAGCACAAAAGCTTGTTAACAATCACATGATTAGTCCAAAATCAAAACATATAAATTTTAAAGAACATTTTGTAAGAGAAAAGGTACAAGAAGGCGATGTGCTTCTGAAATATAAGCCAAGCAAAGAATTAGAGGCTGATATTTTTACTAAGGCTCTACCAGCACCTCAATTCAAGTTCCTAAAACAGAAGATTGGTATTTGTTAGCAAAGATTAAGATTTTTGCACCTAAGGAGGAAGTTAGATATAGTAATACAGTGTAGGTACAACAACCTCCGTGGATCATGTTAGGATTGATTTACATATATATGGATAATATGTCATGTTACTTATATTAATACAGAAACATGTGGTAAGTTCTGGGTTACAATTTGTAAGCTAACATAGGATTGAGAAGCTTCTACATTAATAACATAAAAATAAATTAATGATTTGTTACTTTGTAATTAAATGTTACTAAACACTAATTTCAGGTATGTTGCTGATGGACAGGCAGCAGAATGGCAGAAATAAAAATTTTATTTAGCCCTTTTAGTATGAATCTTGAGTTGAGACCCTTTTTTTCTTTAAGTTTATAAGATTGCATAAAACTTCATTATAAAATATTACTTTTTATTTGTTAAACAGAGGTAAGATAATACAGGTTTTTATAACAGATTTTGTGTTCTCTATGTTTTACCGTTGATTGCGGCGTACAAATATTTAAGCATGCACTGAAATACACCATTCTAAAAAATTTAATATTAAAAGATACAATACTAATTATATTATAGAATCACTCATAAAGTCGTTTATTGTGTAGTAACATTTTTCTGTAAGAATTGACACTAATCTTTTTTTAAACAACTGTAATGGTAGAACCTTAATTATATCCGGTATTTTATTGTAAACAAGTGGAGCCATTCCATAAATACTTTTACTCATGAGTGCAGTTTCGCATTTTTTTAAACTTAATTTGGTTAAATGTTGAGCTCGTGTGGATCTAATTCGTCCTTTTGTCCATTTTAAAAAAGAGATGGATTGCACTTAACAAAAATACATTTTTCCGAAATGTATAAAGATGGTAGTGTCAATATTTTCAGTTTTTTAAATGCAGGTTTTACAACTATCTTGAGTTTTTAAAACACACATCGCTCAAGCACATCGCTTCTGGGCTTTAAAAACTGATTCCTTTTCGTCATAAGTACTAATATACTATCCTTTATTCAATAATATTGTTACAGACCGAGCGGCGGACTGTATAGGCGTGTACGCACTGGGGAAAAGGGCCGACGTTACGATTGAAAGGGCCCCGAGAAGGGCCAGTGTGACGTTTGAGAAAAAAACAATAAAACGCCCGGTCATGTAAATTTCAAATTTCAAATAGTTTATTTCTCAAAAATAGGATACAATATCACTTTTTTGACATCAGTAACAGTAACACTTCAACTTCCTTTATTGTGGCCCCTAATTTACACAAACACTATTTTCTTACACTACTATTTACAATTCCACCGCACTTATAAATTAAACTTCTTCTTTCTTCCAGTTTTATTCTTCTTCTGCTCCTGTCCAGGAGGCTTTCTTTTCTTGATCCCCGAGGCGACAGGAATGCTTTCAGCGGGTTTCGCGCTTGCTTCGGCGGGCCCGCTGACCAATCACAACCGGTTTTATTTTCTGCGACCAATCACGTTTTGTTTTATTTTGACCGCGATCGTATTTGCATCCCTGTCACATTCCTATACCGATCTCTGTCTTACAATTTTATGCGCTTGCCAGTGTTCATGTGTTCCCTACTTACCTACTGACACGTTTGTACATGCTTAAGACAGACCTACTTTTCTCACATAGGTATATGAATAAATCTACGATAAAACAATTAGGCAAACCTACGGTGCAGTGCTTGTATCTATCTATCACATTTACGAAATTCTAACTTAGTTTAGTTATTACTAAATTACAAAAAGTATAATCACAAATTACCCTGCGCAAATCTATGCGGACGAACATTTATACATTTCTTATTTGGTGTTACTATACAGGAAAACCTACAGTATAAGTCTTACTTATAAAAAGGTAAACAATAGGTCATAAAAGCGAATCTAACTATTTTCACATTTGTTTACCTACCTGCGTTCTAAATATAATGAGGAAAGTCAGGGTATTAACTTTATTTATTCACAACAAACAAACATTCATTCTTAAAACTATTCGATATAGAGATCTTATCTATAGCTACCTACCTATCTACGTGGGAACAAAGGGTAAACCTTATTATTTTATTTACAACTCATTAGAGATAAGCAGCTATCTATCTATACATGTATGTATAGCGCCGCGCCTAGCAGTCCGCAACAAATTTATAAGGTATTTTTTCTCCTTTGCAGTAGCATAGCCAACAGCGAATGTACGCGTTTGCACTTACGACTATCCATTATTTAGTTTTGAAGATATTATAAGATAATTTACTAACTTTTGGTTTCTTGCTCTTGAAATTGAATTATAATAATGATTATTTTGAATCAATTGTTCCTGATAATCGCGGTAAAAAATTTCACCAAAAAAATATTAAAGGTGAATAGAAGTGAATTTATACAAAGGTTTAGGCATGCCCAATGCTCCCTTTACACTAACTTTCCTATTTCACTTCAATATGAATTTCTTGGTTAAATGTTTTACTGTGAAGTACCCATTATTATTAACTTAAATAAGTGTGAAGTACACATTATTATTAACTTAAATAAACATTCAATTAGACAAAGAAACTTGCTCTTTATCCTTGTCTAATTTGATAATAATCACTTTGAAATCACATCAAAATAGTCACTTAGGCACATGTAAAACCGTCACCCGTCTGTGACTTGAGTCAAAGAAAAATGACACTAAACTAAAATGCCACAGTATAAATTATAGTTAAATTCAAGTTATGAGGGGGTGCCCGAACCTCCCGACTGCCCAATGCTCCCCTAATACCTGTGAAATTCTTTAAAATCTTCTTGTTTATAAGTTGGCAAAGTTCAAAGTTTTAAATCAAACAAACATACAAAACATTCCTTATACAAATACATCTATCGTTATAGTAAAGCTGATGTGAATGTTAACATTTCATATTATACATTAATTGTAAGTATATACATATTATACATAGAAAACCTCCAGACTTAAGACAAACTCAAATGTTCATCACATAAAAGTTTGTCTTGTGCGGCAGGGATTAAACCCAATTAATTCATGTGTTCATCACATAAATGTTTGTCGAGTGTTGGAATTTAACCGACACCCATGCCCCTTGGTCATCCTTTGTTTAAGATACAGTCGCTTGGGTACTCATTCTAATAAAAAACTTGAAGATGAAATGACAAAAATAAATATCTTTATTTAAAAAGGCCCATGAGACCATATGCAAGCTATTTATGACAACTCCGAAACTCCTCTAAAACATGGCCATAACAGATTTTTCAGAAAAAGAACATCAAATGTATCAGTTGTTACAACACCTACAGTCAATTTTAAGTTTTACTAGTTCTTATTATAGAGTAACAACTTATTTGAGTGGCAAATGCACTTACGGTGTCAAAACTGGCTAGCTAAACTCCTTACACCCATACAAACACAAAAATATCTGAATTCTTTTTTTTTATACCACTAAGGTGGCAAACAACCATTTGGTCCGACTGATGGTAAGTGGTCACCGTAGCCTATAGACACTTGTAACACCAGGGGTATCACTTGACATTGCCGACCCTATAAAAATCCAATAACTTCTTTTTTAAAGAACTCGGTACTGTAGTCCTTAGAGAAAACATTGACAGGGAGCCCATTCCACAACCCAAGCGTTCGCAGTACCAAGTTTCTCTGAAACCACACTGTATGCAACCGTTACCATTTAGTTGTGGGCATCATTACGAATAATTACTCAGATATATCAGAATAGATGATAGAAAATGTCCCTTGGAATAGTTATATGTAATGTAAATTATGTAAATTAAATGTAATGTTACCTTACATATTGTTTAAAAGATAATTAATTTTGCATCTGATGAAATATTTGGTAAAGATCTTACTTACTTGTATAAATGAATATATTTTTTTGATTTCCCAAGGTGTACATATTTTTCTGCCATACACAATTTATTCACAAATAGCACCACATTTCTTATTTCTCAATTTTTATTGGTAGTAAATTCAAATTCTTACAATAAAGCAAGAGCTGTGGTTGGCTGACAATAAATTTTAAGGTTGATCACATATTGTGTTGTTTTAGCATAAATGTCAAGACAACCAACTCAGCTGTAGACCTATTAGGCTATTGGACACATGAGATGTTAACGATGCATTAACATATAATCTGTAATGCATGTTGTGTTTCACAATTTTTGTAGCGATTTAAAAAAAGAAACTTAAAACAAAAATAAATAACATTCCAATGTATTCATCACAACACGGTTATGTAATAGAAATAAATTTGTTCTGCAAGAACACATCCATTTTAAAAGACAAACAATGGGCATATGTTGTGTATCACAGTCTGCTAAAAAGAAGTATAGTTACTCATAATAAGTATGTTTCTGAGGTCTGTGCTTTAACTGGCATTATATAGATGTACATATGCTAAGAATTAGCATCCTACCTAGTACAAGTATGCTTTTTTAATAGCATGTTAATCCAGGCTTAATGACTATCCCCCTCTTCAACAACTTATAATGGTCCTTGGCACCTAACTATGTCTTGTGGTAGTCTTGAAGTATACAGTAGCTATGAAGGCTGTGTTTCACATCGAAAGTAATGTTTGTAGTGAATTCTATTAATGAAGCTTGACAAATTATAAACTTTGACAGACAATTTAAAGTGTGACAAAAACAAACTATTTAACATTCAAAAATGCAACATAGAAGGTAAAAAAGATGTTTAAGAACACCCGGCTTAGAGTAGGTGGTAAAAGCAACTTTACCAGACGATAATCACTTGGCAGAAAGTAAAAATTTATTGGCATGTATTTTTAGACAAAAATTACGTAGGGGTGGATACTTTAATTCTTTTTAGTCAGAGTAACTAGAAGGGAGTACAAAAGTGGGAAATAGAAGAGGATGAAATTATATTATATCATAACATTTCCTTGCCAAAAAAAATATTTTAAAATATCTTTCTTACTTTTGAATGTTCGAAATTCTTTTCGAAAACTGTGTAGTGGTTATGGAACGTACCCCACAATTATTCAAACATAAACATAACCTCAAATTGTTGCGGTAAATAGGTTAAGTAGGTAGGTTATTCTAGAAAATATTTAAAAAGCAATAAAATAATTACCTGATATGGTGTCTCTTCATCGTGTTCCTCCAGATGCTTCAGGTTTAAACTAAACACACAATTTTCCACTGAATTCCAAACATATAGTACATCGTCTTTAAATTCTATTAAATTTTGCAGCTTTCCACTAGGATTATCTTTAAGACTATCTTTTAAATCTTTAAACATTTTGTGGCTATGCAATTTTAATTCATATAATCGAGAATCCATGGTGGAAAAGATGAAAAAGTAATTTCAAACAATTTACGAGAACCGCGCAAGAAAAACACAAACAAAGCTAGTGTTGCCATTTTACAATTTTAAAATACTAGTAAAATAAATTCTAAATTCTACTATACCTTTATTATTTGAGCATTATTGCCACGATAGGCAACCGTGGTTCCTCTGTACACTCAATGGTACTGACCTCATTTACTGCATGGCGATTGATAGAAGAAACATTGGCGGATCTAGGGCTATTTTTAGGCCCCTGAAATGTAATGTCCTATGAAGCCGTATAGTATATTATACAATATAGTAATTTTTTTTATACCACTAAGGTGGCAAACAAGTCAAAGGTCCGCCTGCGGATAAGCTATCACCGCAGCCTGTGGAAGCCTTGCAATAACAGGGGCGTCACTCGCGCGTTGCCGATCCTTTAAATGTCTAATTACTTCTTTCTTAAAAAAACCTATATAGTCCTCATAGAAAAACCTTGGAGCTTATTCTACAACCTAAGCGTTCGCCAGAGGAACCGCACTGTACGTGACCACTTAGATTCTAAGGTGTGAGGATGAATCTCCAGCGAATGCGATGGTAGAAAGTAGTCGTAGGGGTCATATTGAACAATTCCTTAAAACACATCCCATTATACAAGCGGTAAAACACACACAGGGAGCCAAACTGTCTCCTCAGAAGGGTTTGATACAGCTTGTGAGTATAGGATCGTCGAAGATTCTTTCAGCCCGTTGTCGAACTGAGTCAAAAGGACCAAGTTGGTATCCGGGTGCACCCGCCCAGAGATGGCAGCAATACTTCATATGGGGCCGGACTTGCGACTTGTAAAGCAGCTACCTTTGCCCCGAGGTAAAGTATTGCTTCGCTCTGTTGAGAATTCCAAGTTTTTTGGACGCCATCTTCACCTTGTCATGCAAATGATGTCGGAACTGAACATCGCTGGAGATGTCAATACCAAGGATCCCAATACTCTTGGAGATGGTGAGAAGTTCGTTCTGGAATTGTGGGACCTCAGTGAATGGGGTTTTCTTAGGGTTGAATCGGACCAAGTATTCCTGTCCCCAGGGGACAGACCTTGGACAGACATCAGTTCTCCGTACTTTTCCTTTTTGCAAGTGGAAAACCAGGGATTTTTGCACGGCCCGTGTAATAAGCGCCGCCGGTACTGTTATCTGAATAGAAATGTATGTTGTTGCTGGACAACGTATCATTGATATGGAGTAGAAACAGCGTAGGAGATAGCATAGAGCCTTGCGGGACACCAGCATTAATGTCCATGCTATCGGAGCAAGTACCGTCAACTACGGCACGTATGCGTCTGCCGGATAATAAGCTAGTAAGCCTCAGGCAGACCGTTAGATGGCAGTTTTCAGCATGGACGGCATAGGTAGCACTGTGGTTTGCGAGTTTGAGGCAAGAAGACTGCCCAGTAAATAAGCTTTCTCTTTAGCACTGTAGGCTCAGTCACCATCAATCGTCCGCAGTGGTGGTAACGACGACTGATAAAAGTTTCTTTCAGCAGTATTAGCATGCTATCAGAGAACACGAAACCCCAGAGGGATAGCTTGCAAGTCGTCCATCTATTTTGCCGATGAATTGGAATTTTGCTACGGCAGTTTTTTCCTTTACTGAACCTCGAGGTGGGCACGATGAGCTGCATACTTCTTAAATATCTTTACAATTTTTACGAACAGTGCCCCTATAACGTAACATCATGTTTCACTTGTTGAACAATGGTCTGCAAACTGCCACATACAGTTATCAAAAACGTTATAGCCACAAGGTATAGCATATAACGCTGACCCTATGTGCTAAAAGTAATTTTAACTTACATTTTAAGCTAGGTTTTATTTCAATTATTTCGAAATGTAGTAGACTTCCATTTTTAAGTTTTGTAAGTCGTGTTTTTTAATTGATTATGACCACAGTAGTTGTAGAGAATTTGTGAATTAGATTTAAATTAACTTTAGTTTATGTTTCTTCTCAATAATAATATTTAAAACTTTTTCCTTGACGCACTCATTTTCTATGTTCCGCTTGCATCCGGCTTGGCTGACTGGAACGATTTCATTTTTTGTAATTGGAATGAGCTTAAATTAATTTATGGAAATTGACTTCTTGGACTTCTAGTCCAGGAGGAATCGGCGCATGAGTACCGAAAACTATTCGACCTCAATTTTTTTATGCGATCCTCTTCAAATTGCCCTTCTAATGATATAAATGCATGTTGCCATGGCGCAACCCGGTGCCATATTGTTTAAACCGAAATTGTTTAAACAATTGCAAAGAATTGTTATTTTTCAACCGGACAAATTTTTTTCATATTCTTTATTGAAATACCAATAAAAAAGGTCCTATGACTTTTAACGATATAGTTAATATTTTTAAAGATATGAATTTTTAAAGGTTCGAAAAATCTCAAATTTGGGTACTTTCGACCCATGAAAAAAATATTAAAAAAAACATAATGTCTAAGAAATATTTTTTTTTAATTCTTTATACAATTGTTAATAATATTGTTAAAAGAGATTTTAAAAAAATTTCATTGTTTATATCTTTTTTTTAATTGTTAATTCCGCGCGCTCGCAAGTATGCGTCGCTTACCTCTAAGTATCGCTGTCTCTCTCTGACACACGCGTTGCGTCGGCCTCTCTGTGTCTCGAATCATTATTTAACATTTATCTTAAAAACTATCAACTTTGTCAAGATTGTTAAAGAGAGCAATGTTATTAATTATTAAATTGTCTACAATTTGTTTTTAATAAATTTTTTCCTCCTGGACTATTCTATTGTAACATTCTTTTCTTTTAGTACGGTTTTCATTATTAAAAAATCTGCTCCTTTTTTTATCAATTTGTAGAATATCCGTATAGTTAGTTACTTAAAAATGGTTATCCGCTTTCGAGATCTAAATTCAAAAACGCATCGATCGATTGGGCTGAATGCAGACATTCAAATCTGTTCTTTGTAGTAACTATGTTATTAGGAATCACTGCATAATGGATATTAATTTGCCAATAATCAATGACGCGTGTAGCAGACGGAAAATAAATTAAATTTTCGTTACTGATTTAACCTAAATATTTCTGTAACTTCAGAAGAAACTAAACTAAATGGAATGTATTATATAGGGAATAATAGGTTTGTAGATTTCTCTGTTTTCGATTATTTATATGATTGCAAATGTTTTTGTGTGAAGTTGTTTAAGTGTTCAGCCGAGAATTTGGAATCGGGAACATCCTGGGGTGGGCACCAGATCAATCTGGGCTGTCTGGTCTTTGTGGAAACGAGCAAGCCACAGCGCTCCACGATTTAAAGTGTGCTGCGGCGATCGCTAGTATTAATAACGTAATTACTTACCTTACCTAATTGCTAACCTTCAGATCTTTAGATTAGAATTTCAAAAGTAAGACATCTATTGGGTATTACCTAAATGCCTTTAGTTTTATTGCGGGTGAAAAGTATTTTGGGCGGTCTACTCGATTTCGAGAGCCAGCCCGTGTGTTCAGAATGACGTACTGAAATAAATAACTTTATACCTGACTTGTATGAACCTACCCAATAATGATTCTTCTTCTTCTTGTTCAGTGACTGCAAAATCTTCTTTATTAAACATCATGCAGTTTTCCGTGTCAGGTTTCCTTCATCCGCTTCATTCGTTCCCATTCCCACTGTTTGGTTGGGACGGGGCCTAATACCACTGAGGGTGACTTGGGTAATAGGCCACACGTGCACCCAGTACGGAATGTGGATTTGATAAGTCTCTATTGTTTTTTTTATTTTTTTTGGGATACGTGGGATTGAAGCTGTGCGTACTATCAGCTGTCGACAGCTAAGTTTGATTGTTACCAGCTGGTAACAAGGTTTCTTTTTATTTTCTAAAAAATCTTATTCTGCTTTCAGAGGCCCAACTGTTGACTTTACCTTATACCTTGGCTTCTTGAAACATCTTCAGTTTTTTGAGTTTGCTTACTTTTAGGTTTGTCACCCTTAAAAACAATAGGACCGGCATTAGAATCAACGTGGGCCTTAAACTGTATACGTTGGCCCACTACATGTCAGAGCCTCAGAGGCGTATGCTCCAAACTGTAGCTTCTGGAGACTTCGTACAGTTGGCTATGCTTGATATTTATCAACCCTAAAACGGTAGACAAAGACGAAATTTCTAACTTTAAATTTAAAAGAGTTTTTAATTTGAGTTGAATTGCTGCTTTGACTTGCCATATAATATAAGCATAGTATATGGGAGCATCCCAAGATATTGACATCTTTATCCTTTGCCGATCTATTAGCAAGTTATATTCCCTGATGATTTTCAAAGATGGTGGCCATGCATGAAAGAAAGAAAAAGCTTGAATGTCTTAGCATACGCTGTTCTATCTAATTTGCCACTGCATTGAAGTTTACTTGTTCTGTCTGTGGGTCATAATTATAAACGCAAGTTTCATCTTAAGTAGCTAAAAAGCTCTAGTTATATAGAAATTCAAGCCTATTTTTCTTTGAATATGAAACAATCACAAATTAATTCATTTAAGGAATAGTTAATTGAGGTGTCTGATTTAATATCGAATGACAAATAAAATATTTTTTAAGCCATTTTGGTGTGATTTTTATAACTATTTTCTTTTTCCTTACCTGGAATCAAACCCAGGACCATTGGCAATCAATCAGGTACCTACAATCTTCAAATCAGTTTTAACACCGATTCAACGTCGCGGCAATCAAAACTCTATCCCTTTACTCGCTCGACGCTCAATTACTTTTTACTAACATCTATTTATGCCAGAAAATAAGGTATTATTAAGATTTCTCATTAGTGGAATTTCATGACTGAGTCATAACCAAATGTAAGTAATTGCAAATTAACTATTAAGAAATGTTGGCTTTAATGGGAATTGAATCGGAGAGTAACAAACAACACTTTGTGAAGAATTAATTTAGTTACAATATATAGGCGTAATTCTGCATAACCAATAAGCGCTCAAAAACAACAAACAAAAACCGACATTGCAAGCACATAGCAATAGACAGAGCACATTTCCGTTTTCCATTACCTATTTATATAACACAGTTGTACTTATATGAGACATATGTGTTCACAAACACACAACACCTCATACATCGCATTGTATCCGCAGAAGCGCCATATTTCACTTTGATTCGAAATTGTATCACGTAATTTCATCTGCTTGAGCACAGCCGTACTTCTTATAAATAAACCAAGATATAGGCGGCGATAAATTTCTCTCGGAGATTTGTACATGTTGTATAAATTTAATTCTTGTTTGTTTTAAAGGTTTTGGAATCGGCGGTGGCGTTGAGTGAGTGCGCCGCGCGGATCGCTGCACGAGGAATTGTGTTGTCGGAAAGTTATTTGGCGGACATATTATAGTCAAAATTGGATTTGATTTAGATAAGATTTTTGCAGGCGTAGAAAGCATAAAATAAAATCTTCCAAATGTTATATTTTTACGATGATTGAATGTCCTGTCCAATGCTTACTTACTAAGATCGTAGGTCAATAACTGGCAAAGGAGAAATATTTTTCTTCCCTGGTCTATTATTTTACCACTTATTGTTGTATAATTGGTAAGTTAAGGCATACGGGCCATATATACCTAAAGCTAAAAAGTTAAGCCACATACACTGTATCAGAGGCAGTGTTGCGGGCTGATCACCGTTAACCCAAAACTGAAGTGGCTGGCCCCCACATGATGTGGTTATCTACCCACTGGTTACCTACTTCCTTCGGGAAATAAGCCGTGGCGTAATAAAAACATGTGTTCCCGGCAATGTGTTAATAATTCTGAATAACATTCAGATTCAGTTAAAAGTTGAAAATTTAAGCAACTTTGGTTATGGTAAGTACCCGGATGCGGGATCGCCTAGCCTTAATGAGCTCCTCCGTGCTTGCATGTGTCGTGACATGTTAGACCATCAGTTCTGGCTGTGTTTTCGCATGGCAGCAGTCGTTAAGCCAAGTCAGAGGCCTTGTATGAGCCTTTGGAACTACGACAGCCTGGATATACGTCCGTAAATTTGCTCTGGGCTGGCGTGGTGAACTATAGCCTAAGCCTTTTTCTCCAAGAAGGCTATAATTACCCGCGTAGTGGAGGTGTATATTGAAAGGCAAAAACCTTAGATCACTGATACGCTATTTAGCCCAGCCGTTGCTGTGTAGGTCAGCAGGCCCATAGGTTTTTCCCATCTATATACTCAGATATCTTATAGTAACCAGACTATCCAGAGGTAAATTCAAAACTTTTCTCTTTTGTGATGCTTTCATTGACACTGAAGGGACGCTGGCTTTTTGCTCTCATGCGCATAGTCACAATCGTCTGGCACGGCAGCATTTAGAGGTTTCTAAATCGCTCATCTCAATGCTTGAAAACGAAGGTCTTAAATCAATGCGTCTTTCTCGTCATAACCAATGTTATTTTATTTTATCTATAGTTTATTATTATTAAATATAATTTACGAAAAAGCTAAATATACTAACCCGATTATTGTCATAGCGGAAACGTGGACACAGACAGAATTGATCTTCTACCTAAAAGTCGCTCAGTGAGCTTTAGACAGGCCTTAAAAGCTATAATCAGAAACGAGAAGATCCAAAGAATCATCAAAGTGGCAGATTAAACAAGCTGACGTGGCTTTGGGCAGGTTATATATGCTAAGGACCAGAAGGTCGTTTGGACAGATGCACTTTAGAGTGGAGATCATCACGGTAGACTGATGACCTACAAAACGGAGCTGAAAGTGGTTGGATAAAAGTGGGGTGGGCAGGTGTGGTGGCGTTTTTTGGTATGTGTCTTTGTTTAGCAAGTGGAGTGTTGTGGGCTGATTTTCTGATTCGGTTGACTGCATATTTATTAATTGACTAGAATTGCATGCTCTAGTTAAAGTTAGGATAAGGATTATGAGAGTCATTAGATTTTGACAGCAAAACGCAAGTAATCCTTCAAGTGTTACAACAAGCTTCTAAAGGCTACCCTACTGTGGTTGCCTAGCATCGTGTGCTAGACATATTCTTGTTTGCCACCCAAGTGGTATTTTAAAGAACTGTAAAAAGGCTGCACGACCTTTTATACAAATCCAAAATCGCTAGCGAGTATCAACTGTGCAAACTGATGGTATACGGGTACAAAAACCAATAAATCAGGAAACTCTACACGGGTTGATAGAATTGAAGTCAGGGTAACAGCACATTTATGGTACTAGACATTCGTCACATATTCGGAACCAGCACAGTGGAGCAAACAGGCCCTATCTTTGTGCCCGATCGATTGACATTTTACCAACGGGGTGCTACATACGAGTTTTAACTAGAACTCTCTTGTTTACGTTCACGAAAAAAATGCGTGGAAATCAAGCTGCACGATTATTAGCGAACGATTATTTTCACACATATAATAGTGGATTAAAAACTACGTATCGAAATAAATCGAAAAAAGGAGGTCTTCATTTTAAGCAATGTTTTAGGTTAAGTTCACAAAGCAACTTTCAGAAGACCGATGTCGAAACGTTGTATCCTGAATAAAATATGAGGCGAGAGGCACACGACTTTCGAGATACTTACATATAATTCTATTGATAAATTTAGCAGCGCGTCTCTCATATGATATTGCATGGTGGCGCCTCCCCGCGGCCCGATCTATTATTATGCCGGGCAGGTCGCGAGTTCTAGTTCGTTAGGGTTGCTTCAAAGCTTTTTTTGATAAAAATATATATTCTCTAATGGCAATTTAATGTAAATATATTATTTGACTCGATGTAAAATCTTTCGCTTGAGTCTTTTTTATTTGAATCTTGGGTTTTTAACTTCTCTTGAGAAGTTATTGGAATAGGTCCGAAAATCGAAATCGAGAATCATTTGCAATAATTTTTGGAGTGATGTCTGTGTGTGTGTGTGTGTGTGTGTGTGTGTGTGTGTGTGTGTGTACGTATGTATGTATGTAGACATATTTTGGCTTTCGATTCCTCAATAACTACTGGACCGAATCGCTCTGATGACATATCAATCGATACGCCACGTCATGACTTAGATCTGAAAGGAGTCTGAAATAAAGCGGTTCGTTTTTTATTCGTAAAAAACTGACTTTTTTATGCACGCAACATAAATTTCATGTATCGAGGGGTAGTAAAGGGTTTTCGAGGGTGCTGAATTCGATTTTTTTATCAGTTTTTTAAAATCATAATGGCGGATCCAGTATGACGTAAGTTGCATGTACGGTACTTGCGGCCGAACCAATTTTTGTTGTGTAATTAATAAGGATTTTATGAATTTGCCTAATTTAAATAGCAATTGATTCCTGCGATTCCTCCTACTGCTTCAAATTTATTTATTTTTTAGTTCATGATGAATAATCAAACTAATGGGCTCCTTTCAATGTAACAATAAATCATCTAAAATAAAGATAGAGAGAGAAGGGTTTATTATTTATATTATTAACATAAGCTACTTGAAAATGACACTTGGACCTCGGTGCACCATGATACGAGATTGTGATAAGGGCATACTTGTATCTGATCAAAAAACCTTTTAAATTAAAATATGTTTTGAGTTTATAACATTTTAACAATACAATCTCAAAAGTACAGTATGTGCATGTGTTTAATAAAGTTACAAAACATTCTTGCGTCTCAGTTAAGTGTCTCTGACTGTTGCAAAGTTTGTTTTAAATCAATGGTTTTTAGTGAATCTAAATAGAAACAAGGTAATACATTTATTTTTACACTACTAAGGTGCTACCGTAGCCTATGGACGCTTGTAACACCAGGGGTATCACTCGCGCGTTGCCGACCGTTGGGATCGTCGACAATTCTCACAGCCTGTCGTTGAATCGAGTCAAAAGGGCCAAGCTGGTATCCGGGTGCACCCGCCCAGAAATGGCAGCAGCAATCCATATGGCCGAACTTGCGACTTGTAAAGCAGCAACCTCTGTCCTGACGTGAAGTACTGCTTCGCTCTGTTGAGTATACCAAGTTTTTTGGACGCCAACTTCACCATGTCTTGCAAATGATCTCGGAACTGAACATCGCTGGAGATGTCAACACCAAGGATCCCAATGCTCTTGGATATCGAGAGGGGAGTGTTCTGGAATGGTGTGCACAATGAATGGGGTTTTACTAGCGGTAAACGCGTTTGAGTGCTAGACTAGAAGGTCACCAGTCGAGCGACTGTGGCGAAAGCCATATTGACGATCACTGACCAGGTTGTGTTTTCAGAAGCTGTGTGTTGATTACGCGCTCCATCACCTTGGATAGGAGAGAGGTAATATCGATAGGCCTATAATTCGATGGATCTGATTTATCTCCCTTGTTGGGCACCGGGTGCACATTCGCAGTCTTTCTCGAAAACAGAAATTGCCTAGTGTGGTAGGAAAGTGCTAAGAGGCGCGTGAGTACAGGACATAACTCAGAAGTACACTGTTTAAGCACCACTGCTGGTATACCGTCTGGCAAACTCGAGTTATGAATGTCTAGAGAAAGTAACGCTCGCCGTACCTCCCACTTATGGAGATTTCCGACATGGTCTTACGCACCACGGAATAGGAAGTGGTACAGCGCCTTCGTCGTTCATATTCGAAATTTGCTTCGCAAAGAGACTGCCTAATAGATCGGCTTTCTCTTTTGCCAAGTCATCATCAGTCTTTCGCAGTGGTGGAAACGACGACTGAGAAAAGTTCCCTTCGGCAGCTTAGCAAGCGTCCAGAAAGCAAGACTCCCAGAGGGATAGCTCGAAAGTCACCCGCCTATTTTGTCGATGAATTGGAATTTAGCTCCGGCAGTTGCTTTCTTACTGAACCTCGAGCCAGCATTTTTTTGGATTTTACCTCAGGAATATTCCGATCCTTATTATTACGAGCTGTGGTCCAAGCCTCATACTCATTTTGCTTCAGTATATTAGCTTCGCTGCAAGATTGACGTGGTTTAATACACGGTCGTTTTTTGACAGCGGCAGCTACTCGCGGGTTAGGAATAAAACATTCCATACCAGCAAGGATTGTCTCAGTGACTGCGGCTGCACAGACGTCAGGATCTTCTGAGCTAAAGCAGAGCTGCCTACAAGGGTACGATGCATAAAATTCTCGCAATCGATCCCAGTCTGCCGACTTATAATGCCACACACGACGTCAATTATTTGGCCCGGATGGATCGGGTTGTGTGCATGACACCGAGTCTGAACGACAGTATTCCGAGAAGCCAAAAGGCGCATCCACTGAGATGGAATATCCGTCCGTACGTTTAGTCAGCAGAAGGTACAGTAAGGAGCTTGTATGGTCCTCTATATCTGGTATTTTAGTTGGAATAAGTACCAGCTGAGAGAATCCATAGGTCAGAGCAAATTCATGGGCAGATATCCCTGCGTAGTAATTGGTTCGAGAACGGAGCCACTCACGATGGTGTCTTGCCGACATTAGATATCCTTCCGGACGAACATACATACGCCGGCATGACTCATAAAATCGTGCTAGAGTTTGTAGCCGGGATAATGTAGGTATGATGTAGGATTTCAACGGCAACTCCTCAAATATGGGGAAAAAAAACGGATAATACGTTTCAGCGTGAAGAGGTAACAGACAGATCTACTTTCGCATTTATAATGGATAGTTTTAAGTATATGTATGTACATATGATTGTGCAATAATAAAATTATGATGGCGCTAATGCCATTAGTACTATTAAATATCGGAATTCTCTTAAATATCTGAATTCCTTCACTCGATATTTGGCGCGTCACATGGTGCGCCCCCTATTCTACATAAAAACAAAAAAATAATCATTGACACATTTGACTTTGTTTTAAGTAGCTTACTAACTTATTTTTATTACCTAATAAGTGTTTCGGTACATATTGTATACTCTTTAGCTAATTATCAAATTATTGTATTATTACTTTAAATAGAACTTCTTGCCAGCTCACTTTGACAGAAATTAACATTGTTTACATTGTATTGACGATTCAAAAGTGTTCTGAATAACCTATTAGAATAAATATAATTTTTGAAAATTATTGTTTGAAATTTCTGAAATTTCTGTTGTTTGGGCCGGACGTTAGAAAAATAATGGTCAGCTGCACAGTCTCCAGATGGTGGACGACTGCGTTATGACTTGCTGCGTGAATACCCCTAATGTTACAAATATCTACATTATATGTGGATGGAGTAGCCGCTGTAAAACTCTTTTTCTCTTGTATGTCTTGGCTATTTCTTTTTGAAGTTACTAAGACAAGATATGAGGGATCACTGCACAGACAGCTAAGAGGACAAAAAGGTGCTAAAACTGTAAAAGCTCAGCTCAGATAATACGGTTGCTGGCACGGCGGGCGGAAGGCCCCTGATCCCTCTCTGTTGTAGTAGCCGGCTGCACCCAGGTTTCCTTCTCTGGCACGACTACTACTTCAGAGACTTTACACAGTTTGGCGATTCAGCCACCCAGGGCGGAGATTAAGTTATCCCTGGGTTTGGGAACCCGTTCAACATGCGGGCAGCTAGCGGTCAGCCGTTTCATCAGGTCTCCCTGACTGCCCCACCAGCACGCCGCGCCTACGCCGGGCAATGACAACAACAAGCACCGCCGGTCCTCCGGTGTCAACGCAGCGAATCCTCAGGAGCTCAACACAACACGACTCAATGTTAGCGTTATTATGGCCGCGGTTTTCTATAAGGTGAAGGTACTTACCCAGTTCAGGCTACTCATTCGAGCAAGTACTCGCTATGCCACGCTTTAATTGTTCGGGTGGCTTATTTGGGCGAGTACTGGCTATGCCCTACATCTCTTATTAAAATAGTAAAACACCTATAGTTAATACATAATGCTTAAGATTCTTAATAGTATCCTTTTCTCTCAATTAAAATTGATACATTTTAAAAGTGGCAGCCCTAGACACAGGAGCCCGCCGGGACGGCACCGATGACTTGTCATTAATAACGACAGCGGAAATGTATCAAAAGGTGACGCGTGTCCCTCCGTCTGTCTCCAGCCTTATTTATGATGCCCCGAACAATATTTATTATGGTCTAAGCATAGGTAAGCATCAGAGCGTATATGTACATATTGTTCTTTGTGATAATATTATTGTAACACTTCGGTACGTACGTACTATTACAATAAATTAGAAGGAATCTATCGATATTTTCAATTTCAGTATATCGATATTACTTACTTACGGACATACCGTTTCACTACTCTGATCTTATGCTCCTAAGATTCTAGTAAAAAAGGATATACTGGAACTATTATTGAATTGACCTCAGCAATAGGTGCATCCGCTTCAAACTTGGTGATTTTCTTTTTCGGCACTAAAACTTCATACGTGTATGTTGTGAATTTGAGTTAATTTAGTGCTTAAAGTAGAAATCTGTTAAAAACATGACTACAGCACAACCAATTAGACTTTCATAATGTTTTTTTTTTCCAAAAGTCGTTATTCGGGCTATTACGAATATATAAAAAGAATCAGCAAAATCGGTCCAGCCGCTCTCAAGTGATGCGATTTCTGAAAAAAGCTATTCAATTTTATTTATTTTGACAAATTGTCTTTGTGACTTTATTTTATCTTTATTTATAAATTTTTTAACAAGGATTTTGATATTTTTGACTCGCACTTGACCAGATTAGTAGCTTACACCGGAGATGGAAAATAATGCTATCAAACAAAAATATCTCGCTTACGTAAGACGTATCGTAGGGTAAACACGCCCGTTTCTGACACGTACGAAATATGGGTATACAATTTACACAATATCGTCATATGTCAGAGTGTCAGAGGTCCTCCCGAGGCGTCTACCCCAATTACCGTTAGAATTGTTTCGTCGTCTCCTATCTATTACTTTTCCGGGTGGCCTGGGAATTTAGTATGAACGAAGTTAGATTATAAAAAATGATATCTTTTGGGGTGTCGGTTTTTGTTATTATAGTGATTAATTAAACAATGACACCATTTTTATAAAAATAGGGAAAGTAACAAATAAATAAAAAAAACGATAGTTCAAAGAAGTAGCTGTAATTTAAACTGTCTAAAATCTTGGTAAGATACACAGCAATTGTATAAATATAACGACATAAGTGCAAAATAGTTAAGACCTGTACAAAACAAAACCAATACAGTCCGCCTATAAATCCCCAAGAACGTCCGAAACACTTGAAGCGTCTTAACCACACGCTCGCTCGGGCTACAAACATATGTTAGCCAAGAAAGGGTTCAGCTCCACCTGTGGGGGCACCTGCGAGGGGTGTCGGGAGGATTTACACCCCTCATTTGTTTGCGATGACCCCCAAGTACTATCCTATCTTCCAAGCGCCCTGTCTTGGTATCACCTTGTCGTTTTTAGCCATGGTTTACATGTCACGTGCTACATTAGGACTATTTTATTGGTGTTTCACGACCTTTTGAGTATTTTTTATTGTTAATAATAATAAAATTTGCATATTTATAAAACAAAAACTATTTAATAGATATTATTTCTTATTTTGTTGCTAAGAATGTAAATGAGAATCCAAATAAAATTATTTTGTCGTCCATTTGTATGTCCTAGGAAAAGTTATAGGTACCAAGTTTTGATCTATGTAATTCCCGGTGGTATTATTGTTACACAAGAATACAGAATTCTAAATGTTTGTCTTGTTGTTCTTTTTTACATATAGTGTGGTCAAACTTGAGTGACCTTAAGGGTTGATTCCGTATTGTGATTAGTTAATTTTTCAAAATAGAAAAGATGGCGGTTTTATCATTTTCTTTTTGACTGCCTTTTGATTTAGCAATTTGATACAAACTTTTGTATAAATAACTTTAATCTTGATATATTAATAGGTATTGAGCTATATTAACGTCAATGAGAAGGATTTATCGAACAAATCCTATTAATCTATAATATATCTACTTAAACTAAAAATAAACATGACTCTTTATTTTAATTGAGCTGCTTGTGATTAAATGAATTATTGATATTTTTAAGTTAATTCTTTATGTAAAAAATTCCCCATGTAATCGCTACCTAAACGGCGTCACCGTTAACGTTCGAGCATTGTATGGCCGTTTTAATATTAAGACTGTTCGCTATATTTACGTCGGTTATTAGTGCCGGGTGTTCCATTACTGGCGCTCTTACCTTAACGCTTTTTACTAAGATTGGAAGTTGTTTCTGAATGATGAGATAGCTGTTCAAGTGCAAGCTTTCGGATAATGAGAGCTTTTGAATTATTACTTAACACTTTTAAAAGGCTTTTTAGCGGCATTGCTTTCCATAACAGAAATCGCATTGTATACAGATCCGCTTGGGACATATCTGTGATTAGGTGATCTGAAGGAATAAATAAAGTAATTTTGGTTACTAAACAGAACTACCAATTCAGTGTAGATTAGGCATGGTAGAGCATTCATACATATAAATTTTATGTCGTAGACTCAAGTTAAAATTTAGCATTATATGAAAAGTCAAGTCTAGACACTTGATTTATTGAAATGGTTTTTTGAAAAACTTTTAATAATGTAATTGTAAAAATGTAAAATTGTTGCAATTATTTTTATTTATTATGCTGTTTCAGATTTTTGATGAAAGTCACCTTTTGTTGAAGGGCTAAGTTAAGACATAGGTATGCGTCTATGATTTTTTTGTTTTAACATTTGCTAATTACTATTTCATCCTTTTGTTTATTGCTACAATAATAAATTAACTATATCACATGATAACAGACACTGCGGGTTGTGGGCTTCGTTCCAGCTAGCATCCGTCTGTCTATAAACTACGCGCTATCTTTCTCTGAACAAGCTTGCACTCTGAATTGTTTCACGCTGTATCTACTAGCTGAGAACTATTTATTTTCGAATAACTTTACTACTTAGTAACACAGCCAAAAGTAACTTAGAAGTAATATTAAAACTAAGAAATAATATTCTTAAAAACCCAATATTTTTTAATGAATAAGGGTCTAGCATTTATTAATCAAATATTAAAAATAAACAAAGTTTAGTAAAAAAATTACACCGCCTTCAAAAACCCACTAAAAAGTAAAAAAAATAATAAACCTTCCGCATGTGCATACATAAGGTTAAAATTGAGCTATTTTTTTCCTTGAAGTTGCTCTTTTCTCTATACTGGATTTTTTTCTCAAATGGAGTCACGGAGAAAAACACACTTAGCTCATTTTTTTCAATTCTAATCCTTATGAATCTAATCCTATCTAATCTAATCCTACATTTTAATTTTTAGTGGATTTTTGAAAGCAGAGTTTATTTAATTTTTTGGCTATCGCATTTTTTTTAATTACAAAAATTTGAGGGTTTTTATTCGACCCATGAGTAAGTTTTATCGGTCGATGTACACGCAAGCCTTAACGACATTAATGTATTTTTTTTTTAAAGTGTAACTTCTTTTACTGATCTCAATAAATGTTTGTGGGGATCTGATGATGGAATCCAGAGTAAGATCACCAAAGATATTTTTCTATCCATTTAAGTAATACAAGTAGCAAGTTCAGGGATCTTATTAGGAGCAGGCTCGAGTACGCTAGGCTCTAGAATTTGCGAGCGAAAAAAACCCGTTAAAATACTTGCATACATTTTTCTCTCGAATTCCAGGATCAGGCATAGTCGCGACAGTTTCCAATAAGCTCCAGTAGTGTAAGTGCCTAGATATGTTATAACTAAACATGGAATTAAAGATGTTTTCGTGTTACGTCCACAGGCTGCGTTGACCGCTTACAATCAGGCGGACCATAGGCTTCCTTGGTATGAGAGATTTTGATGATACTTAGTAGATCCTAAATGGGTAAAAAACAAACTAAAGTATCCTTTTCCATCGCCTCAGCTATTTTTGTACTTACAATCAGTTCATCCGTTACTCTATCGCGATTTAAAGCAATAACGGAAACATTTACAAACTCTTCGCCTTATATTCTTTTTACGAAAAATAAGCAAAAATTATTAAATTTTACTTATCTCACTAAATATTATAGTGCATATGACTTAATTAATGTTACGTGTTCACATCATGTTATAAAAATAAAGATAAAGAAGTCATAATGAAAACTATTTGGTTATTAAATAATTCTCTGTAATGATGTAGGTATCAATCACACACAATACCGTCATTAAACAATCTTCAGAAATGCTATTTAACGTCAAATTGCATGTTATTATGTCTTTGACTACATTACACAATCAAATGTTATGTGACTACCATGACTGAATACTGATTGTTTTGTACCTACATCCTCGGTTTATGTCTAACCTGTAATTTTGAATCGGCAGAGTCACCCTGTGACCATGTGGACTGGTATAAATACCATTAATATTTAATCATACTTACATATTTCAATTTTTGTGACTAGACGTGTTCAGTATGAGTTTTAGCAATAAAGTTGTACTTGTCACTGGTGCTAGCTCAGGCATTGGAGAGGCAATAGCTTAAGCATTTGCTACAGAAGGTGCCAATGTAGTACTTGTTGGTAGAAACGAAGATAATTTGATAAAAGTGGCAAAACTCTCTGGACAAAAAGCTTTTGTAATTAAAGCAGATGTATCTAAAGACAATGAAGTGGCAACTGTTGTTAGAAAAACAATTGAAAAATATGGTAAACTAGATATTTTGGTAAACAATGCAGGAATTGTGAGGAAAGGGTCTATTTGTGATGGCCAACTATTAGCAGCGTACGATGAAATAATGAATACAAATCTGCGTGCCGTGTTTAACCTGACTAGTTTGGTTGCTCCTCATTTAATCAAAGCTAAAGGGAACATTGTTAATATTTCCAGTGTTGCTGCACTATCTACTCCACCAGTTCCAGAGTTCTTACCCTATTATGTATCTAAAGCCGCTTTGGATCACTTTATGCGCGGTGCTGCATTAGAGCTAGGACATTTTGGAGTTAGAGTAAACAGTGTCAATCCCGGACCAGTTAAAACAGACATTTTAGCAAATGGTGGTTTCGCAACTGAAGACCAATGGTCATGGGAGAACATAGCGAGTCGTCTTCTGCTCAGAAGAGTGGGAGAACCGGAAGAAATTGCAGATTTAGTTTTGTTTTTGGCGAGCGATAAAAGCAAAAGTATAACGGGTTCTGTGTTTTTATCCGACAATGGAGCTTTACTAAAATTCTGAAACTTTATTTATGACTATAGTCTTTATTTATGCTTGATACATTTTTAAATACCATATTCCATATTAATTAGTAGACACCTAGATTTCGACTTATCTAACTAAGTATTTTGCTCTGCTTATAGGATTCCCATTTGCTGGGCGAACATAGAGAAAATTGTTATAGGTCAACTAGTTCAAACTTCACTGTAATTGGTTTCCATTTGACATAAGAAAAAAAAAACCGGCAAAGTGCGAGTCTGGCTCGGGCAGCGAAGGTTCCGCACAAACTTATTATTTGTAGTTCTTCCATCATGAAATGAGGTCTCAAAGATTTATTTTTTTGATTTTTTCCTATATTTGTGATTTAACATGTTGCTTCTTGTCAAATTTCATGATTCTAGATCAACGGCAAGTACCCTATAGGTTTTGATTTATTTGTGTCACAATATCTGACAAAAGTGACCTTATTTTGGGCATATCTTTTTATTGCACTGACTTAGAAGCTTATTTTTTTTACAAATCCAAGTGACCGTAGATTTTAGTATTTGTTATTAATTTCAAATTGATACCTCCACGCGTTCTGAAGTAAAAGCGTCTTGAAAGAGAGAGACAAACTTTTTTCAAATGTGTTATAATTACAAATTAACGAATTTCAGTTTTTTTCCTATATTTGTGATGTAGGGCCTTGCTTCGTGTCAAATTCCATGACAACCGGAAGTTCCTCATAGGTTTTGATTTCTGATTTCGGTCGTATTTTTTATTGTTTTGACTTAGAAACTTTTTTACAGCTTCAAAGGATCGTAGACCTTAGCATTTGATATTAATATCAACTTGATACGCGTTTGGAGAGAAAAGGTGTTGACAGACAGACGGACAACAGAGTAATCCTATAAGAGTTCCTTTTTTCCTTTTGAGGTACGGAACACTAAAAATGAATTAAACATTTAGCAGCCTTTTACACAGCATTTTACACAAAGCAGCCCTATATGAAGCTCAAGGTTGGCGAGTCGCTAATGACCGGTATTATAAAATTGTGTCATAGTTGTTAGTAATGAAGTTAATGTTTCCACTATAAGTGTTCGCCATACGGGTTTGAGGTAACATATTAAACTTGCATTAGATTATTCATAACATAACGTTAACCCACTAATTCTGAACATTATTCTATTCACCACACATCATAATAGATGCGCAAATTGAGCTAAGACGGATAAGTCTTTTGTCTAGGCGGATAACCGTGTGAACAATAAACCATAGGGCATTATTATATCTATCTCATTGTGGTGGAATCTTGCCCCTGACCGAGACCGACCCATATATTCAAACCATTATGTGATCTTAAATAAAGCTCTGATGGGATATACGGATAAACATTTTGATGAATGTAGCATGCTTACTTGCTGGTGCTCCGTGGTCGCGATTTTTCACTTAAAAACTCAATTCCCTGCGGAGCCCTGCCCAATCCTGACTAACTTCTTTTATTATTATATTATATTATTATTTATTTATTACTATATTATTTTGTCCTAGGTCTTTTAATTTATCGCTTATTACTTTGACGCTGGCGATTTATGAAATATGGGACATAATATATATAAAGCCTTCTAAGACCAGATGCACTGCTATTATATATAGTAGGTGTGTATAAAGCCATTGGTTAACCTATTCTGGGGATAAAAATACTGAATATATAGGTACATGCATTGAGTCGAGTCTGAAAAATAAATCATTTTTTTTAATATGAACAATTTCTTTTACGCACCTTAACCAACCCAAGGATGTGGAGATAACTACCATACATTAAGAAGTGCAAACGTACTTACTCAAATAATAAAGTGATGAATGAAAGAGGGCAAATTAAATAAGGATTAATTTTAAATATTAGTTTTACAAATTATACATAATATATATGAACCAGGACTGCTTAAGTGGCAAATCAGTTATTTTATTCGTTAGCAGCATATTTTGCATGACCATAAGTTATTGTAGTTAGACACACTGGTTCGCTAAACTCAGCAGCAGTACGTCACTAAAGCATTCGACAATTAAGATTCCTTAGCTCATTGTAATTACACCTATGCGGGTTTCTTAATGAAGTTAAAGGGAATTAATTATTTTAGGGAGCATGAATTAATCCTGGCCGGTCTTTACTTATGATAGCATAATGCCGACCTTAACTTCATTGTTGTCCGCCATTTTGTCTTCTAATCAACACAAAATGGACGGGTAGTAAACAAAGTGTTAATTTAATATCTATTGATTTAAAGTTCACAAACTTAGAAAGGAGCAATACACAGATTTGACTTATGGTCTGCATGGAAGAATTAGAATGCAATAAATTAAATAAAGAATTTGCGTTGCGTTTTTGCATTTTGGCCACGTACTTTTAAAAAGGATGTGGTGTGAAGAAAAAGATGTCGATTTTACCTTTGAACTCTACAATTCATTTCAAACTTAATTTTATTAAGTCCTTACCAAACAAACCATTTATAAGTCTTAAACCAAATACGTAAATCAAATTTAAATTCGACTCGTTATCAGCTATCATTGTGCGTGTTTACGAGACCTTTGTTCTCTATATAAAAATATAAGGTTGAATCCACATTGAGATGTTTATACGAATTTATTACAAGCCAACGCCATAGTATAAAAACAATATACAAACGACTTCGTTCTGTAGTTATCCGGTGGTCTTAAATTTTTATTTTGGCTTAGCGGTCACTTTAAGTTTAAATGAAATATTCTGCTCAAGTCTGTACAATGTTGCTCTCTTGCATTTAAATATGGGATAGTTTGACTATAAAATTAATTTACTAAAAAAAGTAATAATTTTACCCATAACATTGGTACAATGGAATGGTTTGACAAAAATCTATTCCTTTGTATCAATTTTACGTGTAATATTTTTGTTTTCTGTTATTATTTTATAACGAAAAAATATGCATTTGAGGCTAAACTTCAGTTTTTGAAACATGAAATTGTTTGTTTTGAATTAACTGTTATTGATGGTATAATTTGGTTTAAAAGGGTTCTCTTCTATAGTCTGTATATGAATTAGTTTGCCAAAAATAAATACACTCTTGGCGGTACTTATATGGTAGCAGAGGACAATTAAAAAAGGGGGGTTGGCCTGTGTCGGAGTTACCACCGCTTAACTTTAGATATTGGTAAATTAGATACAGCAAACGCCGCAATTAAATGTATGTTATTAATTCTGACTAGACTACATACATACAGCTGGATACTGTTTTGACTTTTTCAACAAAGATCTGGAATCTATTTATAACTGATCTAAAATATATGGTCTCTCCCTGAACCCTAGAAAAAAAAAAGTTATCTTAGTAGGAAAACAGAGCACTCTTCAAAAAAGTTGACCAAAATTGACCACCATTAAAATTTTATGGAGTGCAACTGAGTTGTTGCCATAAAGTAAAAAAATGTAGGGCTTATTAAATCAAATGACCTTTCTTGAAAACATCATGTCACTGAAGTCAGAAAAAAATATTTTCGACGACGCATTCCTTAAAAATAATGCAGCACTTTTTGCCACAATCAGTTAAGGTTACGTAAGTCAACTCTCTTCTGCTTCCCATAATTGACTAATCAGATGTATGCTATTCTGATATAACTAGAGAGCTACTTAACAAACTCGATCGTCTTCTCAACTTATGCATTAGTTATATTTAAGGCTTGCGTAAATATAATCATGTCTCCCAGAATTGTACACAGTTAAAGTGTCTCAAATCTCAATAACCGTTTTCGCCCAAACGCACATTTTCTCGGATGCCTCTATAAATATATAGATATAGATATCCCTAATAATTTTAGGAAAGGAAGGAACAAAATAATTGTCATGTCGCTACTTTTTGTAAAAAGTATTTTACAATGTTTTGTAATTGTTTGAGTCCAAAGATTTCATCAAATATACGCCAAAATACAATTGTTATGAATACTAATCTTTTACATATATAATTCTATTGTACGTGTTTACGTCACTGTACTCCTCCTAAACGGCTGGATCGATTTGATTATTTTTTTTTGTATGCGTTTGGGTGGCGCCCTGGATGGTTAAAATTCACAAATCAGCCCGGCAGATGGCGCTGCAGTCGGATGCAGTTCAACATCTGCTCGCTCAGCAAGTGTCATATAAATTAATAACATCTAAAACCAAAACTAGTCGCATTGTGTTAGGAATTATGCACAATAACTCTTTATTGATAGTGGAAAAACTTCTAAGTATTAAGTCAAGTAGTAAGTTTATTTATAAAATAATGATAATTGCCGTTATGGCTGCTTCCTTAGCTTGTTATCGCCGCTCCATTAAGGTTAATGTTATTAAAATGAGTTTTCTGACTTGTTCATCCTTGGTCAGTGTCAAGTTGACAACCGGTGCATTCAGACCACTTACTGATTACTATGAGTTTCACAGACAAAGTTGTGATAGTAGTCGGTGGTACGGGCGGTATTGGGTCTGCTATAGCCGTCCAGTTCGCGAAAGAGGGTGCCAACGTAGTCATTTCTGGAAGAAATGAGCAGAAACTGAAAGAAGTCACGGAAAAATGTAATAAATATGGCAAACTAGCTTTCGTAGTGGCCGCAGATCTGACCAAAGATGATGAAATTACTTCGATTGTGGATAAAACTATTGAGAAGTTCGGGAATATAGATGTTTTGGTGAACAGTGCAGGGATTTTAAAAAGAGGATCATCAATTGATGGTACTATCTTAGCAGCGTACGATGCGGTGATGAGAGTAAATCTCCGTGCTGCTGTGAAGATCACTACTGTAGCTGCTCCTCATCTCATCAAGACCAAGGGAAATATAATATTTATATCTAGTGTTTATTCTAAAGCTACGCCGTCTATGCCCGAGTTCATACCGGTCAGCGTATCAAAAGCTGGGCTGGACCACTTCATGCGCTGCGTTGCTTTGGAGTTAGCACCACAAGGAGTAAGAGTCAACAATGTCAATCCTGGACCAGTAAACACTGATATTCTTGAAAATAGCAACTATGAAAACATGTCTTGGAGTAGCTTCAAGACTCCCCTTGGGAGAATATCAGATCCCGAAGAAGTAGCTGACATAGTTCTCTTTTTGGCTAGCGATAAGGCTAGGAGCATAACTGGTTCTGTTTACGCTGTAGACAACGGCATGCTTTTGAAACATTAAAATACTGTGATTTTACATAATAATGTCATTTGCTTTGATACAGTTCCTGCTTACTAGAGTTATTTTTAGCACTTATTAGCAAACATTAATATATTTTATAATGTATTACTATATCATACTATAAAAATATATTAATATAAATATATACTATGCTATATAAATGTAATCAAGTAAATGATTAAATTGGTGACATTTCAAACAACTTTGCTCTTATTTTGGAACCAGTGTAACAGGTTGGTTTTTTAAAATGTTATAGACTAACATATGCAAATTACGAATTTAAATAGAAAAATAATATAATTAGCATATTCCTATTCACCTTTATTACATGCTCTACAAGAGCTCTCTTAATGCCAATAAACAACAAAACAACTAACATTATTTGATATTGTCTATTTAATTTATTTACCTGTTTTAACCAATTCCTTTTTTTTAGTAAGGTAACTATGCTCCAATAGTACATTATGTATAAGGGGAGTAAGTAGAAAATAACTAACGAGAGGCTATTTAGAAGCCTATTTCCGAAGGCCTATGGCTTTTCGAGGTTGTAATTTTTGTACCGCTCGTGTTACACACAATGTTTTTTGTCACATTTGCGAGTAAATAAATAAAAATATAAGGTGAATAAATAAATTAACTGATAGAAGCAGATAAGACAATGCCACCGCCAGATATCTAAATAATTTATGATTAAAAAAGTTTTGTTTGAAGTTAAACCTTTTCTGACAATTGTTCGCTTGTATTTACAACAACGATACAGCTTTTTTACATACTTGATAGAAAAGCCGCGTCATTACCGCCCGTAGGTTCTATGATCGCGCGCTTTGCTTAGAGAAAATAAAATTTTCAAAGAAAAAGCCCGTGATTGAATTGATTAATGAAAATTAAGGTCTTAGCACCCACTTTATCTGCAAATGCATTTTTTTAGTTAAGTATGAAGTAAGTAGGTACTTAAGCCCAGATATAGAGAAATGAGGAGTTTGTGTTTTCTGTGAAAATTTCAACTGTCTAACCATCATTTTTTATGTGTGTGTATGTTCATGAGATACAGCGTGGTGACAGACGGACGGATAGACGGACGGACGGATGGACGGACGGACAGCGAAGTCTTAGTAATAGGGTTCCGCTAATTACCCTTCGGGTACGGAACCCTAAAAATGCCACAGGTTAATTTTGTCTCTTTTTAAGGGATGGTCAATTCTGTTAGACTATTGCACAGACCATAGGATAGATTGCAGAACTCGCAGTCTATAAAGGGTATTAAATAAAATTAAAAAAAAAAACAATAATTAAAGTATGTAACGAATATACATTTATATGATGTACATGTTACATACTTTTATTATTAATGCAGATAAAAAGAGACTGTGTACCTATATATACCTTGAGTTCTGCGATAGCTGTCAAAATAACTGGCCTAGTGCTGGGACGATGTCGATAATAGATCATTAATACCGATTATTGTAACTATTTTTAATTGAAAAATAAAAAAAACCTTTTTTTCCCTATCCATCTTTCGCCTTTTCTCCATTCCGTTCTCAATTAACTTATTCAGCAACCTTTCCGGCTGAAGTTGATTTTTATCCATTACCCGGCAGTCGGTAAGGCCTGGCAAAAGACATATTGGCGGGAGTTACACTAGGAAATTGCATTCTCAGGTCCTGTTTGTGGAAATAGTTTGACTGTGACGCGCTCGTTGGGAAAAGATATTCTTAACGGTCTGAAAACTCCTTCCCGTAAGAGAGGCATGTACCTACCCTTGGTATGAAATATACAACATCTGACCCAATATTGAACTGGTGTTATATATAATACTGCGATTAAGAGTAGAGTTTACGTGACGTGGAACCGTATAAAAATAATTTTTATGGAAAGTTTCCACTACCGTACAATATCTAGCTGCTACCTTTTCGGTAAGTTGAAGTACATAATAATGTTTTCTAAAAATACTTGTTTAATACCAATGAAGGGATAAAAAATCATCGTACCGGTAACTATGATGATTAAACATACATAAAGATCATAAAGAAATATATCTTAAAGAAATTATCTTATCTTAACTTTGCTATACCTCGCCACTAGAGTGCGATGCAGCACATAAAACAGAACGACGGCTGCCAGGCTAGCTAGTCAATTATAAATAAGCTCTGTAACTTATGTTGATTTAACTTAGAGTCCTGTATACATAATGCTAAATTGCCTAAATTAAGCTAATTTTCACAAAAGGCCAAAGCACAAAATACGTAATAGTTATTTAGGGAACTCAATTTTTACAATTCGTCAAGTTTTATAAAAACAAATCTCTCAATAACAAAATAACATATTGAAGACTGTTTCGACAGCTCAAGGGCTCAAGGGCCCCTAACATTTCGTCCGACATTTTACAAACCCCAAATTTTATTTTATTTCCTACAATTGAATTGATTCGAAGGTGAGTTTGTTTTACAAGGGTCAGGATTGTCCGATTGCGCCCTTCACCCTTCACGTCCTTTATTGATACTTGATTTTTTGATAGAATTATGTTTATTTTATTTCAAATAATAAATCCGGACAATAATGTTAAACATTTCATTTTAGTTAGTAAGCAGTAAGATTTATGTATTTGAATAATTGTAGAATAGCTACCTACGATCTTCTGGTTTATAATGACACTAGCTTTTACCCTCGGTTTCACCCGCCCTAAATTATTGGTGTAGAATTTCAACGGCAACTCCTCAATTTTAGAAAAAAAAAACCGATGCACACTGGACGTTTTCAAGTAGCCTATGCCCTTCCCCGACATTAAAACTACCTCTATGCCAATTTTCATCATGATCGGTACAGCGGTTTATGCGTGAAGAGGTAAAGAAGGAAGGAAAAAGAGGTTGTCCTGTCCGAAAAAGCAGCGCCACATTAAATATGATATTACAAATTTAACTTTTCACATAATAACTTCTAACGAATCTGAGGTTTATTCATGATTTTAAAATATCTCACTATTTACTAAAGTCTCTATGTTTAAATTATTTAATTCTTCGTTTTCTGCCAAATCTTCTATGGAAGTATTGGCAGGAAGCCTTTCTTTAAATTCTTTTGATCTTAATCTAGCCCTTTCGATGTTTTTTTACGTTCTATGTAATGTTTCGTTTCCAAGCCACTTTCACAATGATTGAAGTTGTGGAATATAATAATTATAGAGTCGCATTCAATGCAGCAAATGTTGAAATAATTGTCGTTTATTCAATCTTTGCTGTTTAGGAGAAGATCAGTGACACACCGACTGCAGTGCCATCTACCGAATCCAATTGTGTTTTCAAACCTTGGAGGGACCCACTAGAACGTACACAAAAATATCATTATAGTCGTCCTTGCTGTTTAGGAGAAGATCAGTGACACACCGACTGCAGTGCCATCTACCGAATCCAATTGTGTTTTCAAACCTTGAAGGGACCCATTCGAACGTACACAAAAATATCATTAAAGTCGTTACTGCTGTTTAGGAGAAGATCAGTGACACACCGACTGCAGTGCCATCTACCGAATCCAATTGTGTTTTCAAACCTTGGAGGGACCCACTAGAACGTACACAAAAATATCATTATAGTCGTCCTTGCTGTTTAGGAGAAGATCAGTGACACACCGACTGCAGTGCCATCTACCGAATCCAATTGTGTTTTCAAACCTTGAAGGGACCCATTCGAACGTACACAAAAATATCATTAAAGTCGTTACTGCTGTTTAGGAGAAGATCAGTGACACACCGACTGCAGTGCCATCTACCGAATCCAATTGCGTTTTCAAACCTTGGAGGGACCCACTAGAACGTACACAAAAATATCATTATAGTCGTCCTTGCTGTTTAGGAGAAGATCAGTGACACACCGACTGCAGTGCCATCTACCGAATCCAATTGTGTTTTCAAACCTTGAAGGGACCCATTCGAACGTACACAAAAATATCATTAAAGTCGTTACTGCTGTTTAGGAGAAAATCAGTGACACACCGACTGCAGTGCCATCTACCGAATCCAATTGTGTTTTCAAACCTTGGAGGGACCCACTCGAACGTACACAAAAATATCAATATAGTCGTCCTTGCTGTTTAGGAGAAGATCAGTGACACACCGACTGCAGCGTAATCTACCGAATCCAATTGTGTTTTCAAACCTTGGAGGGACCCACTCGAACGTACACAAAAATATCATTAAAGTCGTCCCTGGTGTTTAGGAGAAGATCAGTGACACACCGACTGCAGCGCCATCTACCGGGTCCAATTGTGAATCCAAACCTTGCAGGGATCTATTTTTATTTATTTAAACACTTTAACAACTTTGCATGGATAGATTATTAATTAAACGAAGCAATAATTTATTTATAATATAGTTTAACAACAAAAAGGGTTTTAGATATCTTTACATTAGATTTTAATGGTAACTATAGGTAACTTCAGTTACGTAAAAAGTTACTTGTGAGTTTCTTTCCGGCACTTTCTTCCATTGAAAAACAATATGATGACCAGGGAGAAGCAAAATAATTACATTTGGTAATTGTAAGAGCTCTTTACAAAATCTATCTATATTTAGATACGTTGCTATAGATATATAACTAACTTTGAATATTTTACGAGTTTTTTTTTCAAATCCCTCTCGGAAATGAGATGCGTCGCATTTCCCCGATGCTCGTAAAGTATCCGCGACATCGCCCGCGCTGCCCTGAGCACATACAATATTGTTTCTTTGAATTATAAACTAGTCATCCATTTGCGGAACAGTATTTCAGAGTTATGTGGTTTTTAGTTAAAACATTTCTTTATAAGGATGGTCCCTGCGACTTTAAATATATTAATTTGTTTATAAAACCAATATCATTTAAATTTGGTAAATATATATTTATATTTTAACTCAAATAATCGTTAAATTGTAAATTAATGGCTGTCGATAATGAAATTATAGAAAATTCCGTCTGTGCATTAATCACGCGAAAACTACTCGACTGTTTTTGATGCAACTTGACATCATAGTGATAGCTTTCATCGTTAGTCAACATTCATCGTTAGTCAACATTCATCGTTAGTCAACATTCATCGTTAGTCAACATTCAGGTCATTTTTATTCCGAAAAATTAAAGCTTCACACAAAAAACTAAATTATTAATAATTAATAAGTATTAGCTAATCACAACTGATTATAAGCTAACTAATGTTAATATTTTTTAGCTAATTATTATTAAAACTTACTAAACTTAAATAAACAATTTATGAAGTTGTATAAAACATACATATCTTACTCGCAGATACAGTTTGGTTAAAAACACGAGACTTTAGTTCCCGTCTCGACACAGCGCGTACATTTTTGATGAGGAATCTTTTGATATAACCCCTGACATCCCCCCAAAGCTCCAATAATACCCGATACACACAGCCGTTCCGGTAAGAAAGCATGCTGAACATTGAAAAATGTTATTTTAATTTGTATTAAAAAAATGTCATCAGACTTACTCGTAAACAGTGTCATTACGTGCATTCAAAACGGGTGCTGAGACCTTAATTACTCCCACAGGTTTTTTCTTTGTTAATTTTACTTTCATACGTTCATAGATCTCATGGGCAATAATGACACACTTTCTCTCCGCGCTAAGCGAGCAAAGTTTTAAACAAACGCAAACTTAAACAAGTTTTAACATCACCCAAAACTTTTTCATCCATAAATCCTCTAGATTCCGCCAGATGGCGTTTTTTGCTAATTTTAGTTCTGTTCCCGCCATTTCAATTGTTTTTTTTTGGCGACTTCATTTATTTTTTCAACTTATATTTTTATTATTTACTCGCAAATGTGATGAAAATCATAAACACAGGTTAGTACAGAATTTGCAATCTAGAGTCAATAAAGATTCCTCATCAAAATAAAAATTGCCTTAGGCTTCTAAGTAGTTAGGCCCCTCATTAGTAATTTCACAATAAGTAATATACGTATACGCAATGTACTATTAATAGACAGAACTCGTATATTATTATTTTGTTAGATTTTTCCTTAAAATCATACTTTTCAAATATTTTATATTACAACTTTCTAAATATACTGATGAATTAATAGCTCATTCTACAAGTAGGTACGTTTAAGAGCAGTGTGTCAGATGTATATGCCGTAGTGAGCGAGCGGTTTGTATTGAAATTTTTGAATATGGCAACACTCGAGGATGCAGCTCTCGAGTGTATCCGAAAATTTTCGGCGTAATTATGTAGTCGAGAGCTTCCCGATTTTAGTCGAGCTAGTTAGTATTTTTCACTCCGCTGCTGTTGTTCATGTATTTCCACTATTTATTTAACTATAATATTAATAGGTTTTGTATTTATTTTTATTTACAGCTTTTTATTGTTATTTATTTTTCTAATTTTTATTTTACAAGCCCTTGCCTATTTTATTATAAGTTTTATTTCTGTACTTGCCTTTTAAAGCTCTTTATTTAATACTGAACTCGAGATAATCGACTCTTAGGACGCCTCTCAAGCTAAAATCCATCAAGCCGTTTAGGTTACAGAGCGTTGCAAAGAAATATACATACATACATACACTCGAAAAACATAATCCTCCTGGCGCAGTCGGGTAAAAAGTAGGTTATTTCACATAATATCATAACTATTTATGTTACCGATATCAAGTCGTTGAAATACACAAACAAATATTCTTAGTTACAATTTCTTGTTACTTGTATATAACCACGTAACATGCAAAGCTATAGGGAGATTCCATAAAAACTGATGCAAGGTTTTGTTAGTCAGTCCGTTCATATCATCTCGCTACGGACCTCACCCGTCAGATTATGGGGTTTCTTTTTCTTTTTCACTTTATCCAGTAACAGTGTTTGTACTATCTGGTTAATCTTTTTGAGGTAGTTTGAAGTTTTTGTTTATAACAGGATGAGGCGGATTTTGTGAGGAATATTTAAAATTAAATTAGTAGTAGTTGGAAATTAATATTGAAGACAATAATATTGAAGTCTTACCCTTATCAACCTTTATTGCTCCCATTATTGTTACCTTGGCTTTGGGCCGTAGTCCATCATAAGGACAGAATTTAGGATTTTGGATTACAAATACGCCTTTTTGGCGTACGCTGGTTTCCTCAATGTCTTTGCCTTCACCAAAAAGTCAGTGGTGCAAAAAATCAATGTGCTTGAGAAATTATGATATTAAATGACTCATTGGCAATACAGGAATCGTTGGTATGAATAAAATATGGCGAATAGAGCTTACGAACAGAATAACATACAATAGAAATTTAAAGCTAAGTTAATTTCTTGGTCGCCGTAAAATTTTCATGAAAACTCCAAAAAGAAAAAAACTAATCTTTGAGTTAAGTATTATCTGCTGCAAAGTTGTGTATGAACATTGCTAAAAAAATAAACATTCATTGGGCCGAATTGAGAGCATCTTGTTTTTGAAATAGTTACCAAAATGACATTAATGACTTCGAAACACCTAACTGTAAATTAACAATTACAAGAGTGGTTATTATACATCAGTCTGAACGACAGCGCACGCAATCCTTTATTAATCAAACCGTGTGTAGGACACCTTAAATAGAAACAAATTGTCTGAGCTTTGTCATTGTTATTGTTTGTATACTATCTCAGTTTTTCGACTCTGTTCGTGATCTGAACATTTTTTTTTATATATCATATAAAAGGTAGCAGACAAGATTTTAGTCGACCTGGTGTCAAACGGTCTACGGTGACCTACGAATGCTTGCAACACCAGAGTCATTACTCACGTGGTGCAATTCCTTTAAAAATCTAATTACTCATTTCCTAATGAGCCTTACACTGGCCTGGGTACACTTTTTTGCCTATACAGTAGTCCATAAGGAAAACTCCGGCAGGGAGCTCATTCCACAACTTGAGAGATTCTAAGGTGCCACGAAGCACTCGTGATCTCAATGCTCTTGGAGACGGTAAGGGGTGTGTTCTGGAAATGTGGGACTACTTAGCGGTGCGCAGAATTTAGTGATCCCAGTTCTCCATATCTAAACAAGAGAATTTTAAACACACAATAAGCGTCTCCGGCACTGTAATCTGCAAAGTAATTTATATAGTTGATGGACAACATAAATAATTAATATGCAGTAAAAACATCGTAGAACACAGAACTGAACCTTGCGGAACACTAGCATTACTTTCCATTCTATTAAATTGTAGAGGCAACTTCGAAGACCCTGGAACTAGACCCGATCAAATGACTTACTAACTTTCGTGATGTCTTGGCTACATTCCAATGCCTCTCCCTGACTCTTAATGGCAAGATAAGAGTGAAGTAAGTGCCAGTGAATAAAATACACTAGGAGGTCTCATTGGTGAAAGATTCCTCGTGGAAATCCATATTACCGCTTACCATCAGGCGGACCGTGTGCTTGTTTGCCACCTTAGTGGTATAAAAAAATAAATAAATAGTGATCCCTAACAAAATCGTGTTTTTACGCTCCATCACTTTTAGGGCCATTGGCCTGTTATTCGATGTTTTTTTTCTTTCTAAACATTTTTCCGCTGAACTCCATAATATAAGTGTAGAAAATAAAAAGAACAATATTTATATTATTTTCGTATTTTTAAATATTGTTATTTTTATTTTCTACACTTATATTATGGAGTTCAGCGGATTATATGAAATGCCAGGTATATTTGAAAAGTGTACAAAGATCTGAAAACAACAAAAAATACGCCTACAGGCTTTAAAATCAATATGGTCGTAGTAAGTATATGCGATGGAAAGTAAAAATGTGAAAATCACAACTATTATTTAATTCGAAGGTGTGGTGCGAGTGTGCGAGTGTGCGACCGGAGTCCACGTGTCGGAGATGTTATCTGGTCGCGTGGGGCGATATTTAATTTTCCTAATAGATTTAAATGTAGGAATTTTGTCATTAGTTCATTGGTTGAAATAATATTTGTAAAGTGGCTATTAGCTAGTCGTACTGAGGTGCTGTGCTGGGAGCTCAGCGTAGTTTGTCCTTCGGTGACTATGTGCTAAGTTAAGCAACGTCGGACAATCATACGATGGTGATCGGCAAGAAGGACATTTTTATGAGCTCCTCAGTTCTTCGGAGGAATCTTTAAATTGTTGGTCATGGCAGTTTTCATATGTTAGCAGTTGTTAAGCTAAGTCAGAAGCCTTATAGGTGGATCGAAAATTTTGTCAGTCAAGTGGCCACAACTTCGACAAAATCTGTAAATTCGCACTGGGCCAGCGCGGTGGAGGTCCACCCTTTTCTAAGCAGAGTCCTTTGTACCTGTACTAAGGACAAATGAAGGCTATTTTATGATAATGCAATATCTATTGAAACGTTAATTTTGCAAGTAGTAACTATTGGAGGTATAACCTGCGAAATAGACACTACATTTGAGACTTTACTTTAATTATAGTAGAGGAGTATGTGTTCTTGCATTATTCTGAAATATCAAGTGTGACCATGATGCAAATTAAAATACTTCATAAGTCATAGAATTAGATTCTGCTTTTAGTGCAGAGTTGGCGTACTAGGCAAAATCAACTTCGCAAGAAAGCTAATTTATACATATAGGAAAGTTAAGCTGGACGCTCCTATATAGGCAGCATTTATTAGGAAGTGATATCGCGGGCTTTCCGAAATAGTTTTAGGCCTTTATGTGAATAGTAAGTTATGGAAAAACGCTAAAATGATTGCACTAAGTTGAGTAAGTGTATGTTAGTAAATAAAAACTAAGACGCTTAAAAATTTTATTACAGCGGTTTTCTTTCAAGAGGGAATTTTCACAAATACTGTTGTGTTTCATTAAAAATATGTTTTGGCTCCAAATTCTATGATGGCTAAAAATTTATACTTAGGATCGCTTGCTTCTTTGCTTGATTAATTGTAAGCTGTGCCTTTGCTTTTAGCTCACTGTTCGAGATTTTAATTTAATAATTCTAAAGCACTTATTTTTTTGAATATGATTTTGGATGACTGTCTTGCAATAAACTTATTTTTTTATGCAAACGATTTTTATATTTATTCGTCCTATTTAAAAAAAAATACCGGAATAAAAAAGTTTGCATTGTTAGAGAGAAGGATAAACATTTGCTTTAAATGTTTTGTCTGTTTGAGCTTTGTAATAATTACAGATATCTCAAATTATTCCGTAAGCATGGCTACCGTGCATAACTAGACAGTTCTAAGCAACCAAAGTTACCAACCGAAGCAGTACCCTATATTTGCTTATCAAGTTACTGACCCATATTGACTCAGCCGATTTACCTCGCTAGTCGGTTAGTTTCGCAGTTATTAGCGTGCAAATGTGCAAATATAATGGTCTAATTGATGTTTGCAGAGGTTGAGGTCTGTCATGTGGGCGGAGGTATAAGAGTAGAGGTCTTGCGAACTGTAACTGGATAACAAACTTGAATGTTCATGTTTATATTGAAAATCCATTTAGTTATATTAATAATATGTAAACTAGATATGCTCCAAGGTTTCAACAGCCTATATCAATCGGGAAAGGTGTAGTTTGTAGGTGAAGATTTCCAACCAATCCTTTCAGCCTTTCTTGAGTTATAAAGTCACTAACAAATATCTTCATTTTTATGATAGTAAAATTTATTAGTAGGTTTTTTCGTATTCTTTTCATTGAAGATTGTCCTTTGAGCGGTATCGAAACTCGAATGGTTATAATACGTTTTGACTAATGAAAAAGTTACCCTTTTTAAAGGTGTTTCAAATTTTCAGTTATTTTATAATGCCAATTTTAATTCAACTAATTAGAGACGCATATATATATTCTACTGGTACAAAAAGTGTTAAGATTTGTCATCAAAATCGCGTAACCTCATTCTTGCGGCGGCGCAGAAAAGGGAGCTTATTTGGAACAATCTCGAGTACGCCAGACTATGGAATTCGAGAGAAAAAGGTATGCAAGTAGTTCTTACCGCTCGAGACCCGTAAAAGTACTTGCTTTTACTCCCGATTTATCGAGTCCGATGTATTCGAGACTGTTACTAACACGTGCGAAGTGTGATATGGAGTAACTAGTTAGAAATAGGTACTCAAATCCCTTCGAATAAAAATGAGTCAGCCTTTTGTATTACCGCGATGTTTAGACTTGCTGTCACTATGACATGCTTGACATTTTATATCATTAGCTTAAGCCTATTATCATTCAGTGATCTTGAGATACACCAGAATGTATGTTGTAGAAATGGCGGTTTGTACAGACAATGTTTGAAACATAGGACATGTACCGATCTATTTCCTTTGAATATTTTTGCTAGCGTGTCACAAGAGACTTACGACATCAACGCAGTACCTATACTTATCCATTTAATTTTCTGCCCACCTATCAGACCATAATGTCCTCAACAATTTCAATAACCTTATAACTTAGATAAGCATAACAATAAGCTTTTAGTGTAATTAAAGCTTAGCTAATCGCCGTTGTCAACAAAATATAAATCGGACCACAGCACACGATCCGCGGCGGGCGTATCGCGATCATTAAAAATAACGGGCCGAGGACGGACGGCCACGTATTTCGATGGATACGCCCAAATTTCCATCAAACATATGATGTGGTTTAAGAAATAAGCGTCAGCAGTGGAAACTGTTGCTGATGGATGCGCCTAACAAACGGAATTACGCTAAGGTTAAGGTTAGCTAAAAGGATTTAAACGGCGTTAGCAAGAATATTTTAATGGTGTTAAATGCAAGTATTGCTTGATACAATTGTAGTTATATGGATACAGAGTTTGCTTAGAAATTTGCCACTAGCTTGTTGTATTTTTATAAAACAGCATAATTTATTCTAGTTTTTTTACCATAGAATTATATCATTATGAACTGATATGTGCCATATTTATTGACAACAATTATAATAAAATAATAATAATAATATCTATGACCTTCTCGATGTCTTATTTATCAAGATGTAAATTAGTAATTTTGGTCACCTGTCATCAGTGTCGACTAATCAATCATGAGAAGAATAAAGTGTTACAGTCATTTGATTTTCTTTAAACACTATTTAAATAAAAAAAACCCTTGTATCTTAAAAGTTCAATCCTATCTAAAGCATGCATAACAGAGCTTTAAATCTTCAACGCTTACTCTTACCGTTCTCTCCTATGACTCAAGCCAGACCTCGTCATAACCGCGCCCAGTATTTCGTATAGACTAACACGATATGCAAATATGGGGCATAAAGGTAATATTTCGTGATAACGCGAGCGGTAATTAATAAAATATGTCCTCTCCACAGTTATTAGTTGGGCGCAGCTCGACGTATTTGACGTGATTGCTTTGCAAGCTTGATTTATGCCCGGTCGTGTTTATTGTTAGCTCTATGTGTATTTGTTTTACATATTATATGTTAACCTAATTCTTACTGCGATTAACAAACGAAAATTGTTTTATGACTTCATACAAATGTGTTTATACAAGTCTGATCTTCTTTATAGTAAAACTGTTGACTTTCTTCTTCCCTTCTGCAATGATTCACTGAAGATAGCTGAAGATGAGGAGGATTTTCAATGACGTCTTTGTAGTCAATTTTACTTCATCAACGGCCATTAGTTCTGTAACATATGATATTCCACTGCAACTTTAGACTGCAGATGCATATTGCTCTCTCTCTTATTTTAGTTTTTTGGCGTATCCTCATTTAGAACCATTATCCATCAAAGATAGAGACCCCAGCATAGCTTTCTGTTTAGCACATATAGCACGCTGTACTGCCTCAAACTATTATAATAAGCTAACTAGGTATTCTTGTACTGTGGTTGTGGAGTTTTATTAATTTAAAAAAAAAAAATTTTTTAGAAAAATACGTAATTTTGGTGTTACAAAAATGTTGGTAACGTGAGAAACCATTATACTTATTTGTACCTACCGGGTTCAAACGTTCGCCCCTCAAAACGCTAGGCTGACGCTGAATTAGACCACTAGGACAAGATATATTATTATCCGTATTTTATATTATTTATTGGTCGTAACAATACACACTAATTGCACTCTTAAAATAAGAATTTAAAATTTTAATAGTGAAAGTAATATTTTGAAATAAGTATATATATATATCATCATATCATATGATTCAGGGAGTCCTAAACGAAGGAAGAAAATTTCTATGTAGGTACTCATATATTTATTTATAATGTGTTTCTTAGTTCTATTAAGATTTGTTTAAGATTGTAAGATTGATGTACTAGGACTTCATAAGTCCCTAGTAGTTGGTTTCATCATCCTACTGATTTTATAAATGTGAAAGTTTGTATGTTTAGATGTTTGTTTGCTAATCACGCTTCAACCACTAAAGGAATCGGGATGAAAAATAAATCCTGGAATAGGACATAGGATACTTACTTATTATATAAAATTTCAATGTTCCCACGGGAATAACTAAAACTGAGCTTAAACGAACTATATCTATAGCTAATAGCGTAAGTATCAAACTTTATAAGTATAATTAAGGCGTTAATTAAAGAGTTCAACGCCGATAACCGAATTTAGTGCAGGCGGAGCCGCCGGAAAAATCTAGTGTCATATTATATCACAAAAAGTAGGCATCGGACAGAAAAAAAATCGAGGATAAATTCTCCACAGCTCCATAATTCTAATATTTACATCAATAGTAAGGAGAACGTTAAATGTTGTAACTCGGTGACTACATGTCGCATGGTTATTACTTACCCATGTAAGTATGTCGCCACAGAACTAAAGTGTGCTTCAGGGTAAAGTGATAGCTGACAACTTGCTCAATAAGTGAAGCGGGAACTTAAGAGTCAACAAAACCCTCAAACAGAGACGATGCGACTCGCCCTCATGCGACAGTCCAGGACTTCACTATCTGTCAACTCAAATATTGTACAATTACTTTGTTTAATATTGGTTTAATTTGGTTTTTAGTACCTATTTAAAGCTCTAGTTACATTCATACAGCCAGTCACTGGATGAGCGAACAAGTTTATTTCTCGGTTTTGGTCTAGGTTGCTGTCATATGAGAGCATTCGTTGAGCCAAGTCAAAAGGCTAATGGACAGTTTGAGTTGCCACTATGTTAAGCTCAAAACATATTAAGTAAGTAAATTTATAGATTTGAATATAAACGAGTAAAGTACAAATATATAACAAAGCAATATGTTCGTATTTGTGCCACATTCAGAGACGCGGAATGAATGGTAGCCATTAGAGAGTGTGTACACTGTATACTGTACAGTGACCGCGAGAGGTTTCTTTCAGTGCTCTCACTCGGACCACATCGCAGTCAATAGCGCATCATTACCTCAGAGGGATGCATGTGCTGCCTTTACGTTCGACAGTTACTTGACCATCTACTCGCATTCGAGTCTGGGTAAGACGTAGTGGTGGAATTTACGATCGTCTAATAGCCCAAAACTGTTTGTCCAACCTCTCGTGTGGACAGAGGTAAGTAGTTAGTTTGTAAGTGTAAGTGGGCTATCGCTTTCGTGGCGATGAATGCACTCTAAGAAGTCGGCTAACTTGGACATGGAGTGTAAATAATGCTGCTGGACGATGAATTTGTGATCAATCGAAAATTGGGAAAGTTTGGAGTTAGTTGAAGTATTGACTTAAGACGCAGTCTCCTTTGTTGGCCTGAATGCTGGCGTGTTTTTCCTTAAAATTTCTTTACTTTTCAGTAAACTTTTAATAATAGTAGGTGTGTTATTCGACATTTTACTATTGCTACAAAATACGTTACTGATATTTCAATAGTAGAGAAAATTTTAATTAAATAACATATGACTAGTAAGTAAGTACCTACATACTAGTATGCTAGTGTACTAGTAGACGTAGACAAGCTGTGAACGATCCAAAAGTAGGCGTTAGAGTCGGTCAATATTTGTAGAGAGAGATGAGAGTTGGACAGATGACCACTAGTATCTAAATATTTCTATTCGTGACCGCCACTTATATTGCGAGGAAGTATTTGTGTTACTTAAGAAAAGTAAAGCTTAAAGATTTTGTTGCTCTGTATTTTTAAATCAAAGAGTGTTGCTGTTTTATTAGTAACCGCGTGCCTAATACTATTTAATTTAAGTATATACATACATACATACACAAACAGATTAATAACTATTTACTGTAAGTGTACACATATCTACATACTAATACTATTTAATTTAAGTATATACATACATACATACACATACAAATTAATAACTATTTACTGTAAGTGTACACATATCTACATACTAATACTATTTAATTTAAGTATATACATACATACATACACATACAGATTAATAACTATTTACTGTAAGTGTACACATATCTACATACTAATACTATTTAATTTAAGTATATACATACATACATACACATACAGATTAATAACTATTTACTGTAAGTGTACACATATCTACATACTAATTACTATTTAATGTAAGTAGGTAGGTATATAATATGTACACATACACATTAATTACTATTTAGTATTTAAATACCGCAAAAATCCGGGAGATATCTAGTAACAAGTATATTGCAAAATTAATGCTGCGCCGAATATTTACAAAAAGAAACTTCTTGAGGTGGAGATCGAGTACTTTGATTCGAAATTCCGTTAGTTTACGACACGGTTTACGGTACATCTTAATTACACGTAGGCAAACTACCTTAAATATTATCCATTTTACAAAACTGAAAACTGTACTTATGTACGTATGTATGTACATATGTATGTATGTATAACGTCACGGTTTTTATTCCCCGAAGAGGTTAATAGGGGCTGGACTCACATCCACATATTAATGTGGCACACAGCCTCTTTTCACCAACCACTTTATCCTCTGTAACACGTGATAGGGGTGAGCTTATCGGGGCAACACTGCTTCTGATAGATAGACTAAGGTGGCTTTATATATTTCCCACAAGTCAATAAATACCAGCTTTATAGCAAAAAACGGTAATATGAAAGACCAAGGACTGATAATATAATTCCTTTGCCAATTCTAGACAAAAAATAAGTCAGAATTGAATTTGTTTTGTATATTATATAAGCTCCCTGCCAAGGTTTTCTCTAAGGAGTAGAGTATGTATGCGGTTTTTCAAGGAAGAAGTTATTAGATTTGTAATAGCTCGGCAACGCGAGAGTGATACCCAAGCGGCGTTCATAGGCTGCGGTCACTGCTTATAATCAGGCGGGCCGCAAGCTTGTTTGCCACCTTAGTAGTAGCAAAAATTGTATATTTTAACTATTTCCATAGTTTAATGTGGTTCAAAAAAAGTATTTCATAACTTCAAAAGTGTTTGTAAAATCCTAATTTGAATAAAAAAAATTGACTTTGACTTTGATTTAAGAGCATATGAAAAAAATTAATATGTTCTATGTAAAAATCTGTGTCAATTACACTTTTGTACAAAATATTTGTGCTGCAACTTCGTAAGGTTTGTATCGTTTGTGGTACGCATAACGAGAAAGGGTTAGCGAATATCACCCCCTATTCGACTGGGGTAATTATGCTATTGTAATTTTATTTATATTTTGCTAAGTTATCTCTGAGATATCTTACAATAAACTTTAAGATGGGGGAGTTTGGGAATTTTAAGTATTGTTTTATGTTAATACGGACGGTAGTCGTATGAGGGTAGATTGTAAAGAGTTAACGACCAAGTTTGATTTCATTTGCATTGTCCTCGTGAAGTAAGAGACGGGTTTAATTTTGTCTACTGCTGCATTGTTTTTAAAACTGATTTAAACTTGTGTAGATGACATTAAATGACATAAAAAAACAGCAACATTCGATAAGTGCGGATAATTTTTATATATATGATTCTATTGTACGTGTGTATGTCACTGTACTCCTCCTAAACGGCTGGACCGATTTGAATGATAAAAAATCGTATGCGTTTGGTTGGCGCCCTGGATGGTTTAGATTCACAAATCAGCAGATGGCGCAGGTCTCATGCAGGACAACATCTGCCCGGTCAGCTAGTTAAATATAATAACTTATGTTATTTTGGTTAAGACCATTTTATGTTTTTACTATTAGGTAATGAAGTAATAATGATAAATAATTTATTTGCGTATATTTTTACATCTAATAAAGTTTCAGTTCATCAACAGCTTCTGCCATGTCACGGTCGAATTGTGCACACAAGAACAAAATGTCCACATTGAAAAAGAACACATATTTAATGATATATGTACATATACATGATATAACTTTGTCGAACATTCGTCTGTCATAGACTATTTTTTCAAATGTTATGATGTGCTATACGCATGTTTTATTTAGTATTGTTCCTAATCTTACATGCAGATTCTAAACGTTATAAGAACTCTTTAGTTCATTCACCTCTACAGATATCTGAAAGCCAACAAAACGAAGAAACAATAAAAGCCAGTTCCCTTGTGCCCCGAGTGCTTTTAATGGCGTCGTGTATCAATTCTCAAGTATTAACTGTTAAAAAAACTTTCTTGCGAAGAAGACGTTAGCACCATCTCAGCGTGAACTTTGTTCTGAGTTGTCATCGGTGTCTTTATTTAGTATTCATGTAAGTGTTCTTGCACACAAGTTCATTTAGACGTTGCGTTTATTTTAAAACACAATGTAAACTTTTGAACTAATATTTTTTAAAATAATTAATGAATGTAGTTATTTATATTTTAAACGGAAGTACTGACAACTAATAACTAAATAAATATAGATACTACGTTAATTTATTTGCATTGTATTAATATTTATTTTATTTATATATTTTGACTGACGACGCTTTTAATAATAATGCGAAATATTTTGTTTATTTTTATGTTTTTTAAATACATTTCCTAAAAATAATATATACAAAGAAAATTGTTACATTTATATGCAGTTATTATTTTTAAACTATTTTTGGGGTTTAATTACAGCAGTTAGTTTATTACTTTAGACTTTAAAACGTCTTCGTTAAATTTTTCTGCCAGTGGATGTACATATATATTTGCATTAATTTATGCAGTGGATTTTAGTGCGATGTTTAATATTGTCTTATTTATTTATGATAAGTTAAATACGTCACAGTTTGTGTACTTTTTTATGCTCCATATATACCGACTTTATCATTATTGGTTTAAAAACAAAATGATTGTCATAATTAATATACATATTTTACTGTCATAAAAGCAGTGAGCATAATCTACGAATGCAGCGATTTAAATAACATTTTGAGAATATTTAATAATGTGGAAAATGACGCCGCAGTCAGTGTCGTGCAATCGCACAGTGTAAAACAACTTAAGTATTTATGCTAATAAAATGATATTGTTTTCTTTGGAAAGTCCAATTAATTAGGAAGTATGACAGTCGCATTTTATTAATCCCACCAAGTCTGAAAGCCGTTGTTTTAGCTATTAATGTTCGAAAGTTGAGCTCTTTAAAAGACACAAGGTGCGCAACAATAAAATAACGGTTATTTATAGCTGTTAATTCACAATTTTAATGGGACGTTTTTCAACGAAGTTTTGTTATTTTTTATATTTTATTTGGTTGGTAAGTGAGAATTATGCGCCATTTTCTTATTTGAAAGTTGGCAGCGTCCGTGTAGTCTACGATTGTCGTAATGGAATTGCTTGTTTCTAAGTAATACTGAGAATGATCTTAAGTAAAAACATAATAAACGTAACAAGATATATAGGGCCCCCTAAAACAATTTTAAATAAAAAAAAAACTGTACAACTTTGAGTGCCTACCTGCCTATCACGTTATTTATAAGTTTTTATTGACTGAATATAAATAGTATACATATATTTTAATATTATTATAAGCTGTACCAGGTGTCTCTCTGCTCGAAAAAAATTGTTACCGATATAGCTCGACTAGTCAGCAAGCTAAAGTTGCAATGAGTAGGCCACTCGTCGAATCGATAACCGATGGGGATGAACAGATAGATCAGCAGATTGGAAAACACGGTGGGATGGCGTCCTACCACTAGTAGGGAGCATCGGGCGGAGGCGGTTCTAGACCGGCGGCAGTATCGAACGAATACATGGGGATTCCGTAGTGGACGCATGTGAAGTACGGACGCCTGTAGGCTGATGTAACTAAAATGTTGATAATTCTTAGTAAAAAAAAATGTTAGGATATTATGGGTTTAATGGGATGAATACGATGTTTGAATTAAGACCAATAATAAAATGTCAAATAACTAGTATAATATAAAAATATTTAATATATCAGACTTTATGTTCCTTTCTTCCTGCAAGTCAACACTTTTGAAGTGTGAATTTTGCTATGAAATGAATTCAGTGATAAGCATAATGCATTTAGCATTTATTTAATTTTTTGTATAATCTACTTAACAAATAAAAAAAGAAAATAAATACTAAATGCAGAATACGAATACTGCTCGATGCCAGTAAGTTCATATCATAATTGTATTAAACATAATTTTACAGTTATGTACCTACTGTCAAGATACAAATTTTAATAAAAAACAGGATTTTCGACTAGTGGCAAAAAAATCGATACCTTAATTTGGCAAGAAACGGAACTAGTTTTTTTTTTTTTTGTAAATTCAGAACCTTTATTGCTGGTATTTAGTAAGGGGTTAACCAGTGGCTGTTGTGAGGGACAGCTTCTTTCCACTAACCACTTTATATAACCACTTTGTGTAACCATCCCATGGTGTTGTAATCCCATCGCCACCACACTGCTTGTGAAATATATAGTTCCTGTATAACACAGTGTGTCTGAACTAAGGTGGCTTTCTATATGTCCCTTGAGTCGTAATACACCAGTTTTAGCGGAATAAGCGGTAAAATAAAAGACCTTGCTATCTATGTCTAACTGATGACTGAATATTTATATATATATATTCCTGACAATCTATTGGTAAGTAGGTCAGGATTGGACAGGCAAAGAGGTTCTACTCGATCCAAATTCGGTTCTCGGCACTGCTCATTTATGGAAAAAAAGCTGACTCACACTTACTTGACTTCAAGTAGCTTACGTCCTTCCCCAGGACTTAAACTATCCTCATGCCACATTTCATTTTAATAGGTAAAGCGGTTTAAGCGTGAAGAGGTAACAGACATACACACTTACTTTGACTACTTATAACATGAGTGCTTATTTGTTATGAAATAAAATGGCGGACGTTAAAATATTCTAAGCTTTCTTATGCATTAACCTAATTATTATACTTTGCAACAAGTATTAATTTGGCACAGATACTCGTGTGTCCAATAACATTATCTAATTAAGAGCCGGGGCGACACCAAAAATCCATCTGGAACTTGTCACTTAAGGGCACTCCTGATCCTTTCTCCGGCCGACCTACGTAGTGCTGCGGTACGAGAAGAACTACGAACGGATATGGAGACCTATTGTATTACAAAAAAGCAATACCTAGTTAATTTGGAGGTAAATTACTTAAATATGTAAGTTTAGGTTTTCACTCGGTATGCTTTTACATGATAATAATAATATTAATATTAATTGTTTCGACTGATGCTAAATAATAGCTAAATATTTTTTTTAAAATATTAAATTAATCTAGATTGGTAATTTTCTTTACGTTAAAAGTACCTAACAATTTATAAGAAGTTGTAAATTAGCTTTGTCAAGTAGATGTAGAGCGTTCCAGCCAAGCTTCATAAAATAATCTGTTCAGTTATATGAAAAATTCTATTCCATACTTTACGATCGACCTAGGCATATAGTAAAACGGCGAATTATACGATATGCCTGCGACGTATACCTACATACTGTACATGGAGATGATTGGGGCAATAATTATTTTTGGAGCGCCACGCTGGTCTTTATCGTGGCTGTATATTATAGTTTCCCTCATTGTACACTCTCTGGACATCCTTTAAAACCAGCAATTTTTCATTTTGTTTTCCCTGAAGTACAAATCCGCTATTAACAAACAATCATTGAACATACCTGTCCTCCTCCAAACCCTGATACATTTCGCAGCTCTGCGGTATCCAAGGTGCGTCGCCTACATTAGCGTTTCGTCATCGCTCCGCGCGCCCTCTGTCGTACTTGTGATAGAACAGTAACGGCCGGAGAGATTTCCCAAACGTACCCTCGACCTACGAATTTGGATAAACTTATCAAATTTTCAAAACTGCGTAACGCATTATGGGGAGCATCCTGTACACAGTGTATAGCCGTTTCGCACCTCAACGCTGTTAGCGCCTTAATTAGTTATCGTGATTATTACGTTGCGTACGTGTTCTCAGAAATATGAGTATTGTAATGTCTGAGTCTATTGTACGAACTTTCTGACTTTTGGCGCTCATATTGTTGTTTGTTTTTATTTTATTAGTCTCAGAAAACAATGTTTACAAATACTTTTACCGCCTTTCTAATTATCAGTGCAACACGTCAGTAATAAGTTGTCTTATGAAATCTCTGTGGTTTTCTTTTTTGTCCATTTGTGTCGAATCTTTTAAGTAAATTCTACCCAAATTACTGCAATTCGGCAGTAAATTGATGTGCTTTTTTTTTAGTTAGTGCCATAGTGCAGTAGCTGTCCGTCTGCCTCGAATGTTTGAAGGCTTTAACGGTACTATAAAAAAACGGTCTAAGTGCGTGTCGGACTTTTGTAAAAAAGTTGACCTTGGTGACTTCTCATTCCTTTGTTTTTCATTATTTTTACAGTATTTATCCACTCAACTAGCTCTGAAACACGATACCCCACTAAATTTTTAAGCGTATGTATGACTTTGGGTCAACAAGATGCTTGTACTGTAAACTTTTAACCGGTGTGAAGTTAGCAGCCAAATTTAGCAGCCATTATAATCCGACCAAATTAAAGAGTCTGAAAAACCTACATAAAAATTAGGTAAAACAACTTATAGTTATAAGAAATATATAGTATATACAGTATATTTCGCTTAAAAAATAAAAAAAAAAACACTTGTGAAATGGCTGATAGACACGAAAATCAAATTTTAATAACATTAATTGGTAGTGCTCATTCAGCGGTAAAAACTAAGGTCTAGTCGATCGACTGACGTGATGTGACTGTATTTATTTTATGTATATTTTAATAATCTATCAGAATAAATGCATTAAAATTACTTAGGCAGGGGACTAGGATACTACAGAAGCTAAAAACCAAAAAGATATTTTTTTGGCTGCTGTCCAATTTGACTTCGATCTCGATTGAGTGACACGTTGCCATTATATACACGCAAAAGTTTATTCAGACTCCAAAAATAGTATTTTCCAGGTCTTGAGAAGAGGCGTATAGTACAAAAACTGAGAAAACACATAGGAACAAAATATCAAACAAGTTTTGTAACGCAATAGTTTGGCTGCTGGTAAAAAAGTAAAAGTTTTTGAACAACTGACATGTTCATCTATTTTTTTTTCATAGATCAATATACAATCAATCTAAACTTATGGTTTGGGGTTACTTATAATATGTAATATTCATTTGTGAGCATTTTTTCCTACAAGTAGGTAACAAACGTCAACCCATTAAAGTTTATCGTTGAAAAAAAAGTCCTAGACGATCGACTGACGTCATGTGATCACTTTTATTTTGTGTGTTAGTTACAGACGTACTAAAAAAATACATTAAAATCACTTAGGCAGGGGACTACAGTATCAGTGACTGGGAAAACTGAAAACAGCAATTAATTTTGGCTGATATCGAATATTTTATTTTGTTTTAATATTTCACCCAATTATTCTAAGTTTTCATCAAATAAATATTTATATGGTGAACCCTTACGTCACAAAAAAACACTTGTGCGAAGATCAAATGGCTGATAGGCACAAAAAAAAATTTTTAATAACATTAATTGGTAGTGCTCATTCAGCGGTAAAAACTAAGGTCTAGTCGATCGACTGACGTGATGTGACTGTATTTATTTTATGTATATTTTAATAATCTATCAGAATAAATGCATTAAAATTACTTAGGCAGGGGACTAGGATACTACAGAAGCTAAAAACCAAAAAGATAGTTTTTTGGCTGCTATCCAATTTGACTTCGATCTCGATTGAGTGACACGTTGCCATTATATACACGCAAAAGTTTATTCAGACTCCAAAAATAGTATTTTCCAGGTCTTGAGAAGAGGCGTATAGTACAAAAACTGAGAAAACACATAGGAACAAAATATCAAACAAGTTTTGTAACGCAATAGTTTGGCTGCTGGTAAAAAAGTAAAAGTTTTTGAACAACTGACATGTTCATCTATTTTTTTTTCATAGATCAATATACAATCAATCTAAACTTATGGTTTGGGGTTACTTATAATATGTAATATTCATTTGTGAGCATTTTTTCCTACAAGTAGGTAACAAACGTCAACCCATTAAAGTTTATCGTTGAAAAAAAAGTCCTAGACGATCGACTGACGTCATGTGATCACTTTTATTTTGTGTGTTAGTTACAGACGTACTAAAAAAATACATTAAAATCACTTAGGCAGGGGACTACAGTATCAGTGACTGGGAAAACTGAAAACAGCAATTAATTTTGGCTGATATCGAATATTTTATTTTGTTTTAATATTTCACCCAATTATTCTAAGTTTTCATCAAATAAATATTTATATGGTGAACCCTTACGTCACAAAAAAACACTTGTGCGAAGATCAAATGGCTGATAGGCACAAAAAAAAATTTTTAATAACATTAATTGGTAGTGCTCATTCAGCGGTAAAAACTAAGGTCTAGTCGATCGACTGACGTGATGTGACTGTATTTATTTTATGTATATTTTAATAATCTATCAGAATAAATGCATTAAAATTACTTAGGCAGGGGACTAGGATACTACAGAAGCTAAAAACCAAAAAGATAGTTTTTTGGCTGCTATCCAATTTGACTTCGATCTCGATTGAGTGACACGTTGCCATTATATACACGCAAAAGTTTATTCAGACTCCAAAAATAGATATTTTCCAGGTCTTGAGAAGAGGCGTATAGTACAAAAACTGAGAAAACACATAGGAACAAAATATCAAACAAGTTTTGTAACGCAATAGTTTGGCTGCTGGTAAAAAAGTAAAAGTTTTTGAACAACTGACATGTTCATCTATTTTTTTTTCATAGATCAATATACAATCAATCTAAACTTATGGTTTGGGGTTACTTATAATATGTAATATTCATTTGTGAGCATTTTTTCCTACAAGTAGGTAACAAACGTCAACCCATTAAAGTTTATCGTTGAAAAAAAAGTCCTAGACGATCGACTGACGTCATGTGATCACTTTTATTTTGTGTGTTAGTTACAGACGTACTAAAAAAAATACATTAAAATCACTTAGGCAGGGGACTACAGTATCAGGGACTGGGAAAACTGAAAACAGCAATTAATTTTGGCTGATATCGAATATTTTATTTTGTTTTAATATTTCACCCAATTATTCTAAGTTTTCATCAAATAAATATTTATATGGTGAACCCTTACGTCACAAAAAAACACTTGTGCGAAGATCAAATGGCTGATAGGCACAAAAAACATTTTTTAATAACATTAATTGGTAGTGCTCATTCAGCGGTAAAAACTAAGGTCTAGTCGATCGACTGACGTGATGTGACTGTATTTATTTTATGTATATTTTAATAATCTATCAGAATAAATGCATTAAAATTACTTAGGCAGGGGACTAGGATACTACAGAAGCTAAAAACCAAAAAGATATTTTTTTGGCTGCTGTCCAATTTGACTTCGATCTCGATTGAGTGACACGTTGCCATTATATACACGCAAAAGTTTATTCAGACTCCAAAAATAGTATTTTCCAGGTCTTGAGAAGAGGCGTATAGTACAAAAACTGAGAAAACACATAGGAACAAAATATCAAACAAGTTTTGTAACGCAATAGTTTGGCTGCTGGTAAAAAAGTAAAAGTTTTTGAACAACTGACATGTTCATCTATTTTTTTTTCATAGATCAATATACAATCAATCTAAACTTATGGTTTGGGGTTACTTATAATATGTAATATTCATTTGTGAGCATTTTTTCCTACAAGTAGGTAACAAACGTCAACCCATTAAAGTTTATCGTTGAAAAAAAAGTCCTAGACGATCGACTGACGTCATGTGATCACTTTTATTTTGTGTGTTAGTTACAGACGTACTAAAAAAAATACATTAAAATCACTTAGGCAGGGGACTACAGTATCAGTGACTGGGAAAACTGAAAACAGCAATTAATTTTGGCTGATATCGAATATTTTATTTTGTTTTAATATTTCACCCAATTATTCTAAGTTTTCATCAAATAAATATTTATATGGTGAACCCTTACGTCACAAAAAAACACTTGTGCGAAGATCAAATGGCTAATAGGCACAAAAAAAAATTTTTAATAACATTAATTGGTAGTGCTCATTCAGCGGTAAAAACTAAGGTCTAGTCGATCGACTGACGTGATGTGACTGTATTTATTTTATGTATATTTTAATAATCTATCAGAATAAATGCATTAAAATTACTTAGGCAGGGGACTAGGATACTACAGAAGCTAAAAACCAAAAAGATAGTTTTTTGGCTGCTATCCAATTTGACTTCGATCTCGATTGAGTGACACGTTGCCATTATATACACGCAAAAGTTTATTCAGACTCCAAAAATAGATATTTTCCAGGTCTTGAGAAGAGGCGTATAGTACAAAAACTGAGAAAACACATAGGAACAAAATATCAAACAAGTTTTGTAACGCAATAGTTTGGCTGCTGGTAAAAAAGTAAAAGTTTTTGAACAACTGACATGTTCATCTATTTTTTTTTCATAGATCAATATACAATCAATCTAAACTTATGGTTTGGGGTTACTTATAATATGTAATATTCATTTGTGAGCATTTTTTCCTACAAGTAGGTAACAAACGTCAACCCATTAAAGTTTATCGTTGAAAAAGAAGTCCTAGACGATCGACTGACGTCATTTGATCACTTTTATTTTGTGTGTTAGTTACAGACGTACTAAAAAAAATACATTAAAATCACTTAGGCAGGGGACTACAGTATCAGGGACTGGGAAAACTGAAAACAGCAATTAATTTTGGCTGATATCGAATATTTTATTTTGTTTTAATATTTCACCCAATTATTCTAAGTTTTCATCAAATAAATATTTATATGGTGAACCCTTACGTCACAAAAAAACACTTGTACGAAGATCAAATGGCTGATAGGCACAAAAAAAATTTTTTAATAACATTAATTGGTAGTGCTCATTCAGCGGTAAAAACTAAGGTCTAGTCGATCGACTGACGTGATGTGACTGTATTTATTTTATGTATATTTTAATAATCTATCAGAATAAATGCATTAAAATTACTTAGGCAGGGGACTAGGATACTACAGAAGCTAAAAACCAAAAAGATAGTTTTTTGGCTGCTATCCAATTTGACTTCGATCTCGATTGAGTGACACGTTGCCATTATATACACGCAAAAGTTTATTCAGACTCCAAAAATAGATATTTTCCAGGTCTTGAGAAGAGGCGTATAGTACAAAAACTGAGAAAACACATAGGAACAAAATATCAAACAAGTTTTGTAACGCAATAGTTTGGCTGCTGGTAAAAAAGTAAAAGTTTTTGAACAACTGACATGTTCATCTATTTTTTTTTCATAGATCAATATACAATCAATCTAAACTTATGGTTTGGGGTTACTTATAATATGTAATATTCATTTGTGAGCATTTTTTCCTACAAGTAGGTAACAAACGTCAACCCATTAAAGTTTATCGTTGAAAAAAAAGTCCTAGACGATCGACTGACGTCATGTGATCACTTTTATTTTGTGTGTTAGTTACAGACGTACTAAAAAAAATACATTAAAATCACTTAGGCAGGGGACTACAGTATCAGGGACTGGGAAAACTGAAAACAGCAATTAATTTTGGCTGATATCGAATATTTTATTTTGTTTTAATATTTCACCCAATTATTCTAAGTTTTTATCAAATAAATATTTATATGGTGAACCCTTACGTCACAAAAAAACACTTGTACGAAGATCAAATGGCTGATAGGCACAAAAAAAATTTTTTAATAACATTAATTGGTAGTGCTCATTCAGCGGTAAAAACTAAGGTCTAGTCGATCGACTGACGTGATGTGACTGTATTTATTTTATGTATATTTTAATAATCTATCAGAATAAATGCATTAAAATTACTTAGGCAGGGGACTAGGATACTACAGAAGCTAAAAACCAAAAAGATATTTTTTTGGCTGCTGTCCAATTTGACTTCGATCTCGATTGAGTGACACGTTGCCATTATATACACGCAAAAGTTTATTCAGACTCCAAAAATAGATATTTTCCAGGTCTTGAGAAGAGGCGTATAGTACAAAAACTGAGAAAACACATAGGAACAAAAAATCAAACAAGTTTTGTAACGCAATAGTTTGGCTGCTGGTAAAAAAGTAAAAGTTTTTGAACAACTGACATGTTCATCTATTTTTTTTTCATAGATCAATATACAATCAATCTAAACTTATGGTTTGGGGTTACTTATAATATGTAATATTCATTTGTGAGCATTTTTTCCTACAAGTAGGTATCAAACGTCAACCCATTAAAGTTAATCGTTGAAAAAAAAGTCCTAGACGATCGACTGACGTCATGTGATCACTTTTATTTTGTGTGTTAGTTACAGACGTACTAAAAAAAATACATTAAAATCACTTAGGCAGGGGACTACAGTATCAGGGACTGGGAAAACTGAAAACAGCAATTAATTTTGGCTGATATCGAATATTTTATTTTGTTTTAATATTTCACCCAATTATTCTAAGTTTTCATCAAATAAATATTTATATGGTGAACTCTTACGTCACAAAAAAACACTTGTGCGAAGATCAAATGGCTGATAGGCACAAAAAACATTTTTTAATAACATTAATTGGTAGTGCTCATTCAGCGGTAAAAACTAAGGTCTAGTCGATCGACTGACGTGATGTAACTGTATTTATTTTATGTATATTTTAATAATCTATCAGAATAAATGCATTAAAATTACTTAGGCAGGGGACTAGGATACTACAGAAACTAAAAACTAAAAAGATATTTTTTTGGCTGCTGTCCAATTTGACATCGATCTCGATTGAGTGACACGTTGCCATTATATATCACTCAATCGAGATCGATGTCAAATTGGACAGCAGCTAAAAAAATATCTTTTTGGTTTTTAGCTTCTGTAGTATCCTAGTCCCCTGCCTAAGTAATTTTAATGCATTTATTCTGATAGATTATTAAAGTCAAAGTCAAAGTCAAAGTCAAAATGGTTTATTCAAATAAGGATTTTACAATCACTTTTGAATCGTCAAAGTTATAAAATATTATTTTTTGAACCCTCCCACCTTCCCGCCGGTTCACAATGTTGTTGATTTCTACCGAGAAGAATCCGGCAAGAAACTCGATAGTTACTCTTTTAAAAACACTATCAATAATTCAAATAAACTAAAATACAATTAATGTTTTAAATAAAAAAATTTAGTCGTACAATTTTATGTTATTTCCATTTTAATTTGGTTTACCTATGCATCCTGTAATTGAGCATCATCAGTCCCAAGGATTTTTATCATTTACATAGCCTGAAATATTATAGTATGCCTTTTTACAAAGTACCTGCTTGATAAAAGATTTAAATTTACTTATTGATAGATTTTGAATTTTATTGGGAACTTTGTTGTAAAAGTGTATACATTGCCCCATAATAGAGTTACTTATTTTGTGTAGACGTGTATCATGCACCATCAGCTTATTTTTACTTCTAGTATTTACTTTGTGAACGTCACTTTTCTTGCTGAAACTATTGATATTTTTATGTACATATAAAAGATTTTCATATATGTACTGCGACACTAAAGTTAAAATTTTTACTTCCCTAAACCTATCCCTCAGAGATATCCTAGATCCTAATTTATAAATAGCACGAATTGCCCTTTTTTGTAACAAAAATATTGTATTTACATCAGCAGCGCTACCCCACAATAGGATACCATATGTCATTAAACTATGGAAATAGCTAAAATATACTATTTTTGCAGTGTCGACATCGGTCAATTGTCTTATTTTCTTGATCGCATACACAGCAGAGCTAAGTTTTTTGGCTAGGTTATGAATATGAGGACCCCATTGAAGTTTGGAGTCCAGCATTATGCCAAGAAAGACTGTTGAATTAACAAGTTCTAATTGCTCGCCATTAATATTAATACATGTCTGTCTCTGACTAACATTTGGTAATGTAAATTTTACACATTTGGTTTTTTTTTCATTAACAAATTATTAGCGTTAAACCAATTTACAATTTTAGAAAGGGCATTATTTAATTCATTATAACATGTCTGTCGTCTCTTAACTTTAAAAAGCAAAGAGGTGTCATCAGCAAATAAGACAATGTCATGGTTTTTTACATTATATGGGAGATCATTAATGTAAATAAATAAGAAATAGAAAAGGACCTAAAATTGAGCCCTGAGGGACTCCTATAGTGACTGCTGATCCCGGAGATCTTTCACCGTTGACATCTATTTTCTGTACTCTCCTACTCATATAGGATGTCAAAAGGTCGAGAGCTTTGCCTCTAATACCATAGTGATGTAGCTTCCTGATGAGATTTTCATGTTGAACACAGTCAAATGCCTTAGATAAATCACAAAACACTCCAAGGGCGTCATGCGAATCCTCCCAGGCGTTATATATATTTTTTAATAGTGCCACTCCTGCATCGGTTGTGGAACGGCCTTTCATAAAGCCAAACTGTTTACTACTAAGAAGCTCATTAATACAGAAATGGCTTAACATTTGACAAAGTATGATTTTTTCAAAAACTTTACTGAGTATAGGTAGTATTGAAATAGGCCGAAAATTATTAGGATCTGTTGAACTACCTGATTTAAAAAGAGGTATAACTTTACTAAGTTTCATCTCATCAGGAAACACACCACTATCAACACAACTATTAAATATAATGGCTAAGGGTTGTGCTATAACATGAATAATTGAATTTATAGTTTTTACAGAAAGTCCCCAAAGGTCTGTGGTGTTTTTAATTTCTATTGTTTCAAATGTATTAATGATATCCGTAGGACTAATGTTTTTAAATACAAAGGGAACGTTACATTCAGGAACACTAGTTTTTAATATTTTTTCTGCTAAGATTGGACTTGAGTTTAGATGTTCAGTTGTTTTGAATGGGATATTCCTAAAAAACTGTTCAAAGGCAACTGCTACCTCAGAATTTGTTTTAAAACTAGCATCATCTACAATCAACTCAAAGTCCTGACAAGAATTCCTAGCTTTACCAGTTTCATTATTTATTATGTTCCATGTAGTTTTTATTTTATTTGTTGAATTTTTTACTTTATGTCTGAGGTGAATTGCTTTTGCAACAAGACAGACCTTTTTAAAGGTTTTTGAGTATTTTTTTAAATATTCCCTAAATATTTGGCTATTATTATATGTTTTTTCTTTATATAATTCATACAGTTTACGCCTACTTTTATGAATACCTGGGGTAGCCCATTCACTAAAACTAAAGCGACTGGAAATAAGTTTCTTTTTTGCAGTAAATATTTTATTATACTCTGTAGTAATAGTGTCAAGAACAGTATTGTACATATCATTTGGGTCGCCATTATAAAGCAAATCTGGAAGTTTATGCATTAAGTTAGATTTAAATGATTCAACCCGTTTAGTTGTTATTGGTATAAATTTAATTTCCTTTTTAGTAATACTATTCTTTCTTTCTAAAATCACTAACTGTCCACAATGATCTGACTCTAGATTGCTTATAATTGGTTTTATGTCAGTTAATATACTGTCGATGCAAGTGGCACTGGATACAGCAATTCTAGTTGGTTCACAAAACAAATTATTTAAATTAAAAGACTAAAATAAGGCAAGCAATCTGGTGCTTAATGAGCTATTTTCCAAAATGTATATATTGAAGTCTCCACAAACAACGATTTGTTTATTGGAATTGCTGATTTTATTCAGCACTTCTTCCATAACTAATTCAAAATTATCATAAATTGCACAAGGCGGCTTGTATACACTTACAACAATGAGATGCTCAACTTCTATACAGGAGAGCTCGGCAGTTCGCTCAACTGAGAGGCTCACAATGTCTTTACGTTCCTTAAACTTTAGCTGTTTATTAACTAAAATTAAAGAGCCACCATGGATAGCATTTACTCGGCTGAACGAACTTCCCACCTGGTGATTAGTGAAATTGAACATAAACTGATGGCTGCGTAGCCAGTGTTCAGTGATACATAAAATGTCAATCTTTTGGCAGTTTATAAACAATTCAATTTCTAGTTCTTTCTGAGACATTCCTTGTATATTCTGATGCACCAGGTTCAATGGAATATTATTTTTAGTATGACAAAGTTTATTTTTTTGTTTCTGTTTGCATAAAACTTGAGTAGACATAGATTGTTTAATATAATCATTATTAATGTTGGAATTATATAAAATGCCAAAGTGGTCCTTTGTTGTCTGAAAATTTAATTTAAATTATTACATGTTAAATTATTATACTGCTCAATAGAAGCAGATTGTTTAGCTAAATGATTAGCTGAAATGTCAATTACACTATTATAATTGCACTGCTCAATAGAAGCAGGTTGTTTAGCCAAATACTTGGCTGAAATGTCAATTACACTACTATAATTACACTGCTCAATAAAAGCAGATTGCTTAGCCAAATTATTGGCTGTGGTATTAATATAAAATGATAGCGACAAGGCTAACACTCTGGTACAATGGTGTGTGAGATAATATTTATGTCTTGTCCTTATATAATTATGTCTAAAAATACTGTTTGTATCTATCACATGAAAGTTATTGTTATTGCTAGACATAGTATGCAAAGATAAATTTAACTCACATCTAAGGTTGTTTTCCTCCTGTGGCAAACCCTTACAATAGGGAAATGTAAACATTACATTTTTTTTTACTTTAAGTGCGCTTATACTATTATAATATTGTCTTAATTCACTTTTATTTACATTACCCCTGTTACCGATAAATATTACTAATGTAGAGGATGGAGTAATTTTGTCAGACTTAATTAAACTTCTCATTATATTAACATAATTGGCATTTGGCATACAATTATTTAAAACTGGTTGTCCTACACTTGAGCTGAGAAAGTGTCCAAAACCTTTTCCCATTTCATCGCAAAACATTACTATATTGTCATCAACATTACATTTTTGTGAAACACTAGTTGAGTGAGAATTGTTGTGAGCATATGATTGTTGCTTGGATTCCAAACTGACACTCATTGATGACTGGTGTTGGGACAAGGATGCACAATCTGGCTGTGAATCGCTGAGGCGTTTACAATTACACATACTGTGATTGAGTTGTAATGACTCAAAACGCTCTGCATTATATTTACTTAATTCTATTAGCTCATTCATAGCCAGTGTGTGCTCCTCCATCTCTCTCAGAGACTCTTCATACTTGCAGGTCATCATCTGCAAGGATGTATGTAAATCTTTTATTTTCAAGTCGAGTAAATGTGTATCAGTTTTATGTTGTAGCCTACTGTTTTCTAATTGCAACTTACATACTTCCAGATGTTCCACTAACTGTATTTTTTCTTTGCAGTAATTTACATTTCTACTAAATACTTTTTGCTTTTTGATCATTTTTTCATTTTTTTTTATAAATCGTTTGATTTTGATGTATTTTTTTATCTGGTTTCTACTGCACTTAGCAAGCCTCACTGGTTTAGAAGAATTAAAGGTGTCATCACCTGTAAGATCTATAGTGGTGGTATTGTTACTTGCAGCAGAAACAAGATTAGGGGCCTTAGTTATTTGTAATGTTTTGCGTGAATTTATATTAAAAACGTACAATTTACTGAAAAACAATTAAATGAAATTACGACAACTTTTGGTCAGCTGTTACTTAATGGGTTTCCACAGGAAAAAAAAATTAAAATATACATAAAATAAATACAGTCACATCACGTCAGTCGATCGACTAGACCTTAGTTTTTACCGCTGACGTGTCACTCAATCGAGATCGAAGTCAAATTGGACAGCAGCCAAAAAAATATCTTTTTGGTTTTTAGCTTCTGTAGTATCCTAGTCCCCTGCCTAAGTAATTTTAATGCATTTATTCTGATAGATTATTAAAATATACATAAAATAAATACAGTCACATCACGTCAGTCGATCGACTAGACCTTAGTTTTTAACGCTGAATGAGCACTACCAATTAATATTATTAAAAAATTTTTTTTGTGCCTATCAGCCATTTGATCTTCGCACAAGTGTTTTTTTGTGACGTAAGGGTTCACCATATAAATATTTATTTGATGAAAACTTAGAATAATTGGGTGAAATATTAAAACAAAATAAAATATTCGATATCAGCCAAAATTAATTGCTGTTTTCAGTTTTCCCAGTCCCTGATACTGTAGTCCCCTGCCTAAGTGATTTTAATGTATTTTTTTTAGTACGTCTGTAACTAACACACAAAATAAAAGTGATCACATGACGTCAGTCGATCGTCTAGGACTTCTTTTTCAACGATAAACTTTAATGGGTTGACGTTTGTTACCTACTTGTAGGAAAAAATGCTCACAAATGAATATTACATATTATAAGTAACCCCAAACCATAAGTTTAGATTGATTGTATATTGATCTATGAAAAAAAAATAGATGAAAATGTCAGTTGTTCAAAAACTTTTACTTTTTTACCAGCAGCCAAACTGTTGCGGTACAAAACTTGTTTGATATTTTGTTCCTATGTGTTTTCTCAGTTTTTGTACTATACGCCTCTTCTCAAGACCTGGAAAATATCTATTTTTGGAGTCTCAATAAACTTTTGCGTATATATAATGGCAACGTGTCACTCAATCGAGATCGATGTCAAATTGGACAGCAGCCAAAAAACTATCTTTTTGGTTTTTAGCTTCTGTAGTATCCTAGTCCCCTGCCTAAGTAATTTTAATGCATTAATTCTGATAGATTATTAAAATATACATAAAATAAATACAGTCACATCACGTCAGTCGATCGACTAGACCTTAGTTTTTACCGCTGAATGAGCACTACCAATTAATGTTATTAAAAATTTTTTTTTGTGCCTATCAACCATTTGATCTTCGCACAAGTGTTTTTTTGTGACGTAAGGGTTCACCATATAAATATTTATTTGATGAAAACTTAGAATAATTGGGTGAAATATTAAAACAAAATAAAATATTCGATATCAGCCAAAATTAATTGCTGTTTTCAGTTTTCCCAGTCCCTGATACTGTAGTCCCCTGCCTAAGTGATTTTAATGTATTTTTTTTAGTACGTCTGTAACTAACACACAAAATAAAAGTGATCAAATGACGTCAGTCGATCGTCTAGGACTTCTTTTTCAACGATAAACTTTAATGGGTTGACGTTTGTTACCTACTTGTAGGAAAAAATGCTCACAAATGAATATTACATATTATAAGTAACCCCAAACCATAAGTTTAGATTGATTGTATATTGATCTATGAAAAAAAAATAGATGAACATGTCAGTTGTTCAAAAACTTTTACTTTTTTACCAGCAGCCTAACTATTGCGTTACAAAACTTGTTTGATATTTTGTTCCTATGTGTTTTCTCAGTTTTTGTACTATACGCCTCTTCTCAAGACCTGGAAAATATCTATTTTTGGAGTCTGAATAAACTTTTGCGTGTATATAATGGCAACGTGTCACTCAATCGAGATCGAAGTCAAATTGGATAGCAGCCAAAAAACTATCTTTTTGGTTTTTAGCTTCTGTAGTATCCTAGTCCCCTGCCTAAGTAATTTTAATGCATTTATTCTGATAGATTATTAAAATATACATAAAATAAATACAGTCACATCACGTCAGTCGATCGACTAGACCTTAGTTTTTAACGCTGAATGAGCACTACCAATTAATGTTATTAAAAAGTGATCACATGACGTCAGTCGATCGTCTAGGACTTCTTTTTCAACGATAAACTTTAATGGGTTGACGTTTGTTACCTACTTGTAGGAAAAAATGCTCACAAATGAATATTACATATTATAAGTAACCCCAAACCATAAGTTTAGATTGATTGTATATTGATCTATGAAAAAAAAATAGATGAACATGTCAGTTGTTCAAAAACTTTTACTTTTTTACCAGCAGCCAAACTGTTGCGGTACAAAACTTGTTTGATATTTTGTTCTTATGTGTTTTCTCAGTTTTTGTACTATACGCCTCTTCTCAAGACCTGGAAAATATCTATTTTTGGAGTCTGAATAAACTTTTGCGTGTATATAATGGCAACGTGTCACTCAATCGAGATCGATGTCAAATTGGACAGCAGCCAAAAAACTATCTTTTTGGTTTTTAGCTTCTGTAGTATCCTAGTCCCCTGCCTAAGTAATTTTAATGCATTAATTCTGATAGATTATTAAAATATACATAAAATAAATACAGTCACATCACGTCAGTCGATCGACTAGACCTTAGTTTTTACCGCTGAATGAGCACTACCAATTAATGTTATTAAAAAATTTTTTTTGTGCCTATCAGCCATTTGATCTTCGCACAAGTGTTTTTTTGTGACGTAAGGGTTCACCATATAAATATTTATTTGATGAAAACTTAGAATAATTGGGTGAAATATTAAAACAAAATAAAATATTCGATATCGGCCAAAATTAATTGCTGTTTTCAGTTTTCCCAGTCCCTGATACTGTAGTCCCCTGCCTAAGTGATTTTAATGTATTTTTTTTTAGTACGTCTGTAACTAACACACAAAATAAAAGTGATCAAATGACGTCAGTCGATCGTCTAGGACTTCTTTTTCAACGATAAACTTTAATGGGTTGACGTTTGTTACCTACTTGTAGGAAAAAATGCTCACAAATGAATATTACATATTATAAGTAACCCCAAACCATAAGTTTAGATTGATTGTATATTGATCTATGAAAAAAAAATAGATGAACATGTCAATTGTTCAAAAACTTTTACTTTTTTACCAGCAGCCAAACTGTTGCGGTACAAAACTTGTTTGATATTTTGTTCCTATGTGTTTTCTCAGTTTTTGTACTATACGCCTCTTCTCAAGACCTGGAAAATATCTATTTTTGGAGTCTGAATAAACTTTTGCGTATATATAATGGCATTGTGTCACTCAATCGAGATTGATGTCAAATTGGACAGCAGCCAAAAAAATATCTTTTTGGTTTTTAGCTTCTGTAGTATCCTAGTCCCCTGCCTAAGTAATTTTAATGCATTTATTCTGATAGATTATTAAAATATACATAAAATAAATACAGTCACATCACGTCAGTCGATCGACTAGACCTTAGTTTTTACCGCTGAATGAGCACTACCAATTATTGTTATTAAAATTTGATTTTCGTGTCTATCAGCCATTTCACAAGTGTTTTTTTTTTATTTTCTAAGCGAAATATACTGTATATACTATATATTTCTTATAACTATAAGTTGTTTTACCTGATTTTTATGTTGGTTTTTCAGACTCTTTAATTTGGTCGGATTATAATGGCTGCTAAATTTGGCTGCTAACTTCACACCGGTAAACTTTTGAGACTGTAGCTCCAACCGTTTGGCTGTACAAGCTGCAGTGTGACAGACGACGGACGGACACGTGAGTGACAGCAATAAGGCTCCGATTGTCCCTTCGGGTACGGAACCCTAAATATTATATTTACCACTTTGTTGGCATCAATAATATGTATATATATTGTATACCCATGCCAAATTACAGCTTACCAGTACTTTTATACTCTTAGCTAAGCCGCGGACATTGCGACACTATAAAAGTTCGTTGTCGACTATGGAACCCTAAAAATAGAAACTTTGTATCAGAAAGTGAAGACCTCTAAATAAGACCTAAATAAACTCTAGGTAAGAATAGTAAATAAATACGAGCGAATATCATAATTCATTCTCTTTTAGATCATTAATGGTCTCGACCTCTCGGGAATAAAAATGTGTTTAGTAAAAAAGTTATTTCAGCTGAAATTGCCTTTTGATACTAAGTTACTCGGTGTGTAAAATCAAAACGTTTTATTATTAAATATTAACTGAACTTGGTGACTTAGTTTGTCATAATAGCAGTGTTACCAACCCTCAAAAATATTTATCCCTAAAGTTTGTGTCAAAAACCCCTAAAATCGCCTTAATTATTGAGTTGTCCCCCTAAAAAATATATAAATATAAATTCATAATGATTTAAAAAAAAAATATGCTGTAATATGTATCAAAAGTCTTTTTATTATAAGTTATTTAATATATAACATATTTCGTCTTCATCTGAAGATTCAGATTTTTTTAAATTATATATGTTGACATTGAATAAATTTAACATTTTATTGGATGGATTAAATGTTGTAGATCCACTATTTCGATTTAGACTTATACACAACAATAACCGCCATATGCACAGACAATAAAATGACCGCCAGTGGCACCAGTATTGCCGCCAGTCACCACAGAGTGGTTGTAGAATTACGTACTAGATATCGTTATAAGTCGCTAGGTCAAGAAATAAATATTAATATTATCAATTTAAAAATATTAAAGAGTCAAAAAATCCCTGAAAATTTTAGACCCCTAAAAAAATCCCATCTCACTTATTTACTCCTAAATCTGGGGGAAAACCCCTAAGTTGGGAACCGTGCATAATAGGCACATTTGTTTCAATATTTTTAAAATAAAAAATCTAAAGTAGGAACTTTGTAACAATGACCAGCTCTTTGCAAAGTGATTTTTATGTAATCGTAAAACATCTAAACTACAGTTGCCATTAAACTTTGAATTATATGAAATTAAAGAACAGCCAGTAACATGTTCTATTCTTTACACAACATAAAAAATTGCATAAAATTTCTTAAAGTTACTTTATGCTTAAGGATGTTAATGTTTTCTATTTTTTGTTTTAAGTTTCTCCTGTAACAGATTAACTTTTACTATTTACATTTCATTTCTGAGTGGTAGCTCTGACCAAACGCATTAGAATATAAATTATTTTGATAATAATTATACTAGTAGTAAATTCTACGTAGAGCGGACAATAGAGTAAATTTTTTGGAAAGTAATTCAAAATTAGATTTTCTATTTACAGTTAGAAATTGTAATGACATAACACGGTTGTAACTACACAGCGACCACAAACAAAACTCATTTCATCACTGTAATACGTAATTACGAGCGTACTAGTATAATTATTCAGTCGGTAGTAGTCGGCGCGCTACCCGAATGATTCCGTCGATATATAACAACCAGCTGATAATACCTCCAAAAAACGTTGTAACTGAAACAGTTTTCTGTTTTATCTACCATATGTTAAGATATTTAAGCCGATGTTGCCATGAGATAAATTGAGTTCAAAAGAAAATTCAAGTACCTACCTATTTTTATATTTTTTTGTTTTGATTACTTTGTTAATAGGCTTTGTTTATATATTCATGTACCTTTATATAAATATACTGATAATAAAAACGTACTGTTTCATGACCGAGCACATGCTGTATTTTAAATTATGTAAACATGATTCGCAACAAGATTTGTTTTATATTTAAAGTTCTATATTAATTATTTTTCAAATTAACGTTCATAAATTGTTCGTGTTATTTAAAGAATAAGGATTAGGATAAAGAAAAGTTTCCCTTTTATTAAACCATTGCAGTTCATGCGTAGGTACGTAAACGACAGAAATAAAATTGAAATTGTTAAAGTTATCGTATTGTAAAACTTTTCAAAGGTAGTATCGAAGTTTAATATATCTTCAGTATGCAAAATAGCGTCGGGTAGTTTTCAATAATGTGACACTCCTTTAATTCCGCGTTAATCGTATGTGCAATCATTGCTTTGTCACAGTAATATTGTACAATGTCACACTATCAACCTCTATCTGTACATCCACCTAATAATGCCGTTTGACACGTACCAATTTTCGGTTCATTTGATATTAAAAGCTTTTCAACGGCAGTACCCAAGCCCGTGATAGAGCGAGCGTCATCGCGGATTCAGTCGAATAGTCGTGGTGGTGGCGGCAGGGGGCGGAGGAGAGGTGTGAAGGCTGGTTATGGCAATTACACGCGTTTTAGATCTATTGGCACCTTCGCACTCTGTAACATTACATATTTAGAGATATAGTTAAAAAGCATAGTAACATAATATGGTGTAACATTATATACGTAAGCAAACAATATGTTGCGAAACCGGTTAGATATCATTACTTAATTTTTTCAAATAAAATGATATATAAGATATAGGTAGGCTTTTATTTCATTTTAAGTTTCATTTTGAATATATTACCTACCTAAAAGCTCAAAAAGTAGAGTAGTATCAATCTGATGGAACCTTTCTGAAGTGCAGTTACTTATGTCTGTTTTTACTGTATTTCTCATCTCTACTGCGCCGAGTTATAATAAGTCATAATTAACATAATAATAACATAACATAACATAGTTAGAGTATGTATTTTTGTTTTATTTTGTATCTCTATTCATGTTAATGTTAGTCTTTAAATTTTTAAACAAAGATTTATTGGTATTATTGATAGTACATGTGCTTTCCAATCTCTCACCATATTATTCCACAAAAAGTTTGTGATAATGTTCCTATTATTTATACAGATGCAGTGAAAAATCAACGACATAAGTCGAAAGGTAACGCTTACATAATTTTCTTCCACTTGACACCAAAAATACTCTTGCCCAATCCTTATTGCTCCCTATTTTAGACTACGCTGACACTTGTTACCTAAATGTCAATGAAGAAAATATAGACAAATAAGAATGTCTAAAAAACTTGTGTATTCGATTTATCTTTGACCTTCGTAAATTTAACCATGTTTCCCGTTCTAGGTCTAAAATGGCTTCCTATCCGATTCGGCGTTATATGCACATACTTTGCTGTGTTATAATATCCTTAACACTTCCTCCTCCCCTCTGTATCAGAGATCACTTTAATTTTCTATTTCCTAGAGACACACCTCTTAGATCGCATTCCAGCACATAACACTCAGTTTTATGGTGACTCTTTTGATGTTTGTGGAGCAAAACTTTGGAACTCGCTTCCCGGTTTGATACGTGACAGCACATCACTTAATATTTTCAAAAATAGATTAAGAGAGAATTATTTACCTCTATGAATTGTATATATATCGTACCCTTTGTGCAAAAACCAATTAGATGCTGAGTGCATGATTTTTAGATAGGGCCATTTGAAAGTTTAACGACATAAAAGGATATTTAAATTAACCAGTTCTTGCTTTTGTAAGCACTTAAATTACAAAAAGAAACTATTTAAGTAAATTTTTTTAAAATTTAAATCCTAGAAAACCAATAATTTTTTTAGGAAAAATGTGTTTTTTTTGTTCTGGAGCGCATTTAATTGTTTTCTCTGAATGTCCAGAAAATATCAAATTTATTAAACTAGCCATCTACTGGTTAAAATAAACAGTTCTACATATTCTTCAAGTGACAAATAATTATCTTATCAAATTACAACCTATTCAATAGTTATAAATAACCAGTCAACATAGATAATAATTAATATTTAGTTGGTTTTTACTGAAGTAAAGAAGGATTTAATTTTATTATCTGTTTTATTAACAGTTTCTTCTAACTTGCTTCTTTTTCTTAGAAAATACTGTAAAATTGTGCTTAAAATATAAGGAATAGGCATTATTTGTACCTACATATACTACGACTCATTTCAAAAACATTTTATTTAATAAAAGTTATTCAGTTGAGCTTAACTCGTTTTCACATGATGAGTCATCAAAAATAGTCGCAGCAGGCAAACGATCATATTGGCTGGCTGTAGTAGACAAAAATTTGTACCATTCATGGTACTCCTCAGGTATGATGCAAAGATTGACAAGATCATTTTTCTTTGCTATGGATATAGGCAAAGGTCCATCGTACAATTGCTATAAGGGAGGTAATACTTCTCAGGCTCTCGTCAACGGCGTCAATGTCTTATCTTCTTCTTGCTGTTTCCTCCCTTACTTCCTAGTTGAGTAACCATGATTTGGATGATTTGAAGATACTGTAGAATTTTTGTGAATGTCGGATTCAGTTTCATTCAAAGCCTTTTTGACATACAAAGATTATTTGACATATCATAGTTGTTATATAACTTTTTGTCTCCTTTCACATACTTCATAATTTTTATTTTGAACCAGTTCACTCGTTCTCCTTCTGTGTTTAATTCTATTAATTATGAATGTATCTGCCATTTTTTTCAATTTCTTGAATTCATTACAATACTTCAATTCTATACATTGTAACAATTTTTTGTAATTTTTTTGTCTCCAACCTTGTATTTTTTCTTAGATCGAGCTCGTAAAACCAGTACAAACAAACTTTTCTGTATAGTGTATAGTATATTATCCTCAACTATAAAACATTATAACCTTTAATCAAAAGGTAACTAGGACTGATAAGTAGTTCTGGAGATTATTCTCTACATATAAACTTACAAACAAATTTTAAATCTTTATGATATTACTAGCCTTTTGTCCGCGGCTCTGCCCGTGTGGACTTGGAGACCCGTGCTCAGCAGTGAAATAATAGCCTATAGCACTCGGTGATAATGTAGCATTTTATTGTTGTAAAATTTTTTTAAATCGGATTAGTAGTTCCGGAAATTATTCCCTACATACAAACTTAGAAAGCTACATTAAATGTCTGATTGAAAGAATTTTTGCGTGATCGAAGTCGTGGCTTTCATCACAAGAAAAAAATTATATTCATGTTTCACGTTAACAATCTGTTTGCCTCCGCCAGGAATCGAACCCAGGACAGCAGCGGCATTACTTTTAGTTTATGTAAAAAATATACTACAAAAATAAATAAAATTGTATAAGTATACCTACATACCTCGTTTCGGCGATGAACTTGGCAAATCACTTAAAACAACATTCCTGGTTACTGTCGAATCCGACTGACCTAGGTATATATAATAAGCTTGCGTTAATAACTTGTCACAACCATCTATCCAATTCTCGCGTTCGATAACGACAAAAAAGCGGATTGCCTTGCATCCAGCCTCCAAGCCCAATGTGCCTTAAGCACTCAGCCTTTCGATCCCGATCATTCTCTGCCCCCACAGGATTCACTGCCCCTCGTCACAGTCGACGAAGTCAAACAGGTCATAAAGACCTACGCCCCGTTAAAGCCCCCGGCTTCCCCTTCTCTGCCTTCTAGTAGCCATCTTTAACGCTGCTATCGAAAATTGCACCTTTCCTTCTCAATCCTTCGCATTTATAAGCCAGGGAAAGCTTGTACCGAGCCGATAAAGGCCAGCATTTTGGTCACGAGAAGCTTCAACCAGACGTAAAGATAAAGATCGAAAAATTTTTTTGGCACTTTTCCCCCACGGTCCTAAGGTTTCGACCCCAAAAGGCTCAAATACATACCCACTGTCGAGAGTAGTGTATTTCCGCCTTTTGATGACTTCTGCAGAGTCCGCCGCCGCACCAGCTCTACTCTGTGTTCCTTGAAGATGTGACGGTGCCAGGGTGTCGACGCAATATACATTACAATATACATTATTAATTGTTTTTAATTGAAATGAGTTTATGAAAGTTTTATTTCTTACACACTTAGGTTTGCTGTGAGAGATCTCTTTAAAGGGATGAGCTCGCCTTTGTACTTATAAGGCTTCTTTTGTTTGTATGCCAATATGTGTTGTATTGTACAATAAAGAATTATAGAATATTTAATTGATCAAAGTAAAATCTCGTTAGGATATTTATAATATCTTGATTCTTGCCAAATTTCATGATTCTAGGTCAACAGGAAGTAAGTAGATTTTGATTTATTTGTGTCCGATATGCGTCAAAAATTACTGTATTTTGGGCATATTTTTATTGCATCAAAGGGTCTTGTTTACTTAAGAACGAGTGGAGGTATCAAGTTGAAATTAATACCAAATACTAAAGTCTACGGTCACTAAAATTTGTAAAAAAAATCGGGCAACAGGCAGACAGACAAACTTTTTATTTAATGGGTTATAGCTAATAATTAACAAATTTCGCATTTTTTCGTGTATTTTTGATGTAATGCGCTTCGTGTTAAATTTCATGATTCTAGTACAACGGGATTTATTTATGAATGCAAAAATATGCGACGAAAAAGACCATATTTTTTTATTGCGTTGACTTAGAAGCTTGATTTTTTAAACCTGAAAGGTTCCGTACCTTAGTATTTGATATTAATTGTAACCTTGAAACCCTCACACGTTCCTGAGAAAAAAATAAACAGCCAGACGGACAATAAAGTGATCCTATAAGGGTTCCTGTTTTCCTTTCGAGGTACGGAACCCTAAAAAAACTTATCTGCATACATAAAACTCTATTTTCTAAATGAATTTTGAAATACGTCATAATGAAACCCCTGCCCTACATTGCCTGATTGCTAAAATTTTGTTTTACAACATAACTGATTTCAGAATTGATTTCTAATCAGTAACGATAAATAAGTCAGAACTTCTTTTTCACATATAGATTCGGACTAAAGTAATAGTTTGATGTTTATTTTCTAATGGCACTCGCAAAGGATCAACACATTTCGATTACGAAACAATTTAAAAAGCTCTCCCTTGATCTTCAGAATTCTTAATAAAATAACTGAAAAAACTTATAAATATTCAGAAAATGGACTTAATCCTTTGGCGGAGTGACGGATTCGTTTTTACTTATTCTACAGAAAATCTGTTTAAAATCCGTATTAGAAGAATCACTTGGAATTTATTTTTGAATTGGTACAAGTGACGGGTGACCTGCGGTGACGGAAATCTACGAACCTATAAAAAACGGAAATGCAAGAAAATCAGAGTGTATGAATTTAGCTTATAATTTATAAACCATTTCATTCGACTTCTGGAGGCCGTCGTTAAATGCATAGCCACCATTGGAAAGCTATTTTCATGATATTTTTACTTGCTAACGTTCGACTAAATAAACAATAATTTACTTACCCAACTTAATTAAATACCAGAATAAAATCCACAGCGATTCAAAAAACAATTTGACAAAAAACAGGTAGGTACCTTTAGGTAGCTTTTGTAAACCTTGATGCAGGGTCATCTATTCGGTCATGTCAATACCTCTTTAAACAAAGTGTATTTACAATCATTATGAAATCTTTGGTGACTTGACTAATTTATGATAAAATGTTGTATTAGACACGAGACGTTATCACTTAATCTCCTTTAGACTCTTTTTGTATTACCTGACTATAAAATATTAGTAAAAAATAAAAAGTTTTTGAGACTAATAAAGAAATTTCTTTACATATAAATATTTCTTATTATGTAGTTCTTAATTTAACTTTCTTAATTTTTCTATTAAAGAGAAAAAATAGCAATTTTACAGACAGGAACGTAATAACACCATTCTACACCAAAAATACTAATAAACCAAAGTATTAACTAGAAAAATATGTTTTCTTTTTTTTAGATTAAAAATCAAAACTTTTGGGTTAATACAGTGTTTATCCAAACAAACGATGTAAAGTATGTTAACCTACAGTCAGAACAATAATTAGAAACAAATGAATTTGATACGTTAACTTTGTTCTCTTGTGACTTGAGCCGTGTTTCGTCTCTTCCTTCTTATCTCTTCGGAATGGTTGCGATTCAGAGGTTACCCTTTGGATGTTGTCGTGGCGAATGATTTTAAATGTAAAAATTATTCAAATTGACTACGGATAAGACAACTGCCGGCCAAAGCGAAGCGGTTTTTAACTAATACCCGGTATTGACGAAGCTGGGATACCGCTCAACGCTCGAATGCATAATTTTTAGGTTTATTGTTGTAATTTATAGGGGGTTCAAGTTTATCGAAGCAGTTTTGAGTCTTTATTGGCATCAACTGCCAGGAGAAGTGTTGATGAATATTCAGTTTTTGGGTAATCTAAGAGTTTTTGTCTTTTAAAACTAAAGGAGAACCACGAAAATATCTCAATATTTTCATTACATAACTCTAATAATTTCACAATCAGCCTAGACTCTTAGCGGTAATAATTTTAGAACTAGGGTGACGAGTTATTCCAAGTAAATTAATAAGTTTACACTTTTTCTCGGCAGTATCACTAATTATAATAAAATAATAATCCTTAAAATTAATCCTAGTTAATGTTAACATAAATAAAACTACTGCAAAATAGGTAAAGGGAAAAAATATTATTGTATTGGCATTGTTACAATTTTCAGAAAAATTATTAAAAAATGTATTATTTCTACGTTATCAGAAATTATCATAATTAGAAAACTTACTGTAATTATCTTATATACGGTTTTATAACCTAGGGCTCAAAATTTGACAGAATATCATGGCTGGCTTGCCTAAATTAATTTACTTAGACAATAATTAACGCATTTGTAACTTCGTTTGTAATATTGCAAAAGGTCGGTTGTGGGTCAGGAAGAAACTATAAAACGTTTATTATAACAAATACAAAACCATCTGAGTTCTCCACAAAGCTCTTTTTATGGTTACTTTTGACCAAAACGCCTTAATCACAAAACCGTGGGTGCGGGGTCAATTTTGATTAATACTACTTATATCCGTATCCGTATCCGTCTTGATACCGTTAGCTAATACACATCTTTAACCTATAATGCTATTGGTTAGTAGTACCTAGTAAAAGGCATGTGGTATGGTGATATGCTTTATTTAATTGTTCATTTCATTCCTTACATTGGATAAAAAGTTATCATCTCTGTGTATTATCAGTATGTTCTCAGTTTTAGAGTTATCTTAACGTGGGGGGAGGACCAACATGCACCGAACGCTGTAGAAAATCCTCATAAATTTAGTTCCATGAAATGAAATATTTATTATCTTTTTTGAACGGGTTTCATAAAAAAATAATGGAATTTATAGCTAAGTGATAAAAATTCAATAATATACATATAATATAATAATAATAAATATAACCAACAAAAGAAGTATCAAGGGGAAGCAAGGGGGTGCAAGGATCTTTTACGCATATGAGTATAACGTAACCGTAAACGTAATTTAGTAATTATATTTTTGTTGTATTGTAAACTAGAATTTTTCCTTAACTGTGTCCTTTCTACATATTTTCCATAAACGTAATTTAGTAATTATATTTCTGATGTATTGCAGACTAATATTTTTCCTTAACTGTGTCCTTTCTACATATTTTCCATAAACGTAATTTAGTAATTATATTTCTGATGTATTGCAGACTAATATTTTTCCTTAACTGTGTCCTTTCTACATATTTTCCATAAACGTAATTTAGTAATTATATTTCTGATGTATTGCAGACTAATATTTTTCCTTAACTGTGTTTCTTTCTACATATTTTACATAAACGTAATTTCTACATATTTTCATACCTTAGTTAGGTACACTTACACTATATAAAATTAAATAATAACGTAAAACTCACACTTGTTACAATTTAACGTTTACGACACAGTATTCAAATAAAAAACATAGTTGTTACAAATTGTGTGCATTAATTAGCCGTACACGAGTGACGTCATCTCCACACAAGTGCCCTCTGACGGGGGAAGTTTAATTGAGGTTTGTAAGGTAAATTAATTCATACCACAAAAAGATTTTATTTTGCGATTGCTAAGTTTAGCTATTCCTAACACATTTTTGAAGTTGATGCAAATGCAAAAGATTGAATTCTAAGTATCATACTGTCAAATTTTTAGTTTGATGTTTTAAAAATACGATAGTAAACATGAACTGTATAAACGTATGTATGTATGTACCTATAATATATTTACGGTTTTAATACTTAAAAGGCTGAATACACATTAACATCATTAGGTAGGAAGCCGCTTTTCAGCAACCACTTTAGTCCAAGTGCACTGTGCAAGATTTTTAATTTCTAATAAAAATGTATCTTTACTAAAGTAGCTTTATTTACACTCCATTAGTCATAGGAAAAATAGGTATATATGTATATAATAGACCCGCGACAGCAAAATATATACACTTTGGTTTTACACGACCTAAAAGATAAATCACATTTCACATTCACATACAAATCGGATATTTTAAACTTTTGTTAGATAAAACAAAATATAGCCTATGTCTACTATGAAAGTCTATTCTTAAAATTGTTGAAAGATTTTTTTAAATCGGATTATTTATTTTTAAGATAGCCTTTTACATCCAGACTAACAAACTTACAAACTTGACCTCTTTATAGTGTAGATAACTACTTATTGTTAGAAGCAAAAAAGTTAGGCAAAAGGAAAAAAATGCAATTGCAAAGTCAACATATTTATTGTTTTGAAAATTTCATAATACAAAACAGGCGTTAGTAGTTTGTGTACCTTGAATCCTTGTGAATATAATCCTGCCTCCTGCATTAGCTTTTGTACCCAGTGAGGGTTATCCCTTCCTGCTGCAGTGGTTATAGCTAAAAAAGTACAGCGACTTCAATAGTTCAATCTATTGTTGGACAGAATAAAATAAAAAATCATAGTTCCATTAAAATAAACAGGTGGTAGACTTATTTAGCATGAAAACTCTACAGAGTTTCATTTAACCTTAATGACCACCACTTTATTTACATCTGGATAAAAATTCAATTTAAAACCGACATTCGTTGCGCGGATCTTTGACAATTTCGGCTCCGATACAACGGCTGAAAGGGTTAAGATGGCTGCCGATAAACAAAAAAGGCTGAAAAAAAGTTAATTTAACTTGAAGCAGGGAAACGAAGATGCGGCGTGGAAAATGTTAATATTTATCTAATTTTTTTAATGGGCGTGACAGTGTATAAATTTAGTGTGACAAAACATTTAATTGGTGAAAGGAAATTACATTAGATTCATGTGAGTGTTTTTGTTAAAGTAAATTAATTTGTAAGAAAACTAGGAGTTATAACTTTAGATAACTCTTATTTTTTTATGTATGTTTTTTAACTTAGCATTATTGAAAACTTCTACTAACTAAAAAAAAGAGAAACTCCTACATTTATACTTAAAATAAAGAGATTACGCCAGGATTTGATCTGGAAATCTATTTGGGCCAGCTAAATTGTCATTGGTACTTCAGATAAATCTACTTTCTTGAAAAATGGGAGAATATATTGCTGTCGTCTAAAATAGAAAAAAATCATGACTGGTGTGTACAAAATCAATTAGGAATATGGCACTGAATTTTAGATTATAATATCTAATTAAATTAAAATATTCATAGTTTGTTTGTAACCCTCATATCTATAGACTCTTAAAAAAAAAATCCTTTGCCTTTCTATAATTAAAAAAAAAGGACAAAATAAAGTTTATTTACGGATTATTAAAATAAATGCTTAGCAAATAGTTCCACCTCGTACCTTTAGATACCTGTACTACCGACCACAAGGTGTATTTAAGAAATGCACCCTCAATCCATTTATTTTTATTCAAAACTAGTTTATTAGAGCAGCATTTTTAGCGTTGCAGACTCCCCGAAATAAATTTTCTAATATTCTTAGAGATCCTGGTACCTAACCAAAGAAAATCAAATATAATAATATTTTGTCTTGTAACAAACAACTCTGTATAAATTCCAATGAGTTTAAAAAGAAAAAAAATAATTACAGACAATACAAACAGAAGACATTCTTCTAGTTAACTCACCATTATAATTTACTCTTGATTGGGATCAAGTCGAAATTAAGAAAAAATAAAGGGGCAAAGGGAGAAAGGGCGCTGATTGTCTTTTTTTTATCTGTGCGACTTGATTTAACAAACAGATCTGTTCTTGTGATCTCTTTGTGTTGATTAACCGCCTCTTTTGGTCCTTCGATCAATAAAAAATAATGATAGATACTTCAGGGCTTTCTTTTCTTTTTTAAATAAGGTTTGTCTATAAGGTTGCTACTTTGTTGTTTATTTGTTTTAAAAAAGTTCTTTCTACTATTTGTTTCATAATGAGCTCGTAACAAAAACATGAAACTTCATACATTCATTTTTATATATCATACTAAATGTTGCCAATAAATTATATAGAGAGAGTATAAATGATTATTTTTACATTTAATAATATACCTTCAAACACACTTTTGAAGCATGAATTCACTTACTTACAAGCTAATAAGCAATACAAAGAAAACTACTTTCACTTCTTCTGGCTGTCAAAACACACATATTAGTAAATATTAAGATAATTGCTAGCTTTGAGAACTTTGTAAATAATTTGCAATACTATTTTTTGTGTGTGTGTTACAGCTTTGTACCTACACAATGCACACGCACACATGAATCGGTTTTTGGTCTCACTTTTTAGGCTGAGGCTGAGGAAGGCTTAAACAGTATTAATCCAATATCTGCATTCAAAAGTAACTCAATATCATTATCCTTAATAAAATATTTGCAAAAATAGAAATTATATGAAGTAAACTATCTGTTATCCACATAGGTACTATTCATTACAATTTTTGAATTTAATGAACTCAATTGTGGATAGAAAGTTAGTGTTGTCATATATTATATCCATTTCTACGCTTTTAACGGAAAACACCCACACTCAAGACTAACACAAATGTTATTCACATATGTTTGTTGTGTGCGGGGATCAAATCCGCACTCCTTGGATCCGCAGGCAGTTACTACTGCAGTACCAACAGAGCCACGGAGCAGTAAATTTCATGATTTGACGTACATATTGTGTCCTTTGAAATATATTTATGTTTACTAAGTGTGTAATGTATAAGAATTAATTGGTATCGCGTAAAGGGTCGGCATCTCGCGAGTAACGCCTGGTGTTGCAAGCGTCTGCTGTGACGCTTACCATCAAAAGGGTCGTTAGCTTGTTTGCCACCTTAAAAACAGTAAAATATGAACCTAATAAGTTTAACGCCTGTCTATATGTCAATATAAAAAAGCGTTATATAATCATAATCGTCATCATAATTATGTCCTTCTACTGCTAGGCAAGGGTATTCAATGTAGGTCTGAGGTATTTGAGTCTAGCGACTTCTCGTAGCCCCAACTAGTATGAGCATTGATTACTATGTTTTCCAGATTATAAAAATGTCCTTATCGTAAATCGGTTCTAAAAGCTATGTGGCATTCCCTTGTTCTGCTATTTCAGCTTACTAATCCTTTTTCCAGTCACTCTAGTTGTAAGTTGTACAATAAATGTCCTTCTAGGATCTTGTCCCGCACGTCGAGCACAGCTAAATTTATTCACAGATCTGGATTATTCAGATTTATAAAGATAATTAGGTACAAAACTAGATTTATTTTACTACTATTAAGGTGGTTGACAAAGTTATGTACCGTCTAATGGTAATTACTCGCGCTTTGCCGACCCTAATCCTCAATTTTTAATCCATAACCTAATCACTAGGTTAGGTTAGTTTAGGTGTTGGAATGAGCTCCCTGCCAAGGTTTTGTCTAAGGACTACATTATGGGGCAAGAAAGATTAGATTTTTGAAGGGCCGGCAAAGCGCGAGTGGTGCCCCAGGTGTTTAAAGTGTCCATAGACTGCGGTGACCGCTTACCATCAGGCGGACCGCAAGCTTGTTTGCCACTTTAGTGGTATGTAAAAAAAAAATCATTTCATTAAGGACCTGATACTGGAGAAACCTTGTCAGGGGGCTAATTCCATATGATTTTCTGATAAACTAATGTGAACGAAGTTACTGTCTGCTGTCCACGTTAATACTGGATCTTTATATTTTGTTCTGTTCTTGCATATTAAACTGAAGATTCCATTTAATTAGTTGTCGATAAAGTGTTGTATCAACTGCACATAATTAGTAATTTTAACCAAAGTCGGGGGAAAAGCTAGTGACCAATAAACCTATTTTGTAAAGCATGTCCTGTAAGATTACTACAGGACAATGTAATACAAGTTAGATTACAACTAAGAACATCATAAAATCAAATTACATAAGGGCACGTCTACACTAAACCGTCGATCGTCTCAGGATAAGGGGAGGCGAACACTAAGACTAGTTTTCACATTAAATTGTTTCTACACACTTGCCCACTACGAGTATTGCCCACTTTGCTGAATAGCAATTAAATTCCGCCAAGTCCGGCCCATTGCTCGGACAGAGACGGACTAAGTCTTAATTGTTACGCTCATCCAGAAAATTCAAAACATTTTCAGGCAAACAGAGTTTTATAATAATTATACAATAAAAACTTAATTTTACAAATGCTGTTACATAATTTTGTTAATACGTATTATTTTGACTTCTCGACCGGTTGAAGTAGAGCGGTACGTTTTCACTAACAGTGGCCCACACAAGATAAGGTTTGATTTGTGGGTTATGTATACTATATTTGTTAGTCGGTTGTGTATTATTATGTAAAAGAAATATATATGGCGTTAAGTTTGACAATCGATAACACTCAAAAATAAAAAATAAATAAGAACCAACAGGTTTTATTAGATTTATGAGAGAAAATTATGGGAGAAATTTATTTGGAAGTATTTATTATATGTCCATGACTACAAAATTTAGGCGTAAAACTTTTCTTGTTTAGCCTGTGCATATTTAAGCACTAGCCGAGAATAGAAAAAAACATCTGGTGTAGACCTATAGTTACTGCACAAGTAACTTAAATTACAATTATTCATTAAAAATGTCAAAAGCAGCTTATCTGACCAGGTTTTACAATACGCTAAAATGATTTCAACAAATTGTAAATAAACACCATATTTATAGTAATTTTATATTTACAAGTCCGGCTCTGGGTTCGGTCAGTCCATCAGCCAGCGCCGGATATCGTAAAGATATCAGCGGCTCGGGCGCTGACCAAAGGGTCAGTGTCGCCCTCTCTCACTCTCTCACCCTCTCCTTTAATCTATTCTACTTACATATTTCGTACAGCAATGGGATCTCCATATATTTATTTTAGGACTCAACTAAATCTTTAAAAAATATCTGGGTTGTCTTAAAGAGGTTAAAACATTAAATAAATGAATAGGTACTAATTTATTCACTAATTACCAAATTATTGTTAGTATATTTGAAACATGGGTTTAATATTTCAAATATTTAGTTTAGTATAATAAGTAAATAATAAAACTCAAATTAACCTCAATATTTTTTTTTATAAATTGATAGCTGGTTTAAAAGATATGTAGCATTATTTAACCCATTTCCCAGCTGAAGAAGTTTTTGGCTTTATAATACCTGTTTTCTATTAACAGCATAATATCCCTGACCACCACTTCGAGGATAGTCAAAGCGGATTAATCAAAAACTCAGCTATACGTAACATATACCTTCTGGATTACTAGGTATAGGCTATAAGTATATACCACGCAAGTGATATCGGAAGAAAAAGCTAGTCCTTCCATAATATCGTAATTATAGGCTCTTATTAAAAATTTAAACGTAGATCACTTATTAAAAAAAACATACAACCTAATTGAGATTCTTTTTTAAAGTCGGTTAAAAAAATTGAATGCAAAACGATGCAGTGCACCGCCCAAGAACCAATAAACTAAAAAAAAATGACAGCCAACATGTTCTAATGAAAACATAAAATATTGACTAAACTAAATACAACTAATAACTGCCTATAACAATAATTAGTTTGCCGATTACGACCCGATCCCCGGGGGTCAAGTTGGCCGATTGTCCTTTGAAGGGTTGATTAAGATGACCGGTGGGGTGGCCCTAATGACCCTGCAAGGGTTGGGCCCAACTTTAATGCGGGCCCACCTGCCATTTGTTGGGATTAACACGACTTTGTTATTTGCTTTTGAAGGTTTTTAAAAGTGCTAATTACAAAGTGCGGTTTCATTTACGGTAAATGATGTCTTTAGGCGTTTAAGGGTTTAAGAATGTGAATGTGTTACAAAAAAATAGTATGAATTAAACCGTTTCGTATCGGTAAACTTCAATAGTAATATTTTTACACACAAAAATGTTTAAAGCAATTTTAATAATATGTAATTTAAATTTTATGTAAATCTCAGTTATTTTAATCAACAGTTACATGATTGCATATACCTACTTTTCTCGATAGAATTTACTCATGAATTAAGTTTAAGTTAATTTAGCAGGTTTTTCTCAAATTCTGTAAAAGTTTATAAGGTTCCAATTATTAAAAAAAAACATAGTTAAGACGTCATTCAAGGTCAACCCAAAGAGATTATTGGAGAAAGATTTATGGTAACTTTTGCTATTAAAATTTTATTTTTTATTTTTCGATATTTTGGCATTATCTTGGATATACATAATGTACTTGTTGCTTTTACCATTAGACCCGGTATGTAGCGCTGCAATTAGGATGGTCATTGCATGAAGGTACATACTCTATCAATAAATCGAAAAGAGGTACTTATAGGCACTGCTAGTAGGTCTACATGTAGAAAAGTAATTTTATAACAAATAAATAGGTAAGTTTAGAATAATGTGTTTGCGCTGATTCGACATTATTTATTTATTTAATGCCTACACATTGTTGATCCCACAAAATCATGTTAAAAAGGAGGTCAAAAATATCGGCCAAGTGCGTGTATTATGTTTATATTTATAGGGTTCCGTAGAATGACTATTTCATTATTAAAAACTTAAAATCTAGACACGCGGTAGCGTGTCAAGCCAAGTTCAAGTAACAGAACGAGCAGCACCGTGTGTAATATTACACGAACCATTTACAGCCACTTTTGACCCCCTCATAACTCAAAACTATTTCACATAAACGTGTCAAATTCAATGGTCAGTCCTGAAATTTATTTATAACAACATAAAATATCATTTCTTCTTATAACTTAGGATAATATATTGTAGCCTTAGATCTGACTTGGCTAGTTTCTCATATTCGAATTATATTATAGCCTTCGCATGTTCTAAACCTGTTACTTGTCGGTCTTATTTTATTATTCCGAAAATTTGGCTTGCTGGTAGAAACTAGCCATCGAACATAATAATTCGTATATGAGAACTAGCCAAGTCAGACCTTAGGCTTCAATATATTATCCTAAGTCATAAGAAGAAATGATACTTTATGTTGTTATAAATAAATTTCAGGACTGACCATTAAACATGGCACCCATTTAGATCTCATTTCTTTTGTCGTTGAAGTCAACATCCAAGGCGTATATCATAATATTGAACTTGGCTCTCATTTCACATTTATGTTTTTGATGGGATTATAAATATCTTAAAAAATTGTTAACCTATTTTGTTTAAATTTTCGTTGGAAATAGGTACTTATGAAGTTCATACCTTAACCTTTTTTTAGATTTAACTAATAATTCAAAAGTTTAAGACACATTTTTTTAACTTTAAATGCTAATAAAAGGCATCACAGAGATTAACTATAGAACTTGCATATATTTTTAAAGACCTATCCAACGACGTCTCACACAAGGGGGTGTAAGACAAAAACTGACTACTTAATTATTGTAGGCACATGCCTACACATGCATTAATTTAAACATACAAACTTTTCAATCTATAGGAACGTACTCTTATATTTTTTTGTGACAACCCTGGCTCATTTTCAGTGTCTCGCTGTTTGTCGGTGTTTAGTGCAGAGACAAAGAAGTTCGCTCACTCATCATCATCATCATATCAGCCCATTGATGTCCACTGCTGGACATAGGCCTCACCTAACTTTTGCCACGGCGTGCGACTTTGTGCCGCCTGTAACCAACGGCTCCCCGCTACCTTTACGAGGTCATCTGTCCATCTAGCGGGGGGCCGTCCCGCGCTGCGCTTTCCGGTTCGTGGCCGCCACTCGAGAACCTTCTTCCCTCATCGGCCATCGGTACTTCGAGCTATGTGCCCTGCCCATTGCCACTTCAGCTTTGCGCTTCGGCGACTTTAGTTCTCCTACGGATTTCCTCATTCCTGAATCGATCACGTAGGGAAACTCGGAGCATAGCTCTTTCAATCGCCCGCTGAGCGATAAGGCCCATAGTTAGCGGCCACGTCTCAGTGCCGTAAGTCATCACTGGCAACACACACTGGTTGATGACTTTTGTCTTCAAGCACTGGGGTATTTGGGACGAGAAAATAGAACGCAGTTTTCCGAACGCTGCCCAACCGAGTTGGATTCGGCGATTAACCTCTTTCTCGAAATTGGACCTACCTAATCGAACAGTTTGTCCCAGGTATACGTATTTGTCAACAACTTCGAGTGTAGAGTTCTCAACAGTTATTGGAGTGGGTGCTACATGGCCATTCGACATGATTTTCGTCTTGTCCATGTTCATCTTGAGGCCCACTCGTTGGGAATCTCTACTGAGGCTTTCGAACATTGTACTAAGGTCCTCCATGGATTCTGCCATGACCACAATATCGTCGGCAAACCGAAGATGGGTAATATACTCGCCATTAACATTAATGCCAAAACCGTCCCAGTCCAAAAGCTTAAAGAAGTTGGAAGATGTCCAACGCATTTGTGAAGAGTTTCGGAAATATCACATCTCCCTGTCTCACACCTCTCTGCAGTAGGATCGGTTTCGAGTTCTGATCCTGGAGACGGACTGACATGGTAGCGTTATAGTACAAGCATTTTAGCACCCGATTATACTCTTCTGACTTCTGTATAATCTGCCGTAGCGTATGTATGTGGTCTACGGTACCAAAGCCTTTTCGGAAACTGGCTTGTTCGGGAGGCTGGAAGTCGTCGAACTTGCGAGCGTAGTTTATAAACAGCTTATAAACATGGCTCAGAAGCGTGATGGGTCTGTAATTCTTAAGAAGCGTATTGTCACCTTTTTTGAAGAAAAGCACGACCACGCCCCTGTGCCATACTTGTGGCGAAGTACCTTCGAGTATGACGGTGTTGAAAAGCTTTTGAAGGACTTTTAGTACCGGTTTTCCACCCGCTTTCAGAAGCTCAGTCGTTACTCCATCATCACCTGGTACCTTGTTGTTTTTAAGCTGTTTGAGAGCCATACTAATCTCGTACAAGCTGACGTCCGGGATGTCCTCGGTATAGGTTCGCTCACTATTGGTAATTATTACGCTATGCCAAATGGTTCTGTACTTAATAGGATTCTAAAAAGTTTTTTTATAATTACCCAAAAACTGATTATTTTGTAATTTTGCACCTACGCCAACATTGAGAGACTTACTGTGTTATTTTAAAATTTTATAGGTTAAGATAAGCTTTTCATAGGTTATCCTGTAATCTATAAGCAAAGAACTCTTCTACATTTTTGGCAAAATTTACTTATTTGGAGAATGCCGACCCCGCACATGTGGGGGGTACAAAATGCAAGCGGAGGAGCAGTCCCGCGTATCTGCGGAGAAAACCTGTTGAATTTCTAAAAAGCCGTGTGCGTTTAAAAAATATTTTTGCCATTGGGAATGGTACAAGAAATTTGAGTGGCTGTAAAGTTATTTAGACCTATCGATAATGTCAGATAATATTTTTGGGAGGCTGTTAGCGCCGCCACGTAGCTTAGTCAACTTATCAGGAAGGCAGTTCTACGCTGCTTTGCTGGTTGCCCTGAAAATCAGTGCCGTGATTCTTCACAGCATATGCTGAGTGGTGACCAAATTTGACATCACACTGCAACACTTATGTCATTTCATATATTATGTGACCTCATTTCTTTTATGTACTTTTTTTTTTAGTGTTGTTGAGTGAGTTAAATAAATTCTATTCTATTCAACAGCGCATGATGCAGTTTATCACCTCCTGATTGATAAGTGGAATATACCTAAGTGTTATCACAACTGTGCGGAAAACTCCGTTCATTGTAACCATGTTAGATATATATTCTTTGTCGTGACTGCCGTTCTGTGTGCTGTAGCTTAAGAGGAAAAGTAACCTTTAGGTACACATCATATCTATCCGTCCGTCTGTGTGTCACAGTCTTTTAATTCTAACATCATTGCGTTAAGTTCTTATATAAAATCTAAAGCTAGTTTAAAAAGTAGGTTTTATTTACAAAGTAGATCATGACTTACGCTGTTATGTCACCGTCACAATAATGAAGACTGCTTTAAAAGCGTGTAGGATGTTTCTCAACACGTTCGCGCTTCCACAATCAAGTACCTTACGAGTACCATAAACAAATAAATAGTGAAATAACTGGTACAAAGTCCGTTAACAAACGGAGCACGGACGCTAGGAGCGTAATGCTCGTTTACCCCCTTATTATTGTCTCCTCGCAAAGAATTCTCTAGAAAGGGTTAATTAGTATGGACCAAGAATTGAATTAAAACATTATGACAGAATAATATGGATGTACTTTTTATATTTTCTGTAAGTACATGAAAATGTATGATTTTATTTTTAAAACCAGAATAAAATTTGTAATAATCTAAGGTAAGTAGATCATCATTTTTTTTGTACCACTAATGTGGCAAACAAGCTTACGGTCCGCCTGATGGTAAGCGGTCACCGTAGCCTATGGGTGCTTGCAACACCAGGGGTATCAATCGTGCGTTGCCGACCCTTTAGAAATCTAATAACTTCTTTCTTGAAGAACCCCATACTGTGGTCCTTGGAGAAAACCTTGAATCAAATACATCTTTTTTACCAAATACATCTTTACATCTTTTTGGCGTAAGACGCAAAGAAAATGTATTTTGTAGGCCAGTAAATATTACTGAATATTTTATAGTTTTATATGTAAAAGCTTTAAAGTTTATTATTACCCAATCTATAAAGTCAATCTTTCTTATGCCTATCTTTCTTTTTTATTATAATTTTATAACATGATAAAATAATTATTTGTACTGACTTGAGTGCTATTGTACTTTTATCGTGACGTGATCCATTCCGATGCCTTTATTTTATGGGTAGGACTCGGGTTATACTTCGACTTCTACAAACTAAAACCCAAAGGTGGCCGACTTCCGCGCATGGGTTTTTCACACACCCAGTACTTGGAAAAGAGGTTCTTTCTCGAACCTGTTGACTATGGCCATCAGCAAGCCTGTTTGTTAGCGCTTGCTGATGGCCATAGTCCCGCGCGTTATGGATGTTTGGAGCACCCACTCTAACCTCCCTCTGTCCTCGAATTGAGACTGCAGCTTTGATTGAATCGGAGCGTCGGTTTCTCGCACCCCGTCGGGTCCATCTCCGGTCGAGATCAGCCTGCTCTAGTTTCCGTTTGGGAACCTCCTTCTTAAGCACTACATATACCCAGAAGGATACCAAAGATTTTTAGTTTTCTTGATTTGCCAGAAAAGTCGCTACCATGGCTGACGAATAGAGATTTATGGTTATATGGTATATATAATATGGTTGACCAAGATCCTTCAGTCGGAGAGCATCGTCGGTTTCAGTCCGATTGGGCACAGACACTTTCTAAAACACCTATGGCCCGAGGGGACTGTCAATTGGAAACATTGTTGCATCTTTCAAGCCACAGTACGTTGAGGCGATACCCAAGAATATTTTTAGCTTTTCGCGCCACCATCCGAACGCCAACCGCCTTTCTTCCTACGAACATTGTCCGATTATCTGCATCCATTTCTATGCCGGAACGAGTTTTTAATTCAAGTTTGCCATTTTAACGTTTATTGTGACACTGTTCTCAAGGAATAGTTTCACTATCAAAGTACAAGTTTTGATGTTTGATCTTATTAAACCTTATCCACATTATTCTAACGTGAAGCCGGAGCCGCCGATGAAGTACACAGAGCAGAGACAGATCGCGTCTCAAAGACAAAACGAAATTTAAAATAAAAAAGCGAAATCTTCGCAAGAAATATCTTTTATCTTGTAATTATTTTTATCCTTTCAAAGGAAAGAAAAATAAAGAATAGATAGAATAGATAGTACGACAAATAATTAGTTTGTCCGAACCAGTCGCGTCCGCTGTCGAGGGCCATTGTGGTCTTTTTCAACGAATTCTGTTTGAATAACGCTAGTTTCGTCCTCTTGTTTTGATACTGATGGCAGATAACTAGATTTCTTTTATGTGGAAGCGATCTGGAATTTGCTTTTCGTTAATATTACTTACTTATTTATTGTTTTAGTGTCATCAGTCAAAATATATTTATAATTATATATACTTAAACATATATATATATATATGTTTAAGTTATAGTTCAAACAAATAATATTATTATTAACATAAAAAGTATGAATATTATGAACATTATTTAGGGGGTATATTAGCTAGGTCTCTATGAAGAACATTTTAGATTATTTTATCTCATAAACTCTTTCAAATTTAATTGGTGCGGAATGTTCCAACATTTTTGTAGACTTTGTGGCCAATCCTAATCTAATTCGTTCGATTGCCGTATTTCTAATTTTGCCATGACTACCTCGGTCAATCTTGAGAAAAAACTAATAAACAACGCTGACGAAAGTTCTTGTGTCAAAAAAGACATCATTAAAAATCCATGTTAGGCGACAATCAAACATCCAATACATATTTAAATTAATTCATATTTAATTTTCCATTTTCATTAATTTTAATTACATTGTAATTAAATTCTTTCTAACTTTAAATAAACAATATTAAATTTAAAGCTTATTCATTTGTTTTTTCTTGCTATAACTTAGAGTATTTCATATTTGAAATAGTCTCATAGAACGAAATTAAACAAGGAGATACTAGATTTTTTAACAAAATTCAGGTTTCCACTATCCAACCTTCTATTTAAAATCCATTTATTAAATGTTCCGCCCAGAGCGCCGCGCATGGATACAAGTTTGGACTTTGGAACGATTTTTCGAACGGTTATTGGGTATCGATTGGTTTCCGATCAGCCAATCGCAGCCCTCCGTGTGGGCACGCCTGTCCGCACACACGCCTACCCCGACCTGAAATGAGGAAAATATTTTATAGGAAATACATATATGTACAAGTGATAGGAAATGAATTGTGAAAAAGATCCCGGGAAAATAATAAGAGAAAGATAAAGTAGGTATTAATTTGTTTTTGACACTTTTACGGGTTTTGCAATTAATCTTATCTACATCCTTAATAATTTAATTACCAATTGAATAATTTAATTAATATAAAGTTCAATGTTTGTATACTAGCTAAGCACGAGTTTGGTTTGCGCTCCGAGGGTTCCGTATCAACACAAAATACAAGATCCCGACTCGCACTTGACCTTTTTCTATAGAGCTGTCATTATAATCTTATTAAATTCAAAGATTGTATGTTTAACCGTTTGCACTATTGATCTATTGATAATAAAAATAAAAACTTGTTTATTTATTTTAAATATTTTCACTTTTTTATTACTACAAATAATTAAATCAAAATCTGGCCATATCAAAGAAAGATCAAGTGTTTCTATGGTTGCCATTGTGACTGCGGAGAATAACTTAGTAACTTACTGAATATTGAGGCTTGGTGCTTAAATATTCAGCAATTGAAAATTGCTTAAAGATTTTTTGAAATTCAAGTAACATACATGTGTAGGCCAGTAAATATTTAATGTGTATAAGTTTTTATATATCTTTAGAGCTTAAATCTCCAGAAGGGGGTAACCAGTGTCTGACATGGAATATTGCTGTGATATAAAATACCTTTTTCCCGAGATTTCGGCTGGGTTGCACCAGCCATGGTCACGGGCAAACCAGGAAAAAGGTATTTTACCACAGTAATGCGCGTTAACCCAGTGTTTTATTTATCATTTAAAAAAAGGAACGCGAAAATTTATAAAAAACTTATATTTCAATACAGTTCGAGGCAACGCTGGACTTCCGGATGGTCCAATTTCAAGTGCTTTTAAATATTCCAACTTTCGTTACTTTACAAAGAGTAAATGGAAGTTCTATTTGTAGGCAACAACCGCACGCTATAAGAACTGCTCCATTCGTTAATGCTGTTCTAACCACGATGCTGTTAATCAATAAACTTGTTAGTCGAGGAACGAATTTTGTATTTGATATAAGAGTAAATGCTTGTTTGTTTGTTGGTTGGTTTTTGCCTTTTATTCACACATAACTTCTAATATGATTTGCAATTACAGCAGTCGTTAAGACTGACAGTCGAGTGGCTGCCAACTTATTATTGTCTTCCAATTGGCACAGAGTCAAATGGATAGAATATAACCTAAGCCACCTTATTCCAAGGAGAGACCTGTGCCTTTCTAGTTGGGACACACAATGACTGAGGTATATTTAATGATATATATACGTAAATTGTGATAATGAATCTGATAATAAAATGCCGGTTCGGTAGTTGATGTGACAAGAGCCAGAAAAATATTAAAGATACACTTTTAGAATAGTATGTAAATATAAAAGGGTTTTAGATCTCATACAGAATCTAAGGAACAAAAAAATTGTACCCGAATGTAAGACGGCCGACGCATTTTATTGATATAATTAGAAAGAATGTTGAAAAGGTTTTTCGTAATAGTCAAAACGCAGTCAATGTATGACAACTAAAATAATGTTTCAGTTGTTTACATCGTATGTAAGTTTCACAATTTAATAACTTAAACTATTATAACAATAGCTTATACAAATGAAAAACAATCTAAAGACTATGTTACAGTAAAGTCTGTTTACTTTGTTGTTACGACGACATTTTAATTCAGAGCCGACTGTAGATAGAATTAAAAGTATAAAGTAAATTTGAGTGCAGTTTCCGAAGCACTAACGTCGCCCCCTCCCCCTCCCCTCAAGTGTCCAGCAGACTCGATCGTTCGATCGGACATGCGCTTGGCGACTCACATTTTTTCACTGGGCGGTGCGATCGGTTCCTCGTATATATCGATAGCTATCGATGGTAAAGAGGTCAACTCAAGTTACAAGTTACAGCTTGGTAATTGAAATAACTTTGGGCAAATTGTAGCTCAGATAATGTTATTAAACGTGTAATTAAATAGAATTTTAGTAATTTTATAAGGACATTGAGTTTTTTTTTATTTTCTAGCGGACCCAACAGACGTTTTCCTGCATGAATGACGGCTGGCTTGCTGTTAGCTATCAACGGGATCAGCAAACGTTTTTTCAATATGCATTATTGATGTATATTCTTAAAAAAATCGTCTGAAATAAAAAAAAAATCGAAGCCCTGATTGTTGCGCCACCCACCGGGTCCAATTGAGAATATACGCCATTCAAGGACCCTATTAAACCGGCAAAAAAAAACATTTAAATCGGTCCCGTCATTTAGGATTAAGGATTAGTAAATATGACATGACCATATCTCCAATTTCAGAACTGAACTCAAGTGGCTCCCAATCCGTTCCCGACGGAAAACTCATACTTTATCCCTTCTTTATAAAATTCTCTATAAGCCTTTAGATTTTTTAGCCTCCTTTATATTTACGTGAAAAATTTAATTTCATGACTTCTTTAAATCAACCTGTGAGAAAGTTTGTATGTCTGGATGGATGTTCGTTACTCAATCACGCTTCAACCACTGGACGGATCGGGATGAAACTTGGCATACATATATTTTAGGTCCTGGAATAGCATATAGGCTTTTTATCCCTAAAAATTCAAAGTTCCTGCGGGACTAACTATAACAGAGTTAAACGAACTATTGCTGCACCTATAGCATGCTATAGCAATTCATTGGTATAACTTATTAATTAATTAATTGGAGTTAATTAAGGAGTTCCACGCCGATAACCGAATTTACGGCGGGCGAAGCCGCTGGCAAAGTCTAGTTTTACATACTGTAAAGAAAAATGCCATATAAATTTATGTTACAATAAATTTGAAAAGGGCACATCTCTTAGAGTTTTGTATAGGCCATGAATATAATAAGTAGAGGGAAAGCATTTATTCATTGATTTGAAAAAACGTATTAGTCAAAATAGTCGAGATGTACCCTTTCCGAAATTGCATATTAAAAAAAATATTGTGCTACGTATTATAAAGTTGTCCATGCGATTGTAATAAAACAGACAATGTTTCTTACACTCGAAACACTGAGCATTTGACAGCCATTTTATGCAAGCTGAAAAGGCAACAAAGCTCATCCGGGCTATGGACCCAATGGTATATTTTCGTCCCCCTAGGGATGTTATTAATAGCTTTAAACTATTTACAGAACAGTATTGAAACCAAACTTAAAACCTGGATTATTAAGAAAGCGCCGTACAGGTATGAAGAATTCATTAACGACATTAAAGTTAATAAAGCTTATAATCGTGTGCAATATATAAATGACCTGACACAACTTGCACTTTGTATTATATTTTCTATTTTAATTTTATTTTATTTAAATGTTTTTCAGATCAATTAATGTTGTACTTAGAATTTGTAGAAGATATAGATATCAGTAATAGGTCAATAATCAATTACCTTTTGAAGGTTATTTTACACGGTGACTAGGTACATGAAGCAAATATTGAAGTAGAAAAGCCACAAACCTTACAGTTGGATATCTTCTTCATTCTATGTAAGCAATGAAGAGGCAGTGAATCCAATCGGTGTATTGCGCAGACTCGAACCGATATTTGGCCGATAGGTGGACGCGTCGGCTGCACTGGGCGGTCCACGCCGATCGACGCCCAGACGTTAAAAAAATAGAAGTTGCTATTCTGGTTTGTTAACCGTCAGTAAATTAAGAGTACGAAGTTTTAGAAAGTAAACTTCTAAGCTAGGCTAGTAAGGATGGTAAGGATATAAAAGACTACAAATACAAAACAACAATTTTTTTTTTAGTTTTGTAGTTTTTTGATTGTTATTTACCTACCTAAAAAGTTTTTCTGTTTTTGGTACGTATACCCTATAATACCTGTAGTAATGATCTAAAAAACTACAAAGATAAAAAAAACAGTAGAACTTTTTAGGTGGTAGTGCAGATATAAAAAACTACAAACATAAAAAAACAGTAAAACTTTTTAGGTGGGTTAGTAAGAATATAAAAAAAACTATAAAGATAAGAAAACCAGTAAATTTTTTTAAGGTAAGTTATTAAGGATCTAAAAACTACAAAGATAAAAAACAGTAAAACTTTTAATGTGGGTTCGTGGGGCCATAAAAAACTACAAAGATAAAAAACAGTATACATTTTTAGGTGGATTATAGTAAGGATCTAAAAACTACAAAGAAAAAAAAAAAGTAAAACTTTCTAGGTATCTCAGTAAGGATATAAATCTTTTCCTTATTAGATATCCACGTAAGAAAGTCGCACGTAGAATGTAGAATTTACTATAGAGGTAGTTTTGTAATAAATTTTTTTTTACCATTAATGTGGCAAACAAGCTTACGGTCTGCTTGATGATAAGCGGTCACCGTAGCCTATGGACGCTTGCAACACCATGGGTACAATTCGCACGTTGCCGACCCTTCAAAAATCTAATAACTTTATTCTTGACGAACTCCATACTGTAGTCCTTACAGAAAATCTTGGCAGGGAGCTAATTCCAGAACCCAAGCGTTAGTGGGAGGAAGTTTCTCTGAAACCGCACTGTACGCGACCATTTCGGTTCTAAAGTGTGAGAATGAATTCCCTGTCCATGGCTAGCGGTGCGGTGGTAGAAAGCAGCCGTGGGCATCATTATTTATTTATTTATTTATAGACTGCAATGACTGCTCTCCGTAAGCTTTTGCTAGTGTTGTAAAAAAGATACAAAAGCTATGGCAGCAAAAATTTAAGAAAAACCTATTGCTTCTTGTGCAAGTGTTAACATGTTAATATTTACCATAGCACTTATACTTTAGAGTTCAGGAACATCCAAATATTATGTAAGTAGATAACAAACGAACTAAATGACCGAAACATCATCGACAGATAGTTGACGCTTCATAAAGTTTAAAAATAATACCTCTTACTGACTAGTTTTATTTCTCTTAAAATATTGAAAATTAAAATCTGTTATGCCTTTGCCTGACGACTCTACGTTAGAAATTGTAGCGCAAAGAAAATTAAACGAAATAATATCTACATATTATTGAATCTGCTTCTATTTTAAGATCAAATTAAAAATATGCGATTTTTGAAAGTTTATAATATAAGGTTACATCTCAGAAAACCAACAAAACTGCGAGAATTAATTTCTTTTGCAAAACCCTAACAAAACCTGCGAGCAAAAGCCTATCTACGTATAAAAATAACTATCAATTAACCAAGCTGCCACATTATAACAGAATTAATTGATCAAATTAATTAACTAATAAATGTTCTAAATTATTTAACTCGCCCCAAAAATCGTAATGACTGTAATAAGACCGAAAATATATAATAATAAAGAGTTGTCGCAGAGTTAAAATGAAAACTGTGTTGTGGTTGGGTTAAGGAAGTGATATTTATGAGCTGCCGGCACCTCATTACGAGATGAGCGGAGCTGAGATGCTGCGGAGAGAGATGGAAATTTGATTAGCGAAATGCATGTACTAGGAAAAGTCGTTGCTCTATGTATTTTGAACTGTTTTTGTAGAACGTGCTTTAGGCTGCCCTAAAGTTCTTTGCTAGTTGTTTGCGAATGTAACCTTGGTCAATCCTGCTAATATAATAAATGCAAAAGTTGTATGTTTGTTAGTACCACCCCTTACGCTGCAACAACTGAACCGATTTGTCTGAAATAGAAATAGATTTGACTCTGAATTAACACATAAACTAGACAATTTATCTTTATAAAGCTTTAGCTTAGATACTTCCTGTAGCTATGACTGCATACTGTTACAGTAAACTTCCTTATTTTAATAAGTTGCCATAGGTTGTTAGCACGGGTAGAGCCGCTGGCGAAGCTACTGTTTACTAAATAACAAATAATACCGACTGTCAAGCAAACTAACAGGATGTAGTGATAAGGCAATTGTCAAAAGTGCTACAACAACTTTAAAGACTTATCGAAGTTAATCTTTTTCTTTAATTGATAGCAGCTTTTCGATTTTATAATTTTGTTAAAAGCTTCGTATATTAAATGTTCTTTTAAATAAACAAAGTCTTGGGCAAACGGTATAAAATTAATTCAAAACTACCAAAAATAACGAAATTAATGGGACGAAATAAATTTACGTGGACATTAAAATTAAAAACATTTCAAGTCATTAATTTTATTTAATATAAGTTTATAATTATTTTATATAATAACGTAATGTAACGTATAAACATAAAAAACCTATAAACAAAAAAAACACAAAAAAATCAAACAATTTGCATATATTTCGGCGAAAACCAAGTACTAAATTTCTTATTAATTTAGCTAACATTATACTAACCAATAATTACTTTACTAACGATTTCCAATATTATTAACAAATTAAAGGTACTGCTATGGGAACCAGAATGGCACCATCATATGCTAACTTATTTATGGGACAGATAGAAACAAATTTCCTGTCTCAATGTACTTACAAACCTCTAATTTGGCTTCGATTTATAGATGACATATTTGTTATTTGGACTTATACTCTTTCAAATTTAAAAACATTTATTAATGACCTCAATGAATTTTCTTCAATAAAATTCACGCATATAATATCTGATAAGAAAATTACTTTCTTAGATGTTAGAAGGACACAAATAAACTTCAATATCTACACTACAACATCTGTCATCCACCACACACTAAAAGGTCCATACCCTACTCCTTATCTAAAAGAGGTAAAAGAGTTTGCAACAACATTAATTCCTTAAACACTTACCATAACAAAATTTTTGATGCCTTACAAGATAGAAATTACCCACCCACACTTCTTATTAACAAATACACAAACCATCGCCATTTCACCAAATAGTACATAATAAAGAAGACAAGAATGTTCGATTTGTTACCAAATATTTTCACGGGGCACACAAACTCAGAACACTTCTCAAAGTTCTCGCCCCTATTTAAAAAAAAAAATAATGACACCAAAGATTTCATACCCTCAAATCCTAATATAACTTATAAACAAAAAAAAAATTTAAAACGAATATTATCTAACACTAAACATCTCCAAACAGCACAGTTAACCAACATCCAAGGTACTGTACCATGCAATCAAACCCGATGCAAAACTTGCCCAATAATAAATACTGACCCTATTATTCATACATCAAATACCACAAAATACTACATAACTCAAAAAAACATTAATTGTAAAAGCAAGTGCTGTATGTATATACTAGAATGTAAACACTGTCCTTGCTTTTACATTGGTGAAACTACAACCCCTCTACACATACGTATGAACAACCACAGATTTACTACAAACTCAATAACCTCATCACCACTTCCGATCCTTACACACGCTGCCACACATAACAAAAAATTCAATGAATGCTATAGTGTACGTATAGTAAAACATTTCAATCCCCCTATAACTTCAATTGAACTTAAAACCTGGGAATTTTCAGATATCTGGTGTCTTGGAGCATTTTACCACGCTGGTCTCAACATATGCCATTAAAAGTAATTTTTTTTTTGATTGTTCTACATAATTGTCAAAACACAAACCTTATAACTGTCAACTTTATGATTATTGTTCTGAAACAAGGATAAGTTGTATATATATTTTATTTAATATTATTTGTAATAATTGCATTAAAAACGGCTTAATTCGCCGAAATATATGCAAATTCTTTGATTTTTTTGTGTTTTATTAATAGATTGTGATAAAAATACATCAACTAAGTTGAAAATATTTTACCTTATAAACAAAAAAAAAACATATTTTTTTAAGAAGCGTAAAATTAAAACAACTTCATTCAATACAGTAATGAGAATTATTTATTTTTTAAACAACTTTACGTTTCATAAGTTTTAAGCAAAATTGCATTAGTTATATTTATCCTCTAGTAGTGGTTTTTATTTTATATGAAATAATGTCTGTCTATCCATATAATACCTGAAATATACTAGGCGTGTTTGTGGCAATTTTTACTATTTATTCATACAAATAAATGTAAAACAATAAACTGAGGGATTGATATAGTACAGCCTAAGCTACTGGGTCTAGAGACTGGTTTTTTTTTACGTCTTAGTCAAGAACTGTGTTTATCGCAATTTGTTGAGCCGTTTAGCGTTACTAGGTATCATATATTTAAACTCTCACATTAATGAAGTTAGTAAGATTATATTATGACTGTCCCAGTAGCAAAGGCTATTTTTTAAATTAATCAGAAATCGAAAATGTAAGTATTCCTGTAATATGTAGCAGGCGCGTAGACTTGTGGCGTAGCGTTTCGTAGCACACGTAGCAGGCTACATAGTGACATGGACAAATTTTTAAAATGGAAGTGAATGCGGTCGGTTCGAAACACTCATTTAATCCTTATTTGTTACGTTTGTTATAGATGGTGTTTAATATTTCTTCTTCTAGTGGTGTGTATTGTAACTAGCCAGACATAAGTGTTAACACAATTCAGAATGTTAGAATACATCTCTACATCTACAGCTTGCTCTTAAATACTAAGAAAAACCTTATAAAATTAATATCAAATAAGTATGGGATATTAGAGATTATTGACAAAAATATATGAAAAAAAAATATTGATGTAGGTAACTTTTACAAATTTCGTTGTACATCTACTCGATACTAGATGGCGTTACAAGTTCTGAGATTCGTTTGTCAAAACTGCCCTTTGCGCCTGGTTCCTGAATTTTCATACAATATTGTGATAAAATTACATTTCAGTTTGATTTTGTTCTGATTGTTACAAAAATAATTAGGTACCTATATTTAATATTCTATTAAAAACTTATCTATTATACTACCTTCGAAGAAAATTGCAAATCAATAAATCATAATAACTAGTATTTTTAATTTTTTTAATAATAATAAAATAAGTATAAATATTTTTAGACATTACACACAGCGTCGTCTGGCCTCAAACTAAGCAAAGCTTGTGTTATGGATACCAGATAACGGATACAGATATCATATTTACTATGTAAAAACATATTATATATAAACATATTATATATAAATACACTTTTAGACTGTAGACAGACAACAAGATCCGAGAAGCTCCGGGAATCGAACCCACACTACCAGCTAGGCCTCGAGGAAGTCAGCATGATGGATTATAAATTAAAATTCCAATCGTATGGCAATTTTAAATCATCGAAATTAATTTATATACCTATAGGCAATAATTTTAGATACCTACTTGCATTAAAATTTAAATTTGGTGACGTGTAATTTCAATAATAGTATTTAATTCTGTAATTCAAAAATCTGTTTTAAGTAGTTCATTTGATGCCGAATAAACAGCGGGATTGAATTTGAGCGTCACTCCACAGGACTCATGATTGCGATTTCGTTGCTGCTGGTTTTTCTTTTTGGTAAACAATCTAGGTAGATATCAAAAGTTTCATTAATATTGTAGGTAAGATCAGATTATTTTAGAGATATGTATTTGTTGGTTAAATAAGTTGGTTTATTTTTTTGATCATATTTGTGGTAAATCCCGAAAACAAAAATAAAAAGTTTAATTATTGTCACTTTACAGAAGTATTAAGTTAAGTTATTGTAATCGTTTTAGGGCTGCAAAAACAAATAGAGCCCGGCCTCAGCTGGAATCTTTACTGTGTGTTATACTTTGCCTTATGTATCTTAACAACAACAGTAAGTTTATCATATATCTTTTATTTTATTCCCAAGAGTTGCAATGACACCATCTTAACGACTATCTACAATATATATATAATGATATTTGTAAAAACTGTAACTTAATAACATACGTAAGTATGTCTAGCTTGAAAATAATGACCATATGAGAAACCTAAGAAAAACTTACATTTAAAAAAATACTAGGAAAGGCATCAAAGGCCCTAATAAGGTTCCAAGCATATTCATATATTGAAAAGATTTTCACCTGAATTTTTGTTATATTTGTCAAGAAAATCCAAACCTAAACGAAAAAAAGTCATAAATATGTCAGGACTTGCCAGGCCTGGGTGAGCAGCGACAGGGTGATGCATGTGTGGGTATTAATTTTTTTGTACTGGAGGAAATTACAGATGCCAGTCCGTCGTCTCGAGAAGGGATGGAAATGTAATTGCTGGAGACGAAATTGCTATCGGTACCTGGCTAGGACTGTCCTGGAGTAGCTTTAGTCATTATAATATCTAGACAGTCTAAGATCTAAGTATTAACTAGTGTTAACAGTATATACCCTTAAGTAAGTATTATAATTACTCGTGTTGTGGTTATTAAAAATTTATAAACAAGTGTTAATTTGTAAAGTTCTATAAATGTTATTTTAGCAAATTTCTAGTAACTAAACATGGTTAAAAAATTAAATTGAATTCACAAAATTGACTTTGGAAGCTTATAACTTGTGAAATATACAAGTGAGAGAAACTAACATAAAAAATCCTTTATTCGTTTTTGAAGATCCTTACGTAATTTTGTAAAATTTTATCGAAATTAATATAATGAAGGCAGAATTATCGGGCAGAAATATCAGGCTGCAATGTGACGTTTAAACGTACTCAGCAAAATTATGAGCACCGTTGTAAAAGCAAAACTAAGTTCGTAAAATAACTATTTAATAAAGTGCGCTGTAGGAAAAAAATATCTAAGTCAAGATCTTGCAAATACGTTTTAAGCGTTACCCTTGACAACTAACACCGCTAATTAATATTTTGAATTTCCTCTTTGTACAAAGCTAATCTTTAAAATATGCTTTTACAGGAATATATAAGCTATTATAAGCTATTTTTATAAAGTTTTAATCGTTTCTAGGATAAATCTGTTACTTGTAGATAGTTTATCTGCTAAAAAAATTCACTTTAAGCAGAGCTGCGATACTCGCAGATTTATCTTCAAACAATACAAACATTTCAAAAACATCTTTTAACTTGTTGCATATTTCCGGGGCTTAGCTAAAATACCCATAGTCCATCGACTCTTTACGTGTACAAGAGGTACTTAAATACTTTTTCAAGATTATATTTGACCATTTTTTTTGCGTCCATAATATGTATAACCATGCTAAATTACAGCTTTCTAGTGCTAAGAGTCTAGGACAGACAGGCAGACAGATTGATGGACAGATCGACATGGCGAAACTATAAAAGTTACTATAGACTACGGACCCTAAAAAACGGGTAGGTCAAAACACAGTTTGCTGAACCAACTAATTAAAAATAAAATTCATATTCGTTGACATGGTTCCTTATACAATTTACGTATACGTTACGTTACGTAGAACGACGGACATAAAATTAAATTAAAGAACCTTGGTATAACCTTATTAGTGAAGTCAATCTACGACAATTTACGCCGATATCGGCAAATAACTGGGGAATAACCATATTCTAGTTTTCTCCTCAAATTTAGTAAAACCCTGTTCAGTATATAGAAAAGTAAATGTTATGCCCATGCTGGATGTGGTTTTTTTTATTTTTGGGCGCTTTAACTGATGACAAGAGACCCGGATTAAAAAAAAATATTTTCAATGTTCAAAGGCGCTATAAGTAAAATTTTGTGAGGTTATGTTTATCCCCAACGCTGCTGTTTATATTCTTAGACGGTTTTTTCGTATAAATTTAAATGACTTCATGTGGAGCAAACCTTACCAAAATCTTTACTAAAAGTACCTGATATTGTTTATAAATTACGATATTTTAGTTAAAAATTTTAACACTTTGGCGGCAATTTCAAATCTTGATGTGATTTTTAAAGTTTGAAACTTCTAAAACTTTTGTTCATTTCATTTTACAGAAATGGTGGTCATAAAAATGGTTAGTAGTTTAAAACAAGTGTATCTTTACTTTAAAATCGATAGTTTTTAGCCATTTACCCCATCTTTATTAATTATATTAATGTTAAATACCAATCATAAAATCTCAAAATCTTCTTATGTTTCAAAGCTACAATTTGGCAGGAAGATTCCTAATAAGGTATCGTTACCACAGAACATTTTACAACAGTGGCGGATTAAGGGGACAAAATGTACTTGATATTTCATATGATAATCTCATGTTTTTGATTTTAGGGGCATGAAACTCATGATTTTTTAGGATAGGGATTTGGGGCCAAAAGATGGTACAATTTGTATGAAAGTTCTATGTTTTTGATGTTAGGAATATATTTGGTATTGAGGTTAAGATTTAATGTAAATAAATACTGTTATGAAAATATTACAGCAAAGACGAAATTAAGGGTCAAGTATTTGGTTAAAAATTGATATGAAAATCCTATGTTTTTTGAAGTTACGACTTCCCTATCATTTAAGGCATAGTACTTGCATATAATCTTTCAACGTCTCTGTAGCCTGCATAATCCATTGCCCTCGTTAAAAAATTATATAACTATAACTATTGAAATTGTATTTTTGGTTAAGCAGTTGTGTACCGAATAAATAAATTATAATATTAATTACTTATATTTAATTTTTACCTCTAAAGCAAATTTTATGCCCATCACATGAAGCAATACCGTAAAATCTTTTCTTAGTGGACTACATTTGCTAAGGAAGCGAAATTTCTGCTTAATAACTGTCTAAGTTTTTCTTTAAGCATTTCATACTAAATAGGTTTATAAAGATATATTTAAAAATAATAATATTAGAAGCCATCACGAAAATTCTACGGACACAAAAATCGTCAAATAATAAGTGTCGCGACTTATCCGTTCTTGTGGTCGTAACTTACGAACGAACAAAGCCAAGCTCAGCAACGACGAGAACTAAGTTTGAGAGCGGCGGGTTCTTGAGATGCTGAGAACAATACCAAGAATTATTGCCACGAGTGTCCGGGGGAAGCGGAACTGTGGGGAAAAATTGTGAGGTTATAGTTGGGAAATTATGTCTGTACCGATGAGAAAAGGTATTTCAGTAGATTTTTTGTTCTAGTCCAGTTTTCTATTTTATGTATTATTATGGATCGTATATACAGTAAAAAAATGTGTTCCATGATAATCATTGCAATCAATATGCATACAAAATGCATTAAGTACCTTTATTTTAGTAGTGGATACAAAAATATAAATTTAATAATACAATGTTTTCTTGAGGAAGATTAAAGATCTAGGAGGTTATTGAACACAGTTTCGAGAACGACAGATTCCTTAATTCAAGAGTAAAATGTATGCAAGCAGTTTTACGTCTCGAGACGCAAAACCTACTTGCATACATTTTTCTCTTGAATTCTAGAGTCTAGCATCCTCGAGACGGATCCCAATAAGCTCCCAGGATAGTTTTGATCACATTATATCTTTCACGAACTACACTTCTCATTTCAATTTTAATATTTTAAAAGTAGTTATAATGTATGTATATGGTTAGACGCACCAACGTCATTATGTAGGAACCGCACCTTTAACCATCAGCACCAACCACTTTATTCTTGCGTGACAGGGGGTGACCATACCGCCGCAACAGCTTCTGATGCTGTATATCTGGCATAAAGTGTCTTTGTTTAGGCACAAAATAAGTAATAGTTCTAATGTATAGGTATGTATACCATGACATTAATTACCGGCTTTAAAACTTATAAGTGGTAAAATGAAATGGTAAAATGAAATAATTACCACTTTAAAAAAGAAAGTCCACAACTTTAATGCAAAAGACACGATGTTATTTATTACTTAAAACTTTTCTTAATCAAAATAAATACAAAAAAAGAATGCAGTCGTTAGAAGAATCAACACGTCCGTTAATGACCGGTACATACAAGAATTCGCGACGACTTCTCTTTAATTATGCCGAAATACATTAACTATGGGAGATAATTATCGTTTATTTTGTGTGCGTACATACTCAGCGACTGATGCGTAGTTAAAACCGATTGAAAAAAAAAGTGTAATTTAATGGTTGCTGGTTTATCGCTTCCCTTATATGATCAAAAAGTTGCAGGAAATGTAAGAAGTAAAGATAACCGATTTCATATTTCACATTTCGGGAAATAAAGGTGTACCTCATTTATATGTTATGATTTATATATTATTATATGAAATGCTATGTTATTGCACCTGAGTATTTCGAAAATACCTGATGCTTAATGCACCTGAGTATTTCTGATGTCTCAAGACAATCTGGTTAAATAAATATTTTTCATATTCAAATTCTAGCATACTCTTTTTTTCCCTTCGGGTTTTTCGTAATTGTGGGTATAATGTTACGGTTTTAGTGGTTAAGACTACTTATTGTCAGTACTATTCCTTATTCTGTTGTATCAGTCAAGTTATCTTCTTCAAACAATATTTATTACCTACATTAAATAAAATGTAAGTTTAACTATTATAAAGTATCTTGATATGTTATATAGTATGAACGCTTGGGTTGTGGAATGAGCTCCCTGCCAAGGTTTTCTCCAAAGACTGCAGTATGGGGTTCTTCAAGATAGAAGGTATTAGTTTTCTAAAGGGTCGGCAACGCGCGAGTGATGCCCCAGGTGTTGCAAGCGCCCTAAGGCTACGGTTACCGCTTACCATCAGGCGAACCGCAAGCTTGTTTTGCCATGTGCTTCTCTACTTATTAACTTTTAAATTCAAGTCAAAGGTTATGTGTTCCTCTCATTTTTTTTTTTTTGAATACATTTTTTTTTAAATTTGTTCCATAGTCCTAAACGCATCACGTGCAGAAACTATCATCTTTATCGCTATACCTAATTATGAGGAAGAATCTATTCATTGGGGTATGTATAATATGTAAAGTCAGGGCGCCGTTCGGAGTCGCGGCTCGCAATAATACGTGCGACATAAATCCTTGGAATGGAGCAATTCTAGATTCCTCTGCATCGGAAAAAGCGGGAGTAGTTCCGGAAAGGGTTCAGGTGGGACCCGTGTCAAGGCTTTCAACCAAATTACGGGACTCACTTGTTATGTCGCTACTTAAAGAAACAGTAAGAACATGCCCGATGTCTAATAATAATTTCGTAGTACCTACGTAGTTATTTTTAACAAAATATGGTAATTTAGACGGTGTAAATGCAAGGTAGCTTTTTTTAACAGGAATTTACTATTCAACATATCTTTCTGGAAAAAAACACACAATAAAATATTGAGTATGTATTGGAATTCGTGACAGAGACCAATACATGATAGCGTTAACTTTACAAAGTTACTTCATCAGGTTTTACTGAAAATCTGTTAAAGTATTGAAAAATATTAAAGTTTAGACGTCAGTCGAGGTCGTAAAATAAAGATATTGTTAAAAACTTTTGCTATGTATTTTTATACAATTAATTTTCGATATTTTCGTATTCTCTTAGAATCAGTAACTATACTTGTCTCTTTCTTGTGCACTCGATTCTATATGCTTTAATAACTCATAGCATGTCACGATTCTGAGAACTTCTTTTGCTTCGTTCGGTTTGTTACTAATCTAAAAAGTTTAAAGTTATCACTCATTCCGAGCTAAGAATTTCAGAATCGTCTCTGTGTTGTATCTTTATCTCTCGCGCATTCTATAGAACAGATTACAGAACTCGAAGTTTTTTTTTTTGTATTGTAGATATTTTTTTAAGTATAAACTTCTTACCTTTTTCTTTGTCTTTTCAAAAAACACAAAAAATATTAACACGTACTTAGCTTACTTAATAAACGCGTTAAAAACTCTTCTGAACCAAACAGGAGCTTTCACATTAATTTAATTAGTTTTACAACTCGAGTAATGTAAAGGGGCTTTTGATAATTAAAATATGCACAGACAGTGAATTAATACACATGCATAAATAAAAATTAAGAGCTAAGCAGTCGGAGAAAGCGCGCTTTACCCAGGCTCTGTCCCTTCCAAATATAATTAAGCATAACCCAATAAGCTCTCGCCACAAACAAAAACAAAAACCTACGAAATTTCGTTATCATTATTTGCATATTAAAATAATTATAATTTAATGCTGGGTTTTGAGTTAAAAGAAGACTTAGGTAACGGGGAAACTCTGTAGATAAAATTCATAGTATTTTAACTGAATAATGTGGACTAAAAAGCGCCAATGCTGCATTGGATGAAGAAAAAAAAGTGTGCGAGGATCGTAACAAGTGGAATTTTTCTCAGTTGCTCTTTGTTTCCTTCCAGCATAACGTTGCATTAGGTAACAGTAAGTAACTTCCTTTTCAAAAACCATTTATTGTCAGTGTAACAATTCCCATTGGAATAGTAACTTAGCTCTTCTTTCTGTGATGCAAGAATCGTTAGCATAGAGAAGGCAGTTAATAAGTTAATCGTTAATTTCTTGCTACATCTTATCCTACTAATATTATAAATGTGAAAGTTTGGATGTTTGGATGTCTGGAAGTTTGTAACTCAATCATGCTTTGACCACTGGACGGATCAGGACAAATAGGGTAGGTCCTGGATAAAGACATAGGCCATTTTCATCCCGGAAAATTTAAAATCTATATTGTAAAGTGGGAATAACTATAACTTTTGCCATAACTTCCTACAGCAATGAAAGCATCCAATTTACCACTGATAATTTGCACAAAGATAGTTGAAAATACGAAGAAGGACATAAGCTACTTATTAGCTCGGAAAATTCAAAAGGTCCCGCGGGATAATATCGCGGAATTCCTCTTGCACGAACTATAGCTACAGCTATAGTTTGATATAACAAACTTCTTTAGTATAATCAAGGAGTTGCTAAGAAGCCCAAGTCAATAACCAAATTTAGAGCGAGCCGAGCCGCTGGCAAAAGCTAGTTTAAAAATAAGTGAAAAATGACAAAATGATTAAAATTATACAATAGGTATAATATGTTGGTGACCACAAAATTGTTTTAGTATTAAAGCTCGCCCAAATATAATCAAAAAATAAGCCCTCACCATTTTGGATCCTATTTCATAAATTTTTCATAATTTTACGGTCCGCTTGTTTCAGTCGAAAAACAAAGAAAGCTTTGGCATTATTAAGTAAGAGATATAAAGGCTTAATAAATAGGAAAGTTGAGGAAGAGACCCGACATAAATTACATTAGAATATAAATTAATATGATCACACTATGGAGAAAAAAGTATCTCAGTAATGGATGTTGCTTTAAACTTTATTTTCTGGGTGATAAAGTGTAAAATGGGTTTTTAAAAATAACGTTACAGGTTTTTAAAACTAAGTATATGGCACGAAAGAGTTGCGCTGCAAGGGAAGTTTTTGTTTGATGATTTTAACTTAATTACATTTGTGTTGTGCGCAAATAAATACATCGAGTGTAGATATTGCATTCGGCATGTATATGTACGTATACTTGTGGTTTTGTTGGCTTTTCTCAGTATTGGGTTAAAAAGGTTGCTTATATTTAGTTTTTTTTTGGTAGGGATAACTTTATTTATTGTTGAATGTTGGCGGTGGATCCCGTAAATATGCCGTCTTTTTATAGCAAGAGTATTGCATCTGAAGGAATGAAAAAAATAAAAGTATGTTACCTAACGTATAAAAAAGTATGTTTTCTAGTGTACTGAGATAGTGTGTGATTTTAATTTATTGTTTAAGCGCCAAAAAAATTGTTCCAACACTTTTTAAGCGTATATTGCATTAGTTAATAAAAAAGACAGTGAACTATTGAAAAACCTTTCTTTTTTTTATACCACTAAGGTGACACACAAGCCTACGGTTCGCCTGTTGATAAGCGGTCACCGCAGCGTATGGACGCTTGCAACACCAGCGGTATTACACGCGCGTTGCCAACCATTCAAAAATATAATAACTGTTTTCTTGAATAACCTTATGGAACTTGTCTATTGGAGGAATTCCGTGACAACGTCATTGTGGTATGAGAATATGAATGAAGTATGGAACAAATACATCTTATAGTAATGTGTATGACATTGTGTAATGATTTTTAGTATATTTACTTTACATCGTCAGTTTAACAAAGTTTAGGTTTCTGGCCTATATAGCTGTCTTAAATAATAATGTTTCAGTCGCCAGGGAACCAAAATTGCTGCGGAAATATTGGGCCACAATGTTTTTTATCTTTTTCACTTGATCCTGAGTTAACTATATCTCACGTACGTTACGTGAAAAATAGTTAACTTTGACTCTCAAAAATTGTAAAAAATACTAAAAAAAAAAAAACATAATGAAACAATAACACTGTGTGACACGATTTTTCTAACATAAATGAGATTACGTGTTTTGAATTCCTTATTCCATTGTTGAAAACATTGTCAATTGATATGGTTGTCTAACACGTCACGTTTCTAAGTTATAGTGTCAATACTATTTACGTGTACCCTCGTAAAAAACAAAAGATCAAACGTTGTTAATTGCAGATTTCTTTTAATACTGAAGTCTGTACGACTATAAATTAAAAGTTTTAGTGGTCTTAAGATAATTCTAACAGTTTATTTGGGTAATCATAACATTTTTTTCGAAAGTCATGAAGAAAAGTAACCACCGCAAGTGTTTAAATCATCCGGAAAAGTTAAGGAAAAATTAAGGCAAAGTTAATATTTCATCATTTTCTTTTGGAATATTTGGCTCATTTTTTATATTGACCACTTAAACCTCAGCTATTTTGATTCGTTGTCACTTGTCAATATATATAACATTTTTTTTGTGTAAAATTAATAATTTAAATAAAAAATATGATATACAATTTTGATACTGTCTTTATTTATTTATAGTACATCAATTTATCATAACTTTAAAATGATACGTGTTACAAAAAATCTATTTAAGTTTTTCTGTTCAGCAGGTTTATTTTGATAAAAAATAGCCGTTTCATTAAATGTTAGAGCACAAAAAAAAAAATTTGTCACACAGTGTAATTCATTACTTTTATAAAAAAAAGGTATCTTGCCTTTTTCTCGTCCAATAAAACGCTTAGGAGATACGTACGAGTATATGACAAAACGCGTTTTCCAAGATGGCTGCTAACGCACCGTGTGGCTCCATCTCGGAGTTGTACTCAGGACCAACAAAATATTAAGAAATAAAATATCACATACATAAAGAAATCGCTACTGTAACCTCACACAGAAAAAAAAGCGCAACCGACTGGAGTATATTGAGTAATACTTAAAATAATTAATTTTGTTCCATAAGATTTCATTTAAATCATGCTGCGGTTCACCTTTATTATTGTGTGTGAATTATTTTACAGTTTTTTTTATAAATACTAGAAATAAAGATTTTAACATTTTTACCTGCTAGTATTTCGATTGGTTTTCATTCGGTGCTTTACATATGATTTATTTACCTCAATTTATGGCAAAAAACTTATCTATTTCGAGTTCTACGAGTAGGTACACGAGTAGGTACACGAGTAGGTACACGAGTAGGTACACGAGTAGGTACACGAGTAGGTACACAAGTAGGTACACGAGTAGGTACACCATCACCACAAAATGTAAACTTATAAACTCTTATAAAGGAACCCTAATAGATAAAATTACTACAAATAGGCCTTTTAACCATAAAAAAAATATTGAAACACTTCCGATAGAACAGCGTAACAAGGACAAAACAAATCAAAAGTCCCTAGTCAATCGTTGAAAGCAAGGGTTACAGGGACAGACTCGACGATCAGATAATAATAGATATATTTTCGTTCTATATGCCAGGGCCGCACTCAGGCATGATATACTGCGGGCAAATCGGTCGCGACGGGCCCCGCGGGGGTGTTTACGTTTCGACAGAGGTTCGAGTGTTGTCCCAAGTGCAACGTTTCAAGAAATTCTTTTGCAATACGCGATAGTTATGGAAGGATTACTTTCAAAACGACGAATGTGAAAAAATACTCGTGCAATTATCTATTTAAACAATAATATAGTATTATTATATATTATTTTATTAATATAGTACATAGTCGATCTGCCACCTAATTCACTTCTACAGAGTGCCGAGACGATTATGATCTACATTGCTGGTTAGCTCAACGATTGTAATCATCAATGTGATAATATACAATGTAAAACGGAAATGTAGGTCATAAAAATTTTGGAACTAGATGATTTACTCATTTCTATAAGGAGGAATATTAGGGTTTGTCTCTGGGGCATGCGGCTAGACCGTGTGCTGTAGAAATAAATAGGAGAGGCAGTGAGTATCAACGAATGTTTAGTAAAACTTCTATGATAACAGTCAAGTAAAAGTGTCAGACAATTTAGTGACATTGTACAAAAACATAATTGGCAGGCAAATAAATGTTTCGATTGTATTGAACACAAAATATTTAAAGTGACATAGGCGATGTTGAAGTGCCAAGTTCAATAGGCCGGTGCCTCACTCCGAGGCGTAAAGTCGGATACGTCGTATGCGAAATAAAGTATAAAATATGATCAGCGTAATACCGTCTGTAGCACAAATACTGTCAATTTGAGTGATATATCGCGCGCTCTCTATCGGAAACAAGGCGCGTTGAAAATTGCGGATAAACATTTTTTGTAGCATTTCTGTAGAGGTTTTTGATTGCAGACTATTTTCTTCTGAAAGTTCTTTGTGATTTGTTTGAAATGTCTGTATATTTTGGTTTGTTATAATATGCTATAGTTGTCTTGGTTTTGTCAAAGTACCAACATTTTTCCAGAAACATGTTGCATCGTGGTTGGAACTACCTATACAGTGAACGATATTTACAATCTATACTAATATTATAAAGAGGAAAGATTTGTATGTAAGTAAGTTTGTATTGAATAGGCCCCCAAACTACCGGACCGATTTGAAAAATTCTTTTACAATAAGAAGCCGACATTATCCCTGATAAACAGAGGCTACTTTTTACCGCGGGAAAATGCTTCATTCTTACGGGAAAGCGGGTAATAGGACAACGGGTATTAAGAATTGTCCTTCCGAACTTATCTTATTCACATAACTTCTAAACGGCTTGAAAGATTGGGTTGGGTATTTCGATGGTTTCACAGACACGAATGTATTATGCCATTAAGGGGGAAATATTTGATAGTTTGTTTTTTTTTCTATAATTGAAGAGCTGCCGTAAGAACCTACGCCGATAACGAAATTTAGCGCGGGCGAAGCCGCTGGCAGAAGCTAGTACTCCATATAAACATTAACCCCTGTTGTTGTTACTGAATGATTTCATTATTAACGTAATTAATTGATAGTTTGATTAAAATGTAACATAACTATCAATTTCTTACCTAAACCTTATTTTTGGACAATCAACATGATTTTCGCCAATAGTGCTTAAAAAACACTTTGATGATAAACAGTCCATAGTTTTGGGACTCAGGTCTATTTGGAACGTCTGGTTCTCATGCAAACAGTGACAAACCTAACCTACTTTAAGGTAAGACTTAGGTCCCTTAAGTAAAGTCAACTGAAATTAATAAATAAAGACATGATAAGTGGTACGCGCGCGTCGTCGCGGTTAGGTGATGAGCGACCGTTGGTTTTGGTAAGGGCCCGCTAGAACCCACACGATTCGCTACTGCCGTTTAGGCTGATCGACGGCGCTTGGCACTGGTGGTGAATGCCCAAACTTCCTCCTCGCCCTGAAGTATTCAGGATGAAAGAGGGAGCGGGCACACATTGTTGCAAGCCCGCAGTAATGTCATATTCTTCGTCTTCAGCTCGACCACCCTCGTAGCACCGATGCTTCCAGGAAAGGTCTTAGTCAGTCGTCCCAAAGGCCATACTTGCCCTTTCTCCTTGAGTAGTACCAGTGTCCCTGCTTTCAGCTGCTGTCCCGTGGTTGTTGTCCACTTGGTTTTATGCTGTAGCAAGAAACATACACAAGGTGAAATCTATACCAAAATTGCTTCTTGATATGCTCTGGTAGCGCTACAGCCGGCTCATGTTGACGTCTGTCACCTGTGAATGTGGAACAGACATGAGTGAGCGTCCAATCAAGAAATAAGAAGGTGTAAGGACAAATAAATCTAAGGGATCAGAGGAGAAAGGTGTAAGACCGACCACCATTAGATGGGATTGAAAGATAAGGTAACGGATACTGGATAAGGTAACGGATTAGTTGAATCTGGAATAAGGTGATGACTAAGTTCTGCCTCCGCCTTTTTTGTCCTTAAAGACCTCTACTTAACGAAAGAGGCTAAGGTAATAGTCAACGAGGCTGGCATGGTGGGTCAGGCTAGTTGCTACTCGATTGGCAAAATGTTCAAACCGCTCATAAGGCCTCTGACCCGGCGTAACGAATATAACAACAGCTCAGTTGCAAGGGCTATAATATCAAACCTTATCAAGCATTTAACAATATATAAGCAAATAAGGGAGATAACTTAGCAATAAGAAATTTAATGACTATAACTAAGTTTGTGAAATAAACAAAGCTCATCAGCACACAGGCAGACTCATTACGAGTTGTATAATAAACAGTAACGCTTCGTCTGTCTGTATCGCCGTAGATATTAAATAACTCAATTCGTTTCTAATTTGCCGACAATTGTTCCCGACAAAAGCACGGCACGAATGAGTGCTCGCGAGTATGAAGGAAGTCGGCTGCTAGGGATGAGGGATGTGTCAGGTACAAATGTCGATAAGTTGAAAAAAGAATATAACAAATTTAAAATTTAAGAATATAATGAATCTAAAATCGAACTATCTAATCTAAAACATTCTTTTTAATTCAATAGGTTCGTGAATTTTAAAAAAATTCAGAGTTACTCTAAGAAAACAGTTACCCTTTTTCTACACTTGCGTGGGAAAATTTTATGTTGTAATATTAAATTATTTCATTTCAGAATTATTTCTGAACGATTGAGAATGTTCCCTAAAAATAATTTGTTACATTGAAAAATTATCAGCAATTCTTCTTTGTGATTGGATACTATTTATTTCTACTATATTAAAGGTGTAGGTACTCGTATGTATGGGTATGTACACCATCACTGTTTTAATTTCATGATCTGGACCAACAACGCGACATCATAATGTGTGGGACAGCTTTATTTCACCGACCACATAAGTTCTGCATGACAGCAGGTGGGTTCACCAATCACCGCGACACTGCTTTTGAGTCAGTAAGTAAGTCGGGAGTTAGTCGTAAATCACCAGATTTTGGGTAATACGTGGTAAAAGCAAGACTGTAACATAATAATATAACTGCTTTGCAAGTTTTTTGCTGTAGTCGTGAAAATGAAATTTAAAAACTAAACCATATGAATATCGCTGTTGCTAGTTCCCATCTCTAGCCCAACAAGGCAAACGCCATTGCCAGTGGCGCTGGCGGGGCGGTGCGCCGATGCGTTTATAATATTTCATTTATTCATAATAAATTATAATCATATATATTCGGAGTTCGGAGCAGCCGCTTAATTCCATTTAGTGACTTCGCTTAGCCGCAGCTACCTTCGGCTTACACCTTACTTTGTTTCATTACACTTATAATTACTTTTGCTTATTGTCGGATACTTACAATTATTGCTGCCAAACTTTTTATTACATTTCCGTTTTTCTTGCATACAATTGTAATTTTACAGTTTTATTTGTATCAAGTATTATATTAACGTAAATATAATGTCTAGTCTTGTGGTGATCCGTTATATTCTCCTTTCAGTGAAGGTATTACGTCCCAAAAGTGATAAAGAGATGAACTTATTGCCTTCCTTTTGGCATAATCCCTATTTGAGACAACTTCAGCACTTCAACAGTATCTTCTTTTGATGCCCTATGGGGTATAATTGTACCAATGACCTGTCTTTAATTCATTATACACGTATATTTCTGAAGGGTCGGCAACGCGCGAGTGATACCCCCGGTGTTGCAAGCGTCCATGGGCTACGGTGACCGCTTACCATTAGGCAGACCGTAAGATTGTTTGCCAACTAAGTGGTATAAAAAAAATAATTATAGTATGAGTTACCCAATTATTATCTATTTTACTATTATTTTGCGATAAAACTAAATATTCAAAATGTATGTAAGATAAATGATAATAATGGTAAAAAAAATACAAATAAAGGTTTCACCAAATCATTAAGCTGACTACAAATATTTACTACAAGGTAAACACAACGTCCGAAAGTCCGAAAATAAATTTGACGTAGAAAAGTCAACAAATAAAGACTTTATTTCGAATTTGAATTAAAACACATAAAATTTTTCACAACCCCTTCCCTTCCCTTGAAGTCTCGCTAAGCCTTTGCCGCTAATGAAATTACTGTCGGCTCGATTTCACAAGAGACTCATTTTTCTAAGATAACATTTTTAATCGTATCTCATGGTCCACTTGGTGCTTCACCCGCTCCACCCTGGCTCACCTCGCTGCACAGATTACAATTACCTTCTTTCTTCCCCATTGTTTAACCTCTCTGTCAAGTTCAATACATTTTGCAATCTATACTTAATGTTATAAATGCGTAAGTTTGGATGAAACGGCTGAACAAATCTGAATAAAATTTAGGACAGAGATAGTTTATAGTCTGAAATAGCATATAGACTACTTCTTACTACCCGGAAATGCAAAAGTTCCCGCGGGAATAACTATATAGTTTGTATCTCAATCCCGCCACAAACTAGACAAACGATAGTACTAAAGCAATGCCCTAGAGTGTACAGTAGTGTTACAAGCTGCATCCATAGTCCATGATGATATGGTAATCGATAAACTGATGTTTGATGGTGGACCGTGTGCTAGTTTGCAATTTTTTTTATATCACTACGGTGGCAAATAAACTTGCGGTCTGCCTGATAGTAAGCGGCCGCAGCCTATGGATGCTAGCAACACCTCGGGCATCACTTGCGCGTTGTTGACCCTCAAAAATCTAGTTACTTCTTTCTTGAAGAACTCCATACTGAAGTCCTTGCAGAAAACCTTGGCTGGGAGCTCATATCTCAACCCAATCGTTCGCAGGAAGAAGTTTGTCTGAAACCGTACTGTACGGGATTATTTAGGTTCTAAAGTGTAGGATGAAATCCCTGCCGATGACAAGCGGTGCGATGAGTTAGAGCCATAAAAAATACAGTTATATATTTTCTTATAAATTCTATATCTTACTTGTATAACCTTCTTTGTCTCTTCAACTATCCATTTTCAAAAATCGGTTCAACTTGATGCTCGGTTACAATAATATAAAATTCAACTGATAAGTAAAATGAAATCCCGATAGTTATAGCTGAGTTTTCTTTGGAGATAGGGTTACCATTTAATTTTTTTTTATTCCTGACAAAAAGTCTTTGATTAAAAAAATAAATTATTAAATCCTATTTTCAATAGATTAATCAAACTATAAGTTAAGATGAGTCATGAATGAGACTGATTAACTAGTCGAATTTTATTATTTTGTAAAAAAATGTTGCATAACTCAAAAGTCAGGACAAATGACAAGTCTGGACAGAGCCCGGTCAAACGGCCGAATGTCCGGTCGGATGGTAACCGTACTTGAGGTATCTTTTTTATTATCTAAAATGTATGTCAATTTTATAGCGAAAAATCTTTTTTCCGTCTTGCCTACCATGAGATGTTATAGTAGTCAAGTTTGTAACAGAAATAGCGTGAGGCAGTATAATTAGTGGTTAGAGGGAAACTTGTTCGTAAGTGATGTTCTCAGCGCCGAGGGCAGGTGGGCGTCCAATTAATGTGCGATGATTGACTGCCGCTGGCTGTTATTGGGGGCTATCACAACATTTGGGTCAGGAGTCTGCATCACTTATAGTAGAACTGACTCACTTTGATCGTTTAAGTTGATAACATATTATATAAATGCATGAATTAAAAAATAGTAGAACCTTGATTGATGAGTTGCCCCTTCTGACTATTAGTTCATCTGGTAGCTTCATATCAATGAGAAAGGTATTTATTATGGCTTATTTGTAGTTGTTTGTTAGTAAATAATGTCGTTCATAACATCGGCACCGTAGCACAAGGTTTGTTGTGGACAATAGCTATTTATCGGTACGTGGACAATAATCTATGGTATAAATTTAATAAAAGTAAAAGTAAACATTCTATTCCTTTCCTATTCAATTCTGCCGGCCATCCTAAAAAGATCTTCCGGTGATTTCATCTATTTTAAATATAATAATTATATCTTTCCGTGCCAAACTGTTTATAAAGTGTGTGGGTCGACCCCAGGCAGTGTTAATTAATTTACATACTTAATTATAACTCAGATTTTGAACCAGAGACCTGTTAGTTCGTAAACGGCACATGTGGTGTGAAGTGATCAGCTTTCGGTAACATACCTTAATCATATTCTCATCTCTAATCTGCCAATTTTCCAGTACGCAAAGATTACTTGTTATCAAAATTCATAGAATCTTTTAATTTTTGAATAATAAAACCTCAACTTTTAACTGAACTTATTACTAATATACTAACTTATACTTAGAAAATTGTTTAAAAGTTGTCACATTGCAATTCCATGTACAGTAACTATTGTATTACAAAAAACTAGCGTTGTTACTAGTTATATAGTAATTATAAATAATTTGACTTTTCTAATATCAAGAGCAGTAAATTCTCGTCGAGTACGTACGAGATACTCTATAACAGGTTTCGGTGCAATCAAAGCGTCGACTCCTTAGCCCGCCGCTGTTTGCTCGCCGTAGCCCAAGTTTACATTAAGTTATCGTAACATAACACAAACTAGTTATTGATGAAAAGTCTATAATCCATAGCCGTGCTATTGTACTTGTTACGGTTCGTGTATTTCATAAATTTGCCACCGAGATAGCTTAGATCAATCAGAAATATATAAAGTAAAACTTCTTCAGATCAGACAAGTAAGTCTTTAAACGTTTTCAAACAATGTCTTAACTCCTATTTTCTGAAATTTTAGCAATGTGCAATGTTCTAGAACATCTTACCATTTACACAAAGCATACTATTTTTTTATGCATATTGTATATGTAAGTTTATGTATTTATTATATTTACTAATATGTATTATAAACTTATTATTCTTATGTATCTTTACGTATGAATTTACACTTAATCTGTATTTGACTATTTAATATTTACGATTTCTTTTACACATATGATTTCATAGTTACATTGTTGTTTCTCACTTTCCTATTATTTAGTAAAGTTAGTCTTTATTTAAATTTTGTATTTGTAATTTAATGTACTTTATTCTTACATCAGTTGCTTGCTACTACTATTTTAATCGGTAAAGGTTGTCTGGAAGTAATCGCTTCTTTGCGATAAAGCCGCAAATTGTGCTCTTTTATTTTAATTTAAATTAAAATGACTGATTTTTTTTGTTATAGGTGTACAATAAAGAGTCTTTGATTGATTAATTAATTAATATGATAACAAAATAACTATGAGTATCTTTTAAAATAAATGTGCGCCATGTGGTTGTTGGTGCAATAAAAAATAGTACTTAACTAACTATTTTAATACCAAAATTTCTACTTTGATGCGAAGTAGCAATTAGGTTTTTTATATACTATTGTCGATGTTCTTTTAAGGGTAGCTAGCCTCTGTACTATTAAAATGATTTCACGAAGTGAAAACATTTGTTTTTGGTCGCGATCAATAACGATATAAGTACTTTGTCGTGGTGTGGGTTCGAATCCTGTTTCGCTCACACCACTAGATACCTTGATCAAATATCACTAGAAGTGTTATATCGAGTTAATAACATTCAGCGAAAGTGCTAAGGACACCTCCATGTGTGGTGACAGTAATTTAATTTATATTAGTAGCACATCGGTTACGTGTGGAAAGAAATAACGGCGTGTGTGTGTGTGTGTGTGTGTGTGTGTGTGTGTGTGTGTGTGTGTGTGTGTGTGTGTGTGTGTGTGTGTGTGTGTGTGTGTGTGTGTGTGTGTGTGTGTGTGTTTGTTTGTGTGTGTGTGTGTGTGTGTGTGTGTGTATGTATTAATATCGGGTACTTACACGGTCTAAATTTTGATCCCTGTTATTGAAACGTAGTCGTTAAGAAGAAGATACAACAGAAGAGTAAAGACCCTGTTGTTTCATTAATTGATAGATACCTTATAAGGTAAGCCATTAAAAAGGAACACCATCATTCGAGATATGATTTGTTAGTTCTTTCGAGTTTGTAGGAATTAGAATTTTATTATTTCGATGATTGGTCCGTAATAGTTAAAACGAACTGCTACGAAATGTTGCTACGATAAAACGTAGAAGTCTACGTATGTATATTGTGACGTAGCAAACATTCGTAGAGTGCTACAACCAGTAGAGCAAAATTTTATCGTTTCATAGGTTATACCAATCATGTTTTTCAAAAACTAATCAAAATTTGAATCCGGTTATTTTTGAAAATAAAACTTTAATAATAATAAAAAGAATTTTTGTATAATAATTTTATAATACGAGAGAAAAGTTTATATGGAGTTTAACGGGAAAAGTTAGATCACGTAATAGAGGGAAATCAGCTAGTTTATATATATTCTGATAATTTATTGGGGCGATGAATAGACTTATTCAAGGATCCAATTTTATTTTTTGTAGAAATCCATTGCAACATGTACACCAACCAACCAACAATGTAACGGTAAGGTATAGAGTCAGTGATCAGAAAAGTAAATTGAATGAACCGGTGTAAACAAATACTTGAATCGATCTTAAAAAGCTTTTTGAAGGTAGGTAAGAAGAAATCTGATTTTCAAATAAGAGATTTTTATAAAACTATTGAACGTATTTGCCTAGAAGAACAGACACAATAAAAAAGAGTATACACAAATTTAACCGACAGTTTTTTGTTCAGAAACTGCTCTACATTTTGCAGGTTTTACTCTTATAACTTATATAAGCTTCGAATTATTGAAAAAAATAGTTTAGAAATTAGTTAAAGTCGTGAAACAACGGAGAGATATTTATGAAAACTTTTGCTATTATTTTGCTTTGCTTCTTAAACAATTATTTTTCGATATGTTCCATTGTTTATATTCTCTTGGAAATAAGCACCATACTTGTCTCTTTCTTGTGCCCTCGATTGTGTATTTATTCAACTGGCTTTCTAAGTCACGCTTTGGCACACTCTTAATATGCAAAGATGCGTATTTAAGAGGCACACAGTAGCTAACTAGCGCTGCCATCAGATATCCTCAATGGTATCTTCGTAAAATATTAATTTCTAAAATCTAAATGTTGGAAATATAAAACTTAACTATGACTAGTTTTATATTTCCAACAGTTGGATTTTAGAAATTCGTTTTCTTCGAAGAGAAATTTGAGGATATCTAATGGCGGCGCTAGTTGGCCGTAGTAAGATATAATTTCTAATCTAAATCCCAAAACTATATTACCATCAAAACATAAATTCGTTTTTAAGTATTTTTATTTAATTTAATTTCATTTAATTAATTACTGAATAGAACTAGAAGATGCATCTTAAATATAACTAAAAAAACAGCAAGGTAAATATTTGATAAAATTTGTATTGAGCGTTGTAATTCGCATATGTTTATTTTTTTCGAAATGAATAGTATATATATAAAATACATAACATTATTCAAAGATTCACGCGTGTCTAAGGAAAAATGCAAAATTATAAAACATCTGTATAACAAAATGCTTTGCAAACAATTACAAAAAATAATATACACTTTTCTGGCCTCCACATCGCTCAAATCAACCAAAATTTATTTCTGCAATAAAGCCCCGAAACAGTCCTAAAGTATCACTAATTAATGTAAACATGGAACGATTAGGAGTCCAAATAAACACGGCAAATGGCCTCCTCTCGCAATAAATACCTATAATATTTTTAATTACTAAAGGCAAAAAGGGACATTAAACAGAAGTAAAGATAAAAAAATTGCTGCCATATTGTAAATGAGTATAAAATACAATACGTTCAAGGGACGAAAAATAATATTTTTAAAATGTTAATATATATTAGCTTTAGAAAAAGCAGGACCGGAGTCGGGAAAGGTCATCAGTATAAATAAATTATGATATAGTGGGGAGGTTTTTAGCCGTTCTCATCTCGCAGGATGCGGTATAGAGTTGTTATTTTTAGACTGGACAAGAATAAAAAACAACAGATTTACAACTAGAACTTTAACACGCATTCCTAAATTGTGAAAAAAAAATAATTTTAATATTTTTTTTTTCATAATTTTCATTGAACTTAACTTCAACAATCACATATATGACACGCGCCCTTGATCTGCTGGAAAACATATCTTAATTAAATTAATCTAAAACTATTCATTTTCAAAAGGTTTTATTTATTTTAAATTAAATTCATTTTAGTGGAATAATTGGATATCGAAATATTAGATTTTTTTATCTAAATGTTATTAGGAATCTTATGCTTTGTGGCTTATACAATAATATAATGATTGTCATATTTTGTCGATCAGTAAATATCTGTATATATAAGCCGTGATGCTGGTCGGTTTCGTAAAATAACCATAGCTTTAAAGTTACAAAAAATAATAAGGTTTAAATATCTACTACATCAATTGAATTTCCAAAATTCTAAGACTACTTAGTCAAGGGTTTTTGACTTTAATTACTGACAACATAAAAGATTGTACGTGGTCGTTATCTAAATGCAATTTTGAAAATAAAATTTGCCACTTCTATAACTTTTAAAACACAACTCGGACGCGGGTTTTAAAAAACGTCAGCAACGCCTAATGAATTTATGTCCAGGAACTTGTCCCGGAGACCGTAATTTTTCCTCGAGAGACGCGATAAAGAGAGCGATAGCCACGCGTCACCACTAGTGCGAGCATTAAACTTTAGCCAGGCCTGTTCCACTTTACTAATAAAATACTAAAAGATAACTAGAGTGGGCAACCTTCTTGAATGGGCTAAAATCACGTTCAGCGCCAAGATTGTAATGGATGTGCTTAAAATGTGAACAAGAATCGTAATCGTTCACTGCCTTGGCGACTCAGTGGGGACTGATCCTGCCTGCTGAACTGAGGGTAGTGGGTTCGATCCACGAACAGAACAATTATTCATAATTTTCAGAATTTTCGGTAAAATATTAGGGAATTTTAAACACTGGTATCACTATGAAGTGATAAAACGGCCACGCGAACACAGATATACAACCATTGTGTGTTTATGTAATGATAACTATTCCTTTCTATTACAAATTCAATTACTGTTGTGTTGACCATCTATAAATTTCAAAGTTTGGTGACAAAAATAATTGATAAGTTATTATTTGTTTAATGTTAATGCTTCTGTATTCTGTAACGAGCGATAGTATTGTAATAAATAGTTCAATATCACTTGCGCTTGCATTTTTATTAATATTCTAGTAGTATATTAATGGTGTTTTTTGCATGCCCCTCGTTAATTCAATAATATTTAGGCAAATAAATATAAATAATTTAGCAAATATTTTTAAGACTTTGATATATAACTCAATAAAGTTGCGGTTCTTCATATACAACCGATTTACAACATCTCGCAGCCATAATAAATTTAAGGTCCTGTAAAGATATTACAGTGAAGCGAAATGTGACTTTTTAGTGATAAATAGGAAATCACAAAGTTGTTATGTAACTAGTGATATTTAAGCCTTGTAAAGACGTTTTTACAACTTTTGAGTGTTAATTGAGGTCCAATTAGGATGATTTTAGAGCAGTTGTTAACGGGAGCGGCTTTAACGCATATTTGTTGTAAATTCACTATAACGGGAGCTGCTGTATCGCGGTTTAGCAGTGATAGTGACTTTTTAAACACCAGTCACTAGCCATTGAGAGTCAGGGGGAGGCATTGGCATGTAGCCTGGACATAGCGAAGGCGAATTCTATCGAAGTTGCCATCTTACGAAGTGCCCGAGGGTTTGTACAAATGGGTGGCTAGCTTTTTGTCCGGCAGACGCATACGAACCGTAGGCTCTGTGCTGTCTCTGTCGTAAGTTCGGCCCCATATGGAGTACTGCTGCCATCTCTGGGCAGGTGCACCCGGATACCAGCTTGGCCCTTTTGACTCGGTTCAACGACGGGCTGTGAGAATTGTCGACGATTCCAAACTCACTTGCGGTATCGAGCCCTTAAGTCTGAGGAGAGACTTTGCCTCCCTGTGTGTGTTCTATCGCTTGTACAATGGGTTGTGTTCTGAGGAAGTTTTCGAAATGATGCCCACGGCTACTTCCCATCGCACCGCTCGCCATCGGCAGGGAATTCATTCTCACACTTTAGAACCTAAATGGTCGCGTACAGTGCGGTTTCAGAGAAACTTCCTCCCGCGAACGCTTAAGTTGTGGAATGAGCTCCCTGCCAAGGTTTTCTGTAAGGACTACAGTATGGAATTCTTCAAGAAAAAAGTTATTAGATTTCTGAAGGGTCGGCAACGTTCAAGTGATACCCCTGGTGTTGCAAGCGTCCATAGGCTACGGTGACCGCTTACCATCAGGCGGACCGTAAGCTTGTTTGCCACCTTAGTGGTATAAAAAAAAAGTGTTATATTAATTACTTAGGAGCCTTAATAGTATAGTTTCGCTTCATAACGGTACCATGAAAGCCTTATATACAACACAGTAGCTCGATATCGACGGTTATGAGTGCCTATTTACAACAGTGCTAAAGGCGTTATACAAAGTATGTCACTTTTGCTGTAAAGCCTTATACAGCTAAAACGCTTTAAGAATGTATCTTATTATTTATTCAGCTTGATGGTGTCCATAGCAAATGAATAAAATATGATTTATCCATAATGTTGAAGTAAATCTTTCCATTGATAAAATATGATGCTTCCTGTCACTTAACAAAATAGTCTTTATTTTATTAAACCATCTATGATATTTTAATATCATCATGTTATAAACTAAACTAAACTAAAAAAACGTTGCGAGGTCATTTGACCCATGATGTACTTACCGAGTTGAACAATATCCAATAAAATTAATCAATAATATTTGTCTAATACAGCGGAAATTGTGTAAGAAAACAGAATTTCAGAATAAGTGTTTTGGAAAAGAATATCTTGAAACGAACCTAAAGAGACAGGTCGACGAGCACGGCTGCGGAACAATATTTTGACCAAACCGTCAGGCTCGACTCCCTACGGACTTTTTACTGTCCGGAAATTAACAATATTTTTATATGTCAAGTGGTGTAGATACCATAGAGCTGGTCTGATGATGGAGCTGGTATAGGTGCCCATAGGATCTTTGTAACAAAACTATGCTAACATGTTTGATTCTGACAAGTACTCTCGTCTTAGATGATAGTCAGGGTCTTATGATGAATTATATAATGGCATGGAGTCGATTGTTTGTAAAAAAAATAACGTATTTTTATATATATATAGACACCACACAATTTTAAATTGAAGTAGATTTTTTTTTATATATCTTGGAACTTTACAAACTTTACACAAGCACTTATATCGGAAACATTACAGAAGCCATTGATAAAGTTAATTTAAACCTTGGTTACATTTCTGATTGGTCACGCAGATTTGGGGTGACTGTGAATCCGTCCAAATGCCAAGCTATTATCGTAGGTAGCTCAAGGTTACTAAGTAGGATTGACTTAAGTACTTTGTCTCAGATATACTATGAAAACACTATAGTACCCTTTACCTCTAGCGTAAAAGACCTGGGTCTATATATAGACCAAATCGCAGAAGTTAGTCGAAAAGTGTTCAACGCTTTGCGATCGCTTTATCGATTCAAACATTTTCTACCAATCTTGCAAAACCAAAATCTTGCTAGTACAAACTCTAATCATTCCCATAATTGATTATGCTGATGTTTGTTATTTGGATCTGACCCAAAATCATCTCAATAAACTTGATCATCTCCTCAATTCTTGTATAAGATTTATTTTCAACTAAAGAAAATTTGACCACATTTCCCAATACCGTACTCAGCTTGGCTGGTTACCTATCCGGGAACGCAGATATACTAGAATTCTATGTTTTCTTTATACCATTTTAAATAATTCTCAATCTCCTCCCTATTTAAAGAAAATGTTTCAATATCTTCACTGTTCTCACGACAGAGAGCTTCGTTCTTCCTCTAACATGCTGCTACGTTTACCTTCACATCGTACTGGTTTTATTTCCAATTCTTTTACTATTCAGGCAGCTCTACTCTGGAACGCGCTTCCTAAAAATATAAAGGAAACGCCTTCCCGTAATAAGTTTAAGCATTCGCTATACAAATACTATTTAGTCTCACCTTTATAAATACTTTTCAATGAATCATATGCAGTACCTATAATTATCTATGTACATATTTAAATACGTATTTATGTATGTGTATGTATGTATATTTAGATATATATTTACGTATATATGTATCTGTGTATTTATTTAATTTATGTATTCAAATCCTATACTGTATGTTACGTTTATGTTAGTAGATAATAACCGTTCCTACTTAAACAACTACCCTAAGCTTTCTGCATGACCCTAAGGTCGACTGGTAGATAATGCCTAAGGCATTAAGTCCACCTATTGTATTTTATTGCAATAAAGTGTTTAAATAAATAAAATAAAATAAAAATAACCTTGAGAAACGCTGGATCAGGTCTGCAAAATTTCAGTGATCAGTAAATGTCAGAAACAAATGAGAAATTCGTTTGTTTGAAGCACAGTGCGAGTCGCCGGGAATCGTATCCTCTTAATTTGTTATACAGCAGTAGGAGCATACTAGTAGATTGATCAATACAGACTTGGAACCCATAATGTTCAACGATCGGGAACCAACTAACCACTGAGGGGGAGAAACACAACACTGAACGGAACGCTAGGTTAATTACCAAATAAAGTACTTAACGACTGGTCACTTGTAATCAACTGGCTACAGCCGGATCAATCTAGTTACGTCAAGTCTACCGTATGGGGTATGGACAAGCTATTAATGCTGGTGAAACAGACGAATATGTGTTTATATTGTAATCGGTTTTGTGTTTATATGTTTTTTCTTTAATACATCTCACTTGACTTCTTTTAAGGTTTTTGTTATATAATTTTCTTTTAAAATATATACCATATCTGCTACTGAAAATGGTTAACAAACTTTTGTAACTTTTAAATAATCTTTACTGATTGAACCTAATGAGATCTCGAAATGTTATTTCAGACTTATTACTAAAAGTACTTTATTTTTATACAATTGTGAGATTTTTTGTGCATAAATAAATACCTATTGTTTTTTTTTATTTTCTAGTATATACTTTTTTGTCCATACTGTTGTCTAAGTGAATCTAAATCAACTTTCACTTGAAGATAAATTTAGAATGATTTGATTGAACCTTTATTATTAAGTACATCTCAGGCTCAACAGTGGTGACGCATGTAGGCTAGTGGTAACACAGTGGTAAAAGAATATACTATAATAAAACTCACTTAAGCCGAGGCGCCGCGCTACAAGTATTTGTGATAGTATTTTATATACATATACGTAGAAGATGTATGGAATTAAATATTTGAGACCATAACTCACCTAACGTGTCTAAGTTGCCCTAACTTTGTATCTAAGTTGCCCTAACTTTGTGTTTAAGTTGATCTAAATTTGTGTCTAAGTTGCCCTAACTTTGGCGATGCTGACTATCCTGGTACCAGGATCAGATCAAAGTCACAATATCATTGCACTGTCATCGTATTAATACATATTTATTGTGTGTGTACCAACTACAGCGCGACAGTAAAACAACAGACATGCAACTTTAATCTACAAACATTTGAGGGGTTTTTAAGAAGTATCGGCCATTAAAAGGTCGCACCGAAAAGCCAATCAACAAACAAACACACCCACAATGCCGTTAACATTATCAAATAGCTCCATCAAAATGGCACGACCGATAAACTATCAGATCTATGTCCACTTTGCCCGGGTTCGGCTCCCGACCTTTAGCGGGAGGCCTTAAAATCAATTGTCCGGAAAATTGTCTAACCAACCGGAAAATATATCCGGCGGTCCGACCGGATCCGGACACAAGTGCCTTTTTCGCTAATACGATGGAAAGGAAGATCGGTAACGGTCGGCCGACCACGGTAACTAGGAATATTGGAAATATTTTTAGCTCAGTCTCGCGGAAATTGTAGTTATCTATGAAAACTATTCAATAATAACGATTATAATTCAAGTACTTTTTAAGAAAATTTTATCACATATTAACGCATCTACGCATGAGTTCGCGAACCCATAACTTCGGTCCTGAACTTGAAACGATTTTTTTTGACTAAAGTGTCGATGGGAATATAATGTATTAAAAACTGACAATATGATAATGGCGGCAAAGTGCTTTTACTTCAATTACCTTGCATAGTAAAAATCTGGATGCAATGAAGGTTAAGAAACATATTAAATAGTTTAAGATTTCAGTTAGTACCTACCTTAGAATATCAATCTAAATAAATAAATAAATCAAAATGATCTAAGTCCAAATACTTATGATCGGAACTGTACTTGAGGTCAACATTGCCTTTTATGGTTATGGGAGACCTGTCTCTGATGTCTTATACTCTTTCCTTTTACCCTAGTTTGTAGCCTACTGCCATGTTTTAATACATTCACCATAAACATAGACGTTACTTACATATATTTTTGAAACTTTATTGATTTTTTTTTGTATTTTTTTAGTAAATTGTAATAATTTCTCTCAATTTTTTTTAGTATTTTGTATGAAACCCACGGACAACAAGTTAAACTAGATCTTGACGGCTTTTTCTGTGTAAAAAGTCTATCTACATTAATTAACTCGCCTTGACAAAATGTGTTAAGTCCATTAATGAACGCTAATCGAAAGTCAACGCAGTTTTTGTTGTCGCACTGAGAATAATAATGTTTGAAATACGCAGTTGATCTTTGGCGAGTTGCGATAATATGCGCGGCGGCTTGTCGACTTAGCGCTGTTAATTTATGCCGCGGCACGGACTATGGTGTTTTAACTCCTTCTGAGAAAACGGCAAGTTGACGAACAGGGCTAAGTCCAATTTTTATATTTTTTTAATATAATATAAATATAAAAAAAAAATTTTAGCTTAGAAACAATTAACAGGAAGAAACATTTTGAAACATATTGGATCTAACAGAACGCTATATGGTCTTAGATATACCTAACATCAAAATTTCAATGAGTTATCAAATAAATTAAAAACAAATCGTCCATAAAAACATTTTTTTAAAGTGAAAATGTATAGATATTATTAAGATTCCTGATTCTGTTAGAAAACCATTTTAATATATATGAAAAGCAAACGCTACTGTGTGAACACTGAAAACGATTTTTAAAAACTGTAATAGTAATGAAGAAATGATCATTCCAGGACTAAGTAACGTAGACAATACTACTTCTACTACGACAATATTATAAAAAGCAGGTGTAAACAAATTTTAAAAATTTGTACTTACCTCTTTTTTAGAAAGTCGGTATATATAGTGGCGATCCGGCTAAGCCAAAGCCAAAAAGAGTACAGTCACGCCTCAGTCTCCCCTTTTTCCTCCCGATTCCTCCCCCTTACTCCGGTCCAGACTAACTTCATAAGACTATGAATTTAAATACGTTAGTCGATGTCAAAGGGTACACTCGTTGCATCCATTAGATGTGATAAAATGGCGCAGAAGTATGCCATAGAAGCTGCCCATAATCTACTATTATCTGTATGTTGCATCTGTACTGATGAACCTGTATGTATTTATTAATGCAAAAGAGTTCTAAAAAGCTGTTATATCCTACGCCACTTATAACGTTTGTATAAAATATACAACATATGTTTTTACATTAAATTCGATTAACTTTTAACCGACTTCAAAAAAAGGAGGAGGTTCTCAATTCGACTATAATTTTTTTTATGGATGTTCAGCCATAACTTTTTTGTTTATGAACCGATTTACGTGATTTTTTTTTATTCGACAGGACATACTTGCGAGTTGGTCCCATAGATTTTGTCCAATTTTATCCAAATCGATTCGGTAGTTCAGTTTTTATTAGCCAATATTTAATATGTTATCCAAATAACAAGAAAGCACTTCGTCACTCAAAACTAAAAAATAAAAACTTTTAATAAAAACAAACCACCGACTTCAAAAAGGTAAAAATAATAACTTATTTCTAAAAAATCTGATCTGAATTACAGTTTGAAGTTGGTTTCTATGTTCCTTACAGTTTATACTTCACTTGCATTATCTTTTGAGTGCATTTTTTTGAAGCCGGTTGTTTTTTTTATTAAAAAGTTTTAGATTATTATATCATTATAATATTTATCTTAAAGTAAATCAAATTTAATGCAACAACATTTACTTTTATTTATACCACTTAGGTGGCAAAAAGCTTGCAGTCCACCTGATGGTAAGCGGTCACCGCAGCCACTGATTATATAATACTATACTAGTACCGCAGCCTATGGAAGCTTACAACACCTGCGGCATCCTTCGTGCGTTGCCGACCCTTTAAATTTAAATAACTTCTTTCATGAAGAAACCATGCTGTAGTCCTTAGAGAAAACCTTGGCAAGGAAATCATTCCACAACCCTATATTTCGTGGGAGGAAGTTTTTCTGAAACTGCATTGCACGTGACCATTAAGGTTCTAAGGTGTGAGGACCGAAAGCTAGTTTGCCACCTTAGTGGTATAAAAAATACTGTCAATTGTCAGTGTCAACACAGCGCTCAAAAAAATATGTTACTTTTGTATTAACATATGTTTTGTGCAATATCCTATAGTCCATATAATCTGCAAGGCTTGAAAACGAGTTTAGATCCAGCATGTTTTAAAAACTGATGCAAAAAAAGAATTTGGTTAACATCAATGCTTATCGATCGAGCACCAAGTGTGAAGTTCATTCATATGTTCATAAAAGTGTAGAAGAGACGGAAGCTCCGGTGGATTAAGATAAAGCAGAGAATATACGTAAGACTTTGTGAATTCTGATTTTACTGTTGTTATTTAATCTGATTAACAAAGTGTCTAATGCATCATGCAAAGCGACATTTTAGTTGCCCAGTAACTTTTCTTATCAACGTTAGATTGTTGGAACAGAGTTTAAAAGTATTCAAAACACGATTTACGTAACCGTCATGTTTTCTTGATAAACCTATTTCAACTAAAACGTATTAAGAAAATCATTTTTTTTTGTAAAACAGGCTTGATTAAACATATCGCAATTCAATATCAAGGCTGTCAAGCTGCTTGGTCAAGGTCAATGGGATTCACTGGGGGCATACGTTGTAGGTCCGTCAAAATAACTGTCGGAGGCCTAAGCTCAGCAGCGGGTATCAACTGGCTGATATGATTATAACTAAAAACATTTGCTTCCTCTCAAATCACAAAAGCTATTGAGGACGTAAGCTGGTATCTTTTATGGAAAGGTTAACAAAGTTATTTTCTCTTCGGAGTACCGAACCCAGTAAATATGTTACAGTGGCCGCTGATCGATAGTAACAAGTTCGCATATAGTCTGCGGTACAGTCGGGCGCATTTTCTTTTACGATCGCCCGCCGCTGTTTACGTGCTCTACAAAGATACGAGCAATAACATGGATGTACATATGTACACATAGATAACCTATGTGGATATGCTTGGCTGTATTTTTAAATAACATATTTATAGTGAATTTTGTTAGTCAAATTTAATGCAACAGTTTTTTTTTTTAATATGTGTAATGTTTTTTTTACGTATATAACGTAAAAAGTAAACAAAATTTCGTAACCGAGAACTTACCAAGGCAACCTGCCTTTAACTTGGCTTTGCATTTACTTTGGGAGCTCTGACAGTCGAGTGGCCACAACAACGTTCACCGATCCGCATTAGGCCAGCGCGGTGGACAATGACCCAATACTTCTTTCTCCAAGAAGAGGGCTGTGCTCCTGCAGTGGGGACGTACAACGTAATACAAATATTTTTACGCTAATGTACATTACGTAGGTATATATTAACTATATTTTCCTTTATATAGATAATATTACAAGATTTATTACTAAAAAATAATAATAGAAAATTACTAAAATAAAATTTCATAAACCATACTTGAACAGAGGGACTTGGTGATTGATTTGAGTGTGATGTGAGTTTACACAACCGAGTGATGGTAGATACGAGTACATAGTTAGATACCACATCCATATCCAATAACCGAACGATCTTCACATCAATGGCAGCGAAGCTAATAGCGATCGCCTAATAGCGGTCGGGCTAGTTGTAGCATCGTAAAGAGGTCCGCGCGGTATTGGACCTCCTTCCACTATCCAATAACACTACCGCCACCGCCGGTTTGTGGTCAGACATTGCCAGAAACATATACCTATTTATGAACATTCTCCGCAGATCAAATTGAATTCTGGGAATATTTTTTATTTATTTCTTGATTTTCTTATTACGTATAATAATGATAAGTTTTCTGACTTAGTACCTTAATAATACGAATATTTGCTGTAAGTGCAGAAAAAAGATTTTAATTAAAGTACAGCCGGCCCCACGATAAAGTACACCATTAGCATGTAAACCGTTTGAAGTTTTATTATAATCTTACTATCCGCGATTAAACACCCATTGGTTTAATTTCCCTGTTTAGGTAATTTTATTGGCTCAATATTTAATAACTCTGCCTATTAAAATGTTAAGTGTTTTTTTAATTATAAATGTTTATCAGAAGTGCCTCGAATTGACATGGTAAACTTTTAGTTGTGACCGTTTGTACCTAACTATTAGTGTAGGATTTGGACTTACAGTAAAAAAGAGACAACTACAAGGCTATATATTACTTTACATCGATAGCTCATACCATACTTTTAAATTAATTTGTGTTAGAACCAAAATACGACAAGAAAAGAATAAACTTGACAATAAACTTACGAAATTTTTAATTCATTGAATAGAAGTAGGATTCTATAAATTCTCATATAACTAAACATATAACCTACAAATTTGTAAGTACTAAAGACAAAGTATACAATATACATATTTACAACCTCTATCATAATAAATTACGCGATGGACATCCAATAAAACTACTGCACTTCTGAAAGCATATATACTCTGTAAGATAATCCTAAACGAAAATGATATCATAATAATTATAGTTACTGGGCTATATTACTGAGCTATAGTTACTGGGCTATATTGCTGAGCTATAGTTACTGGGCTATATTAACGCCATCAAAATATGGCCGATCATCACAGCATCCCCAGAGCGAAGGTCGTAATAATTATGACTTATAAAATACGCGAATAGATACGTTATTTTTATAACGTAATAAAAGTGTATGATGAGGTATCTGGTGTCGAAAACACGGTAATGAGAAATTATTGATGTCGGTTTCTTATAGATAAAGATTTTATGTCTGGTGTTTCTGACCAGCATTACTTGTCAGGGGTGTTTTGGTAGAACATTGCGGATTTCTTATAAAATGCAGTATTCCTCAATAAATAATATTAAAAATACTTGCTAATCAAAATGTAAGATTGTTTGACATTTGTTTAAAAACCAATTAATTCATTTATGTTTGTACAAATACAAAAAGTATTGTGTTTGAGAAACTAGCAATTTTCGTTTATAAACAAGTTTTCGTTGGTTAATGTGTGATAAAGTACACATTTATGTTTTTTAATGTGTGCTTAAGTAGACATATATATATAAATGTGTGCTACAATACATATTTATGGTAAGTGTGCTTCAGTACTTAAAACCCAATGAACGTGGAATCGAAAATGTCTTAATAGCATGGACATATCTACATTCCAAATTATCTGTAATTACATTTCATAAATTTATATCGTAATACAATAGCTACATATAAGAATAAAATAAAAAAAACTTAAAAATAATTGCTTTTTAATTATGATTAAATATTGAACGAAGAAAACACAAACAAACATTAATTAACGTTCAGAAAAGCACCAGGACAACAGAAACACTCAAGTAGTCAAGAGAAACACTCAAGAGGTCAAGAGGTACCTCATGCGCTCATCTGAAGCACTCTCGATAACCCATCGATCTCTCCCGAAAGCACTCTTCTCGCTAATGCTGTGTTCATACTCTTTACATTGTACAATTTCTATCTCCATTTCAGAAAAAATACAGTAAATTCAATGTTTGTCTTGCATTCCTTTCTTTTTATGTTTTCTTGTTAGATAGAACCTAATTTATCTTTTTTTCTTTCAATTCTTTTCATACAGATAAGATTAGTTTTATTGCACAATAAATAATTATGATTATTATTTAATTAAATCGAAGTATGATATTAACCTTATGTAAATCCAGTACCCCATTTTTCATTAAGAGTAAAAAGAGTGACCCTTCCCCTTAAGGTGATCTCTTGGAAAATTAAAAACGCCTGCGGCCGATCGGGTAATATTCTCTCTCTTTCTCTCGTTATATGAACGGGCTGCGATTGCCTGCTTCAGGTGTGCTTTGAAAAATGTGGAGTTAATGGTTAAATAGTTTTCGAGGTGCAGGTTCGATTCCAATTTATAACTTTTTTTTGTCGATTGTTTAGTACAGTCCATTTAAAGTTGTGTCAATGTATACATAAAACATGCTATCTTAAGAAGTCTTCAACAGCTCTGATGTAGATGTTTTTTTTAAATTATGTTAAAATTTTTGAGCCGGTTGGAATTATTTATATTGTTTGAACATATTCAATATCCATTATATTGATTCCATTTTTTTTAAAACTCAAAAAAGAGATATATTTACGTCATTTATTATATTATTATTGTAAACAATTTTAAAATATACGTCAATATGCTGATAATTTTATAAACAATCACCTATAAGTTTTCATGTAATAATTGACTGTTTTTGTTATCAGCTTGACTTTCTCTAACATTCGAATGATTTTCATTAATATATTACATTTTGTTTTTTTATTTATTATATATAGTGAAAATCATCTTTGTCTCTTTCTCTCTCTTCGAGAGTTACATGTTATCTACGAGAGTATAAGTAGTACCCAACATGTACTACACTTACACAACATGGATTTTAGTAGCTTTACTAATTTATATTACGAAGTGCTTCAATAGGTACAGATTGTATAGGTACCTGTTAGTTGATAAAAAAAGTATTGTATTATTGCTTTGAAGAGTTAAGTTTCTTGCCGGCTCTTTTTGGCAGAAATTAACATTGTTAAAAAGATTGTTTTGACAATTCAAGAGTGTTGTCAGAAACCTACTTGAATAAATTTTATTTGATTTAAATTTGATTCGACCCCCTGACGGACCCTGACTTATTTTTGTATAGTTTATGAAGATCCAGCAAAAGAAATTTACTTAGCCCAGAGACACTGTATCATACGCAGAGTTTCGGCAGGGAGCGCTACATGTCCCGCTGGACTAAAGTGGTTAGTGAATAACCCCTACACTATGATATAGTTATGAATCTAGTAACTGCTAAACCCCGTTTATAAAACCTTGACTTTACGTATACGTACCTTCTTAGCTTCTTTTCCATAAAGGTGTTGCAAGCGTCCATAGCTTGCGGTGACTGCTTACCATCAGTCGAACCGCAAGCTTGTCTGCTACCTGAGTGGTATAAAAAAACCCTAGGATCGAAGAAGCAAACTACGTTTTCAAAATGTGAGAAAGTTTGCAAAATATAGTGGTGAAGCTACTGAGTGCTCATAAAGCGCGTTAGGTTACCTAGAATAAAATTAGGTTCGCCATTCTGCTAACCGTAATGAACGCTAAGATTAAGATTTGTACGCCGCAGGTCTGTTCTTTTGTTGCATTGTGGCGACAGTACCGCGGTACAGTCAGCCGCGGACAAGTTTATGAATTATGGACTTGTCGCGACTCGTTTATTAAACTTGTTATTTGTACAGCGAAAATAATACGTAGAATATCCAAAAGTTGGTAAGTGCTAAGTCATTACATGTTTTAAAAACTTATGTTACATATTTTTGACTAGTTAGAAAAATAAAAAATTACAAATTTTACACAATAAAATTTTACAAAATTATCCTGTGTGTGAAAATCTGTTTTCAGCCATTTATTTTAAATTTTATTAGTAAATAATTTAACAATATTTAAGAAATAAATTATCTTTGTTCCTTACTTAATAATTGCATTGCTATAACTTTAGTGTTGTACATCTAAATATCTTTATAAAGGTCAATTAAAATTTGAAAAGCAATGCAGGACATTTTTTGAAACTTGTTCAGAAATAGACATTAAATATTTTAATTATAAATATAAATGTTGTCATATACAACATTATATTATTATAAACGTTTGTAGACCTGTTTTTTGGACATTTTTATTACATCGCATAAAAAAAGGCATATAAAAAATCTTTTATCCGCAGAACAATATAAATATGAAATAACGTAACTCTAACATAATCTATTTCATTCATTTTGCATCCACTAAATTAATAAATCGTAATTTTTACAAAATTATCCTGTGTGTGAAAATCTGTTTTCAGCCATTTATTTTAAATTTTATTAGTAAATAATTTAACAATATTTAAGAAATAAATTATCTTTGTTCCTTACTTAATAATTGCATTGCTATAACTTTAGTGTTGTACATCTAAATATCTTTATAAAGGTCAATTAAAATTTGAAAAGCAATGCAGGACATTTTTTGAAACTTGTTCAGAAATAGACATTAAATATTTTAATTATAAATATAAATGTTGTCATATTCAACATTATATTATTATAAACGTTTTTAGACCTGTTTTTTGGACATTTTTATTACATCGCATAAAACAAGGCATATAAAAAATCTTTTGTTGGCAGAACAATATAAATATGAAATAACGTAACTCTAACATAATCTATTTCATTCATTTTGCATCCACTAAATTAATAAATCGTAAGTTTCCGTGGCCGATTGTACTTTATGGCGCCCGGAGCAGCTCAAGTAATGCACGTGTAGTAGGGACAGGCGCGGGGGCGGGGGCGAAGCTGTCCAACGGGAGTCTGCAGTTATTAATGTTAAGATTTTTATGAAAGTATTGCACATGAAGCCAAAAGTTTTTTGACACATATTATGTGCTATAATCAAATGCCTATAAGTGTCTGACTATCATGTAATCTACTTTATATTAAAGATAAATAATTTGTCAAATTCAGCCTCAAAAGAGAGTTAAATAGGAGGCAAAAATTATTCTGAATTGATAAAATGAATAATAATTATATGGTACTACTTATTAAGAAAAACATGTTTTTGTCGTCTTTTGATTATTAATATGATTTGTCCTATACAAATCGTATAAATAATAAAAAGACAATGCAGATTTTTCGTTTATGTCCGGAACAGCGCAAAATGGAAAAACATTTTGGCACATTATAGGAAAAAAGTTTTTCATAAAGATACGTTTTTCTTAGTTCGACAGGGGTTGTGCAACTCAATACCCTATCCTACAAGGCTACAACCGAAGAACACGCATGCAGTTAACACCGAACGCCGCAATCGGCAATCGAGACTACTGTTAATGGGAGCGGTTCTATTAGTTTTTATTGTGCCAGCCTTGCCCCGAACGCAACCGGTTTTCCTTATTACCCGTCCTAATCGGAGGCCGATTTACTGGCAACACTCATATGTGTGATAGTATAGGTTGTAGTTTAGGTAATAGGTTTTCTATATGGTTCTCATGAGGTTTAAAATGTGGTGGGTTATTATTTTGTGCGCAGGGCATTATTGATCAATGCTGATGTTTGTCATTCAGTTATTTTAGGACATAATAGAATATAGTCACTGGAATTTAGTTTCAAGAATTGTTTTGTCTATTGATAAAAGCGATTCAAGCACATTCTACTAAGAGTGATAAAATAAGTAGATTTAAATATTTACTAAAATAATGGATGTTACTTAAAAAAAAATTAGTAAAGTGATGTGTGTTAATAAAAAAAATCAACAAAAACGACAAATTAACAAAAATACCATTAATTAATCCGACTAAACAATCGAATCCAAAAGAAATGGAATAAAAGGTACGAAATAATAATAACTTTGTAAAAATAAATCGATTACAATGACAGCTTTTATAAATATAAACGATAAACCACCAAAATTGCGTCGAATAGTAGAGTCCACAGAATAAAATCACCATTAATTCGTGTTCGCGACGTGGTAATGTGCCACTCGTTATTGGGCGACCTGTAGTGTACAGCGCTCATCGCTACTAGTGTTGTGCCGCATAATCCGATACTTTGTACGCAACTGTTATTTATTCGATTTATTCAATCGTGTGAATAAGTATGGACTTCGTTAATTTTATTCCTTAGCTAGATAAAGTACATCGTTGGCATTACCTTAACTGTAATGTATCTATTTATTTATTTTCCTTTATGTTAATCGCTAAAACAATTTTGATTTAGAGTATTTACTTATTTATTGTTTATATCCTAACATTTCTTGCCTTTTTGTTGTTTTTTACAGCCAAAATCTCATCTTTTTCTTTTTCCAGTTATTAGTTGTTATAACGTATTTTCAATGTTAGTTCCTGGACAAGGCTTTTTTCTTGTCCTTCCTTCGTAGGATTTACTAGCAATAAAAAGGTTATTTTATATATATTCAAGGCTTAGATTAAAAGCCTCTCAAGTTAGAGTCTACAACACCCGATCTTCAAGTTTGGGAATACAGAAGCCTGAATTTTCTTTAAATATTAATCAACACCAACAAGGTTAAAGACGGGATAGCTGCAGTTTCCAGTTTGTTTGAGAAATATTTCTTATCTATCAGCCTCATACGATCCCAATTTTGGGGCGCGGCCTACCCACGTGGGACGGATTGTAGACTCCACCGGCCATTTTTTTGTATGCAGTGACCTCCCAATATTTTTGTGTTTTTATTATTTTTATTTAGCGATATAGTTTAAAATTTTCGAAATAACTTCATCAATCAATTAAAAATTAGCGCTAAATATGTAATAATTTTACAATTCATTTGAGTTTCTGGCGGCTAAAGAACATGCTGAATTATTGTTACATTATTATTATATTGGAGTTGGGTGAGAATATTAATCGATGAAGTAATTTCGAAAATTTTAAACGACCTATATAGCTAAATAAAAACACAAAAATATTGTGAGGTCATTGCTTAAATCCTTTTTTCTTATGTATATGGTGTACTACAATACAATCAGAGAGATTATAAATATTTTTAGAGCTCAGCTAAAAATGTAATTTCCAGTCATAAACTAGTATGAAATAACCGCATAGCACGTCACTATCGGTTGTAACAGCGTTAATAACAAAATTTCTCTAATGAAGTAATTCGATGATTATTTTAAGGTTTCGGTATTTCATTTAAAATTACAATGTTAATGTAATTCAGGAACAAGTATATATACAATTTACATCTATTATGGGTAAAAAAATCTACGACAACACTTTCTATTCGACTTCTTTTTCTAGTATCTTATTACATGATATTAAAAGGATCAAGATAACAAAGAACAACAAATTCCTTTAGTAAATTCGCATTCATCGAGTTAGGGCGGTAAACAGGAAAACAGACGACACGCAGCCAAATTACAAGAATCAATAACGCGCCGAGACAACATTATGAGAGATTTATTACCTTACTCTAGGCTTATTAGTTGTTGAGACGTACTCGCGAGGAACTATGTAGACCTAGGAATAAATTATGAAGAAAATATATAAGATTTTTTTTAAATGTAAATTAAAAGATTATTTTAGAAACTAGCTTAGGGGCCGGTTATGTCAAACGGGCTCCGTATTCCTGTAATAAATCACTCATCTCGTTAAATCAAAGGCTTGATTAAAGTCTGTAAATTTTTTTGGTTTTGAGACGATTGTAAGTTTGCAAAGCTGTTTTACATCGGTAGTTTATAGTTATGTGAGAAGTCGTAGTAAAGTTATGTTTGTTTATCGCACAACTTGTCTAATTTTACTGATTGCAATAACGACACAGAGCTGCCCACCGAGCTACAAAGTTGGCTATGTTCCTAATTTAGGTACTGGATTTTGTGATGATGATGATGTGAATAAGGATATTAATGTACCATCCCGTATCCCGTCCCACTAAACGTGATAGGTAGTAGGTCTTTCGCTGTGCCGCTCACAATCCATAGTCCAAACAACTCAGCAAGTGACAAATTGTGATAATATCAGTTGCCCCTACCGGGAACTGAACCCAGGTTCTTCGACTTCAAAGTTCTAGGTTCCACCACATATAAGCCACTTTTTTAATTTAAAATTATAAGTAAACTTAATGATCACAATTTACTAATAGTGCGGACGCTATTTACAATTTACCAATATGGCAGACGCTATTTACAATTTACTAAGAAGGCAAACGCTATTCACAATTAACCTATATGGCAGACACTATTTACAATTTACCACTATGGCAGACGCTATTTACAATTAACCAATATGGCAGATGCTATTTACAATTTACCGGTATGGCAGGTGCTATTCACATTTTTTCCGAGCTCGAACAGTTGCTTTGAATCGAACAAATCATCACGAATATCTTGTATGGGTAATGCTAGTAAAAATAAGAAGTAAGAAATAAAAAATATTAGTTTTGAAAATTCTGTTTCTTAACTACTTTAACTTTTTATTGTCAAAGTTCGAAATATTAACAAATTGACATTGTAGATATCTGTTATATGAGAAAAGCAATCTTGGTTTATAATTTAGATGTACGAAAATTTATTAATTAGATTTGTATGATTTTAATTCGCAGGAATGTTATGCCGGATCGGGGACTTTCTTAAGACAACACGGCCAATATACAAAAGTCGGCAAGAATGCGACAAAGTATTGGTGTATAAAAACCAAATGTTGGCGAGTACTGGACGCCGTCTCTACCGTTTAATATACTCCCATGTACAGTCATGCGTAAAAGTTTTACTGTAATAATAGAATATACAAAACCCACCGAACACGAGAAAAATTAAACATTGGTTTTTCAGGGTTATAAGTGCTTTATATTTGTATACAGCAGGTCCCTCTATATGCACAACGTCAATCCAGTACATTAAACAGTTTTTGTGTGAAGCTTGAACAGCTGGATGGATAGACAGACATTTAAACAAAAAATCGTAAAGACATTGGGTTAAGTTCAGAGTTGTATCAACGTAACTTAGAATTACGACGTCATATGACTTATTTTGTATAGTATTTTTACGTATTCAAAAAGGCTAGTGGTTTTTAAATCTATAGCTACTTAGCAAAGTAGTTCTATTTATATAAACATCGTGTAATAATAACTCTTAAAACTACTGTCATCGTCATTGCTTTTTTAGCCACGACAGTTGTCGGTTTAACATAGAGACCAGAAGTTTAGAAAGTTATTCTCTCTTCAGAAAGTCTTCGTACTTCAAGAGTCCATAAAATGTACTCCAAAAATTCATAGTATTCGCTAAACGTTGTACATTGCCATCTCTTATTACGCTCCACCATGCCCGTTATTTGATTTGTTCCTTGAACGTACAAATAGAGTTGGAATATTGGATAAATCATCGTTAATCCGAGCTAGCCCTCTAAGCACTAAAACAGCTGCAACGCCAGCACTGACAACTTATGCTATCATAAATAAGATAGTGCATACATATTTTTCAGATATTAATTAGTGAAATCACTTGGTCTAATAATGTGCTGTAACTCTCTTTTCTTGATTTGGTTTTTATCACAGTGCCTAATTCATACACACAATATGGAACTAAGCACTTTTTTACCCGACTGTATCAACATATGTCACAGCATAGCCCACGGTACAATAAATAAATAGTACAAATTCCGAAGTGACCAGAGCGCTGTCCCAATAAAGCCGGACTGCCGCCCGGGGCAGATAAATATTGCGCCCCTCACCCGATTCCTGCTACATTTGTTAGCCATGTTACGGTCGCGTGATAGTTGCGTACTTGTTTCTCTTTTGGGAATTTGTGTTTCTTCGGTAAATGTTTAGAAGAGTGATAGGGAATAGTTTGGGATAGGATTAAGTAAATTATGGTTTGCGAAGGCAACGCTCTATAAGGATCCATGTTTTATTTCGAGGCACATCTTTAATAGTTGGACCAAAGTAAGGTTTAATGCCGTTAATTATCTCGCTAATAGACACTAAACATGAGTATCGCTACAATATAGCGCGTAAAGGAGACTATTTCTTAGAGTATGAGAGAGTCTTAGAGTTTCACCTAAATTCGAAACTTATGGTATAGATGAATGATACTTAATTTTTAAGTTTAAGCGTTTTAGAATAAATAGCAAATCAATCATTTGTAAAGTCTAAACGGGAATCTTTGATATTTAGTAAAATGTCCACTAAACATACGTTTGGCAAATCGATACTCGCTAGCGAGTGTAGTTATGACTTCTATAAAAATCTCACTAAAATTATAAAGGCGAAATTTTGCGAGTATGTAAGTGTGTTTGTAACTTCTTGACGCCGTAATGGCTAGACTAATTTTATTGAAATTTGGTATGAAAATAGCTGACACCATGGATTAAGACATAGATTACTTTTTATTTCAAAAAATTCAAAAGTTCCCGCGGGAATAATTTTACTGTAGCAAACTACATACTGATGAATTGAATGAATTAAGGAGTTCCACGCCAATTACCAAGTTTATAATACGAAATAGTATTTCATAACTTTGACGATTCAAAAGTGTTTGTAAAGTTCTAATTTAAATAAAAAAAAATTACTTTGACTTCAGGGCGGGCGGAGCCGCTGGCAAAATCTAATGTTAGATATAAGGTAAGGACAACAAATCTCTATGTTTGATCTTACGTATTATATGTCCATAGATAAATGTTTTTGGCGAATGTAGTGAAGCTGCACATCTTCTCTCTAGGCGTACACGGGAAATAAAATTAGAGACTTTACATCTGTGATTATGATTTGGGTTAGAATTCAACGTAAGTTTTTGTAAGTTTAGCTAATAAATTATTGTATTTTTGTAAAGTGAGCCTGAAAAAACTTTTGCTGTTTATAAAAACATTCATTATTTCGTAAGACCTTAGTGACATTTAATTTTTTTATTGTTCCTATATAATATTAAGCAATAATTAAAAAGCAAACAAATATCGGCAAATTAATCAAATATCTTTAAAAGAGCGAGTATGGTCATAACTCTAATTTTAAATACGCTTTGTAACTTTGTAAGGAGAAATTAAAAATATCTAATGGGGGCAATAGTTGGCTGTTTTTAGTCCCTTTTCTCTCAGATCAATGAGATTCAAGTGTTTATTTGTTGTCCCCCTAATTTCTTTATAGTGTGTTATAAAAATCATAATAAAATAATTTCAATTGAAAATAGTTTTTTAGATTTACTGAGGCTGGATTATGGTGAAGCAATGTTATTAAAGTATTCTGCAATCACTATGGTGCAGAAATAAAAACTACGGAACGATTACATTTAGATTAATTTATCCTTTTGTATTGTATTTAATAATGTGTCTTTTTGTCGAAGGAATTTGTCATGATTGATTGGAATTCAAAGAACTTTTTTCACATGACTGTACTTAGGAACTTACAGAGAGATCCCTGTTAACGTTAACGTTAACCTGACGATTGTTGTTTTGAAACAATCGTTTATAATTTTTCCTAGTTTTGTTAGCTCACTCATACATCTAGACGTTCCATTCGTTACTTGGCAAAGGACAAGGATAACGCTACGAGTAAGTGTGCATGAGTGAGTAGTGCAGCACACTGTTATTTTTATTAAAATAGATACAAGAAATTAATTTAACATATATCTGCTTTTCAGCCTCATACTGTCCCCACTGTCGGGGCACGGCCTAACTTTTAGGGCAATTTGGGCCATAGTCCACACGCGGGCCCAATACAGATTGTAGACTTCATTCGCACACGTCTTTTTTTTCTGGACGTCTGCATTTGTTTATATTATTATTTGTAAGTTTCTTTACTTTTAGTTTATTTTAGGTTTATTTATATTAATTATTTGTGTTTAGTTTTTATCTACATTGTTATCGATTTTTTTTGCGTCAGAATAAAGCTTAAAAAATAAGCCGTCTTTGCCGGGCTTGAACCTTCGCCACTCAAGACGCGAGGTTAAATCGATACCCCTAGGCCACCACCGACACATTTATATTTAACACATTTAATTAACTATCACTTTGTTTGAACAGAAATTTCCTTACCAAAAAATTGTGACAATTTTAAAATCAGTTTTTTTTTTTATTAATGTACTTAAATGAATGTTACGTTTTTATAAATTATACATTGATACATTTGTTTTCATAAAAAAATGGTTTGGTTTACAAAATATTTCACTTACACTTATAAAATTTGAATTTCAAACATCCATGAAAACATTTCATTTGGATCTACTGGATTTGACTGAAGCACCCTCAGAAACCCAACAGAACTGAGATTCATAGAAATCAAAGGTTTTTTTAAAAATAGAGAGCTACATTGGATGTGCCATATTGAATTTTTAAAAACTTATAAAAGATAAGAATCCAAATAAAACTAAATTTCATCAAAATTAAAGCTTTTCTTCAAAATAATAGACGCCATATGGAATTTTAAAAAACTGATAAAAGTTTTGAATGCTGAATCCCTCGAAAACCTGACGTACTTATAAAAAAAAGTATATGGATTGATAAAAAAAAAATTGTACGAAAAAGTTTTTAGTAATCTGTCCTGTTGTTATTCTCTTACTGAGTATCCTAAATTGCTAAATGAGTAAACAACACGTCACGCTCTTTGCTATTTTTCAGTTTTGTATATTAGCGATTATTATTTTGAACACTACGAAAATATTATATTTGCAAAATTTTATGTCTGAAATTCAGTTATTTTGATATTCATTAGGGGATAGACAGATAAACAAAAAATCTCACATTAGTTTTTACTATGTAACTATTACCAGAAGTTCTAAGCAGTACCTACTACAATATTATAAGGTAATAAATACAATATTGTAATTAAATCTATTTTTGATGAAAGTTGTTAGTATTTTAAATCCAATGGTTTAAAGCAGTATAAGATTTTAAACTCTTAACAACACTTAACAGTTTATAAAGTAATTTTCACCTTAATTCTCAGTTTTAAACACTTTTTATACCGCCGGAGGTTTCAGGTGGAATATGGTTAAACTAAGCCAATGTAAACCAAACAAAATACAGGTGACGTCATGGCATTAGCTAGTATTTACGACAGTACATTATCTACGTACAAAATTAACGTTAATTTACAATGTAAATTTTGCAATGAATTTAACCTAGAGCTACTACCATAGTGCAAAAAAATAGCATCTGAGAATTGTCGCCCATTGAATTCTCACTATACACATATGGGAAAGCAAGCCGGGCTTTAGAGAGGGCCATGAGATCGCAAAGGTGTGTGAGTGGTGCGTACGGATAGCACAATTGTTATTGTGGACGCGAAAAAGATAATTCCACCAAAAACATTTTTATATAAAATGTTGTCAAGACTTTTAGAAAAATTTATTCAGACCTCATGTAGAGCCAAGCTTCTAACTTTACACGCCTTAACACACACTACACCTTAGTTAAAATATGTGGCTACATAGCAAATTTGAGCTTTTTAGGACTTTAAGAAGTACCCTAAGATTGTTGATGTTCATCAGTGAGTGAGTGACGAAATCGGGTTTTTTTAGATTTCAATAAAATCTAAAGTATAAAAGCTATGCAATTGAAACTTAATATGTTTAATAAGTCCACTATTGACATCATATCCCGAGGATTATGTTATGAGGGTAAAAAAAAATCGACGACGCGCATCGAGAAAAAGTAGGTTTCGCTTCGCATAGACTTGTCTTGGCGGGGGCACTGCCGTCTCCCCAGATAAGAACCGCTTACTATTTAATTTGTACTATGTAACTAGCTAGACAATAACCTGCAGTTTGCAACTACCCGCACCCTCCGCAGTAAATCAACAACAAAGGTCGAGCCGTCACGACTGTATCAGGAAAAATATATAGTTCCGTTCCAATAGTCGCAGAGATAAGACATGCAGCGGGTCGCGACATTCTTGGGATGGTGGGGTTTAAAAATGCTACCTAGTGTGGAGTGCACTTCATGTAGAAATAGCTAATAATAAATTTTTATTGTACTGTATAACTGTTTTCTCACTCGGAGTAATTGTTCTAAACAAAATCATACTCTTATAAAATCAGAATGTGAGTGACATAATACTCCTTGTTATGCAATTCCAGGTGTTCTTAATTAATAATTTGAGTTAAGAATAAAGATTTCGAATCTGAGTTATCTGAGGCCAGCCTTAATCTGCACCAAAATGGCTGAGTGTGTGCCAGTGAATGCGACATGTGATGCATGTGTAAATAACCTTAGTATTGATAAATATAAATTTTGTTTTTTTGACTCAAAAGGAGATATACAACCATATAGAATTGCCTGTCGTTTCGCTATAGTTTATAAGAGTCTTGCGTTGCAGGTGGTGAGCCCTCCACTGCAATGCAAACTAGATCGGTGCATATGGAATAAAATGTACTGAACCACCTCCACCATATGTTATCATGTACGAAAAAAGTAGATAAATGTATTTGTTTCCCTTTTTTTGGTATCCACAGTAGTTAGTATTAGTAGTACCTAACTATAATTATTTATATTATAAAAATCAGCTTAGGTCTTAGTTCCCAATCTCAGGAGTATTTATTATTTACTAGTTATTGCCCGTGGCTCCGCCCGCGATAAATTCGGTTCAAACACATCAATTTCATTCAAACAATCAAAAGGAACAAACAATATCACTTTACTATTTATAATATTGGTATAGATACTTACAAATGTGATATCATATTTATATCGCTATTATTAAATATTATACAACAGTGATATTAATAACGAAATAGTCTTCTTCCATACTAACCTGCCTACAACCCTTAAAGAAATGCAGTAAATCAATTTCTGCAGGCATTTGCAATAACTACTGCAGTCGATTTTATTGCAGTCCCATAACGATCGCGTGCGAATCGCACAACTGTTGCGTGCTAATCGCGCAACATTCGCGTGTCGATCGCCAGCTGATAGACTCGATACTCGTTTTGTTTTGAAGTGTTTTAACTTATACTGGAGCCCTAATTTATGTTTATTGTTTTGCCATTTCAGCGAAGATAAAATCGCCATTTTCTGCAATTTACGAGTCAGAAAAGTTAGTTAAAATTGAACAGATTCTATTTGAATCATATACTTTTATTATTGAACAGAATATATTTTGCTGTTTATTTAATTGCTTTTCCATCACTGACGTAGAATTCTCTTATGAACTACTAAGTTTAAATTATGATTATGTAACTTATCGATTATGGCATATAAGGTGCATTGCCTAATTTTAATAAAACAAATCAATTCTAAACGTTAGCTGACTTAAGTTAGGAAGTGCAAAATATGATAGTGCTTAATTATGTACTGCTTTTGTAGCTGTAATAAATTCTGATGTCACCAATATGTTATGGTTACATAGTTTTCATGTTATCACTTTGCTATCATCGATACTGTTACAACTAAACTACCATGCTCTACACAAATATATAGTGTATAGTAGGTTTGAAACCGGCGTGTACAATGAATCTTTTTCTTAATTTCTCAAGTACATTATTATTCACACCACTGCAGCACTGGCTTTTCGGTGAAGGAAAAAAAATGCGTAGAAACCTGCATCAGACAAAAAAGACGTATGTGAAATACGCTGTCCGCAATGGGTCCGCGTGTAGACAATGGCCCTACGACGAATGATCTACGAAGTAATCGTAGTACCGGTCTGCTACGTAGGTAAGCCGCTACGATCTATGAATTTACGTGGTACCGAGGGGCTACGTAGATTAGCCGTTACGATCTACGAAGTTATCGTGGTACCGGTTGCTATGTAGGTAAGCCGCTACTATCTATGACTTTACATGGTACCAAGGGGCTACGTAGATAAGCCGTTATGATCTACGAAGTTATCGTGGTACCGGTGTGCTATGTAGGTAAACCGCTGCTATCTATGACTTTACATGGTACCAAGGGGCTACGTAGATTAGCCGTTACGATCTACGAAGTTATCGTGGTACCGGTGTGCTATGTAGGTAAGCCGCTACTCTCTATGACTTTACATGGTGCCGAGGAGCTACGTAGATAAGCCGTTACGATCTACGAAGTTATCGTGGTTCCAGTGTGCTATGTAGATAACTCGTTACAACATATGAAGTTATTGTCGTGACAGTGTGCTACGTAAATTAGTCGCTACGATCTATCGTTGGATCGGTGTGCTATGTCATCATTTAGAAACCGCTACGACCAAAACAAGTAACAATGTTCTAAGTAGACAAACGGTTCACAATTTCGTAAAAAGTGAAATACTACGTAAAAAAGCAAAACCGCTACGATCTACGAAAATATCGTACTAAAGTTGTAGTACGTAGATTACGAACAGCTACGAATTATGAAGTTGTAGTAGTATCTGTGTGCTACGTAACTAAAGCGCTATAATTGACGAACTCATCGTGGCACCAATGTGCTAAATACATAAACTGCTACAATCTTCGAAGTTATCGTGGTACCGATATAATACGTAGACCCCACTATTACAATCGCTCTATTGATATGCTGTGCAGACAAAGTTAAGCTATGTTCTACTAAGTTGAAACGGTACTGGTGTGCTACAATTTACAATTGTAAATTATTTTGATACTGGTGTGTGTAGTAAGTAGTCTTTTGCATTACTATTCGTTTGCTGTACAGTTTCTTTTTGACACCTTGTCGGGGTATTGTCGTGATGATATTTTTTTGTTAATTTGTACCAGCACGCTCCGAGGAAGCTTCTAAGCTAGAGTTGTAATTTTAGTGTTCTATTTCGCCAATCTTAGTATAAAACCTACATTACGTGATGCACATCGCATGTTTGACATACATTACCGCGACAAGGTCAAGAGCGTCACTGCAGTTAGCTGGTTACTGCGCAATGAAGGGCAATAATAAAAACTACATACTACTTAACTGTTAAGTACTCTTCACGGGTACAGAATACTTGGAAAAGGCAAACCAATAACTAACTATATGCTATACCCTCCGCTAGAAATAGGCTTCCATATTATATAACTGTAGATTCTCCACATACCTTAGAATGCTTCCTACTACCTTTTTCAGGTCATCACAAGGCAATCTATGTGGCAATCAATTTATGATGTCCAAACTCGACTGTTCTAACGGTTATTGGTCCTGTAAAATGTTATGTGACATGTGGTCTATGTGAGTTTTTGTGAGTTTTTAACTCTATTATCACGTTTCCACTGACGAATAAAATGTATAAAAATTAAGCAGCGCCCCCAGTGGACGCGTTTTGAAAAAAAAACTTATTTGAAAACGCGACCACGACAGTAGAGTTTTAAAACTCATACTAAGTACTCACATACACACTACTGTCTGCCTCTTCAGCCTGTATTTTAGTTTTGTCGTTTGCCACAATTCTTATTCGATTTATTGAAAAGTACCTTAACAGTATTCTCTATATAACTGTGTAATTTATGACGTACGACAGTGGGCAGCTTGCACTGTCAGAGTAGGGAAACTACAAACAATAAACAGTCAATATCGAATCGGATTTAAACACCGTGGGTTTCGTACCACTATATAATTATATATATCGTTAATTAACGACGACAGAAAACAACAAAAAGTGTTCCCTTAAGGTGATCACCTATCCAAGACTAGCTAACTACCCTTGACTTTGCTTAATTTCAGATATCGTTTCCAATAAATAAATATGTACTTTAAAATTCTGTACTATTTATGCTAGGTGGCGCTTATATGGTAATTTATAATAGTAACGATGCTAGCCCGTCTTACACTTGACCAGAGTTTATTATTTGTTGTTAAAAATATTAAAATATTAGAGCCTATACCATAATCACTGCAAGTTTGAAGCGTATATGTATTACTTATTTTACGATTGAGCAAAAACAACGAAAACGTGTTTCTTTTATGGGTATACCCTTAAATTTCTATATCATCTATTAAGTAATTTCCTGTTATATAACATATTCTGTGAAGATTTCAGGTTTCGCAACGTTTGTCTAAAACAAAGAACTCTTTAATGGTTGGCCCGACAGACAGCGGAGGCTTAATAATAGGGCTGCGTTAGTACACTTTTAGAACGGAACCCTAAAAACCGACAGCCATTGAAGCATACTTGTGGAGACTATGCGTCAGAAAGCAAAACGTGGGACGACCGATTTCTTCAGGAGGATAGGTAGTAGGGTAGTAGGTAGATGTGGAAGGCAGATGACGGTAACAGTCACACAGGGAACTTATGCCCAGCAGTGGGACTAAAAAAGCTTATAATAGTAATTATTTTGTTTTAGAAACTAAACTTTGCCGGATAGCAAGGCAAATAAGTATACGTCCTATCTAATTGATTAGATCATTGTTTATATCTCATAACTGCTCCCACACGACAACGACATATCTCATAACTGCTCCCACACGACAACGACAGCGACAGGGAAGTACGTGACACTCTCTTCTAAGTTTATTTTAAACGACTCTTAGTTCCGTTTGCGTTGGTTTATTTTATTTTTTCAACTCCCATGTCATACTTTAAAAGTCTGCCGTCACATTTGTTTATGACTTGTAATAAAACATATTTGACAGACAATTTTCGTTTAAGACAATGTGTGGAGATGGAGAGTTTAAACCTTTCAGTTTCCAAGCATATGTAGATTTATGTGATCTCCATGTGAAATATTATACTAAAATGTCTAAATACATCTTGTGTACATGCAAGAAAACAGATTGTTCAGAAGGGAATTTTTTAAAACTACTAAACGTTTTTGTCTGAAAAAAACACATATTGAAAAATAATAAATAATATACAGCTTGTCGCATTTTTTATTCTTTACTGTTTACTCGATAAAATTTATTTTTCAAGTCTATAAAGTTTATTTAGCAGGTTAAGCTCAAAATCTATTAAAGTGTCAGTCGAGGTCGTTACGGAGAGATATTTATAAAAACTTCAGCTATTAATTTTAAAACAATAATTTTACAATAACTCCACATCATTTGGAAAAGGGAACTATATTTATCCGTTTCTTGCGCAAACGATTTTGTATTTATTCATCTCGCTTTCCCAGTCATGCATTGGCAAACTCTAAAGAGACAGAAAAAGCAATCCCTATAGAAAGTTCGACTCCAAATTACGTTTAGTACTTGTACACAAGTGATGCATGATCACGGGTTCAGTAGATATTCAAGTGTAACTTGAATAAAACAACCCTTGACTTTATGGTAATATATTTTGAGTTATCTGCGCACGGCATAAGGTTTAGTATTGTTTGTTTTGTACAGGGATCTATGAGTAGGCGGTCTGCCAAATGAACATAGTTGCGACATTTTTATACGCGAGACCGTCATTCAAATATAGCCAATATGAAATACAGTATGTTTCATTTTAATAACGAATATATTAAAACTAAAACATAGGTACTTGGTTATATCTTATGAACTTTAGTTTACTATTAAAAATATAAATATATCATTTTGTTTATCGGAAACATATCGCCTTACTAGGGCGTCATTAGACGTTTACGGCCGCTGCAGTCGTCACAAGATGTATTGTGCACAGCCGCTATCTGTATCTAAAAATTAATGCTATTTGTGATACAATAACAATTTCGCTTGTGAATGCCAAGGATTCATCACTGTATGTACTGTACAAAACTCATTTGTTTATGTGTATATGATGACGCCGTCTCGTAAGGTTTATACAACATACTTCCTGCTAGTAGGCTAGGTTTCGACACGACTTGCATCATGTCTAGGCCACGCGTGACGCTGCTGACGGTCGGCTCATGTATTTTGACGTAAATTCGATTAACGTCATCTTTGTCGCATAGGCGAGCATTCCAGACATCAAAAACATGTACTTTTGAAAACTTTTTACTGTAGCGCCAATAATATAGTTATATCGATGTAGAGATCAGTTTGACGAGTATAACCCTCGTGTAGATATGATATTAGTTATTATGAAACTGGGTGACAACGTAAGTCATAAACCTACGGTTCCTCAAGCCATTACAGAGGTTTTAAAGCATGGGTGCTTATAAATATTTTTAAGAATCTGAATTTAAACTTTTCTGAATAAATAATGCAACATCCTGTATACCCAATAGGTACACGTACCGTCAGTAAGTAGATAGTGCGTCTTTTCTTCGTACCACTTCGACTAACGACGTCATTCGCCGCGTTCCGCGCTGACGAGTTATTGAGATTTTGAAGAGACAACCCCCGCCCACTACTCCCCCTAACCACCCGTCGGGGGGTTAGGATTTTTTAACGATTGGAAGTGTCACGGAATTAGTGAACCACATAATGTAAGCACGGTAAGTGATACTCATTAAGCGCTTAAGCGACTGAAAGTCCTATAGACGTTGGTTTTATGTCAACTTGGGGCGTTTAGTTTGATTGTTTTTATTGTTAAACGTAATTTTTTATTTTATTAACTAAAGCTGTAGCGATATTCATAATCTCTACCTAATATAATAATATTATACTATATAGTTTGAACAATAAAACATTACTTATATACCCAGAAAACATTAAATAAGGATAGACAACCCAAAAAAAATGGTTGCTGTTCTTTGTTCTTTTTGCTCTACCTAGAAACTTTTTAAATTTTGAACTAAAAAGCGAAATAAACTCTGAGGTAGTTTTACGTCTTCGGAATGCGTAATCGATATTATTTTTGACCGACTTCAAAATAAGAAGAAGGTTCTCAATTCCTCGCAATCGTTTTATTTTATCTATGTTCCCCGATTACTGGAAGACGCCTTAACCAATTCGGATTTTTTTTTAAAGGTTTGTCCCAGGTTGTCCCATTGTCATCAGGTCAGGATATAATGATGGGATCCTGGAGAAACAGGAGAAACTCTTCAAATTTTATAGGTCCACTTGTAGCGATTTTTGTATTTTTTTATTGTACTAGAAAATTAATCAATAGGTCACTTAAAAGTAATAAATACAAAAGTTTTTGACAGAAACAACAACCGACATCAGAAAGATGCACTAAAAAGGTAAAAATTGATATTTCAAAAAAAATCTGTAAATTCCAGTTTGAAGTTAGTGTCGTGCAAAATAAAAAAAAAAAATGAAAACTGTTAGAGAGATGAACCCTAACTTCAAACTGTAATTTATATCAGATTTTATAAAATAATTATTTTTAAATTTTTATTGCATGTTTTTGAAGTCGTTTGTTTTATTGCTAAAAAGTTTTTTTTTGATGGAAACGTTATTTATGAACTTTTTAAAAAATGTTCTACTTTCTCAATTCAAACAGGGTTCTCAATTACTTAGTTACTTCACTTAAATTTTATTACTTGCATATAAACGAAGAGCTAAGCAAGACTATACTATTTTTTTACGTATCGTAACGTAATCGACCCAAAGCAAACAAGTTCGTAAAAAAAATTGAACAGTTCCATCTGTGGGCCTAAGCAAAACTCTTACTATTTTTCTCATACAATCGTTGCTCGCATGTTGCTTACGATCACTTATTCAAGTAACGGTAGGTTGTCGAAACTCATGCTAAGCCCTCGGTTACATTCCGTAGTAGTTTTCAATAGTCTCTTCCACCATCTCTATACCCCCGGCACGTCTCCGCAACGATGATGTAGATATCTGACGATAATTATGTCTGTTCAAAGATTGAATGCCCTCGAGCTGTACTTTTTTCGTCGTAAAAGCGGGAGGTAAAACAAATGTGTGCGGTCCGGAGGAAGCATAGAGATGATATAATTTAACATTGATGCATTATTGACATTTAATTTATTTATAAGGCTTTGTGTTTGAGTATATTGTATTCTTTGTGTTTTTTTTTTGTTTCGTTACCTGATGAAGTTGTAGATGTTAGTCTGGGGTTAGAGTGCAACATTTTTTCCTGACCCGGTGGCGTAAATCAAAACTACAGTTGCCATGTTGAAACGGCGTAAACTTACAACGACATTAGCGAACAAAAATAGAAATGTTTATTGCACTGTACGTAACAATCTATTGTGTGCGTGTAAGTTATTTTTTAATCGACTTTAAAAAAGAAGGAGGATCTCAATTTGGATGTTTTTGGGCATAACTCCGTCATATATAGAAGGGTTTTTCATAATTCTTTTTTTTATTTAAAAGGGAACACTTCTTAAGTGGTCCCATAATAAAGTGAATTTAAAACTTAAACTTCCGGTCAGAAAAATAATTGGTGTTAATTTGGAACTGGTGAAAGGCCTTTTAAGTCGATGATTGCATAAAATTTTGTTACGAGTATCGATGTTTTTAGTGTATGAGAAAAAAAGCAATTCGTGACACTTCACTTTAATAACATTAAATTAAACTGTAATTATCAAATCAGATTTATGGAAATATGTAATTATTTATACCTTTTAAGACCTTCTTTTTGGAGCCGGTTGTTTTTTCGTCGTTAAAAAGTTTTTATACCTAGATTAACTGATTTTATTATATTAGATATGTCCTCTGATTACTACATCATATACCGATAACTACGTTTAATTACTACATTTATTTATAGTTATATTAATGTTTTGCGTAGTCGGGTTTTCATTTTAGAACATAATATATCTTATTTATTACTTTTTACTGCAAATTAATCAGTTTTTTAAGTGTTTCACTTAAGCAACAGAAGGAACGGTATAAAATTACATAAATTGGTCTGGCGACTTCCGCACGAGTTTCAGTGCAACAAATGTTCTGACCCGGTGTATGTTCGCTAGTGTCATGTAAGTTCACACCATTTTAATATGGCGACTGTAGCTTTGTTTTTTAACCACCGGGCCAGAAAAGTTTGTTACTCTTCTTCTCTTCTTTTTGCTATCGAATAGAAAAAAAAAATATTTGGCAAAACAATGTACGCCCTATATGATCCGCCATCTTGATTTTTGTAATACTCACAAAAATTTGAATTGAGCATTCTTATATATCCAACAGTACTTGTTACATCAAAGTTGAGTTGTTGAAAAAAATGGACGCCATATAAGATCTAACATTTTGATTTTTTTTTAAATTGATAAAAGAGTTGGAAACCCAACATAACTAATTTTCATAGATATCAAAGTTTTTTTTAAAAAATGGATGCCATAATTAGATTGAATTAAAAAGAAACTAATAAAAGATTTGGATTCAGCACCCTCAAAAACTTATTTTCGTCGAAATCAAAGAGTTTATTAGAAAAATATAAACAAAAAATATTTCAATATATTTTAAAAACTGATTAAATCGGTTAATCAAAAGAGTATATAATAAAATATTCTCTAAGATTTTTATTTTTTTCACTTTTTACACATTTATACAACTATAATATTAACCGAAAATTATATAATAAACTAGTGAGAGGTTATAAAAAGAATACCGATTCTGAAATATTATCCTGCGGCATTGTTCCCATCACGCTGGCAGCATTACCTCTCTGAATTGCCAAGCTAATACTTTATGAGAGATAAGCTCCAGCTCTAATGTCTCCTGAAGCGCAGATCAGTTTTTTGACAGGTCCTTAATGAAGACTTTGGTAATATTACACCACGGTCCCATGGTTTTAACAAATCATAATTTGCTGTCAGCTTGTGAATTTCAGCCATTTCAGCTGCACTAACTTTTGAAGACGTTGCCGATGTATAAAATGGAACCAACTTGTCAACGCAAGTCACATCCCATACCAACATACGTCCTGATCGCCAAGGTACCAAAGTCACACCGTCAGCTCTCCTGCCATCGTCTCTGTACATACCGACAGGTTCGAGACTTGATGGTACAAAAACAGTAGCAAGAGAACGACGAATTAGTTTATTAATAGCGGAATGGTGATAAAAGCGGCCAGCACTCTACTACACGAAAGGCCATGTTGACCAAACTGATCCACGCTTTGACAAAACTGGCATTTATGGGGTTCGCATCCTTTGGCTCCTAACCGAATGCTCAGACAAACATGCTACCTCAATATCGGCTAAGCTTTGCTTGCTTAGTATGTTACCGACGAAGGTAAGCGTGCTTTATGTTGAGGCTAAGAAGGCAGGAAGAGATGAACTCGAAGAAGTTCTTATGTCGAGCCCACTGTATTTAATTGGGAGATTGGTCTGTAACCAAGAACGGTCATCTCACTGTAAATTTAAAATTTTAGTAAGACTTGACCTTAATGTGTTGTCGATTGACTATGTCAAAGACGGAAATTTCCAAATGGGGCTTGAACAAAGTAAGTACAGAAATTTTGGTGTAAAAAGACAAAAACGAATCATGAAAATAGGCATGTGTGGTTCTATTTCAAAAAGGTCCTATGATATTTCATGAAATTTCTATAATTTAGAATCTATTATTGGCTTAATACGTCTTTAAATATTGGAGAGCCAAGTAGTGACAAATCTGTTTTGCATTTTACGGAAATATTTGGTATTATTCAGTTAAATTTTTCAAGAAAACATGTTTTTTTTATCATTCGTGATATATTCCGAAATGTAAATTTCACATTTGTCAAAATTGAAAAATAAACCAATTTTTGTTGCTACATTTCCAGCTAGACATTCGTCATCTAGATACCATAAGTTGAATTTAGATGTTCATTCTGATATTATTGGATGTATAGCGATGCTAAAAAATGCTGGTCAAAGTGGATTACCTTGAATGCTAGATTGAATTTCATTTAGACCGAAAAGTAATTTAGTGGGTTTGCAGTAACATTGGTAAAGATAATCAAAATTTCAGGAATATGTTTTTGAATTTCACATACAATAGTTCTGCGATCAACTGAATTGAATGCATTTTTCATGTCTATTTTCACAAAAACTTCATAATTTTGAGACAACAAGAAAGTCCTTGCTGCATGGACTGCGGCTTCGCAACCACCTTTAAGCACCAGTAAGCCTGTGGCGATATTCTCGACAGCATAGTTTCGACGTTAATCGTCGATACCATCTAAAGTTCCCGCCGAACCATTTGGGAAAGACAGAATACTGTTCAATAACACTTTATCACTGACTTGAAAATGATTTTGTAAATAAGTAGAAATTCTGGACGTAGCACGCAATTCGGAAAGATTTATTGGTAAGCGTGGTGAAGGATTTCTCCGAGGACTACAGTGTGGAGTTCTTCAAAAATGAAGTTATTAGATTTCTGACGGGTCGGCAGCGCGCCAGCGATACCGCTGGTGTTGCAAGCGTCCATAGGCTACGGTGACCGCTTACCATCAGGCGGAGGATGTTTTTCTCGTAACGAATCTAAAGTTTCGGGAAAATTCGTGGCTAAGGTATCGCTAGAAAATAATAACCTAGCTGCACCTCTTACATCTTCGCAAGATATTTTATTTTTGATTACTTTGATTTTAGAATTTTGGGTTCGAAATGTCTAAAGAAGTCCTAGAGAAAGTCAAGGAAGAAGTTGCAACATCAGTACGCACAGTGTGTTGGCGGCTGCAATGAATTGAAAGACCTCAGGGCCCTTTGTACCTTTTATTATCAACACAAATGGGACACTCGAGCAACGCAAAATGTGGATTACTCATATCAAAACTAAAATTCTAAATTCAAAACAATAATTGATCACAATAACACAGAATGTCAAGTCTATCTTAAGATAGTGGTATTAGGTAAGTGCTCTTGTACATAAATATTGAGTTCTTAAAAAAAGCTGGCTTTTCTGGTGTAGACACCTTTATGGTATAAACCGTCAAAATTGTTATAAAAAATATTTTAAAATCGTTGGTGAATAACTTGACGCTTTTCTTTTAAATACTGTTCAGTAAGGGTTCAAGATCCTGTATAATTGTCTTATAAATTAAGTGTTTCTTTTTGTAAACAATTAATATCTGTGTTGAAAACTTAGATTCAAACGATTGTATTGTTGCCTTGGTAACTTCAAATAGGTAAAAAGTAAATAAACGGTGAACTGTCATATGAAAGCAACTTGCGATTAGGGCTCCTGTGTGTTCGTTACATCTTCTCCAGATAAACCTTAATTAATTAGTTTTTAAATTATGCAATGCAAAAAAAAACACACTCACAGACATCATAATCTATCTTGAAACAAAAATAGGTGCAAATCATTCCCCCGGTCCGAAAATATAAAAAAAAACATCCGATTAATTGTGATCACGTATTTGAAAATATATCAATTACAAAAAGTACTCAATATGTGTCCGTAGGGGTCCTCGTGGTCCCCTATTTATTTCTTCCTCCTCATACTCCTTTCACCTCTATCCAGGTTCAATCCTGTCTAGCAAAAGCAAATATCGTACAAGCAAGAAACGTTTTATTTGTCACCTTTCACATTTGTAGGCCATGTATTGTCGGTAATTTGGCAGAATTTTGTTTTTATGTATTTAGATTTTGGATGAACCAGTTTCACAAATACTTATATGTAAGGGTTTACATGCACAGTGGTCGCGTAACGATTTCGTGGTGGTGAGAACTTAACCATGGAAACGTTAAACGAAAAGAAGACGATACCCTGTAGAGACGGCGCTATATAAGTATATAACTGCTGCCTAGTGTGATGGGGACAGACGACGCGTTCAAAAATTTTGATAATTTGCAATAGTGCGAATAGGGGTGTTTTCGTACAATGCTTTACTACTGTACGAATGTGCCATATATCGTTTTATTAGCATTTCTTTTAAAAAAAATGCGTGGAATTATAAGAAAACTGTAAGGCACTAAACTTAAAGTAGACAAACAATATAAAACTGATACTAAAGAGAAGCTAAAACAAATAACCCTTTCTATAACACTACTGTAGAGAAATATGTTATAAAGTAATGCATTTCGAAATAAATAGTACATTACCTACTGCCGCGGTCCGGTTATGCTCAGTTGTGGCCAAGGCTCGTATAGTGGGTTTCTCAAACATACGTGTAAAAAACTAATTATATTGACAACTGTATTGACAATAATCAAAATAGTTTAGGTAATTTTGTCGTCAATTCGCCGCGTTCAAATGTCGATTTCTTTTTTAAATTTGTTTAATGGTGCATTCTTTTTGTTTTGCCAGTCCGAAATTTTAATAAAACTTGATGAGTTATCTCTTTACTTATCAATGTTCGGGTTCAAAAAAGTTCGTTCCATTTTCAATCGGTCAAATATGCAACATTGCGGGTCGCTCTCTGATACTGTACTGCAAGCAAGAAGCTTGCAAGATGTGGTCGCATATCGTAGCATGTTTGGGAAAAATAGATTATTCTCCCTCGAACCAAACTTTTGTTTCTTAATATTCTTTAGTGTCACGTGTCACAAGAGATGTTTCCTATACAAGATGAATCTACTCTTACATACTATTATTTTTGTGTTATATGTTTTTTTTACATTTTTTTTATTTAATCAATCAAAGTTGCCGTTGTGATTTATGTACTTTTGCCATTTTATAGGGAGTTTATTGATTCCTTTGCTGAAAAAATTGCGGAAGCGAAAATTTTTTTCCAATTAAGAAATTATCCAAATTCCGAAAAAAGTGGTAATCGGTTGGAGCAAGGTCTGGGGGGTATAGTGGGTGACGGAGACAATCCAATCCTAGCTCCTCTAGTTTCGCCAACATCATCGACCATTCTCGGCTGTTTAACGGCATCATGGTTTCCAATTGTCGGCAATACAGATCTGCCGTAATCGTCTGACCAGATCTTAGTAAGCTGTAGTGGATGACACCAACGCTGGTCTACCAGACATTAACCAGTCCCATTTTTTGAGTCAACTTTCGCTTGGGACAGGATGTAGCGGGTTCTCCTGGATTACACAACTGTGGTGAGCGTTTCCAACTATCGTATAGAATCCATTTTTCGTCACAGGCAATGATACGATTCAAAATCCCCTCGTTATTGTGACGGTTGAGTAACGTGACGCAGCAGTCGACGCGTGTTTGTTGGTTTGCTTCACTTAGTTCATGCGGTACCCATTTTTAAGCTTTTTAACTTTTCCAATTTGTTTCAAATGATTCAAAATGGTTTTATCTAATTCAAAATTGAAATAAATTTGAATCTAAAATTCTTAACCAAAGATTGAGATCAAAGTGGCCAGTTCTATAAAACATCAATTTTATATGTAATTATGTAATGTCACACCTTACATTTATTTGTATTAATAGTTACGTTACATAATATAAATTGTATGTAGAACAACTTTTATTAGGAAATTAAATCTTGGATAGTAAAGTAGATAGATCAGAGAAAATTGTTGCTTCTTTTGTGTAACTTGTGACTGATTATTAGTTTATGACGAAAAATACTTATCAATATCATCATTATTGTAAAATATAGCTGTTCTTTTACTTAGCTCTAAGTCATAAATTGTAAATTTGATAGGAAACATTTGACGTTTACTATTTCAATATAACGACGTGATTTTAAGCATTTATCATAGTTTCCATTTAAGTGTTCAAATCTGCCCCTGAACGAATGTAATCCACACGACGTACGACGTACGAAGGCACCACCCAACCATTTCCGTACGACTTCCCAGTTGTCATACAGTCAGAAAGGTATAACTATTTTTGTGAAGGCGTTTTCTAAATTTTGTTAATTTAATTTGATAGCTGCTTAAATTGTGGTGCGATTGGCAATAATCTAAATTGCACAGGGATTATTGTTTGATAAGAATATCTACTTACAAATCACAAAATATAAAAACTGTACAACTAAAAAACTAATCCCCTATAGGTGTCGTCTTGTGGTTCTAAGATTTGTTTCTTTATTAAAATGATTTTTAAGTAACAACTGAACCTAAAAAATGTCATTAAACTCTCGCAAACGCTGAAAGTTTAAGAGGGCGCCGCTAATTTATATTTTTAGTTTCCTATTTGAAGCGAATTTAAAAAATGTGCCACAGAAATATGTGACTAGTTAGAGGCTATTTTAGAAACGTTTTACTTGTTTCTATGTAGGATAGATCTTCGAGTTGTAGATATCTGCTGAAAACGGTTATCTTTAGCAGTTATGCTATGTACAACATAGAAATTAGTCCTAGAAACACTACATTTTTTTTTACTATATTTATACTATTATAAAAATAGCTAGCAACTAGTTATATATTTCTGTAGAAGCACATTTTTGAAATTAGCTTTGTTCAAATAGGAAATCATCAGTGACCATAAGCGGCGCTAGTGACCATAAGCGGCGCTAGTGACCATAAGCGGCGCTAGTGAACGTCAGGAACCCTCTAAACTTTTAATATCCACTAAAAGAAAAAGAACCCCTGGAGCCTACGGTAATTATTACATTAATATTTCAATTAACGGTATTTTTGAAAGTTAGAATAAAATTTTGCATCCGATGGTAATATAAGACAAAATAATAAATTTCGAATCAAATATTAAATTCACCATACTATTTATACTAAATAAAAATTCGTCCAAAGAAAGAAACTCTAAATTACACTAGCGACCCTATTCTTTGATTATTCACGTGCAGCTAAATGCGCTACTAATTCCCTTACCAATGATTGATCAGTATCGATTGGAGCTGATTCGAGTTTAGCGTGTCTGCGTGCAATATTCTGTGTTCCTATAGTAGGGTATAGATAGGGTACGGGGAAATTGCAATCGATTAAATCGTATTGATTTTATTTTGTTAATTTGCGGGATTTTAGGCTACATTTACGTCTAACCACGTAGATAATTTCTGTTTCTATTAAGACAAAGTGATGTCGGACATTAACGGTTTTGTTCAGTTAGAAAGATAGCTTGTATATTATTGTAGTGTGTGAAAATTTATTAAATGAAAGTTTTTAGTAACATTTTGTTCTCCGTTTTAGTATGCGAATCATTGAATGTATCTTTTACATGTCTTACAACGGATGCTCCAACATTCTTTTTCAGTCTCCTTACTACTATATGGTACCTGCGGGTAAGAAGAGCCGGTGTTTTGCAAGGGCCACTACTAGAAAAATACACTTCCAACACATTTTTTAAATTGCGTCATGGCACATATTTAAAGGACTAATAGATCGGCTTATATTCGAGGTCGCGTGATCATACGATTCGCCATTTGATGTCAGATGATCTGTGTTACTCCATAATAAAAAAATCTCTATAAAAACTAATAAATTGTGCCTAAAATAGCTATCTGTTGTAATATTCGCTGTGATATTGTAAAAATAAGCGAATTGTATTGACCGATCAAGGCAAGTTCAGTTTCTATGCTTACTGATATAACAATTTTACATAAAAATTCATAAAATGAGTCTTAAAATCTAATAAGGACCACTTACAAGGCGGTTTGATAGGACTGGCCCTTATCAAACTAATGGCTTGACTACTATTGTTAACATACGCACATTTTTTACACGATTAACTAGTTTTGTTTTCATTTTATTTTATTATTATTTATTTGGGAAATCAAACAGTTATTACAATCTAACTTAATCAATAAAGTTTAAGTATTGTCATAATCATTATATAATCCATACAGCTATCCACAGGGTGTTACTCTAATTTTTACACAATTACAATAGTTAATTTATAATTATATATTCTAATGTTATGCAAACTTAAAAACAAAAAGTAATTAGATAAAAGTTTACTTATATGTATTTAAGTATGTAAACTTGAGAAACTTAGTACGCAAATGCCTTCAATTATCAACCGAAATTATTAAAAATAAAATAAAAATATTGTAAGAAATGAGAAATTAAGAAACACGCAGACTCAAAATATTCTATATCAAGAAAATAAATAAAAAGGAAATCTTAATATGAATTAGCAGATGCGTGTATGATTGGCAGGCGCAACAGCGTTTATAAATCGATACTACGTAAAAAAAAAAATTGTACTCTCTGTAATGCATATATATATTTATGGAATATAGGATTCCAGATTGATACCGCATACTCCAGCTGGGAACGTATAAGTGATTATAAAGGAGTAAGAAAGTAGAAGGACAAGATCTCGTGACAAGACCAAACATACGGAAAGCTTTGTCCAGAATGGTATTAATATGCTGGTCTAAGTGTAATTTTGAGTGCAGCAGTACTGCCAGATATTTTACCGCCTGAATTTGTTTTTTATTGTTTTAATATAATTGTTTGTATATTTTTTGTAAAAGTTTGTAGTGATGAAAAAACGGGTTTGTTGCTATAAAATATAAAATGGACACGATAATGGCAACTTACGCCAGACGTTCCACTGTCGGGCAATGCCTGTATCATAGGTCGAGAGGCTGTGGCCTTTGGATGATATGACCTCATATTGAAAGAATAACTCAATTTGATTTATAAAGTCAAATAGACAGACTGTTGCCTTCTTCAGTAAGGCATGTACGGGCGGTGACCATCCTAAGCCGCAGCTATTGCCTTGAGAAGACCAACATCCTGCCCGGATGCACAATCGGAGAACAAGTATTATATTACTCTCAAGGGTCCCAGCAAATGGGTTCTGTCCCCTATTACTCCACACTCAAATATCACTAAATCAGTTTCTTCTTCCAAATGTAAAAAATTGTACTTTACAATATTATTTATTTACTTATTTAAAATAATCTTACTTACGTATTCAAAAAAAGAAATCAGTGTAAAGTACAAACTATAAGGCACATCAAACCCAAAGTCACCGTAAAGATCAATGCGTCAGCGGGCCGCAAAGAACACCAAAAAAATTAATTACGTCGATCGTAGTACTAAGTTCCTAGTGCGAATTTGTATTGTTACTATCTCGTTAGTGTATATAAAAAACAAAGTATTCGAAAACCAAGCAGTGACCATAGTAGACGTATTTTAAGTTTTTATCACATGGTTATTATATACAAGCTACTCTTAAAATTGGAGTGGGCCGCAGCTAGATGCGTAGAGGGCCGCATGCGGCCCCACGTTTGACATACCTACTGAACAACGTACACTCTTATTCCATTATTTTTGCCGAATAAATTATAACTTAACGAAGTATCATGTCACACACAAAGCAAAAAAAAAGTACCTGTCGAAAGCCTAAAAGCTGAAAATGTGGCCAACAAGTCATATTTCAGTTAGCGGGCTCGCTAATTGTGAGATATATATTGGCACATTTTTTCTGAACCACAATGATGGCGAATATACGTCAAAAATGTAAAAAGAATGCGGTTCGGCTACTGCATATTTCTAGGACCCGGTAGCCGGTATTTCAACTTATTTCAGGCTCAGTGAATTCTAATAGTCTATAAACAACATCCTTAAATAAACAGAAGGAAAATATATTCCAGTAATATTAAAACACCAAAAAAATAAACATTTTTTGCAGCAGATAGAAGATAAATCGTTATTATATTTGTATTAAAATAAAAAGGAAACAGCATATATATATATAAAGGTAGCAAATCGAAAAGTAAGTGACGAATGTAAGTTTATATCGTTGTAAGTAATACCAAAATAAAGAATAATTAGAAAAATGTTTGGAAACTGAGTATACCCATACCATTGTACATACAATGTACATCGTTTCTTTCAAAGTACCCGTGGCAAACACTTTTCATCAAAATTTGTCATTATACCTATATTGTAGGTGTGCGGCAATTTATAACGATAAACCACTGTAACGCAAAGTCAAATTACGACTGGTAAGGTGATATCTAAATGTCACATACCTTGTTTTACTAACAGAGAGTGGATAGCCATTAGCGATTGAGCATCGGAAAAACACGCGTGATAGATATAATGCGGCTCTCTGATGTACATCGGCACAGTGTACGTACACATTGGGACGATTTGTATATGGATTTCTGTTAAGCGAAACAGTTAAAAAAAATTAATTCTATTCAGTCAAAATTATCATAGTTCAATATATATAAGTATCTGAGAATTTCTCAAAAACTATTTGGAAAACTAGTTTGAAAAGTCGTGTGCGTCAACTAGTCTTTAAATAAATTAATCAGAAATTTCCCATATCGCAATCCAGTTATTCTATACTTTCTTGTTTTTATTTATAGCAGGCCCCTAAATAGGAACACAAACACGACCGCGTCCTGCGAACAGCGTCGCATAAATCCCTATTAGTGAAGTGTTTGGGCGTTTTCATCGAACGCACATTCGGACCGAGGAATGCCGTTAGCTGATTTATAGACAACATCAATTGTACGAAGAAGCCACTGAGTGGGGCTGCATCCGAGTTTAGAGGGGTTTTGATTTATCTTTAGAGGTTTTTTCGGTAGCTACAAGGATTTCTCGTTAGCGAGTGATAGCTTTTCAATGGTAGATAAGCTATCAAAGCGTAAACGTAGAAAGAATTTTGTGTTTATGGAATATTTCCTTGGCAATAAAATAAATCTATATAGAAAATACCGTTAAGTCTACGAATATGTTGCAAAGTGCGATTTGAATTAAAATCAATAAATAAAATATTCCTGTACATTAGACACAATGTCATCTGGTCTATTAAACTGAGGCATGTCAATGTTTCGTATTGGGTACCAGACAAAGGATACAAATAAGTATTTGTACCTATCCGTTGATATGCCCACTTTTTTTTGTAAATATAGACATATTATAATTATAGTAATACATATTAGATATAGAAAATATCCAGACAAATGTTGAAATGAAATATTACACAAATAAATTACCTCTATATAAGTAGTATCAAAGGACTCAACAGCCTCAACGCTCAGTTTTCCACACAAACGTAGTTTACCTATTGTTTTGGATGAGGTTAGTTGGGGTTCCGGACGTTTGAAAAACTGGAACTCTTATTTGATCACTTGTGTGTCTATTTGCCCGACTGTCACACGGATCTATTTTCACCTTCTTGTTTCAGAGAACTTAAGATACATACCCTATTGGATATTACTTATTTTACCCAAGGTTGTTTTGGAACAAATTTATAATTTAGTAAAAATATTTAAATATTTTTTAAATTAGGACAAATTTTATTGCCTTCAGCATAAAAATACATTTCTAATGTAATCTTTATATTATATACTAGCTTATTCCCGCAACTCCGTCTGCGTAAACTTTTTAAAAAAAAAACAGCTTTTGACTGTTTACAATAACATCGGAATTCTCATACACATTTTCATCCTCTATTTTGCCGTCTAGAGAATAATTTTTCAAAAACAGTGAATCAAGTAAATCTTAATTTTGAACGTTTAAGCCAAGTTTAAGCCATTTCCATGCAAACTGCAAACCCATATTTAACCCCCTTAGGGGATTAATTTCCAAAAATCCCTTTCTTAGTGCACACTTACGTCATTTAAATAACGTTTGTGCAAAATGTTATGCTTCTAGACACAGCGGTTTCAGCTGTACATTGATCGATTAGTCAGTCAATTTCTTCTTTTATATAAATATAGCTGAACCGGCGATCGTTGTTTTTTTTTAAACAACCTAACAGGGTTGTACTAATACAGAAACCTTCCTCGGCATAACAACTTACCAAAATTTAATTACAATCGGTTTACCCCTATTGCGCGAGTCCGACTCGCACTTGACCATTTTTTCTTTCTCAGAAATATTCCCCGGCGTGTGCATAAAAACTTACCAAAATTTCATTACAATCGGTTTACGCTTATTACGCGAGTCCGACTCGCACTTGACTCTGTCTCACTCGCACTTGAGCCTTTTTTTTCTTTCTTAGAAGCATTCCCCGGCGTGTGTATAATAACTTACCAAAATTTTATTACAATTGGTTTACCCTTATTGCGTGAATCCGACTCGCACTTCACCCTTTCAGTAAAACCTTATCGTATCGGATGCCTACGTCATACAAAGAACACACCCTCCAAGTTTCAGGTTTTACGATCAGCGGTTAAGGCTGTGCGTTGATCCGTCCGTCATTCAGGACAAAGCATTTTATATGTATAAGATAGGTAGAAAAAGAAAATTTAAGTATTATTGTACACAAAAAATAAAACACCTAAAAAACGCATAATCTCTTTGAGCTTAGAAACCCCTTAAATGAGGTACTAATATAGTACGGTGACATTCGAGACATTCCAATTTTTTTTCAAAATCGGATTGAGTTTTCAAACATGTGTCAAAATAAAATGTAATTTACAGGTTCCAGGTCTCTACGATCAGCGGTTTAGGCTGTGTGTTGATCCATCAGTCATTCAGGACAAAGCCTTTTATATGTATAGATTTAATTCTTCTGTACGTGTAAGTCACTGAACTCCTCCTAAACGGCTAAACCGATTTTAATGAAAATTTTTCTGTGTTTGAGTGGGCCTTTGGCGCGGTTTTTAATTTTTTTTATTTACGGAGCAAATAACTCATATTTAGTAAAGTTTAGTTAAGCAGGTAGTTGTCAATCTTTCAACTTGTACTAAAACTTCGAAAATTTAAATAAAAAACAAATAATATTTAAATTATGTTTAATTAAGTGTATTGTCAAATTTACCTGCCCAATATCATCTCACCCTATTATCACTATTACAAACATCCTACATCACAAGTTACAGCCAAGTGGACTTTGAACTCGACATCATGGAACTATCTAACCAACTATACAAGGTCCAAAAATCAAGGGAGGCTTTAAGTAACAAGTTTAACATGAATATGGCTTCTTTTGATGCTCGTATTGATTCAACGTCTACCAGCAGTTCTCATACTCCGGAGTAACGACTTTGACACTGACTTTGAACAGTTCAAAGTATACACTGTTAATATGTTGAAACTATTGAGATCTCAGCTTGACATAGCAAATTATGCTATAGATGACATCGAATCCAGAGTGAAATTCCTTTAATTCCATAGTGTACCGGAACAACCTGATGAAGATAAAAGGTAAAAAACTAGTATCTATCATATGTGATAAATTAGTGTTCATCATTAACCGCTAGTAATATCGCAATTTGCCATCGATTAGGAAATTGCTCCAAACAACCTCGTCCCATTCTAGTCAAGATACAAGATCATAATGTTCGTGGGACTATATGGAAAAAAAAGTCTAATTTAAACGCACATAACGATGACAGAGTTTCTCACAAAACCTAGGCATCGTGTTCGTAAAAAAATTGATATGCGGCGATGCTGGACTCAAGAGGGTCGTCTTGTGGTTCTGTTGCCGGATAACTCACGTCGTAAAATTACCACTTTATTGGAACTCAGCAGGGTATTAAAAGAGTACCCTATGCTTAGAAATCTTCATAATCTTTTGTACGTGTTAAGTATGAACTCCTTCTATACGGCTGATGATTTTTGTTGTGTGTGTTTAAGGGGGTCACTGGATAGTTTTTTAGAATTGAACTCGGTAGGAAGCGTTGCAATTCTAGGATTTTTTTAAATTTTTTGCCGAAATTATTAATATTTAATTTATTTTTTAAGATTATTCAACGATTAACGATATTAATTGCAAGCAAGCCATCGTTAATGCAAGAAAACGTCTGTCAGTTCAGTTAGTGTTTTAAAAATTCCATTCCGTAGTTACAACTGGTAACTATTTTGAACTTCCAGCTAAGTATTTACTTCCTCGCTGCTCAAACAATAATTTTTCCATAATCGCATATTTTGCCCCAACTAGCTATAAACTTTAAAAATGGTAATAAATTTCCGCCTCATCAAGGCTACCTCTACCTCTACCTAGTAATATTTATTCAATATTTAATAAAATATGTAGCGTGCGAGCCCGTTATCGAACAAAAGATCAGTAAAACGTGGTTATTAAAAATTCTTAATAGTTAAGTTGCGTACTCGACGATATAGTCTAGGGAATTCATTATGATTGTCCGTGGATGTAGAGTGTACATACATAGAGAGAACCGCTAGAAGTGACACGTAGTTTAAAGACTCTTCAATTGAAAAATAGTTAACTCTTTGCTGTACCACCAAGTTTAAGTTGATAACAATGGATGGTTATCTATAATAAAAGCTAGGCTAATTCTGGCGGCTACTAAGAAGAAAAGACAAACAATCATGTCACGTGGTGGTCATGGAGGTCAATAAAATACTATAAAGTTAAGGTTAATTTTAAATTTACCTTAAACAACATATCTTTTAAATAAGCTATCAATATATGAGTATATATTAATGAATTGTTAGTATATATTTAAGCCAGGACAGTCGGAAAACGAATAATATAGGAGCTCAGAAAATGTGTCATTTGGTGGTCACCCATTATATGATTTATGATTGATCATCGCCTAGGTTGCTTAACTATGCATGCCATCTTGGATAGACGAATATTACTGAATCACAAGCTCCAATTTTTTTTCATTTTAAATCATTGTCGCTTCTAAATATTTTTAATTCTACGACAAATATATAATTAAATGTTTGTAACAGTTTAATGTTGACACACACACACACCGGTCACAGGCCTTCTCGCTATTGACATATGGGAAATAGTAACTGTAATGGGGCCCTTAACAAATACTCGCTATGTTATGTATAATGTACATATTTAGCTGGAACTGTTATTTTATTTTAGGGTCTTAACGTTAATAGCTTATTTAGCATTTTACAGCTTGTTTCGGACAATTGTTTTTATCGAAATCCATAACCTCAAGGTCACATGTTTTTATCCTTAAAAGAAAGTAACTAGTGGTTAGATATACACCCATATTGTGATGTGTGGGACAGCCACTTTATCCCTGAGTTAAAGGTTGTGAGCAACATGCTTTTTATATTGTGTATCTGGACTATATGTATAAATATGTTCTATAAGTCGTAAAATATTAAATGAATCACTTTTAAGCAATAGGTGGTTAAAGTGCAGAATAATGTGGAGTGCAGTATATTGTTCCATCCCCGTCGAACTATTCAAAATAAGTTAGTGTTAGTGTTGAAGAGTGTGCAATTCTATGGTACACTAACTGGCCAGGCAGAAGCTGTTCTCTACTTTCCGTTACTTTTGCGCTATAGTGCTATCCCCACCTCCCATCTATATTTTTGCGCTATAGTGCTATCCCCTTCCTCCCATCTATATTTTTGCTTCAATGTGCAATAAAGTATATTATTATATTTTAGAATAGACACAGTAGTTGCAGATATATAAGCTTTATAAACTGTTTTTAAAACGAAGTAATACAATTACAATAATATAAATTAAAAACTGTGTTTATATTTATTCAGTTTAAAAATATTGTTTATTTTTTATATTGTTCAATATTTAACTATATTAATAAAAATCATGCATGCTACAATATTTATTTAAGGAACTGCGCCAATTTGGCTATATTATCTATTTCAAATTTGTCATATGGCAAATTTCGAATTTGAGAACTGTGCCAAATTTAAAGTACATAGTTTAAGTCTAAAGTTAACGAGGTAATAACAAAATAGGTGATACATTGATATTTGGTTTTACCTTCCTGGTACGGAATCCTGAAGAGGTCATAAATATCGTTGGAAATCAATTTAAAAAAAATCTTTAATCTCAATAACAGCTAATATTTTTAAAAACAGAAACTGCAGCTTTTCGCCATACTTTTTATTCAAAATTTAATACTGCGTGTCATTTATAATTATAAATAACAACAAAAACGACCTAACTGTGTGGGAAGTGATTTTTGCAATTTAAAGGGCGCGGCCACACCGCTCATTCACCTAACCAGCCCTTAACCCTTCGTATGAAGCAATTATCTATCGTTAGCCGTTATGGGTTAACTTTAACTTACCCATCGCCAACCGGTCGGATCACGCGATCCAATCACTTTACCAACAACTTGTGCTAACAGTGATTCCAAATTACGTAATGATTTTGTAAATAGTTTAGTGATAAGTAAAATAAGGGATCAATGACGAAACATTGTTATCTTTACTAACAAAAACGGTCAAACAATTTGTGTATTTCAGAAACAAGTCTCTAGTCTTTAAATCATTTTTTTTTAGTACTGTTGTTACTGACCTATTTAATAATAAACGCAAAAATATAATATTATTAATCTGGTCACAAAACTAGAATCTCTGTTATGAGGTTACGTCAATCTTGAACTCTAAAACCTTAAATTCACATATATCGTTTTAAAACAGCACTTTTCAATCGACATTATGACTACTAGTTCAGTATTTTACTATGTCTATTGGTGTGTTTCAGTAGATTTCGCTATGAATTACAAATTTCTTCGAAGGAAAAATCTTCGAAGAATAGAAGTTCCTCTGAAACCACACAGTACGTGACCTTTAAGGTTCTAAGCTGTGAGCTGTGATGATCGCAAGCGGTGTAAAGATGGAAAGCAGCAATGCATATAATTTCTTACAATTCCTATGACCACAGCCTACTGTATTGTACAGTTATAAAAGCGGTAGAACACACACGGTCAAGATAAGTCTCTCTCAATACAGCTCGTCTTTGAACTGAGTCGAGTCAAAAGGTCAAAGCTGGTATTCATTAAAGTAAATGGTATTAATACCTTTATTGACCTTAACGGTTAAAAGTTGACTCGTGTAGTAGTTTTATAGTCATCTGTCAACAATTTATTCAACACTCTTAAATAATATAACAATACGTGTGACATTCGGTGTCCCGGACACTATCGAGGGAGTCACCCGGAGACGCCTCGGACCCAAGCTTGGCGCCTCGAGGGCTACATATTTCAGCACCGGTTGACCAAGCTATAAGTTCAAGGATGTACAAAATACCTTAAAAAGCTGTTGCCGGTTTAATTTTTACGAACGAGTCATGAAATAGGAAGCTGAAGAAAACTCGTATTTGCCACTCACTACGTTCGTAAGTTTTTTATTGTTACAGGTTACAATTATAAATGTACTGTAAATTTTGTAATTAAGTTAACAAAAAAGTATAAACAAAATAAAAACTGAAGCAAGTGTTATTAACTGTTAGATAAATTAAATAGAAACCAAATTCAAACTGTAATTCAGATCAGATTTTTTAGAAATAAGTAATTATTTTTACCTTTTTAGTGCATCTTTTTGAAGCCGGTTGTTTTTTTTTTTATTAAAAAGTTTTTATTTTTTACTTTTGAGTGACGAAGTTTTTTTTCAAGGGAAAGTTATTTGGATGATATTTTTCAAGGGAAAGTTATTTGGAATTGTCTAAAAACTAAACTACTGAATCGATTTCGATAAAATTTCTATGGGACCACCTCGCAAGAATATCCTGTCGAATAAAAAATCACGTAAATCGGTTCATAAACAAAAAAGTTATGGCTGAACACCCACAAAAAATATATATATATACATTCGAATTGAGTACCTCCTCCTTTTTTTGAAGTCGGTTAAAAACTACATACAAAAGGCAGCTAACCTTTTGTGCATCTGTAACCAATAATAGTATCATGTAGGTAGTCAGTCGCAAATATGAGTTTGCTTCAGCTATTTATTTCATAACTCATTCGAGTAATGTCCAATCTGTGGTAGACACTTGAGTATTTGAGTACCTTTCTTCCACATTTGTTAATGCGATGTTACGCCCCCCCTACCACGTTCACTTGCTAACAACTTGAGCTTCGAGGTTGGTGACTTTGTACTTTGACTAATATTTTATTACGGATTTTATAGCTATATTATAGACTATATGATGTGCTGTAGAGGCACAATAGAATTGGAGGAAGTTTAACGTCTATAGCTAAGGTGATAATACAGTAAGACAAAACAAATAAAATGCCGCATTCGGTGAGGGTCAGCCTTTCGCACATCCACGTCTTAACCCGATAGTGGACACTTTTGCCCTTAATAAATATTTATCCCTCATATTGTTCGGTTCACCTCCCGAATTATAACGTTAACGCACTAATTTACTTTTAATTGTGTAATTTATATGCTTGTATAGGATAAGGGGGTCTTAATTAATATAAAATAGGTACGGTCGGCCCAGGACACCAGTGGATTTTAAACGATTTGAAGTTTTATTAGTATCCAATCATCCATGTTTAACACCCATTGGTTAAATTACTCTGTTAAGGTAATTTTATTGTATTAATGTTCAATTAATCATCCAATGGAAATATATAATAGTTTTTTAATTATAGGTACATTTTCTGGCTAATGTTCCGGCTTTTGGGCTTTTATAGTTATGAAATTGAGAAACAAATGTGAAGGGTAAAGTAAGGCAATAATTTATTTGTTACATTTTAATGAAAAAATAAAAACTAGCGATTAGGTATTGTGTAAGTCTAGTACAAACATTTTATGAATGCACATACATTAGCTTTCACCAGCGACCTAAATTTGGTTATCGGCGAAGGATTACTAACTCTAATGGCAACACCAAACCTTGATTGTACTAAAAGAGTTTGCTATATAAATCTATAGCTGTAGCCACAGTTCGTTCAAGTAGAATTCAGTAAAAATTATTTCTGCGGGAACTTTTAAATTTTCCGGGATAAAAAGCTTATATTAGCAAGCGTATGTACTGTTCCAGATTATGATCTGCTTCTGCGCCAAATTTTATCCAGATCCGTTCAGTCGTTTTTGCGTGATTGAGTAACAAAAATCCATCCATCCAAACTTTATCATTTATAATATTAGTATAGATAAAGCTTTATAGAATCCGTGAAGATATAATGAACAAACATACAAATCATCGTCACTTAGACACCTTGAAGAAAGAAAAAACACATTTGCAGGGCACAACTTGTCCAAATACAATTTTTTTTATACAAATCAAACGTAGGGAAAAGAATCCGATTGAAAATCCGTAATTAAATCAAAAATAATAACTGTATAAAACATTCGCTTATTGAAACTGACAGGCGCGGGGTTCCGCCACACCTGCGACAGAGGGCGCGGGCGGAATGTATCGTTCGAAGACAACACCGCGGCATTGAAGTTAAATGTAATATTAAGTATCACACGCAACACCAGGATGTCGCCCTGACATTGCCCTGTCAAAAATCCAACTTTGTTATATCTATTTAGTCCAGTTAATATAATTAGCTAAAAAGTATTCCAAATTTAATGATGTTTTGGCATGTAATTTGGGGTACTGTAGGGTAGTCTGAGTTTTTGACCTCAAGGCTCCTTTACTAACTTGGGGGGAGGAGCCCGGGTCAAGAAACCTCGAATTTTTTAAACTTTTTTTTAGTTTTATCTCCTAAACTTGAGGTTTTTATGTACCAATTGTTACTACAAAGTTGTAGAGCATTAAATTTGCGTTGAGTTTCACTTAACACAGTTAAACAGTTAGAAACTTAATTAGAAAAGTAATTAATTTGATCCAATATTAACCGAGATACAGCGGGTCAAAGTAAGACAAAAAATTACAAAATGTAAAAAACAGCAGAAAACTTTTTATTTTTACCACTTCCAGGTGAATCATGTTAGTTACTGATCAAAACAAACAATTCCAGGTGAATCATTTTAATTTATATATATTTCTATATTTTAATTTCAAAAAATTATAATAAATAAAATAAACAGTTTTTTGTAACTTTTATAATGCGGTTTCTATAATCCTACTTATATCATAAATGTGAAAGTTTGTATGCCTGGATGGATGTTTGTTACTCAATCACGCTTCAACCACTGGACGAATCGGGATGAAACTTGGCATACATATAGTTTAGGTCCTGGAATAGCATATAGGCTACTTTTGATCCCTAAAAATTCAAAAGGTCCTGCGGGACTAACTATAATAGAGTAAAACGAACTATTGCTGCACCTATAGCATGCTATAGCAATTCATTGGTAAAACTTATCAATTAATAAATTGGAGTTAATTAAGGAGTTCCACGCCGATAACCGAATTAAGGGCGGGCGGAGCCGCTGGCAACTTTAGTTATATAAATAAGATGGGCTCCAAGAAGCGAAAATTTTTTAGAGCTCATATTTAAACATTTAAGTTGTTTATATTAGAAGTACAATTTCAAAAAATAAAAAATTATTAACACATGCCTTTTTTTTAATAAAAGACACTTAAAAGAATTTTCATAACGCAACTTTATTATTTCTAATGCGTAGAATATACCATTATTGATTTAATTTTTAAGTTGATATCTAATACTATAAAAAATATTTTGCATTTTGTGTACTCTCTTTAGACGCGCGCTTATGACAAAATTTTCTTTAAACTTTGATCTGTTGTATCTCAATTAGTTTTGTAACAAAACATACATTTTACTAGTGAAAAATTAAAAAAATTCAATAATCTATAACTTTTTAAAGACATAGTACACATAAAACACTTTCTTACAAGATCTAAACGAAAAAATGAAAAAGTCCGAAATTTTTTATCGTTTTTACCCCTCTCAAGTTAGCACAGGGTTCTCGAGGTCAAAAACTTAGATTCTTCGCTCCATCGTTTCCCTTAATAACAAACCAAAATTTCATTAACTTGGAATGCTTTTCAGATAGAAAGTTTAATTGTTAAATTCGTGCTAACAGGTGCGTGTCGCGTCGCGAAATAGAAATCTGTAGAAATTTTCGTTGAAAGAATATATTAATAAAACTTTATCATCGTGATTAGCTTGTTTGCCACTTTAGTGATACAAAAAAAGCTACTAAGATGCAAAATGTGTTTACCTGTTAGATGAAAAGTGACTTAAAAACCTCAAATATTCAATGATACACCAACACCACAGAATGGAGTGCGTAAAAAATACACTTTATCCATCACCTCAATCTATAGAGATCATTTAGGAGTTGCACAGCAACCCAAAAAAAAAAGAATTTCAAGCGAGGACTTAAGTTGAATACCGATAGCAGTGAACTCACTTCGCTCTTAGAAAAAAAAAACGGCGTTCGTTTTAAAACTACCTTCATTTCAGGACAGTTGCATAAATAGCTATTTTTGTTGCTCAACTTGATTACGAAGCTGTAGAGCGGTTCTTATAAAACACATTTTTGTGAGTGTTCGATGCCAAGATTGTGGAATTATACAACTGTTACATACGAACGGAGGAATTGACATGACGAAACTATAAGGTGTCCTTTTAGCTGTGTGGCTACGGTAACTCTATCAACAACACTAATTCAATATGAATTCCGTTTTTTCTATTTGGCTACAGAACCCTAAAAGGACATAAAAATTATGAAGCTTTACTGGGAGCCCTGTTTTTTAAAAGTAATGGGTCTTTGGAACTGCCGCAATCATTGTTCGGTAGCAAAACTGCAAAGTTCATTCGATTCTTTTCCGTATTCCTCTAATGATCAAAGTTTTTCCGAGAGCAGTAGTATACGGTGGTATTATCTAAAATATTTCTTCTTTTAGAAGAAAACAATAACAAAGTTATAGTCATAAATAATGTACAAGGGATACAGTCGATGAGTGAAGTTTGTCACGAGTTGTGCCGCGTATTACTGTTCAACAACAAAATTAAAAAAAAAACGATTCTCGTCTGTTTGAGTTTGTGTAATTACAGTAGGTTAGTTTTTTGGTTATTATATCACATTCAAAATTCAAAATATTTTTTAGATATTAGACAGGTGTATCTCGTAGTGCTTTACAATATGAAGGGTTTAGCAATTTACGCATAATGCCACTTCAATAGCCAAGTTGATCTAATCAGTGCAATTATCCTCCATTAGGGTATTTAGAGGTTTCAGTCAAATATATAAGTATTCTTAAACACCACACACACATCATTATAACAAAAAAATGTTCTACAATATTAAAGAACATATCAATATCTGCACAAAACTTCGCGATATCATATGTCCAACTTTTGTAGATATGTCACTATAACTACTTTTTAAAAAGATGATAGAAATGCCGACCAAAATCAGACCATATTATGCATACCTTTGTATTAATCCTTATCCAAATAAGGATGCATTTCAATACCTGTAGATTACTTTTTGAATTATTAATATCGAACATTCCATTTCACAGATATAACGAATTTAAAAATGTTAATCTAAACAAAATACTAATAGAAAAATTAACGCCCGCCGCGCGCATCGCCGTGATCGGTTCACACGCGGGGCCGGCACCCTTCTCCCTCCCTACGCAGCGGACGCAACCGACATTAAATATTTTCACTTTTTTCACGAAAAAAAAATTCATTGTAATTTAAAAAAAAAAATACTTAAATCATGCATAAAGATACATTTACTCTACTTTTATCCCAAAACGTTTAAAAAATCCAAAAGTCCACCTGTGTGAAGCCGGGACGGGCCGCTAGTACTTAATAAATACGTACCTACCTATTTTACATACGCCTACTCAAGATAAACACAAATGCGTATAACATAAAAGTTTAAGTAAAGCAATCAATACTATCAGCTGAGCCGCCGAGCAATCAAAAAATTTGTACTAAATCGATGATTTTTATTAATTTAATTTAGGCCCGGTAAATATTAAGGAAATGAACAAAAGGCGCGCACAACAAAACACAAAACACAATCATATCTTTATGATCGCAAATAATATGAGGGTTAGGTACAGACAACTAAAGGTTTCTTTAAATGGTATATGATACACGTCTACCCTTCAAACATTGGTAGCATTTTGAAATTTACTTTTTTCACTTGTAACTTCGTGACAGCTGGCGGCTATGGTTTTTCGACTGGCGGCGATTTCTCAGCTCTGGAGTACGTTGCATGCCCATTTTTCTTTGTCCATACGTGCAATGTGGCCAGCCCACTTCCATTTCAGTTTCTTGTTGTGTTCTAAAGCATCTTTGATGTTTGTTGTTTTTCTGATGGCTGTATTTCTTTTTTTTTGACATTAATTAAGTTGGTAACTAAGCGAAAAGTGTCGCGGTGCAAGCCCTGACTCATCGATGCCTTGACAGAGTTTTAAGCATAAATTATTAGTTTAAGGTCTAGACTCTAGCCCAGGCTCAATGATGTGATTAGTTCGATCTACATATACCTTATTCTGAACACCATATAGGTGGAAAGGATCGATATTATTTTTTAATATTAAAAATTATTACCGAACCTTATAGAAACTTCAAAATTTTCTTTCTTAGTATTTGTTACTCCTTCACGCTTCCACAACTGAATCGATTTGGCTGAAATTTGAAATGGACATACATAGCTTCTGCCCTGAATTAACAGACAGGAAAATTCAAAAACCGTAGAAAGACTATAACTGAATTGATAAAGCTTGCTAGAGCAAACTTCCTTATTTAATCAAGGAGTTGCTGCAGAAAAAAAAAACTTTTTTGGTGTTTTGCTTTTATCGCCTTAACGAAGCGGTTTTTATGTACCAATTGTTGTTACAAAGTTGTAGAACATTAAATTTGCTTTCAGTTTCACTAATCAAACGAATTTTTGACCCAATATTAACCGAGATACAGCGGGTCAAAGTAAGACAAAAGTCACAAAATGTAAAAAAACAGCAGAAATCGAGGGTGTTTTACCACTTCCAAGTGAATCATGTTAGTTACTTATCATTATACACAATGAAGAGTCTTTATCTCTTATTTAGTTTCGGAGGAGGAGAAATAAACAAAAAACTGAAAAGTTCGAAAATTTTGAAGTTTTTTGCCCCTCTGAAGTTAGCACATGGTCTTCTAAGGTCGAAAACTTGGATTCTACGTCCCATACTATCCCTTAATAACTTAAATTTCATTAGCTTCGGAAATTCGAAATACTTTCCAGATAGAAAGTGGACGAACTGTATTAAAAGCAATTATGGAAAAATAATTTATTTTGTAATAAAATGTAATACAAAATTATGAATGACTTAAGATTCATCTTCTGAATAATACGTTTTGTGCAGCATAAGATGTATTATTCAGAAAATAACGTATCGCTATCGTTTTCAGTCGCAGACGTATAAGTGTCAAAGGTACAAATTTTTTTAAGCACTGATTCAGGAAGAGGATAGTTGTTACAACATTCTCCTGCGAGAGTCAATGTACTGTGGTTTCGGCATATGTACTTTAAGAATAACATAAAAATATTTAGTTAATATTTAATATAGTATAAATATTTTTTACAACCAGCTAACGAATCTTGATTAGTAACCCAAAATAAAACAAAGTTTCATTCGTCGATCTACGATCTTTCTAGTGGCAGGTGTACAACGGCAATTTCGCTCGAAAACTGCAAATCGAGGTAGAGTTTAGCCGTTTGGCACACAGGTTCTTTAGGGCAAAACAATAATTTTGAGCCGCAGTTCCTCAAAATATGTCATAATTTTTTTTTGTATGGGATTTAATTTTTTTTTTCAGAAACCTATCGTTTGGAGTATCAAATTAAAGGGCTTGATGAGCCGGTTCTAAAAATATACCACACAATTACCTTTGGGCTACTTTTTCTCTTAAAATCCAATATTTGGGCCAAGTTTGGGCCCCTCCAGGTAGAAGACGGCTTAGTATTTTTCTCTAATATATACCTTAAATGATAGTTTATATCCTCATTTTTAACTCACTGAAAGCAATTTGGAAAATATAAAAATTTATTTTGAATTTTTGAATATTGCAATGTGAGACGGATATGGACGGCTCCGCTTAAGATGCGCGCCAAAACTACTGTATTGGGACCCAAAATGAAAGGCGGTAATGTCATATAATAATATATTAGCCGTCCATGCGGCTCCAAAGATACCTAAAGACTACTACACTTACTATCTAGGTACAATATTATTTATTACACTTATGGCAGCGATGCACATGCAATGTGATATCTATATGACGTTACATGCACACACTACACCTCCCATGCAAATTTGAAAAAAAAAAGAAAAATTTTAGCCTTTTTTTTACACTAAATACTAAAAGAAACATTTTAAAAATATAACAAAAAACTAAAAATCTTAGGAGTTATACAATTTAGTTCTGTTTTTATGAACAGTATCTATTTTACCATTTTTTATAATTTTCACATTAGGTGAACAGTCTTCCAAAACTAAATATGGGCCTAAATACAATTTTTCACTTTTATCACCTGACGGATTTCTTATTCATATTAAGTCATCTTTCTTTTAACTAACAGGATTAAGATTCTTATCATAATTATACTTTCTTAACAATTTATTTTTACATAGGTTTTCTCTTGAGTCACTTTGTGACATTTGTAACCTATACTTAAGCTCAAGTGGATAGTCATCATAATTATATAAGGGTTCTATTCTAATACTTGAATTATTAGGTATGTTACACACTCTGCCGAATACTAATTCGTGAGGTGTATAGTTTGTTTCACAATGCACTGTATTATTGTAAGAAAATCACCAATACGGTAACCATACACTCCAATTATCATATCGGTTTTCACAATTTATTCTTAAATATGCACCTAACGTTTTATGTGTAGTTTCTAAAGCACCATTACTCTCGTGCCTATAGCTTGTTGACGTAATTTGAGATATGTTTAAGAGTTTACAAACCTCAGACATTGTAGAAGCGATAACCTTTGTTCCTCGATCGGTGGCGATCTCTCTCGGTATTCCATACCTAAGAATAAAATTATTTACAAAAGCTTTCGCGACACTAACCGCGTCCTTAGACTGCAATGGATAAGCCTCCACGAATTTCGTTGACTCGCAGTGTAGAGTATTAACTCATAGGTAAAATTACCTGAGTCCCTAATGAGAGGTTCTACGATATCCAAAAAAACTTTATCGAATGCCAAAGTGGCCGTAGTCGTGACGACCATAGGCTCTTTTGTACTAACACAGTATTTATTTTTCTGGCATTTGTCACATTTTCCTACAAAATCTCTAACATCTTTTTCTATCAAAGGCCAAAAATAATGTCTCTTTATATTGTTTGTCATTCGTCTAATACCTACATGACCACTGGTAGGCAATAAGTGAAAATCATTTAAGATGACACGTCTTTCGTCTTCATCATCTATTCTTTGAACTCCTTTTATTATACATAATTGTGGTCCGGACCAGCTGGGAGTAATTTTTATAAATTGAGTTAACTCTTTAATTATATTATTTGTATTTTCACTTTTGACTATACATATCTTATCAATATTTATACGTTTACAAAGAGAATCCAAATCTCTCATTAACACGGCTCGCGTAGATAACGATTGAAAATAAGGATTTATGTAAATCGTACTTTTAGAAGAAACATAAATTAAGTTATTTGTTTCTATCGAAATAAAATTATTTTTACGTAATTTACTTAGTTCTTTATGAGAAATATTTGATAATTCGACGAAATTATTTGGTTTATTAATCGTCTCCACAACTCTCGGGTGATCAGGCCTTGAGTTCATGGGAGTACTATTATCAGTCAAAGAATTTGACGTATTATCACTCGCGCTTATCCATAACATTAATTACGCGCTCGTTCATTTCGCTTAGCTGTGACGATGTGATGACAATAAGTGGTAACGAATCAGCTACATTAGAACAACCACGAACATACTCGACAGTGTAATCGTATTGTTCTAAACACAATCTTAACTTTATTAACCTACTGGACGGATCACCCATGTTGAACAAGTACACTAAAGGTCTGTGGTCAGGTTAAAATGTCTACCGTATAAGTATGGGCGAAAATATTTAACACTCCACACAATAGCTAAAAGCTCCTTTTCTATGGTAGGGTTATTTTTTTTTTCTGCTTTTTTTAAAGATCTGCTGGCGTAAGCAACAGGCCTTCCGTCTGCGTTACATAAAACTGAACCTAAACTGTAGCCTGATGCATCCGTCTGCAAAATAAATTCGTTATCGGGAGAAAAATGTGGGTATTGTAGTACTGGTGGGCTACTTAAAGATTTTTTAAAATATTGAAAAGACTTTTCACACTCGGAATCCCAATTAAATTCAACATGTTTGCGACTTAAATTGTTTAAGGGGTATGCTATTTTAGCGATAATAATTAGCGAATACAACAAAACGCTTAACTTCATCACAAGTTTTGAAAAATGGAGTCTTTGAATAGGTATTTAGTAAATTCTCTATATTATAAAAGAAATATTAAATTATGAATCAATAAACAAATATGAAGATTGAATTAAGAAACATTTTTAATTAATTGGACCCCTTTTCCTTTCCTCCAAACAGATATAATTAATTCTGCTTTTTTGTAATTATCAAATTAATTATGATAATTTGATCAACCATATCTGTTGCCCTCTCCTCGAGATTTTTAAATAGAAAAACCGCAATCTATTTAGAATCTCTACACATAAATGCTGTCCAGTGACTCTATTTACTACGTAACAAAAAAAAATAAAACACTCATAAAAAAAAAAGAAAAGAGAAACAAGAAATACAAATTGAGTGTTTGGGATATACTAATTTTAAATATCAGCGAGTTATGATGGGCCAATTAAAAGCCATAATCAAAAAAAAGGGCGCTGAAAGAAAATTAGATTAATACACATTGAAATAAATTAACATTAAAGTACATAAGTGATTGAAACAGTAAGCTAAATTAATTGAACTTTTCTCATAAGAAAACAAAATAGCCTAAATCAATTTTTCAGTGAGTTTGTGTTTAGTTCTCGTAATTTAGAACTTCACTGAAATTGGGCAATACTTTAGTACAGTAAAATACCTAATTATTTAATCAATGTAATTAAAAGAAATAATCCGTTACAATATATTTATATGATAAAATAGAATTAAAGTAATGCCATACAAGTGAAAAGTTCAAATAGTAATTAATTATACTTAGCTTTTATGAATTTCAGCATTATAGTCCTGAAGTATCTCCAGTCCCATAGGTACATGACGTCTGCATCCCTTTGTCGATTCCCGTTGAACATTTACAGACGGCAACTCAAACAACAGATTTTACAAAATAATTAATAAATGAAGACATTATTTTATTATAATATTCATGGCTGAAAAGAAAATCTAATTATCAGAACATATTCTCTATCATTCAAAATCTCATTAGAAATTCCGATACACAATACATCTCTCCTTATATACATCATACATCGCCTTAATTTTGTGATTATTTGTGATTGACATCTTATGTGTATAAAATCTTGTGTAATGATCTATGTAGTGGTGTATGTGTATAAAAGTTTATGTGTAGAATTATGTTGATAAAATATATTAAATATAATATATTTACTTAAATATGGAACTTTAAACAAATATAAGATAAGAGAAAATCAGAGATACAATCTTCCTCCTGAAAATTAAGAATATCTAAACAACCTGATATAACCTGATTCCTTAAATCTTAATAATATAAGTTTCGAACCATGTTACCAGATTTCCAGATCATCTCATAGGTATCACACTGAGACTCAGACATAGATTGTTCAATCTCCCCCTAAAATAATACTTATTACACAATCATACTTCTCTCCTAAAGTCTGCAGACATCCTAGGCCTCTAAGTCATACTAGACTCCTAAGATATAGAATATCTTAATATCAATGTTGGAAAGCAAATTTCAAACATTGTCTGTATTTACCTAGTCTAACATCTGTTCGTGACGAGCATTTCCAATTCTACAGCCACGTAGGAAACAATTATATGAGTCTAACATCTGTTCGTGACGAGCATTTCCAATTCTACAGCCACGTAGGAAACAATTGTATGACGCCTAGCAAAAACTGGATTCCAACACGCTGACGCACAAGATCAAAGGCTTCCTCCAAGAGATTCCCAGAACCGTGATATATCAATTCCCGAAGCTATAAACTCGAAAATGACGTTGAGCAAAGTTAGGTGATGAAACTATGTTGTGAAGTAATTTCTAGTATGCTCCTGCATTAGAAATAGGTCCCATCCCTGATCCATCTAGTTCCCTAGGGACGCTGACAGATACTAGGGGTGGCTTGTGTCCCTAAATGTATGTAGTCTCAAAAAAAAAATATTTTCAAAAGTTAAATTGAGATATTAAAATTAATTTTCAATTCTAGAAGGTATCAATTATGAGAATAAACTTGTAATCACTCATTGTTAAAATTATTTAATTTGATGTGTTTCTAGGGTGATGTTAGTTATATGGATAAATCTCTATTCTTTACTTCATGAAATTCAGTGATGATTAAATTTAGAAGTCACGACTTCGAAGAATAGTTAGGTATAAAAATACCTATAGATTTTATGGTCTCTCGGCGATAATGTATTTACTAATAAACACATTTTTATATCGTTGTTGAGCTCTTGACAGGATAATTTAGTTTTTAAATATTTTCATGTAGTATTAAGCTTTTCAAACATTACGTTTGAAAATCACTAAATGAAGCTTCAAATTAAATGCTTAAGTGGTTGTAATCACCCAGTTGAAACAATACACATCAAACAAAATAACATAACAATTTTACACACATTCAATCAATCACAAAACACTTTTGTAAATAAATTCGATTTCAAAAGCTCGCCCCCTACTCCAACTAATTGATAAATCAAAAATATTGCAGTCGTTGTCTGATGTTTGCTGTCACTGTCGAAATTCACTTCTCCAAACTGTATAAAAAGGAAAGAAAACCCTACCTGAAACTTTAAGATTCGTTTCAGGCCTAAAGCTCCTAATTTATAAAACCAGTTGAGAAATAAGAGAAAAATACAGACAAAATGCAGGAAGTCGAAAGCGGACCACCTCTCGTTTTATGTTATATCAGCATCTGAATGAATATATTCGCTATATATATGTAGTGTTTATTAATTAGACCCGTCGTTCCCGGACGTATGTCTAATGCTAATGCTAATGAAATTTCCTTTAGACATACATATTTCACACTTTAGTAATCAATAAAACAAGAATTTGTCTTTAATACATACATACCTATTAAACTAAGTTATCCGAAGAAATTAGTGAATTAAATAAAAATCTAAAAGTTAAAAGAAGAAATATATGAAAGCAATTAAAAACAATTGATACTGTTTACCAATTGTATGAAGAGCTCCAACAATCAAGATTTTACTTGTAAAGTGCACAATTGTAAAGTTAAATTTTAAATTAATTAAATTAAATTGAATTAAATGCTTAATTAAAAGTAAATTGATATATTACTTGTAACTAAAGACACTGTTTCTCGTTGACTTCACCACGACTACACTCTAATGCACTCTTTGGCTGACTCATTTGTATAAATTAAACTATCACGACCAATCGCCAACACTCCTCCTGGGTGACTGTCCCACAACTGCCCTCTATTGCTCCCACAGGATGACTCCGGCAACTTTGTTTTCGAGGTTCGCTTCTTGGAATTCCCGTTCACACGGTTCAGAAGTTCTCATAATCCTGGTTATACAATAACATTTTTTTTCTGCATTCGTCGTTCGCATTTAAATAGTGAAAAATGAAATTATACTCTATTTGTTATAGTAATAAAGATACAGTTTGAGTATGTGACCTTTTCATAGTTCAAGCCACCAAACTTAGTTGACATATTTAAAGATTAAATGTGTTTAACAAGTTTTTAACAAGTTTTTAAACTTGTTAAAAGATTCCTGTCATCGTAGACAAAATTAACTGTGTAAGCACAACACATATGTAAGCACCTATTCACTTAAGAAAATAACTCAAGTTTCTAAGTATTGCACATAAATTCAGTTAACCATATTTACTTTCATGTCTATTTTCAAAGTAACATAAAACGATATGTTACATTGTACACCATTTTTTGAAACAATATGGCCTAAAAATAAAACTTCTTTCTGCAAAAAACTACATTTAGCTGGATTTAATTTTAAATTTACAGACCTCAGTCTATTCCAAAGGTCAATTAAGTTTTTATTATGAAAATATAAATTTCTACCAAATACTACAAGGTCGTCTTGATATACTAGGCATTTTTCATAATTAAGACCTGACATGGTTATTGTCATCATTCTAGAGAAGGAATTTGGACTGACCTTGAGCCCCATTAAATAAGAAAATAGTTTTCTAAAACACGATCTGCACTGATTTCCGGTTTTTCAAAACTGCATATTGCATAATCGGTACGATACACTGGGCATAAAATAACTTTAGTGTATGTCTTCGTCTCGAGTATTTAATATTCTAATCGGTATTTTATCGTTTAGGGGCCGCACTATCGCGCTAGCTAAAAATATACCTTCGCATAATTGCTGTGAATTTATGACATGGTCACCTTTTAACCTTGACTGTACATAGTGTATAGATTCACTTCTAGCAGGAACAACAAAATGTGAATGTGAACCATTTTCATTTATTTCAAAATTTACAATAATATTTTCTCCACAGTTTGTACTAAGTTTCAAAGTATTTAATTCAAAATTTAATTCAGCTTTAAATTTAGTTAAGAAATCTGATCCGATAATACCATGAGTTTTACTCGGCAATTCATCGAATACGTAAAATTTATGTCGAAAATTGTGTTATGAACATTTAAGTATAAGTATACAAAACCTTTGGAAACAATTTTACCTCCTATACCATTAACGCTTATTGTTTCTTTTTGGAACGGCATATTACTTTGTGTCAAGTATCCAGCTATAGCGATGGCTTCCCACGTGAAACGTAACTTGATTTATGTTATTACAGTTGTAAATAAAGTTAGGAACGAAAAAACTGATTCAGCGTGTTAGTATCGGGCTTGCTTTGAGTTTCGTTTTCTGCCGTCATGACAGTAGCTTTGTTATTCGAAGAATTATTAAACTGGCGATACTTACCACGATGTGTGTTCCCACGGGAATTATGTCGTCTATGGAAACCTCGATTTGTACTGTATGACCCACGTCTATTTCCCCTATGGAAATTTGGATTTTGGAATGAGTTGTGCTGTCCACGGCGATTACATGTATTACAATATTGAGTTTTTACGTTATCTCCTCATCCACGTTGCATGATGTTCGTGGAACCCGATGGAGCAACTGGGTTGTTGGCTAACTCCTCGTCTTTTGCAGCTCGAATTGCATCCTTAAGTGACTCATAGTTCCGTGCTGCAATAATTGTGCTGAGTCGTGTGTTTCTAAGACCATCTGAGAATCGTTTTATTGCAAATTTTTCATTTAACAGGTTTAAAATATTATAGGCTTGAGTATTTCCGTCTGACTGTGAGATGGTGAGGTCAAATAACAAATCCTTAATTTATTTTTCAAACTCATCAATCGATTTTGCACCTTGTTTTAAACTTTGCAATTGGATATGAATCGAAGAAGCTGATTTTTTTCGTTGTTAAATGGTTCCGCATGTCCGTAATTAAGTTATTTACAGAATCATATTTCTGGTTGCATTTGAATTAAGCACTTTATGAAAGTCTGCTTTTTGAAACAAAATTGATAAGAAGATTTATCGATTCATCTTCTAACATAGAATCGTATAACTCTATGTTATCGATTAATTGTTTTGTGACCTCCTCATTTCCCGTCATAACTGGTAAAAGTGAACACGCAGTTTTTAAATCAAATTTCTCCATGTTTACCGTATCAATGTCACAACTACTTGCACTACAATTTTTACTACACATCTCAATAATTTCTGTATATAACTTTTCAAATGTTGTTGTAATATATGTTATAACTGAAGTTTTCTCTGTAGATATTTCTTTGGCAGTAACTTTTAATTTTAAAATATCTAACTTTTCATTAAATTTTATATAACTTTCCTCTGTTTGTTTCAGCTTTTCATGAATAATTTTACCTTGCCTTCTACTTGGACCTATTTTCACTAAATATGTCCTAATCGATAATAATTCATCACATAAAGTTTTAAGGTCAACCGTCATTACAATAGAAGAGAAAAAAACTTTAACACACATCAGAAAAGAAAGTAAAAAAAATATCTAAAATATAACTGCGAGAGTGTCGCCTTAACAGATTGCTCTCATATTACAGTACTGAGAACTTCGCCGCTGTCGGCGCATTGGAAGGCGTTCGATGTACCTAGCGACTAATTTATGCAGATTTATCATAAAAACAAGTCATTACAATTAGTAATGTTTAAATAAAACAATGCAATTTTATTACCATTTAGGATCCGTTTTTAAAATCAGCACTTTGCTTACGCACTTTTACACTTTTAATATTCCGTTTTCACTAAGCACTCACACGCACTATATGATCAGGCTAGGTCCTCGGTCTTGGGTCTTCCTCGAACCGATATTAGACTCTGGATGGCCTCACGCGAAACTTCCCTCTGGATCCATTTGGAATGGCACCTCTTGTAACCCTTGTAAATGGCGTATAAGACAGTTAACCCCAGTATGGACAGGAACACCATCATGATAATATTGGTATTGCTCATGTGAAATCCGATTTCTCTGAGTCCAGCATCGTTTTTACCTCCGGCAGCGTTCTGAGCGCTGATTACCTCGTCCTTCGAGTAACTTTTTCCCATTTTTCCAATCTTCCTTATTTATTTATTTTTTAGTACGCGAAACTCCAATTCGCAAAAAAAGTCCAATTTTTATATTTATATATCATAAATAAATTATTTAATACCGACGCAACATAATAACTTTTGGCAGGGTCGCCATGTATTGGGACCCAAAATAAAAGACGGTAATGTCATATAATAATATGTTAGCCGTCCATGCGGCTCCAAAGATACCTTAAGACTACTACACTTACTATATAGGAACAATATAATGTGTTACACTTATCACAGCGATGCACATGCAATGCGATATCTATATGAGGTTACATGCACACACTACACTACTATCTATGATTTGAATACTATTTTTATTATTAGTATAGGTCAGGAAAACTTGACTATCGACTTATTTGAGATTATTAGTTATTTCTTTGTACAACGCCATAGATGGCATTTTTTTTGCTTCCTTAGAGCTGCAAACAAGACAAGCTTCCAAGTCAATGCAACGCAAATAAAAATACGCCCAACGGTGCCAGTAATTAACAAAAACCAATAATGGACACTTCTTTTAAAATAAAAAAAACTAAGCAATGCTTATTCCACGGGCCGGGGCCGTACAAACATCCCATGTTCCATTGTGGAGGAAAACGGCTGAGAACTCTGTCTATAATCGAGACCACTTTGTCCAAGGTATCCAACTGGGGACGGGAACGCCGGCAGACGACTGGCCACTAGCTCGACAAACGTCCGTCTAATCGCACTGGGCCAGCGCGGTGGACCATGGCCTAGGCTCCTTCTCCAAGGAGAATGCTTTGCCCCTGCAGTCGTAGGTACTACGACTGCGGCAAATAGTCCTAAAATCAAACAGAAAATAAATTTTCAATGTAAAGGCACCGCGGACCGCTATCATCAAAACATTCGACAATATTTGCCGTCCTTAATGAGCTCCCAAAATAAAATAAAGGTACGAAATCATTTTCTACCTTCTAAAAAGAAAAATATAAATAGCCCCGTCCCCGCTGATGACACTAATTTTTTTCCCTACCAATATTAAGTCGTGTTTAAGACGGCCTATCATTATCTTTAATAGTAATAGATATATTATTTCGTCGCGTTCCGCTTTGGGTGTGCCTACACAATATTTCAGGGTGGTTATTCTCTAAGCAGCGCTTAGGAGATGCGTGAATATATTTGTTGGAAAGATGTTAGATTTATTTTCTTTAAACATTTTATAATTGAAAATAAATACAAAATTAAATTAACAACTACAAAAAAAAATTAAAAAGATTAAACGCAATAGGCAATAAAACGAAAAAAAGAAGGATAGAAAGAAAAATATATTGAATATTATATTTTTGTCTAACAGTTAACATAAGCACTAGTGAATTCATAGGATGTGGTATTGCCGGTGTTGATAATGAATTACAAGTATGTATGTACCCCTACATAAAAATGTGTTTAAAAAACTAGTCCATAAGTCCATAGAAAGTTTCCGTATGCAATGAACCTTTGGTATCAGTCTATTTTTTGTTTTATTTTTGTACCTAAGAAAGCTACCTAGGGTTCTAGAATTAAATTCTAAAAACATTAAGTTGGTACAGAATTGAAAATGTTTGCAAATTAATATTTGTTTAAAATGCTTTTGCATTTTGTATGACAACGTTTTTGTAATGATATTTTCTGCCCACTTAAGATTTACCGTAACACTCTATAGCTTCTCTATGTTTTATAACGTCGGTCGTGACTCGCGAACGACTCCCATTTCGTGCACCTTATGTATCGAACACTTTCCCAATAGACCCCCTGATACATTTGCCGTTCGTTAATAGGTTTTCCCTTCATAAAGCGAATGTTAACCTATTTATTATGCGGTTGATATTAAAAACGCGGGAGAGTCAACGCGTTATCCTTGCCATAACAAATGTGAGACTTTGATGAGAGCTCCCTCTTTGTACGAACGCATTACGGAACCTTGTCGCGGTTTGTTAGGCGATTTTAATGGTAAATAAGAAAAAAATACAATATTTTCCTTAGTAATATCTTGTTATTAAAAATTTTGACCGACGGCTTTTAAGGATCTCAAGCTTGAAATCAGGCTTTTAGAATTCGGATCTCAAGTGAGATTGCTTTGCGTTAAAGATATACGATTTGTTCTTCGCTTTTAAAAATACAGGGGTCTTATTACTCTGATTTTTCCTGATATAAGCTTTATTTTATATAATGAAAATTTTTGTGAAACAGCTACAGTGGCCTACATGCTCTTAGGTCAATTAGTTATACCTATAGTAAGTGTAAAGTAAGTGGCAGTAGGCCTACCTGCAGTGTGGGACGCGATGTCTTGCAGTGGATATGAAGCGGCTGATAGAATGTTATTCTTTAAATAGTTATCTGTATACTACACCCCGCAAAAACACAGCACATATAATTTCACCGTCTTTGCATCGATTCTTATGAAATACAGAAAGGTCTTTTATTCAACCACCATTAACTTTGGTACTGACATTAAGAAAAATGATATACCTATTTAAGGGTAACTCTCATCTCCATGCAATAACTCGAGGGATATAAAATATTGTGTTGAACAAAATGAGTTTATAAGTTTTTTTAGATATCTGTACTAAATTGTTGTTCTACGGAACCTGAACTTAATACGTGTACGACACACACACTAAGGCGATTCTGTTTTTACGTTGCATTGCATTATTTAAAGGTCATAGCGAGAATTGAAAAAATTAACACCATAAAAAAGGAAACAATACTAATGAAGTTTCTGCAAGAAGACATATTGTATTTTTTATAGGTTGTATTAAACGTACTTAGAAATCTTTGTTTCTGAAAGCGGGCCGATATACCGTGGACTGCGTTCCACAGTGGGACATCAGTCTAACATTTTAATAGGTCAGTCTACTCAGAACAATGTTCTCTCGACCATTACATTTTCAAACAGGCCGCTAATCTTCGCCACGTATTTTCCAAACTAGTCCTAATTTATCGTTAATTGAGTCGAATATATGAAATTTGTTAGCGACGGACCACACGAAATACCTAAATAGATTTAGCGTATAAGGACAAAAATGTAAAAAAGTTAAAATAAGGATTTTTTATTAAATAAAGTCGTATTGACACAAAAGGGTAACGCTAAAACGATTCGTAAAATAATTTGTTAGTAATTTGTAAGGTTTGTAAGTTATATGATAAATAAATATACTATAAGTAGTTACGTTGTAAGTGACGAAAAATAAAGTCACAACAACTAGGTTAGAAGTATGTCGTTGCAATGTAAGATAGAGTATGTAAGGTTTGCTCAACTATGTACATTTCAAGTAAAAAGGTTAAGTAAATAGTAAAATATATAAGGAATTACGTAGAAATAACTTAAGGGAGCGCATGTATTTTAGGATCGTAAATAATATCTCGTGTAAACTAAGTAACTTTATTTTGCGCTCAAGAAATCTTCGTGGTCAGCGGTTCACAAGTGCGTCACCCGGCTTCACCCGTCAGGCCCGCAATACGGTCACCACAACATACAGTCCATTATAAACACGTCAGTGGCCTAGTCTAGTAGCTAGCTACCGTACAGTTGTCTAATTTCTACGGCGCTTCGTTGTCGTAGCTTCGTTTTAGCAACCGAGGAAGCTAGCCTACGCCCGTCGCCGCTGTGCGTGTTCGTAACAAAATTGTTAATTCAACAATATGAAAAATTCAACCGTGTCTTTTGGGAACATCGTTACACCCTCCCTTAAAATAGCAACTTTTAACTTTCTCTTCGTAAAAAGCAAATTAAAATAAAAAACAAATGTTAAAAATATAAAAGTTATTTCTTTTGAAAGTGACCGTTTTTAGCAGAAATATCTGATGGCGGTAAAACTAAAGAAATCCACAGTACATATCCACCACCCCTTACGCATCTCTGCTACCCTCGTATGGAATCACATGATATACAGTCCCGAGCTTCGGTATCGAGACGTGGCATGAAATATTGGCGTCTCTGATCCTTCTGATCCAGTGATGAATATTGTGCAAAGTGCTGGTTCAATCCCGCACGAATGCGGAACGAATTTTAAAAATAGGTAACTGCTTACGTCTTTTACTATATATATGTAGGTTGAGAATGTTAAAATAAAATACCTTCAAAACGCATAAAATAATGAACGTAGAAAAGATTGATTCATTTATTTTAGAGATAAAACAGTCAATTGTTGTTAAGATTAGCAGAAAATTAAAAAATAACCAATTTCACAACTTCTTCGCCTTTAAAAGAATAATACTGTTAAATAATATCGAAAAAGTACACGCTCTCAAAATGGCGCGAAATGGCTTAAAATTTTAACAAAACAACTAAGCCGATTTTAAAAATCGGTTACGTAAACAATTAGTTAGCTAAGTTTTTCTACTTCTTTTCGTTGGATGCCAAATAATAATTTGTTCTGACGTCACTGCTTTTCGGAATTCGATTCAAGATAACAGAGCAGTGATTTTATTTTCTTACGCATCATTGCTGTTGTTTGAAATAGCTAATCACAAACATTTTACGGTTTTATTTTTTAAAATTTTAACTACTTATGCCAGAGACATACTTAATAATTCTATTTTGTGCCAGTACGTCAGTACTGTATAAGTAGGTATGGCACAGAAAGGCAATCATTAAAAAAATAAAAAATAACGGAGTTGTAATATTATTATGATATGACTAGAAATTTATAAACATCAGCAAGTGTACAAGATACAAAGTACAACTCTTTACAGAAAGCGGGTATCGACTGAAAAAAATACCTAAAAAATTCACATAGCCAACTAAATAAAGTTCCTAATAAAATTATGATTTCTTTTATTTTTATCCTTTGCAAATATCAATAAAATTGTAGGTAACAATGAAGCAGTTAATTTGATGCATATATGAATAATTTCAGTACTAGAATTAGCTCATTTCATTAATCACTAATATGTATCTACCAACTTATAAATTCAAGCAGTGAACAATTGAACTAAATTAACAATGGTCTACACGGTCCATATGAAAATGTTTTGTCTGCTGTGTACAGTAACGCCACTCTTTGGTTAACAGATTCGTTGGTTACAGTATTATGAGTGACCGTCAGCGCAACAAACGACGTGCGGTGCGACGTACGACACGCACGACAAATTTGTCGTGTGATGACGTGATCAACGCGTAACAAAGTTAGTAGATTAGCCGCTGCTAACTGCAGTCGCATCGCACACAACTAAACGCCATTTAAATGAGTAATTTACAAGTTTACAGTTAATTCGCGTTTTAATTATCAAAAAGTGACCCACAGACAAATCACTGCTTTTAGTCACTCAAAAACCTCATGATTAGTGGCTACTTACACTACAAAAACTAATGACGTGTGTTTTTGTACCAATGTGTGCGTGTTCTAAACAAGACCTTGGAACATTCCAAGAATAATCTCTAACGGCTGCTCATAAACGTATGCAACGCTGAATTCAACTAATTTTCATTTTTCGCATTCAGATATACGAAAATTATTATATTTTATTAATTCAGTATTCTAAGTCGGAGTTGACCCAGGGGTTTCAATTCTACCTTTTGTCCTGAGTGAGTTATAAGTCTTTTTTTTTATTTCTCGTAATTAGTAATTTACACAACTGGCTTCACGGTATAGGAAAACGTGATGAGGAAACCGCACATGTCAAAAAAAGACATGTAAAGTCCACAACCCACACTGGGCCCGCATGTGGACTATGGCCAATATCACCCTTGGTGAAGGTAGGCCGTGCCCCAACAGTGAGAACGTATGAGGCAGCTAAGGTATTCAATGTAAAATCTCCTTTTTAGAGTTCCGAAACCAAATGGCAAAAAGTAAACCCGTAAGTTGCGTCGCGCCCTCACCGCCTTCTAACTCCATTATTTTGCATTGATTCTTATGACATTTTCCACGAAGATTTTTGGATTCGCGGTCAAATGGCAAAAATGTCAGTCTGTTTATATCTTTTAACCATTATGTTATATGGACATAGTACGGAACCCAAAGTCAATGCGTGGTTGTTTTTCTTTTATAATCCAAGCATCAAGTCAAGAGAAGCAACTTCAAAACATCCAATTTGCAGCCCTCGCCAATCGAACCCTTATAGATATGTATCGAGTAAAAAATGGCTACGCAGTTGTTGTAGGAAAATTGGCTCAATTCCGCTACGACGTATTGCCAATTGCTTTGTATCTTAAAGAAAAAACAGAATAATACGCAATAAAAAACACGTTAAGTGCTTTTATTTTCGTCTTGCAAGAATATACGGTATGGGATGTGTGAGGGGGTTGGATAAGTTGTAGAACAAATTGCTTAAAAAATATGAATATATTTTACGTATTGTGCTGCGTGCTTAGGTCATTGTGCGTACTAGATAGTACTGAACGGTTTTAAACCGGATATCAGAATTTAATTGGTAACAAAATATATTCGTGTGAATGTCTTGGTATTGCGCAACTTCATGCACATCTCTATATTTTCCCCCTTGTCTTATAACAGGCTATATACTATCTATTTTTTCTAGATATTTGGACTTAACATGGCTTATTTTGTTGATCGTCTCAACCTGCAAATGGCATATATTGACTTAGTTTTAAGCCACCAACATCCAGGGGTTTCCTGCGGCTCTAACAGTTGGTGGTGGCCACTCGAGGACCTCTTTTTCCATTGGTTGCTACTCTCTGTATATAATCGCTTACAATAGCAAAGGTGATGATTTTCGCTTAAGTATGGATACCAAATGATTGGTTTCGTAGTTACGAATGCGGCTGTCCACAGCGCATCCAGTTGGATAATTATTTTTTTGACTGGTGCAGTACTATAGCCCGCGTACTACAAGGTGGTGTGTTGTCCCCACTCCTATTTGTTTTGTTTATCAACACCATTACTCTAAAACTTTTTTCTCCTTACCACATTTTATGTAGATGCTCTTCTAATTTATGCAAGCGGAGTTGTTGACCATAGGTAATAACAATGTGATAAAGTCAATAAATTCTGATCTTGAGAATATTATGGTGCGAATTACAATTAATCCTTTCCAAATCACTAGCTGTAAAAATCGGAAGTCCAAAACAAACGTCCAGGATTAACTGGGATTACTTGCCACACATTAAAGTCAATAAAGTTTATATTTCGTACAGCGACTTTAAAGTCTTGCAGTATTAGTAGACAATAATTTGACTTGGGTTTTTTACTTCAGTTGGATCCCTACATCATCGTCTACGTAATATTCTAACAGTTCCCATTTACTGAAATTTTGCTTCCACAATGCTTGCTGTATTAATCTTACAAAGTCACAATTTAACAAACTTTAGAAACTTCAAAATCATTGTGTTCGGTTTATATTCAGACTCCGCAAATATGACATAAAGTCAAGTAACTCCCAATCAGCCTTCGCGGGAATGCTAAGTTCTGAGTTTTCTGAATATAAAGGAGCGATTCTCGTTTATAAGGTATTCTACTTTGACACTCCGCTCTACTAGCCTTATTTTAAAAATTCTTAGTTATTGTACCAATATTCATTGTTTATCGTTTACTGTTTATGCAATTCAGTTATAAAACTATCTACCGTTAGGCTAGAAAGGCGGTCTATCGGCGCTTACAATCGACGGGTTCTTTAAAAAAACAAGTTAAAATTAATTATTTAAACACAAATTCATAATTTCTTGTCTGGCTCTTAAAACTCTGGTTTATTAAAATATCTTTACTACTACCAACTTATAACGTAGTGTATGCATGTATGTGCATGTTCATTCATCTGTAGGTATGTATGTTTATGTATTTTTATAAAAATATATATTTAAGTATTTTGTATGCTTTTGTCCCTTTATATTTTTTTTTCCTGCAACACCTACTCATGAAGGTACTATCTTAATTGCTAAAAGAGATCGCTTTATAGCGATTAGATCGCCTAGTTATTTTGAATTATTTGATGTGCAATAAATTATATTCTATTAAACTTTATACAAACAAGTAAACTAAAGTAAGTACCGACTCGTACTTACAGAAAATCAGTATATTATTATTAAATTATTGAAATTGTCTCAATTTGATACCCGAAAAACCCAAACTCACTTCCCTATATTCAAAATCTACCTGTCGTATATCAAACTCTCTGTTATTTTAGTTTTTTTCAACCTACATTCCTACTTTGTTTTGTACCTTCTTCTAATCTCAAAGATCAAACCATTTCGTATCAACTTTTTTAATATAAAATTCACCCAATTCGAACACCATGTTTAAGCAGTAAAATGAAAATTTACAAACCATAAGGCAAATGCAACCATTATGCGAGAAAAATGGATATTTCCTTCACAAAGTTTCAATAAAATTGCGATATCAATAAGACGTTCGGTCGGAGGGTGGGCGAGGGAGGGTGGTTATAAATTTAAATACATGCAACATTTAATAATAACTTTCGGAGCGTGTTGTTGTGGGGGAGGGACGTATTGACGGTATCAATAAATGCATATTGATTTGTAACAATCCGAAATTCAGACATTTTATTTGACACTATGTTTTGCCTGGGGCTCCACCCGCCCTAAATTCGGTTATCGGCGTGGAACTCCTTAATAATACTAAAGAAGTTTGCTATAGCTGTAGCTAAAGTTCGTTTAAGCTCGGTTATTTTTCGAAATAAAAAGTAGCCTATGTCCTATTAAAGGTCCTGACCTATATGCGTGCCAATTTTCATTCCGATCCGTCCAGTGGTTGAAGCGTGATTGAGTAACAAACATCCAGACATACTTTCACATTTATAATATTAGTAGGATAGGATTAGGACTCCACCGTGACTTCGTCCTCATATCTTACGAGACCCTAAACAGTAAAACATAGTCCATTATACTGATACATCTGATCTTTGTAAGATATCACAAAGTTAAAGAATTCATAAAATCTGTCCAAAATTAACCAACATTTTTGGCCATTACAAAGTCAATAAAACGGCACACAAAAAATAAAAGACCAGCCAACTGCGTCTCGTATACTCATAAAGTTCTGTTGATAATAATTGCAAGTATTTAGAAAATTTTGTAAACTAATTTCGTTATATTTCTGTCCCTAGTCGGAGACATTGGACTGAGTTTTGAAAACAAGTTTTTATCTTTTTTTACTTGCTTTTATTTAACTCACAATGTTTCCTTTTTTTTTCCTTCCATCTTGTGGTGGAATCTTGCAAGCTTAATTAAACATACTTCCTGTTGTCATCCTTCGATTAAATTTTGCATACCTACTAAACTCGGATGACAAAACATAATTCAACAGTTACTTTGTTCAACAACCCCTTCCCGGAGTTGTACCAGGGGTACAACCTAGAGGTGGAGGTGAAAAATTTTCAAATCTTCGAAATGGGTATCTGGAGGTTTTAATGGTCGCAGATCACGAATTTGATGTTCATTTTGATGTTACGACCTCTTGGCATATGCAAGAAGTGCACCTGAAGGTTGACATTACGATGGAACGTGAAAAATTAAGTGAAAATTTAATTACTAATTTATATTGAACATAATATCGTTCTCCAAGTTCTCAGCACACAACTTATGAAACTTGGGCAACTTGGTTTATAAACTTTATTAACTTGGTTTATAGTATAATTTTTCTAATTATATAGGTATATATATCGTTCCGAAAGGCGTTTGTTGGGCGAAGACTCTTCTTATATCTGTCGAAGGTACTGATGTTCTCTGACATTGTTTTATATTCTACTGCAAATTTTTTAGTTCGCCTAGCGCCTTAAACTAAACAGCCATTTCAAATTGGTTTGAACAATTACGAAAAATTGGGTTCGGTTGGCCTTTGTACCAAATTTTCATATTGCAAATGTAATCCAAATTAATATTTTACAGGTATATAACAGGCAGCTAATTGAAAAAGAATTCAAAGACTCCAGACTAGGGAATTCGAGAGTTAAAAGTATGCAAGTAGAGACACGTGAAACCACCTGCATGCATTTTACTTCCATCTTGCGTACTTGAGACTGTTTGCAATAAGTTCTTTGCAGACAAATCAAACAAAAAATTAAGTGAGAAATGGCTTTGTTAATTATTACCTATTTTCTTTAATTTTTAAAATTTCGTCAAGCTTTGTCGAATACAACGACATTAACGGAACAACACATTCAAATTTCCTCTAAAGGAAATATCATATCATGGGAGAAATCAAACGTCGGAAGCGGAAAGAAACGTATTTTTCGAATTTGAATTTCGAACTCCGACAACTTCCGATGCGGAAACTCGAGCTTTACGGGATGAACTTTTCATACGGAATCCGGAATTTATGCTGGATCTTTATTTAAGCTTCGGAAATTTAAAAATGGTGTTTTTAAATATATGTGTTTGTTTCAAAATTTTACTTCTATTAACTTAGGTGTCGTTATTGTTAAAGCGCCTGTGATGCACACTTTTCCACGCTATTTTATCAAATGAGATTTTAAACTTAGTATTAGAACTTTATAAATACTTTCAATGAATTTCTAAAAATAATAGGTCACGAGTTTTTTTGGATAACCGGAGTAGCTTTCATCCTACGAAACCCTAATTTAATGCGTGTAAACAATAAACACATGGCTGTTTTCTTTATTATTAGAGTCAGTGCGGATCTTTTGCGAGCCGATTACGATGACTCTTAATGATAACCGATGGTAGTTCCCCGCGGCCACGCGGCTCTGAATGAACTCATGATAAAAGACATGCTACTGTTCGTCGCGGATTCTCACAAAGGTGATCTGCGTCAGACTGTGAAGGGCCTAAGACTATGTAACTACAAAAACCGGAAAAGCGCATGTCGTGTACGCATTAACTAAGGGTCACGTTATATGAGAATTATTGCAGATATCTAAATCTTCAAAAAAAATTATCAAAATGTAATTATAAACCTTATGATGGTTTATATAACACATCCTCCTGTAAAAACATATCAGAATCCTTAGAAATGCAACAAAATGGTAATATTTTGACATACGGACTAACAGAGGTACGTAAATAACGGAACCCTTCGGCTTTCGCCTTATTTGTTTGGTTACGGTACCCGTAAAAAGCAAATCATTGTCAGGCCCGGTAGTGCGAGAGACGCGAAGCACCGCTGTAAGTCATATTTCGCGAATATAATATATCGTCTGACATTGTTATTCCGGCCGCAATAGTCCAAATGTCAGTTTGATGGCGCCGTATCCTCACGTCTACCTGGACAGATGGAATCCTGATTTATTTTTTATTAGAAATCTCGGTTTATATAAATAACAAACGGAAATTCAGGACGAAGGATCTGACATGGAATTTGTTTATTTATGTGGAGATTTATTTGGGTTTGTTTGGTGTGTCACACGGTTACCAAAGAGTCATTTATATGTAGTATTTAGCTAAGATTATGTATATATATGAATATATGTAGTCGCTTATACGTTCGAAAATTATCACCTATAGCTACACGGCGGGCGACTGGCTAGGTGGATAGCGAGGCACCAAGAGACTACAGTTAGTTGACGTTTTTCCCCCTTTATGCTACTTCAAAGGGAGCCGGGGCGACTCAAAATTGCTAAACGGCGACTAGTCGCCGGTTAGCCTTGGCGACTTCGGAATAGGACAAAAGCCTAAAAATAGACGATTCTTATCTAGCTATACTAATATCAATAAAATTTAATACTTACTATAAAGTGCTCTGCAGTAGTGCAGCTGCGGAACCAAGTCTAGAAACTACAATTTTTTCGTGTAACATAGGCTTTCAATTGTTTCCGTCAGTGTCATTTATTTACATTCAAATAGGTATAAGTTTTTTAATACAATTTGATAAATATAAAAATGTATTAAAAATAGCCAATGTCATTGCTAGCCATTTAACGCCATAAGCCTGTGTACACAATAGCGATGGCGCCGTGTGGGTTTGCATAGGCCATTGTGTACTGCCAGCTTGAGTCTTCTACGGATGGCTTACCTCAAAAAGAAAATAAAAAAGGAGACCATATTTTATAATTAATCTTATATTATGTAGGTTTAGTATGCAAACAATGTTTCTTAACTAAAAAAATAAATATGTTAACAGAAAAAAAAGAAAACAGACTTATTAGATTCTCCTTCTTTTATTGAAGTCAGTTAAAAAACGTGCACTACCTTAGAGGATAACAAAGAACCAAACGATGAAATTTACAAAAGGAAATTTCAATTTCCATACATGTAATATCGAAGTCGCTTCAAGCAACTGACACTCGACAGGCAAACTGGATCAGTTCAAATTGAGACCAAATACCGCAAATTACGTTTGGAATTTTACTTTACAATTTGTTTCCAATAGCTCGACCTTAACACAGGCGTAAGCGCCATGATAAAACTGTACGTATTATTCGGATCAAAGTTAAATGGTTTAAAGCTTATATTTGTGTGTTATCATTATTGCAAAGATTTTCTTTTTGACTTGTAAATATACGACTTTATATTCAGACGGTAATTGTTTTCTTGGGACAATACTATACATTAAATTTTACATTCTATCTTAGAAATAAAAGGGTTAACAGATGGTTTCCTTTTGTCTCTCAAAGTATTAACTACCTACAAATGTTCATCAGAAAAAGGTCGTAATAACATAAACAGCTACAGATTTCCATATAGGGTAACAGATTTATAGAAGTAAGTATACGTGTTCGTTCAACGTATGAATATGATTCATTATACCATTTGGTCCGCTGCATGCTGGTTGACATGAGAGTATACCATGGCTGCCATTTATCGCGGTGTTCTGCCTTACGCATCTAGCAACTACAAAGGGTCTTTGAGGTTGTCGGCCTATTGGGCTGGAGGACGTCCCACAAAAAAAAATATGTATTCGAAGTCCACTCCGCACTGGGCCCGCGTGTGGACTCTGGCCCAAATCACCCTCGCTTATGAGGGTAGCCCGTGCCCCAGCAGTGGGGACGTATGAAGGCTGGCAAGTACTACATAAAAAAATATAATTTAAAAAAAAATCAGATTTTTTTTATATATTTTTAGTTATATACTTAGTTAAAAATATTTGTTTTCTACAGAGTTCTACTTAAACATTATACTAAGCATTTGCAAGTACAATTTGTAAGTATAAATTTAAGCGAAATTTAGTTCCGTATATTTTCACCCTCAAGCAGAAGAAAGTCGAGGGCTAATGTTCGATTCTTGATGTATATCAAATGTGATCTTTTTTGTGTCGCTACTTGTAATGGGGAATGTGTTTAGGCATCGTATGGGGTTCGAAGGGCCCTTAAACGACGTGCGTTATTGATGTCTTTTTCTTTCTTTGTAGATAAACATGTCTGATCTTGTTCAGACGCAACGAGTAATGGCGTTGATTTAACAAAATATATTTGGGACGTGTGGTATGTAAATCGTGTTCAGTGTGCGAGGGGCTTTATAATGGCATGTGATATTTGATTTTTGACAAAAGTTTCGCCTTTGACATTAAATTGTCATAATGTTAGTTTTTTTTTGGATTCTTGCGCATCTACTTGTGTAATATTTTTGCTCTTTGCTTTTTTTCTAGTGCGTAGGTACCTATGGTAAAAAAAAATATTATTTTTTAATTTTACAAAATTAATAATACTGGAAATATGACAAACAGTCGCATAACGAATGATTTTGTAATGTATGGCAACAAAATGTATCTTCTTGGGTTCCATTTCAGTACCTGGCGCCTAAGTTCCTCTCGTATACTCCATTCCACTTATTACATACGTACGCAAGGTTAAACTATATTTAACCCAACAGCTTTTCTTGTACAGTTATACCCTCTGCCTGGTAAAGTTAAACTATCTAGAAGAAATATACATAGAGGCAAAGGTGTGTTAACTATTAGTTTAAAACCTTGGCCAAATTGCCGCCCAAAAACCTTTCAAGCGTATTCCAATCCCAAAGCTTTGCCTTCGTTGCTTGCGCTATTTCAATAAATATTTGTACGGTATCGCGGCATCATACTTTGCTGCTGTATTTGCTCCGCGTTCCGTAGTCAATCACCGATGATGGTGGACGCAAAAGTTTTTGCATCACCGCTGTATAGTAAGAAACGTTTTAAAAATAACACTAATAACTGTCGCAATAAGGTGAAAGACACTCATTTTGGTACAGGCATTGTCGGTCCTTTGATGTCTGTACCATCAACCGACAATTTAGATCGCAGGTAATGGCAATGGTCATAACGTTGACACTATCGCCTCTGCTTATTACATGAGACGACTGTACTTAAACGAACTAAAAGAAATGTAAAAAAATAATAATTAACTGACTAAAAACCGTCAAAAACGAACTAAAATTCTGAAAATAAACTCTGTTAAGTACGGTCGAACAGAAATAAAGTCGCTAATATACTAGTAGAACTTTTGTCTAAATTTTCATGTTTTCAATGACTTCATTCGCATGATCGAAATTATTTGAAATGTTAGTTCGTTGTCTTTAATATAGGTTTTATTATAATTTTATTATATATCTTTAAGTTGCTACATGAAGTTTAAGTGTGACTCAATATTCGGTTCATATTATCGTAGAGCATTCAATTAATTAAACAAATATTAGAACCACGTTGAAAAGAATACATTTGTGGAGCATTCAGGATTTAATTATCTCCATTAGCATGTTGTTAGTAGTACTTACCAATTTTTTACCATACACTTGACGGATGCTGTTAAAATCCTTGTTTTCAAACCATTGAAGTAATATCCATTAAGATATTATATTTCTTATGTGTACGATATTTTGGTCACGTAACGAGCTCCGCGGAGTAAAGCTCTATCAAACGACGAAGACAAATCTACATCCTTCAAACTCTACCTCCGCATCCGTCACTTTTATACCTTTATATTATATTTACCTTGGTACGCGTAAAAGTCGATACGTAGACCTAAAAATATATAGAGCTAGCATTCGTTTTTTCTATAATATATTCTCTTTTGTTTTCTTTAACTAGCCATACCCTGTTATGGCACACACACATTGCCACCTGGTTCCAATTCTAGTTATGCTTATACAATGGTATGGGTTTAACTTTACTAGTATAAAAACATTTCTACTGGTATTTTTTTGTACATAGAAAACACCCAGAATAATATGCTAGGTCTGATTAATTGTCCTTTTTTATTATGTGCGACATTAGAGTGGCGATACCAGACGTTTTTTTCTGCTACCGATCATTTAAGAAACTGTTAGGAGTTTATATCTAGACGTTTCTATAGTTTGTGTTTCAGAAGAATGTAACGGTATCACGTAGAAGACATCGGGAGCGGGCGGGGTAAGCGTGTATGCTTTATTGTGAGGAATCGTGACGGATTTTTACGACCAAATCCGCGGCGGCCGTTTATTGCGCCACAATGCGGTGATGTGCTTTCATGTATCCATCACTCTTCTACCTCACAAATTATTGTTTTTACTAACGAAATACAAATATCAAAAGTTATACGCCGTCCTAATTGTATCCACTTCACTAAAAAGTAAATATAAAGCCCCAAAAGCAGACTTATATTATGAAATATTTAATTATATGTTTTGTTCGCCTTGTAGTCGATTGCCAATGTCCCTTAAGCAGACATACTGACAAAACATAAATCTACAGTTTCTTTACTGCAACCAGATTTTCAGGAGATCGACTTCAAGGCGAATAAAACGTGTACCTGCTAGTTCTGTCATGTAAGTCTAATTTAGGGGACTATTTTACTTTTTAGTTGGTTTGAAGTCGGATTAAAATGTTTTTGTTAAATTTAACATCGGCTTAAGACGATCGTGCACGAAAGCCGCTCGGTCTCGTACTTTTTAATGTGGGCTTTAAAGTTAAGGCAGGGGTCCAAGAGTGCGAGGGCTCTTGATGTTTGACCGTTATTACCGAGGAAATGACTTGACCGAAAAGTTGGACTGTCGTGAGTTTCTTTGTGGCCTTACGCGATCTACGCCGGGCAACGTGTGTTGCCCTCTTTTCTCGGGGTTGAACTCGATTCTCCACTTCCGAAACCAATCGCCTAAGGCATTGGGTTCAGACTATAGGACCAGGCTTATTCGATTGACGTGTTGGTGCGAACAGTAAAGTGCCGTATCGTCCGCGAAGAGCGCCACATTGACGTTGGAGGGACGAGGTATGCCACTGGTAAACAATGATGAATGAAATCATTTTTATTTATTATTATATATGCGATGTTATATAAGTCCGAAATAATAATTCAGTACAAAATAAGATACTGTACAAGTTTCCCCAAGGAACATGGGTCCAAATCTCGGGAAAAAGTCTACATTCAAGTATTTGGGAAGAAAATAAAAGAAAAAAAAGATATAAAATATGTAGGTTCGTACATATTTTATATCTTATATCATGAAATATATAATCAATTTTTTACTTAAATAAGTCAAGCCAAGGGGCAAAAACTTCGACAGGTTAGTGGTAGATTAGAGGAAGTTTAGAGGAAGGCTAGAGATAGGCTAGAGGTAGGTTAGAGGTAAGCTAGAGCTAGACAGACAATATCTGTTTTAGTTAATTTCAAGGATAAATATGGACATTTATTTTTTCTTAGAAGTATTGTCATCGGTCATTATTACATGTGCAAATTTTTAAATCAGTTAGACGTCTTGAAGTGGATGAAAATTGCGTTGAAAGATTCCGTTATATAGATACATACAGGTCTAGCTAATAAAAGTGTGTTAAAATAAACGGCACCGTGCCGGGTTAGGCTCATACGCGCGGTAAACTCCAGTCGTGTGTCGGAGCTCCAAAATTTTTTTGATGATTTTTTTACTTTTGAGGGCCTGGTCGTTTTGGGATTAAGAGTTCCCACGATTGATACTATTCACACTTATGATAACGCCAGTTTTGCCACCGACACCTATCGTTCGTGAAGCTTTAAAACGTTACTAACATACTTTTGATTGCAAACCTTGAAAAACGAACGGTTGACGTACACACCCTACGATAAAACACACACACACTACCATAAACAATTAATATGTATAGGCAGTTTGACAGATTAACAAAAAAATCCCACCTAGGTGGCAAAAGTAAAAAAAATACAAAAATATCAAAAACGAACAAATGACAGATTGTTACAGATAAAATTATCACTGAACAGATGACAGATGACAAAGTGAACGAAAATAATAATTGTGCATCCCAAAACGAACGCGCCCTGAGTTACAAATAACTTCTTTCGTACACTTAAAACATCCATACTAGTAACGAAATGTTATACAATCATCAACGTGAAAGGCGTTTCACCATGCTGTTCTAAATTAACATTAATTATTTTTTTTGACCAAAAGTGTAAGATTCAAATTCTCTAAATTAATATGGGACCATCTCGGAAGTATCCTTTTTAAATAAAAAATGGATTTTTCAAATCTGTCTATATATGACGCAAATACCGAAAATACATACAAAAAAAATTAAAAAAATATAAACATTCGAATTGAGAACCTCCTCCTTTTTTGAAGTCGGTCAAAAAGTGAAATTCACCTGTACACTATCTGTCACTGTCACTTTGTCTACGCGTAATACAATAATTACTAATTCTTTAAGTTCCGTAAAACTTTTGTATTGTCCAAGATAGACTACTACTGCCTATGTCCTTCTGCGTCCCGTCAACTATCTGTGTACCAAATTATTATTTGTATACTTGGATGCTCTGTTACGATCAAGGTCGTTCCATGGATTTGAGCTAGGGGGGACAGCTAATACCAGCAGCAGAGTAACACGTTATTAATTCTTACTTGCCAAAAAATGTTTATATTATCTTGCCCCCCTCTGCCCCTACCTGGGTACGCCCTTGGTAACGATATAAAAGAAAGGCACACAAACAAACTTACTTTCGTATTTTTAATATTATGTATTATGAATGGGCAGGCCACATCGCTCGTCGCACCGATAACCGATAGGGAAAAAAGGTTCTCGAGTGGCGACCACGGATAGGAAGACGCAACGTGGCAGACGACCTAGTCAGAGCCGCAGGAAGCGGGTGGATGCGGGCGGCTCAGGACCGGCCGTTGTGGAGATATAAGGGGAGGCCTACGTTCAGCAGTGGACGTCTTTCGGCTGAAACAATATTATGGATAACCATAGCGATACCAACTTCGCCAGATCAGCCAGTAATACACTACTTATCTATGTGCTTTAAATAATCTTACTAACTGTCGAACAATAATGAAATAGTAAAATGAAACGTTACCTTTGTAACATCAGTTAATTTTTAAGACATCAATCCATCTTTACAATCAAAATATCCGAAAAATCTATTTCCATATTGAATTATTCATGGAAATAATTTTCTCTTTCATTTAACATCTAAGAAGGCGAAACGTTATCAAATTTGGTAAAAGTAAGGGTGATATAAAAATTTTACTGTCCCTATTTTCTGGCAGTAAAATGTGGTCAATCCCGGTGGCAGCTATAAGTGGGGTGTCCCGCTTTTATGGAGCTCATAACGTGGGCACCCTACTCACGTGAAAGGTACACATATTGCTCACAAATTGTGCACCTATTGTTTTATAGTCCGTTTTGTCGACGTAAAATAAAGGTCTTAATAGTCATGCGGGGCCTTAATATAGCATTGATGGGAAAACCCTTTTATGAAAGGGGAAAATAAGTTCGACTTAACTTATTTAAGGATTCAGGTGTAAAGTAACGCAATAAATAGAATAAGACATCTCTATAGTGAGTCTAGGGAGCCTTACCATGAAATACCTAGAAGACTGAGATCAAATGTAAATGTTTATGTAAATGTATGTTTAAAATTTTTTGGATGACCAATTTGCACTTTATAGTTTTTTTTCTTATTTGCAATTGAATAATAATTATGTTCAAAAAAAATTTAAACAAACAACAAAAACAAAAGTTTGTTATCTTTGTATTAATTATATCATATGGAGATTTACGGCAGATATTTTGTATGGTACCATACATTTTTATAATTGTAGTAAGGTATAAAATAAGGATAACCCTTCATACACAAGACACAGAACGGAGTAGAAAAAATACCTTTTTTTCAACAAGGGAATAGAATTTCAATTTAGAACCGATAGGTACCAAGTTGCATTCTAAGATGTATTAAGCAGAAAATAAAAATAGCCCTAGACCGTTCCAGGCTGTACCAACTGAACCGTATTATTACTCGGAAAACTGCCTTTTGGTCAAATAACAAAAACTTGTATTATTAAATAACTGTTGTTTTAATAGTTTTTTAATGAAATTTTGAAATTTATGTCTAAAAATTCAAGGAAGAAAATTTTATTATTTTAAAATTTTTATTATAATTACGGTATTGGCTAAATCACGTAATCACGTCAGAGCTTCTGAAAGCGGGTGCGATACTTATAGTCCTTTAGAGGCTTTTCAATTCTTTCATTATCGATGGTACCATGTCAGGAGCACCAGGAGAAGCGCTGTCATAATTTTTTTTAAAAAAAAGGAGATCTCACCTGGTAAGTAAACTATTGAAAGGAACTATAGACCCATCTCGAACAAGTTTGATCTATACAAACTTCTGAACAAGCCAGTTTCCGAAAATGCTTACTGTACCGTACCATGGAATAAATAGGCTACGCCAGATTATTCAGAAGATAGATGAGTATAATCAGCCTCATTGTGTAGCGTCCGTTATAACAGGACAGGTTATAGAAGTACTGCCCTGTTACCGAATGCACCGGCTAGGTGCTCAGAAGGAGAAGAAAAGATAGAGGGAGTTCAGAGGTGAGTAAAGAAACACTTTTCAAGGGTAAGGCAGGTTATATTAGTATACTCTTTCATTTTATCGTAACAGCTTTTAATGAACAATATCCTAATCACATAGGGTGATTATTAACACTTAAATATCTAGACCACAGCTACCTAATTCACAATTATATAGGACTACCTAAATACGTAGAAAGATAGCAAAACGCAAGCCTGCCTACACAGATTTTTACAGTGTAGTTTTAAAGCTTTTATTAGGGAACTAGTACAATCTGGTTTCTTCGGCCTAGAGCCCGATTCGACGTCTTGCTCGCTGCAGGCAACCCTCAGGTCACCGCCGACGTAGAAAGGAGACGCGGACGGGACTGATTTTAAGTGGCCTAACAGCGTGTGATGAGTAGTGAATATGCCGAACGTGGCAGGCACAAGGTACGGCCGCACGTGGCTAGCACAGTGCAAGATCGCACTTGAGCGTTGTTCGCCAGTAGCTTCGGCGTAGAGCAGGACGCCCCGTAGCCCTTGTGTGTAGCGGTGTTCAAGACAGCACCACTACTGTACAGGCCGAGGGTTTGGAGTCAAGAAGATTCCGGGTAGGCCGAGGATTTGGAGTTCAGTAGACTCCGGCCTCCCACAGTATAAGGACAGCAAAGCAACTGCAGTGCGACGTCGTTAGTAGACGAACGTGCACCAGCCCACAGAGAAGTCTTCTCGCGGATCTCAGTTACGGCGTAGAGCCGTAGTAGAGTAATATATATGCGATGTATATATATACTACGAACCGTACTGTCAATGAGAAAGAGAAATGGATTAGCGACTTACCCCTAATTCACTAAACACAGCACGAGAGAAAATAAATATAAAATATTACCGAGGACGGCTTTTTTATAGAAGAGAAGTAGATATGCAATTAATTTGCAGTTTAGTAGTAGAATCCATGAAAATAATTATCAACAGAATTTGTCACAACCACGTCAAGCAGAACGTAAAGAATCTGTTTTGACTTAGCGATGTCAAACATCTAGAGATTCTTTGATCTCTAAATTCAAATTACAACAGTGGTAATGGACCTAACCTACATCTAAATAGGTTTCTCTTGTCAATTTTAGGAGTAGACTGTACAAGACTAACTTTGTTCTCTATAGAAGTTGAAAGAATGTTATTAGAAGTATTAAGAGAGCTAGTGCTAGGAATAGAAGTATTCATCGCGATAGATGTTTCTAACCATTTACAAGCTTCAAACAAAGAATCATTTGAAACAACGTCTGATTGTCGCAATTGTATTGCAAAATTAGGAATTAAGTTTCTGTGTAAAATAGAAACTATCTCAGATTCTGACATTGGGGACCTAAGTTTTCTGAAAAGAGTTTGCACCTCAGTAATAAAAATTATGGCCTTTTCATTAGATTTTTGTTTTCTGGCCTCAATTTTTTTTCTTAATAAATAGTTAGCATCAGGAACCTCAAAATCCTTAAGAAAATCGGTTTTGAATAAATTCCAATTTATTAGTACATTTTTTTGTTACGGAACAATTCGAGTTCTGGCCCGCTCAACTTTTCAAACAAAAGTGAATACAATTTGTCATCCGAAACAGACTTAAATGAAGCTATTTCAGTAACGTTTCTTAAGAATTCAATTGGAGAAGATTGACCATCGTATTTGAACTTTTTAAAATCTACAAGAGGAGAACGTTCAATTACAATTTTTTTTTCAGTATTATTAGATGTAGAAATACTGGTCTTAGGCTTATCATTTTCGACAATGCCCTTAACAAAATTAAAACAACTTCTAGAAATCTTTGTTTTGTCTGACGCAAGGTCACTTCAGGAGGACTTCAGGTCAGGAGAACTTATCTATAATAGATTCATCCTCATCCTCGTCAATATGGATCCTAGAAAATCTAAGCATTAAGTGCTGAAAAATAGCTTCAAGATCAGCTTTAGATACCTTTCCACTAGAAATTGTTAAATCAACTTTGGCTTTCCAGATTTTTAGCAATTTAGATATCTGATCAACATCTTCGTCACATTCCAATGGGCTTAGATCAGAAACGGTAGTAGTAGAAGAGAGTTTTTCGTACTGATAGCGCATTAGATCGATTTTAGAAGCAGGTTCTACACCTCTGAATAGCAACTCTACTGTAGAGCCTTTTTAGGCAGAAACCTAATTAAATCGCCTGCCGTCTGGCATGCCTCCGTTATACACAGATATAGAGTAATTAATAATTAGAAATAAAATAGAATAATAAGAAAAAGACGTTAGTAACCTAGTATATGGTACTCGGCTTACCACCGACACGTTCTAAAGAAATTATTAACACCTTACCTAGGTTAGATAAACAATGAATGAGTATACCGCTATGCTAAAATGTAATTTCACCAAGAAGCTAAAAAAAATAAGGATTAGACACCCTAAAATCTCTGAACCCTGCCTTGAAAAATCTCTTTACTTTAAAGACAGTAGAATACCTCTAATCCCCACGTGAAAGGGCGCCACTATAACAGGGCACCACTACAATAACCTGTCCTGTTATACCGTGGAATATGAAAAAGCATTCGATTCTATCAATACCTGGGCCGTGTTACAGTCTCTTCAGCGGTGCAATATTGACGACGTGTTTTTGATTGAAGATCATAGAGTGGAAAGGATATGGCATCCACATAAATGGCAAACTCCCTTCGTTTTGCTGGCGATATAGTAGTCATGGCAGTATCGCTGAAAGACAGACACGATGCTCGGAGACCTCAAATTTCATATAGTTTATTTCTCAAAAATAGGATACAATATCACTTTTTTGACATCAGTATAATATGCAAGGAATTCATAAACTACTACCGTTTCGGAATCAAGATGGCGTTCTGGGGAGAAGAAACGGTGAAAGAAACTCTCCAGCCGTCGCTCTTTTCAATTTTAATTATAACGATTTGTACATTTCCAAATATAAGTACTAAGATATCAAAATTTTAGTTATTCCCATGCGTTTTTATCTATAAGATAGTCTTTTATTGAATAGTAAGCTTTTTTGACAAGTTTCTGTTTAACAAAATTTTTAAACTTTTTAAAATTCAGTTTACATACTTCTGCAGGGATTTTGTTGTAAAAACGGACACATTGTCCTTTAAATGATTTATCAATTTTTTCAAGCCTTGTGTGGATCAGAGCCAGTTTGTGTCTATTTCTAGTATTTAAATTATGAACATCACTATTTTTTAAAAAAGAACTTATGAACATACATTAAATTATCAAATATATGTTGACCAGGTAAAGTTAGTATATTGATCTCTTTAAATTATCCCTTAATAATAACAGACACTCTGTCTGTTAGGTAAATTGTATATTGCTCGAATAGACTTCTTCTGCAGAACAAATATTGTCTGTATAGCAGCTGCGTGTCCCCATAATAAGATACCATAGGACATCACGCTATGAAAGTAACTAAAATATACTGGCTAAAATATGTGGCTTCGTCTGTAAGTTGACGAATCTTCTTAGCCGCAAAAGCTGCAGAACTAAGTCTATTCGCCAATCCAGCTATGTGTGGGTCCCATTGAAGTTTTGCATCTAAAGTAATGCCTAAGAATACAGCGCTATCTACAACATCTAATTGCTCCCCATTTATAAGTACACTAGTTCTTACTTGACTAACATTTGGCTTTAAGAATTTAATACATTTAGTTTTCTTACTGTTTAAAAGCAAATTATTCATATTGAACCAGTGGACAACTTCAGCTAGACAGTTGTTTACATTATCTAGAACTGTTTCGCGTCTTTTAACTCTAAACAAAAGTCATCTGCGAACAACACTATGTCGTGATTGTTTTTAACGACCTCCGGCAGATCATTAATGTTTATAAGAAATAGGAATGGCCCCAGGATGGAGCCCTGTGGAACGCCCATTTTAATTTTAGATCCAAGGGCGCGCTTCCCATTTATATCAACTGTCTGAATCCTATTGTCCAGGTACGAGCTAATAAGTTTAAGTGCAGTATCCCTGATACCATAGTGTTGCAATTTCCTAATTAGGGTTTCATGTTGGACGCAATTAAATGCCTTGGATAGATTACAAAAAACACCCAAGGCATCTATTGAATCCTCCCATGCATCACATATGTGCTGAATAAGCTCAACGCCAGCGTTGGTTGTTGACCGACCTTTTGTGAACCCAAACTGTTTGCAAGTCAGTTGTGAAGTAAAATGACTACTCATTTGATTGAAGAACAGTTTTTCAAAGATTTTACTGAAAACAGGTAGCATAGAGATAGGTCTAAAGTTAGAGAGGTCAGTAGTACTACCTGATTCAAAATATAGGTATAATTTTACTGTATTTCATTAAATCAGGAAATACACCACAATGCACTATAGCAGCAACTCTCCTTCAGCACATCGATTTGCAGAAAAATCCACAGATGAACATAAAAACTTAATTTAGATTTAGTGAAGCGTTCAAATGTTGAAGGCCAGTATTATACTAGCTGTAATAACTGGTGCCCGCGGTTCCACCAGCCCTAAATTCGGTTATCGGCGTAGGATTTCAATTTCAATAGAGAAAATATTAATTAAAAATTATAAAAAAAAATCGACTCACACTTGTCGTTTTCAAGTAGCCTATATCCTTTCCCGGGACTCAAACTATCTCCAAGCCAAATTTTATTATATATTATAGTTAGTTGGGGAGCAATCACAGAAATTATGGTTTTTACTAAGGTAATTGAATCCCCAGAGGTCAGCTGTATTTTTTATTTTTAGAGAATTAAATGCTTTGATAACATCATTATGATTTACATGTCTAAATTTAAATTCATTTGGGCATTCTTTTACATTTTCTTTTAACAGAGCCTCTGCTATTAATGGAGATGAGTTTAGTGAGTTGGTAGTTGAGAATGGAATATCCAGGAAAAAATTATTGAACAATGAGGCAATATCTGTTTCTGAGTTAAAAATAGTCCCATCAACTTCTAGACAATAATCAGTTTTATGAGATTTTGATTTTCCAGTCTCAGCATTAATAATACTCCAAGTAGTTTTTATTTTATCATTACTATTTTTAATTTTTTCACTTAAAAAACGTGATTTTGCTATACGACAGATTACTTTAAATAATATAATTTCTCACTTATATTAAACTTTCTTTTACTATATAACTCAATCGGTTTCTGCTTTCATTGATGCCCACAGTAGCCCAATCACTAAAGCATGGACGTTGGTTAGCTAAGACACTCTCAGCAGAGTTACCCAACAGGGTGGCCTTAAAATGAGCATAATAGATAAAACGAAGTTATTGTTTAATGTCCATATCGCACTTACACCGATCGTTGTTGGGAATACAATTCTCAAACTCGTTAACAAATACACTTACCAAGTAGTCCAGATAGGTAAGTCCAACTTTGTGAAAGAAGTTAATCGAAGCAGCGTTCGGGACATTTAAGCAACGTCCTTTTACCTCAGCGCCTACAAACGAAAGTCTCTAACAATGTAACACACATTACATAAATCGATATAAAACATTAGATTTTTTTTCATAATATAGACATAAAATAAAACAAAACAAAACAAAACAAAACAAAACAAAACGAAACGAAACGAAACGAAACGAAACAAAACAAAACAAAACAAAACAAAACAAAACAAAACAAAACAAAATGAATGAATTTTCAAAATGTGGCTGTGTGTTTAAATACCTTTAACGTGTACCTACTAGTGAAGGTTAAGCAAGCTCTCTTTTTTTTTAGATTTTTGTGTATAAGTACAACAATTTGCCGATTATCATTGCTTTTTGATCACCCCTCGTACAACAACGCGGTTTCATAATTTTTTTTTGTATCTAAAGGGTGTAACAGAAGAACCATATCTACCTATTTAAATATATACACTATTTTATATATAGTTCTATCACTGGGTAGAACTATTTTTGTATTAAAAAAATTATTTTAATTACGTTGTCACGCTTGTCAGGGTTTAAGTGATACCTCTTTGAACACGGTCATTAAATTTCCGTCGGCTCTACTTTTAGCAGATCCTAAGACATCCTAGCCGAAAAACTGTAAATATTAAGGTAACACTGGCTCTTAAGTTAACTGCTCTGAGGGGTAGGTACGTGAAGTTAGTTTATTTTTTTGTGGTGTTTTTATAGTCAACACCTTCCAGAGTGTGACGTGTCGATGCACGCTTCTACCTTCAATTACTTTGTATTTATGTGTACACGTATATCTATAAAACCAACGTTCCTAAGTTTCTCTTTTATATTCCGGGAGGAAAAACCTTTTAAAGAAAGTTATCAGTATTTCAATATAAATATAAAATACAAAACACTTAGTAAAAATATCTCGTAGCGTGACGAGACAAGATGGTCAAATATAAACATCCAAATAATAGAATAGTACAATCCATCCATACTAATATTAAAAATGCGAAAGTAACTCTGTCTGATTCCTATTCACGCTTAAACTTAAAATTTGGCCTGGAGATAGTTTGAGTCCCGGGAAAGGATATAGGCTACTTGAAAACGACAAGTGTGTGTGGTTTTTTTATTTAATTTTTAATTAATATTTTCTCTATTGAAATTGAAATCCTACGCTGATAACCGAATTTAGGTCTGGTGGAACCGCGGGCACCAGCTAGTACAGCTAGTATAATACTGGCCTTCAACATTTGAACGCTTCACTAAATCTAAATTAAGATTTTATGTTCGTCTGTGGATTTTTCTGCAAATCGATGTGCTGAAGGAGGGTTGCTGCTATAGTGCAACAAACTTATTTGTCCTTCTGACCTGGAGTGAGTGGTCGGTAGTTGGTATATCGTTGTAAGTTCACACCATTTCAATATGGCGACTGTAGTTTTAATTTTGGACCGCTGGGTCAAAAAATTTTGTTATTCCATACCAACAATTATGTTCGAGAAACATTCGAATTTTAATTCGACAAAATTATAATAATATTTTTTTTATAAAAAATCAAAAAACACGACTGAAAAACATTTGAAACGAAAAAGCAATTAACAAGTGAACCAACTCGACAAAAAAGAAGGGTCGGCAACGCGCAAGTATGCCCCTGGTGTTACAAGCGTCCATAGGCATCGGTGACCGCTTACCATCAGGCGGACCGTGTGGTTGTTTGCGACCTTAGTAGAATATTAAAAAAAAAGCCATATTTACTTTTGTACCTATAAGGACACGGTCACAATGCCGTTTAATTTTTGTATGAATTTAAATATATTGTGACTTCATGATAATATATATAGTACTTAACCAAATATTTAACTTTAAGCAGGAGGGACTCATTTTAGTGCAAGTTCAATAGTCAGACGCAGACAAAGAGACTGTAATAATAAATTGGTAATCTGTAATAATTTTTATGCAAACGCGGTGAATATGCCTCGAGTGAGAGAGTCTACAGGTCGAGTATTCCTGAAGTAGATTTTTCGATTTTTCGACTTGTGCTTGACTATTTGCCTGTTAGTGTCATATTTCTTCGGTATGGCTTCTTTAAGTTCTTTATTTTCATACCAAACATGACACAGTTGAAGCTTTATTGAAGTTGAAAGACACAAATTGAGTGTTGTGCAATATACTGCCGCCATATTGCTTTTTTATTAATTGTATGTACGCTATAACACTCGGGGGATAGATAATTTTCATTTGAGACCTAATTTATTGCAATTGGTACAGCCGTTCGGCCTTTAGGAGGGAATAAAGAAAACTACATACATACGCACGAAACACATTTCCCTTGCTTTCGCAGTCAGGTAAAATAGGTTGACCGTTGCTTTAAATATTTAAAACAAGACTTGTTAAGAGAAGCATAAAGGTAAATAATTGCCCATTGTAGAATCAAATGTTCAGTAAGTATTAAATCAAGCCCAAATAAATAATAAAATATAGTAGATTGTTCACCAAGGGTTTAAAACGACTCATTACATCAAGATCTTTAGCCTCCAAAGCGAGAACGAGGGATGCTACAGAATCGAGTATAAATGGGTTTTAGTCCTGAGGTAAACACACTGCTTTTAAGTTCGAGTGCGAGAAAATAAAACCAATAACCGAAAGTAACTGACTGGCTTATCAACGCACATCCTTAACCAAAAGTAACTGACTGAGGTATTAACGTTCAGCCCTAACCAAAGTAACTGACTGACGTATTAACGTTCAGCCCTTACCAAAGTAACTGACTAACGTATTAACGTTTAGCCCCAACCAAAGTAACTGACTGACGTATTAACGTTCAGCCCTAACCAAAGTAACTGACTGACGTATTAACGTTCAGCCCTAATCAAAGTAACTGACTGACGTATTAATGTTCAGCACTTACCAAAGTAACTGACTGACGTATTAACGTTCAGCCCTAACCAAAGGAACTGCACATGGTGCCTTTGACATTCTACAAATAAAATCTGTGCGCACGACTGGCCGCTACATACGCGTAGCCCTAACCATGATAAGGACTCCGCCTCTCCGCAACAATGTTAACCGTTTGGCCCGAAAGAAACTGACTGACGTATCAACGGACATCTCTAACCAAAAGTAACTGACTGACGTATTAACGTGATCTAATTAAATAAAGGAAGCTTTAAAACGTTCATGGTTTTACTTGGAAAAATATCGGAATTCTTATACATATTTTATTCCCTTACTTTGCCTTCTAGTGGACGATTTTCCAAAAATGGTGAAACAGATCAATTTCCAACTTAAAGTCTAAATTCCAATTAGGTATTGAGCACCAAAAATTTCGGGCTTCCATACAAAAATTTAATACTCGTTTTAATTTCTTAAGGAATCAATTCTGCGAAACCCTTTCTTATCTTTTTGTCTGTCAGTTTGTACGGACAAATCTCCGAATCTGCTAAAGGAAAATTTATGTGGTTTTTAAAGGAAACTCTAATTTGGGGCAACATACAAGCTATATTTTATCAAAATCTGCTCACGGGGAGAAAATATATCACTTTAAACACACTAAACGCAAAACTGTAGACCAGTCGAGTCTGTACATTAACAATATTTACCAAAACACTGATTACAAGTGATGTAGGGAAAGTAACTTAATAAACCAGAGCATTTGATTGCATAAATAGAACTTTATTGTTGTCAAAGCTTTCTTTTTTTGGAATGGAGGCGTCAACAGTTAAATGGTTCCATAGCTATTTGAGTGATAGATTTCAGTTTGTCGAGATTTGTGGATCAGATGGATCAATTGAGAGGTCAACATTACGTTCAGTGCAGAGAGGAGTTCCCCAGGGATCTATTCTTGGGCCTCTTTTATTTATAATTTATAGTGCCGATATCACAAAATGTATAACTAACAGTAAATATCACATGTATGCCGATGATATACAGTTATACATTTTTTTCAAAGCACAAGACACTGAAACAGCTGTCAGCAAGCTTAATGATGATCTGATCCGTATTGTCAAATGGTCCTCGTCCAATTCATTAGTGCTTAATCCCGAAAAGTCAAAGTACTTGATTTGCGGGTCTAAAGCACAAGTACAAAACATTGAAAAACACAAATTTGCCATAAATATCACAAATATACCAATAGAAAAAGTAAGTGAAGCTCGTAATTTGGGCATTTTAATAGATAGTAACCTAAGATTTGAAGATCACGTTAGTGAAACTACAAGGAATTGTTTTTATAGGTTGAAAGTCTTATACAGATTGAGGAGCTTTTTAAGTGTAGAACTTCGTGTTCGGCTGTGCGAGGCAATCGTTTTGTCTAAATTTAATTATGCAGACGCAGTTTACGGGGAACGCCTTCTTGCACGTTCGAAAAGAATGGTTCAACGTGTACAAAATGCTTGTGCTCGTTTTTGCTTAGATATTCCATTTCGTTCGCATGTCACACCTTACCTAAATCAGTCGAGGATATTAAAGATGAATGCTCGTAGACAGCTTCATCTAGCTGCTTTAATCTTTGGCTTAACGAAATCACAAAAGCCCTCGTACTTATACGAGAAACTGAAGTGGTCACGCGAACGACATGGTTATCCGACTAGAGCTTCCTCTTATCTTATTCAATGTCCTCGTACTCACACAGCTGCATTTCGAGGTAGTTTTAAGTTTGCGGCTTCTAGGTGCTGGAACGACTTACCACCGCCATTTCACAATATACAAAGTCTAAGCAACTTTAAAAAGAAACTTACAGACTATTTATTTAATTTACAAAAGGAGACGTAAACGGTATTATACGGAATCCAAAATAAATATATATATATATAATTTATAATATATACTAGGTAGTAAGTACAGCTATTATAAAATAATATTTATATCGTATTTTCTCTATATCAATCTTTGTAATCCATATTTAAGTTAAATTAATTTCATTAGTACATTAATATTTAGTGTTAAGATACCTATTACGAATCACCTGTTGCGTTTTTATCTTCGTCCGTGCATTACTAACCGGTTAGCCTGAAAACCAGCGCTGTGATTTCTCACAGCATATGCTGAGCGGAAACCGATTTGACGTCACACTGCAACACTAAGGTACCTATACTAGTTTTATATTATGTGTTCGCATTTTGTTAATAAGGTGTTGTTTTGTGACTCAAATTAATTTTATTCTATTCTATTCTATTCTATTCTAATACAATAAATGTCCCTCAATTTGTCATCGAATTCGACTTACGGTTGGATATTTATACTACCTATTTTCCTCCTATCTATCTTAACCTGTTGTATTTCTATTCGAAGTGCCTTTAATATTGATGATAGCAAATTTGACTAAAAGACAGCATTACTTTATGTTTTTAAATGAATTATAATATACGATTTATTAATCACAAGTCAACAAAATAAAGCGCTTTATTAGTTGCTGGCCGCTTAAGCATGGATTCTTTTTACATTTTAAATAAAAAACCAGACTTGAAATATTTTCATCAGGTACAGTTTTCAATAAAAATTAGGTAAATGGTGCAAAAAGCACGTTTTTAGTCATATTTACGATATATTTCTGAACTGAGTACTTTTTTTTTTTATATCCCCAAGTCACAATAAAATTTAAATGATTTTTAAAATAAACTTGTATGATTTCCATCGCTAAGCTATAAGCATTCCATACATGTATTCTCATCGCTCCCAGTACTATGGAGCCTAAACTAATTTGTATTGAAAAGAAAACATTTTGGTAAAAAATTGATAACTTCGGTAAAAATAAAAGAAACTGTACAAATTTTTCATATTAAAAAATACAATAGTTCAACTTTACTATCTTATATTTTGAAATGGACACACTTTTTTTTTGATAAAAACAGAATATTAAAAATTACCAAAATTATCAATTTTTAACAATTAGATCTCATTTTTTCTTAAAAATATGAGCTAACGATAACTTTTCTTGGTGTTTATTGTAAAATATTGGCTTAAATAAATGCAAAATAAAACATATTTTGGGAGCAACAAAATCCTTGTTGCCTTGTGCATCGTTAAGTACAGCTACTTATTTGAGGAAAACTAAAGTAATGTTTTTATTGAGTAAAATAAATATATAAGGTATTCCCCTGTTATCGTCTTTTCTTTCCAACCTGAATACTACATAGTAAAACTGTATAACTGTGCTGAGTATGTCTGTATGTCTGTACATTAAAAATATTAACCAAAAACTGATGGCCATAGTGGTGCAGAATACGTAAAATAATACAAAAAGCCAATATATAAAAATATTTGACTATTTGTCTTGTCTGTCTGTCGGTTTATATACACTTATATCTGAAACTACTGAACGAACTGTCATGAAGTTTTCACAGGTAACTCAGGCTCGGCTGGAGCAACATAAAGGCTTTATGTCATTACGTCACAGTTACATGTATGAATGATTTATGAATTTGATCAAATGTTGTTTGATTTTAGGGCTGCCAGATGGTAGTATTGCATACAAAGTGTTTGGTGAGGTACCTCATGTATCCTGCTTTTATAATTTAAATACAAAAATAAAAATTTAAATGCGAACACCGGTGTGACAACTCGGTGTGACTACGGTTCGGTCGTCACATTCACGTATTTGATAATAATAGTCTTATGAGAAAACATGTCTCAGAATACATCCAACAGGGGCGTTGCAATTAGTGTTTGATTGACGCAAACAAGATAGTAATAGTTGTAAAGTCACACAACTAGGCGTGCAGCACTAAAAATGTATGTAATGAGTTTCTTATGAACTTTGCGGCTCACTAATGCTATTGTTCTATATGCATTGCACCCATGCATATATACATTTCATCTAAATTTCTTACAAGGTTAACATTTTCACCAAGTAATGATTTTAGCAAAACAACTTAAGTTTCGATTGGTTTTTTTTTTTTAATATGTAGTTTTCGTCTTTTATTAAATATAATGCAAAAAAAAATAGCAACATTTTATTAAAGTATGAACTTGCATTGATTTTATTGTATGGTATAAGTAAGTAAAAAATATATTTACAATGTTTTAGGCTTCTGAAAGAGAGAGGTGAGAATACCTATAATAATCTTAATGCTGCAGAGGCGGTAGAGCGATTGTAACTTGTTGTTTTGCGCATTTTATTCCCTATAAGGAACTAGATGTTGCCAGCGGCTCCACCCGCCCTAAATCGGTTATCGGCGTGGAACTCCTTAGTTAACTTATTAATTATTAAACTAATGACGTTTGCTATACCAAGCTGTAGCTATAGCTATAGTTCGTTTAAGCTTGGTTATAGTTATTCCCGCGGGAACTTTCGAATTTTTTGGGATAAAAAGTAGCCTATGTGCTATTCCCGGACTTAATCTATAGGTGTGCCAAGTTTCATCCCGATCCGTCCAGTGGTTGAAGCCCGCCCTAAGTTGGGCTGTCGGCGTGGAACTTCTTAATTATAAATACTAATTTGCCAGCGGCTCTGCCTGCCCTAGATTCGGTAATCGGCGACTGTGCTTTACTCCTCAATTACACTTATGAAGTTTGCTATATCAAGCTGTAGCTATATAGCCTATATGCTATTCCAGGACCTTACATGTATGTATGCCAAGTTTCATCCCGATCCGTCCAGTGCTCGAAGCGTGAAAGAGTAACAAACATCCAAACAAACTTTCACATATAAAATATTAGTAGGATTATTCCATGTACTGAGCAGATGTTGTTAGAAATGGCTACTTTCTAACATCGTACCGCTCGCACTTGGCTGGGAATTTATTCCTACACCTCAAAACCTGAATTGTCGTACAGACTGCGATTGCAGAGGATCTTACTCCAGCAAACACTAAGTTGTAGAATTACCTACCTGTCAAGGTTTTCTCTGGAGGCTATTTTCAAGGGTTTTTTGAAAAACGAATACTTAGTAATTTAGTACTGACCCTAAGCCAAGAAAACCTAATATACGTATAATAAAATCTTATATGTATAATAAAATCGACACTGAGCTGTTATATAATAGTTTAATTAGCCTCGATGCACAGTTTTATTATTACATACATAGTTTTTAGTTTAGATTTTCATCAAAGACAGCTTTGTTCGGGGACAATACTGCTCTTCGCAGTATTAACCCGAATTCATTGCAAAGTGTCGCGAAACCTCCAACCAGCGCTCACCCATCCAATGACTGAGAATGCAACAGCATTTAAGACCCCCCCCCCCCTCCCTCCATATCTCAGGAGCAACCTCGTTAGTTGAACAGGACTAAGTTTTACTAAAATCGTAAAATTTCGCAAATGAATTGGAGCTACATTTGAGCCTTAATCTACACAATAAAACTCTTTGCGCCAGTCCAACTCTTACTTGGCCGTTTATTTTATCCAATAAATTTATAGCATTTCTATTTCAACAATTAACGCTTTTAAGCAGATTCTCAATAGTTATTTTAAGTCATCCCCCTTAATACCTTAAATAAAGTTAAAATGGAATTCTACCTAAATCAAACACCCGAAGTTGAATTATTTCTTCAATTTCAAATTTAAATTGTAAAAACTGTTCGAAGGGGTATTTCAGACTTCGAGACTCCCTTCTTAATATTAAAATGTCACGTAGCCGGGCAATTTAACACCCAATTTGTACAGAAGGACGACCGCTACGTGGAAAGGGTTAAAAAAACGGAATCGGTCCATTTCGGAAGTCACTTTAAAATGGTATCTGCTTATTAGAATAAGATATTCAGAAGGGGATATAACTTTATTTAAGAATGACTGAATTTAGATTTTTTACGTAACAAACAATGACGTACGTAGGTGAGATACCAACGTACGTGGTCTACGCATAGCTGTTAGGGTTCGGTCGCAAATGTCCTAATTTCATATTTCATACGTTAAATAATACAAAAATCGAACAAGTGCGAGTCGAATTCGCACACCGTGGATTCCGTACCACCATATAATTTACGAACGCAAACGACAACAAAACCTATCCAATGACTGATCCCGTCCGACGTTGCTTAACTTTGCATAGCATATCAATTTAATGTTGCTAGGTCACGAGTTCTATAAAAACTGTATCTATGGATGACCTACATTTGTTTACTGGTGCCATCTAGTTAACTTTCAAAGTTAAGACTTACATAAATAAAACCGTGTCGTTTGACGTAAGGACATGATGTACGAAAGTAACAGTGTCTCTTACTAATCAGGACTATTATTTGTAAGTTTTTTTTATACCACTAAGGTGGCAAACAAGTTTGCTGTCCGCCTGATGGTAAGCAGTCACCATAGTCTATGAACGCTTGCAGAACCAGGGATATCACTCGCGCGTTGCCGACTTTTCAAAAATCTAATAACGTCTTCCTTGAAGAATCTCATACTATAGTCCTTAGAGAAAAACTTGGCTGGGAGCTCATTCCACAACCCAAGCGTTCGCGGGAGGAAATTTCTCTGAAGCCGCACTCTACGCGACCATTTCGGTTCTTAAGTGTGAGTATGAATTCACTGCCGGAACGATGGTACCCGCCCAGTGATGGCAGTACTCCATATATGGGGCCGAACTGACGGCTTGTAAAAAAGAAACCTTTGCCCCGACGTGAAGTACTGCTTCGCCAAAAAAACATAATAGGTTTATCGTTTCAGTTTTAGATAACTTCAAGTCATATATAAAAAATGGCCTTTATTACATAATATATTAGCTAACCTGACACTCCTGGCAGACGTTGTTCTGTCCTTTCCGTTGCTTTTACGCTGTAGTCCCACCCCCAAACCCCCGACCCACCACCGCGTTACTTCGAGTACCTTCGTTTGCTGAACATTTTTCAGACTTTGTTGCTTAGCACCTAACGGTCGTAGCGTGATGTTATAAAGCCTCTGACCTTCCGCAAGATTTAGGCTATCAAATTCAAAACGAGTTTTTTTTTAAATCCGGTCAAACAAGACGAAAACAAAATTCAAATTCTAGCTTTATTATTATTATTACATTATATAGATTACACTTATGTATATAGGACTCGTATGCCTGTAATAGCTGTACAACTGGACGCGATACGGACAATGTCCTATTCATTCTGTGGACAAAGTCGTCTAGACGAAGTTCCCCACACTGGACGCAAGTTTGGTGTCCACACGTCATAATCTTGGCGCAGAGTTCTATTGTCCTAATGGAGCCGCAGTACAAAACTTACCTTTTAAGTGGTCCGACAATGTGTATTACACATTAATTATTTACTGTATATAAGTACATACCTACCCACGTAGTATCCAGGAATTGCTGAGATTTGCACAAGGGCTAAGATTTTATTTCGGAATAATCATTACATCTGATAATTAAATTTAAATATTTTCTAAATTGCTTTCTTGTGGAATATTACATATCATTTAAGGTATATTTTATAGTACATTACTGCCGCGGCCCGCAAACGCAGCATACCGGGCGATCGTACCATATGCGGGACGAGGCATAGCCGAGGCACGCATCATAGAGTCCGGTTATGCTCAGTTGTGGCCAAGGCTTGTACATTGCTTTACATGCGTGTAAAGAACTAATTATATATTGAAAACTTTATTGACAATAATAAAAATAGTTTTGGTAATTTTGCCGTCAATTCGCCGCGTTCAAATGTCGAGTCCTTTTTTTACTTTTTTAAATTAATTTAATGGCGCATTCTTTTTGTTGCGCCAGTGCGAAATTTAATTAAACTTGATGAATTGATAGTTATCAATGTTCGGGTGTAAAAAGTTCCTTCCATTTTAAAATTTCATATATGACCGCTCGAGCGCTCGTATCAGAAGCAGGAGTGGGTGTGTGTGTATGTCCCTCAAGCTTTTGGGGGATTAAACTTTAATTTAGATGTTACTCAAACTTACAAATATATTTTCCAAAGACAAAGTTCCCGGAACTTGTGTAGGTTTTCTCTGAGGACTACAGTATGGGGTTCTTCAAGAAAGAAGTTATTAGATTTTTGAAGGGTCAGCAATGCTCCTGGTGTTGCTAGCGTCCATAAGCTACGGTGACCGTTTACCATCAGGCTGGTGGGATGAAAAAAAGGGGAGTTATTACTAAGGCATAAATTACATTCAAAATAATAGTTTGTTTGGATGATAAAGAACTAAAATATTTTACATGTTTAGTGCCACAAATTTTTCTGACGCAGTGGTCAAAAACCAAAACACACAGACGCAATATTTAAAAGGTCACAAAGAAAAGTTTGTTGCAATGATACATTATATATTCGCGAGCACACTAAATATATTTATTGGTTTAATGATTCACGGTTAATATCATTATGAAACATAATATTATGGGGTTCTTACCGTGATCAGCCAAGAAAATGAGCTCCCGATATTTCGGTGCTGTTGCATGCACCATGATCGCGGGATGACTGGCGTACTTGCGATTTTGTACAAAGTCTATGGGCAAACTCACTCGAAAGTCACCAAGACAGTATATATTCACTGAGTCACTGTGTTTTTCGGAACGTTCACTGTTTTTTATTAATCCTAACACTGGATTCTACGTATTCGACAATTCAATCCCATCTTCCCTGTTATAATTTATATATTTATTAATTTCAATTTCCTATTTAACTTATCTAGTGACATGGTGGCGTTCTGTCGACAGTATTGGCGAATTGTGAAATTCGATTCAATGGTTAGGTACTACATCATCTACTTCAAACTGTAATTCAAATCAGATTTTTGGAAATAAGTAATTTATTTTACCTTTTTAGTGCACCTTTTTGAAGCCGGTTGTTTCTTTTTGTTAATAATTTATTTTTTTTACTTTTGAGTGACGAATTGCTTTTTTTTTAACGTACACTAAATACATCGATACTCGTAACAAAATTTTATACAATCATCAACACAAAGGCGTTTCACAAGTTCCAAATTAACACCAATTATTGTTTTTAAGACTTAATTTTGAAAATCACTACACTAATATTAGACCACCTCGGAAGTATACCCTTTTTAATAACTTTTTCAAATGCAAATCCGTCTATTTATGACGGAGTTATGCCTGAACATACATAAAAAAATATAAACATCAGAATTGAGAACCTCCTCCTCTTTGAAGTCAGTTAAAAAAACATCCCACAGTATAAGGAAACAGCTCATTTTATTTAATTACAAAACTATATGGTGTATCTTATTATAAGACAGACATCTTTCTGTTTTATAAGAATCGAAGTAAAGGCTGCGGGTGGAATATATTGGCATAAGGCTTTTTAATTTTTTTTGCATTAGCAATAAAATTGTCTTTGTTTTTTTTTTAAATAGTAGCGAAGTGTGAGCGAGGATTTTAGGCAGCTTGTAGCCTTAATTTTTTTTATTTTAATGTTTGATTTTAGGCTCGATAGTAAAATTCAACAAAAATTTAAAATTATTCTTTATTGTAAAGAAACATAGGTTATACATTTGTAGTATTAGAAATAAGTAATTATTATATGTATTATAGAGAAATGTATGTCTTATTAAAAAAAATCAATGATGATAAAAGTCAACTTTTTTTGCAACTGCTTTTCTTTATTGGTTTCTGTTTCCATTTGTATATGTAGTATTCGAAATTGAAGGATGCCGATTGTTTTCTAGAGTTATTAACTGAAATCTGCATAGAATATGTGTTATGATGAATTATAAAAAGTATCTATCTTCAGCCTGATACATCCTTACTGTTGGGGCACGGCCTACCCTCACAGGGAGGGTGATTTGGGCCATAGTCCATCAAGAGGGCACAGTGCGGGTCGTGGATTTTACATACCTTTTTTTAACGTATGCAGGTGCCCTTACGATGTTTTTCTGAACCGATGAGACATTAGAGTGAATAATCAATGTACTTGAGAAATTAAGACGCATTGGTGCCTCAGGACGCGAGGCGAAATCGATACCCCCAGGTTACCATGGACTCAATCGATAAAAAATATGAAAAGTAAAAATTGTATTCAAGTAAGATTTTTTTTTTTAATGTTTTTTAGATTATTTAGTTTTATCTATATTGTTAAAAAAACTTTTTGACAAAAAAAACAACCGGCTTCAAAAAGATGCACTAAAAAGGTTTCATGCAAGTGATGCGTGTTATGTGCATGAGGTACATAGAAACCAACTTCAAACTGTAATTCAGATCAGATTTTTAAGAAATAAGTAATTATGTATACCTTTTAAGTGCATATTTTTGAAGTCGTTTTGTTTTTTTTTTTTGTTAAAAAGTTTTTATTTTTTACTTTTGAGTGACCGAGTGCTTTTTTCGTACACTAATAACATAACAAAATTTAATGCTATCATCAACATAAAAGGCGTTTCACCAGTTTCGAATTAAAACCAATTATTTCTTTTCACTAAAAGTTTAAGTCTTAAATTAAGGTATTAATTTTATATTTCCCGTGGTTTTACCTACGCGAAGTCCAATTATTGTGATATGTCCCAAGGCAACTCTAGATCGGTATAAAATGTTACTTTTTAGTGGATATTTTTTTTATTAAAATTTCATTTACTTTTTTATTTTTTTAATTTACAGTTGGCACTAAAACTACTTAACGTAACATTACTAAACAAGATAATCCAAGGAAAAAAAGTGTTGTTAAGTCATTATGTACCTTTCTTACATGGATGACTTTCAACGCAAATGTTAAGATAGTTAAAAAACTACTTATCAGATATAGAACAAATTCAAATGGGACCACCTCTGAAGTATGACCTACCAAACGAAAAAAGAATTTTCAAAATCGATCCATAATTGGCGGAGTAATCGCGTAACAAACATACAAAAAAAAACATACCCGTCGAATCGTTGAAGTCGGTTAAAAACTGGTTAAGTGCGAGTTGCACTAAGAGTCCTTATAGAAGACTTGTTTTAACACGGACCGATGAAAAGCGTCTAATACAAATTTTGCCAGACAGTCATTCAGCTCGTGTGTGTACGACGTACGCGCTCTTATTGTAACCAATTTATCATTGCGCGATCCGCTGTCATTGTTCCGGCTTTCATTGAAGAAATGAACCTTTACAAGGGTTTTAAGGTACCAAAACCGAATACTATGTTTTTTGAAACAAAATTGATAAACGCCTACTAAATATTATTAGTAGCAATCGTTTTACTACTGCAAAAATGAAGGCGCACAAAATAAATAAATCATTCACGAAACAACTACAGTTGAGCATTTTTTCAATATTTTTTGTTTAAACTAGATTCACTCAAACTTTGAAGCTTAATGCATTACTGTTTTTACGATAAAACAAATGTTAAATTAGCATAAAGATGGTGCTCTTAAGACCATAGACTTCCTTAATATATCTTAATACTTATCCTGTAATATAAACTTCAGCCGTTACCAAATTGGCATCCCGGTTACAGATTGACAGAACAGTTGGAATGACCACAGCAAGACCACTGTGGACATTTTACAGAACGTTCACTTCATCATCAACGTCTTTTCTCTAAGGACTACAGTATGGGGTTCTTCAAGAAAGAAGTTATTGGATTTTTGAAGGGTCGCCAACACGCACCCCTACTGTTACAAGCGTCCATAGGCCACGGTGACCGCTTACCATCAGGCGGACCGTGTGCTTGATTGCCACCTAAGTGGTATAAAAAAAAAACAAGGTCTATGAAAACCTTTCCAACTGTGTCCTTTAGATTTAGAAAACGCTCTATCATGTCCGCTATGCTGCTCCAGCGTGTTTTGCAGTCCAGGAATAAACTCAGTATTTTCCCATAACTTTCAGGAACGTATTTTTGCAGCAAATCATTTCTTGATTTCCGAAAAAGTTTCACTACCTTTCGTTTCACTTTTTTTACAATGAATAAAATTAAAATTACCTTTTTCTACAATACGATTTAATTACCATTTAAGTTCAAATTAGGTTTTTATAAACACTTGAATCTTCAAAGTTATTGGATTCTATTTTTATTTTTTGAAATCCGGGTCATAAACCCTCCGGTTTACAATATTAATTTCTACCAAACCTTTGATTGTATCGTTTTCTCCTTACAGTGATTTTAACAAATTAAATTTAAAAATAATTTAGTACTTTTATGACTAATAATATATTGGCTCTATTTTTTGTTGTTCACTTCATCCCTTCCTTCCTTCTTCGATGTGGAGACCAGATTTCGCATTATTGCATATAATTTCTCCAGAGTCATGTGTAAATACTCGTATAGTCCTGTGCTAATATCTAAGTGTGGCGAAGCGCCATATTCAAGTTTTATCGCGGAGTCGCGCGTCCTCATTTTCGTGTTCCAAGCTAAGGCGGGAGATTTGGTGTGCATCCTTTAGAAATTGCGCGTGATGTCCTGCTTATTTCTTCATAATTCGCTATTCATGAGCCTTCGCTGCACAATTTTTAACACGTTTTTGTAAAACACTGATAAATATACACATCGAAATACACTGAATGAATTTAGAAAAAACAACATTTCCTAGGGTGGTTCAATCAATAAATTAGAAAAAAAAATGCAACTTTTAAATCTTAATGGCTATGGGCCTACAACAATATGCAATTGAGCGTGACGCTACTGTCTATGGAATATTTTGATACCTGGTTTAAGTAGTATATGTTTTTCAATATCATATTAATGCTTGGTTTCACTAACTGTAAAAATTGTTTGGTTGTGTTTCCGTCTCCGAAGACTATCGACCGTGCATCAGCTTGCGTCCTTTCACTGCATTAATTGTTATTTTTTTTACCAAAAATCTGTGGTCAACAGACAAGCAAATTAAAATTTTTTTTACTAAATTTTCTGTCTTCTTTACACATCATATCAACGCTGTTAATTATCTCTTTCACTTCAGCATAAATGCAGTTATCGTAAAAAAGACGTCACTGACCTGACCTGAATACAAAACCACGTCAAGTGCTGACTTTGATAAAGTTATTTAACTTCAATAAATGAACCTTATCGATATATAATTAGGAACCACAATGAATTATACAAAATGGTAAGTAGTTCTATGTCGAACTTACTAAAACCACTGTCTCGTCCAAAATGGCCAGTATCAAGTGTGCAGCCATTTCTGCCAGCCAGTTGCAAAACGCACGTGGCCGAAGAAGGTAGCCTAGCATTTCAAATTCAAATATATTTGTGTTTTAATTCATCTGTGGTGACATTTTCATTTGAAGTCTGTATTTTATGTTTGGATTTGTTCCTGAAACAATTTTTTTGTAAGTTTTTGTTTATAATTTTATTTTTCTTTAATTTAAGTATTAGTTGTGTTTTACGAATCCCGATTTAATGTTTTATTTTGGCCCGAAAATACATATTTAAATGTTTATTACAAATAAATATGGGGAGGCTATTAAATTTTTTTATAAATGTTTAACTTTTATAGAAAGAAACAGTTTCAGGTTCTGAAGTAGCTTTTACAACTCAATGACCATAAAAACAATTGGGTTGGGGTGTACAAAAGGGGGCGCCATTTTTTCCCTTGCGCCCCCTTTTAGTTACTCTGAACAACAATTGAATTAAATGTGCCACTAAAAATAGACCCCCCCCCCCCATTACATGTCGAACAAATTTTCAATTTTTGTATAAATAATTTGACTAGGTATGTTACACTTTCCGTGACCTCCGCCTAAATACTAAATACCTTGCATGACACCTCAAATGGATGTTCCCCACGGGATCATGTCACAGATGCCTATTTCGTGGCCGAAACCAAAAAAAAGTTTCAATTTTTACCATAATAGAAGTTTCAAAGTTTAAATTCAATCTGGCAACATTTCTTGTTGTGTTCGAAAATTAAAAATTAAACGTGTAAGAATGTATAATATCAATTTTATTTAGGTAGTCAATGAGTCGGTCAGCGGATTCTTTGTAAATATGTAAATACCTAAATCTTGACAATAGATACCTTATTGTAAATTATCACGTTCGGATTAGATTTCTATACCAATTTAGATAAACTATAGTTATAGATAAACATTACTTCCGTCCTAATATAATTATATAATTTGATATTTATATGTATGTAGGTACATGTAGAACTAGTATTGACTTAACTATAGAATGCATTTCGAGGAAAATTGACAGAGGCAGCTAGACACCCTGATATAAAAAGTACCAATCCTTTATAAAGAAATCCATTTAATTTTAAATCAACACATATGAGTTTCAACTTTAACCGTTTAATACCTAAAAGGTTTCTCTAAAAATTATATTTACAGTTAAAAGCGATTCACGATGGTGTTAAAAATTCAGCACATCTACTGGAATTCGAATATAATCTTAAATTCGAGGCTTTGTTGAGACACGTACACAGTGGGGTCAAGTTGCTATAACATGGTGTAAGGTAAAATATTATTACGTAGGTATAACTTTCACCTTCAGCATTTTTATGTCAAACTGTCTAAAGGCAACTTGCGAAATAGGTATCTATCTATTTAGCATTCATTTGTTTAGTGTAAAGTAACAAATCTATAATAAACAAATAAAGTTAAAAAGTCGCTGTTTTAGAAATAACTGTCTTTTAACAAGATCTTGTGGTTTATTTGCAAGTTATCAAAATTCAAACAAATTATTGTTTTAATTTTAAAATAGCTAAATCGATCAATGATTCACGACTATATATTACTATATATTATTATATTAGTTAGTATTACATACGGAAGTACAAAATGTAATTGAGAAGTTAATCTCTGTGGCGAGATCACTAGCGCGGGCAAGAAAAGGTAGCTTATTAGGAACACTGTCGACTTCGCCAGACTTGATAATTCGAGAGTAAAAGGTGTGCAAGTACAGCAATTCCAGAGTTTGGCGCACTTGAGATCCTTCCCAATAATTTTAAGTTTGTTTCTTTGTGCGTGTTTTCGTTTGATATAAAAATTACTCGTTTAATGATGTCATCTTTTTGGATCAAAGCAAATTTACGCGATAAACTCCTATTTGTTAAATTTTATAATTACTATTATTTACAATTACAATAACACGTGATTCATGTAAATAGCTCCGTGCTGTTATCAGTATAAATATTACGTATATATTTATAATATCACAACCTTTTACAACATAAACATGTCTAATCAACCTGGCTATTGTGCAACGAAAACTGATACCAAGTCACACCTTAGTTATTATTTACTAGCTTTTACTAGCGGCTCCGCCCGCCCTAAATTAGGTTATCGGGTTAGGACTCCTAGTTTGCTATGGAAGCTGTAACTGTATAGCTATAGTCAAAGTGGAATTCGATATCAATAACATATCGAATTATTATTACTCTGAAATATCTTGAACTTTAAAAGCTAACTAGCCTATAGCCTTTGATTTATGAAGAGTAAGGAAACTTACTACTATAGTCACACAAAACGTCATTAAAAATAACTACAATCACGAAGTAGTAATTTAAAATTAAGTTTAAAAAGCCTGATAATAATCATCACATACAAGTACAAGAGATTGATTCGACGGAAAAACGTGAGACACAATCGTGACGTTTTATGAATCAGGTAACACCGATTACTTTACTTTGAATCTGTAACTATTTAGTATTATATTATTATTATATTTACTTTATAACTATTTTCAAAATCCAACCACCTTTACTACGAATCTCTATTAGGTACCTACCAAGAAAATAACGGAGACAAAAAACGATTACACAACTGGTAAAGCTTCTTTGTCTGATTGGAACTCCAAAGGAATGAAGTAAAACCCCGGACGAGATCATACGGCTGGTGGTCTGGTGTTCATGACTCATTGGACACCGACCGACATTCTGACACACTTTCTACCTGGTTAAGATGTAGGCAGGTACACGAACGGGATGTGATTCACTATTTTCTTTCTTTCCTTTGTCTATTTAAATTTGGCATAAATTAATGACGATTTCTTTTTAAATTTTTTAACAAATTATTCCTCGCCTTAATATCCATATCAATATTAAAAATGCAAAAGTAACTCTTTCTGTCTGTTACCTGTTCACGCTTAAGCAAATTGTGTAAAGATAATTTGAGTTTCGGGGAAGGACCCTATGTCATTGAAAACGTCAAGTGTCAGCCGTTTAGGAGTTGCCGTTGAAATCCTACACCGATAACCGAATTGGTGTGGATGGAAGGATGGATAGTGGGTGAAACCGCGTGTAAAAGCCTACAATAAATATGAGACACATTAAGGTGAAGTTTAGCTCACAATTTAGGTAACTAGTCTACTGGATTAACTTACTTGGATTGAATACTTTTATCTCCTAAAATAATCAAATTTAACTTACCTTTGACTGGTAAAAGTTTTTTAAATATTACAGAAAATTACAACGACTTCAAGAAAACACTAAAAATTGAATATAAAGAGCTCCTAAGGCAGACAAGTTTTGAGCATTTTTTATTCTCTGCCTTCAAGTCTATTGCCGCACACATAGGAATAAAAATCTATAGACATCTGAGGCCAAGAAGGATTTTATTTGGTCAGATTAACTTGACACACAGCAAAACACTGTAGTGCGCTTATAATAAAATACGTGTATCATTGAGTATTTGATACAATTCAATGTCCAAAATATCCGGAATTGGCAAATTTTGCATAAAAAATATTGTAGGTCATACCTGTTAAGATACGAGACAGAAGACTAATGCACAAGTTTTTATGGGGGTTTGAAAAATACTAAAAACAAAAACGGAATGTTAAGATGCATTTGCAGATTACTTTTCTAATGTAATAAATTACATACTACTATTTTTCTCAAACATGCTTCGATATGCGACCATATTATCTTGCACAAGCTTCTTGGAGATAAATCGTACTTGCAGTATTGCTCGTGTGGTCGAATATGTAATTTGAAAATAGAAAAAATTTTTGAATGATCAAAATGTTCGGGACATTGATAACTAAGAGAACTCATCAGGTATTATTTTTTCGGACTGGTGCAACAAAAAGAATGCGCCATTAAATTAATTTAAAAAAGTAGAAAAATAAATCGACATTTGAACGCTTTTGACGTTCAAATATCGATTTATTTTTTGGCGGCAAAATTACCTAACCTATACTTACAGTTGTAAGTATAATTAGTTTTTAAAACATAAATGTACGATATTATGTTATTTTTTTAATCTACTCGCATGTTTGAGAAAAGCAACCCTTACCACAGCTGAGTATAACCGGACTTTGTGATGCGTGCCTCGGTTACGCCTCGGCCCGCATAATTATAAGCGGAGCGGTGAGGTAGTGCTCTACTCTCGACATGTCAAAAAACCCAGTCTTTCGAAACTTAAATGACGTTTTTTTTTTAATATAACACTTACAGGATAATATGAGTGCACTAATATGAAGTTAAATATTCTGTCTAGCACATATGGTACATTTTATAAACAATTAATTTGTTTAATATAATAAATAATAACATTAAAACTAATCATTCTTGGACGTCCGTGAGTCTGTGTTTATGTGACCATGTATGTGGCAGAGAAATTGGTCGAAAAATTCATCTTACCGGAATACTTTTGTTTTTAATATATAAAGTATTACACTGTGCTGATTCCTAGTTAATATTAGCGTTCTAAGTACTGTCGTTTAATTATAATTTATAAAAAAGTAATATACCACTGTATACTGTATATCTATATATATAATTTTTATTTTTATTTTATAGTATATTTTTTCCTCACCTTATTTGTTATTTTATTTTAAAAAACTTTTTTAAATGTGAATGACCGCTATGAGGCGTGCACTTTTGGATTTTCCAAATTTATTTTAATTTAGCCTTGTTTTTGTTTCTTCTTTGCGGATTAAAACCAAATTATCAAGGAAGACGAGAAGAAGATAATATTTAGATTAATGTTTATCTGTTAAAAATTTGTTAAAAAGAAATTTGTTATTTATATTATAGAAAGTTTATTATTTTTTAAAGTAGAAACGAGAGAGAAAGATTTAGTAATGATATCCATGTACTCAGCAAATCGACCTTGTGAATTCACAATCGGCACATCGCCCACGCAAGTTGTGCCAATGCCAAAAGTTGTACCGTTATAAACGAACGATATTGGGAACTCTAGCATGCGAACGGATTAAAATATCGGTTTCAATAACGGTTCTTTTGTGTTGTCTAATGTCTATAGCCGAATGCATAAATGAAGGCGGTTCTTTATTTAATTCTATTTTTATGACTAAACTAAAACTACGCTGTTCAGTAACCGAACTTGTTACTTTAATGACACTTTGTGTTAGTGTATCGCCATGCGGTGACTAAAGACCATTGACCTTCAAATTGAAGACGGAACCACTTACGTAGTAATTACTACGTTTACGATATTCCTGGTAATGAACCTGCACCGACGGTAACGGTAAACAGAACAGATAAGTTAGTGGTCAGTGGTACTATTGTTCAGGTCAAGGGCCGACACGTCATCAACACCAACCAAGATGGCGTCGTTAATTTTGTGTAGGTATTCAAATCGGTGAAAAATACGAGGGTCCCGTACCACCACAAAATGCAGGAGACCGACTTGCACTTTAACAGTTTTTAAAATTTGGAATTTAACTTTTATAGTACACGATAGAGCAAAATCCAACAAAAACTGGTTTCTTATATACCTGGTGAACCCTCCCTGGTCCCTCAATTTATTCCTTTTTTTTATATATATTTTTATGCCTACTGCGGTCTAAAAGATAGAACCGTTTACAGTTTGGTCGAGCAGACAGAAAGCATTACTTTTGTAATAGGGTTCCGTGGCAGCCTTTGAGTAAGGAATCCTTAAAATAAGTAACCTGTAAAGAAACTTCTATAGCGGAGAGACTGTTAAACAAGTACCCACTATAATATTTATCGTCACATCGCACTACAGGCATTTTTAAGTACCTTAAATCTTTTTCTTTTTTTATTGTCGAGTTTTTTTCAAAAACAGTCAGGTATTTTTAAATTTGTTTAAAAAATACCTCGACAATAATATATTTTTAAAGGAAATTTCTTGTGGCGGAAAGGTAGGCTGATCAAAGAAGGTTGTTAAAATAATAATTACATTACCTATGTACTACAAACATTATTGTTTTTTAAATTATAGGTAGGTATACTAGTTGTTTCCTGAACTCTGGTTTTCTATGAGATTATTTTATCTATTATACACCTACAGCTCAAAACGAATTATAAAAATGCGAAATTAACTGCACTGTGTCCGCGTTATTTTTTCACGAGTAAACCAGTGGACCCTCCTGTGTTCAAAAACTCACTCCACTTCTAGAGTTTGGTGTTGTGTATTCTAATACCTACTCTAGAAAAATGTATTTACTGTCCTACTGCCGGTGCTACCTGGGTTAAGCAAAGTTGGGTTTATGAACGCACCTCTCAAGGCTTCCTGGTAAAATTTTGCAGGAAGTTACGGACTATAGCCTGCATTTTGAGAGATAGGTACCGCAAGAAACTACTTCAGTACCTAACATTTACAATTCTACACGAGTGAAACTACGGCGAACCGCTAGTGCTTTTTCTGTATGTAATGTATAATGAGTAACTGAATGGATTCGAAGACGGTAATTGTATATAATTAGTTACGCTACGGATTTACCGGGCATATTTTAACTAAAAAGGCACTGAGTGTCGTAGGTATTTTCAAACGTTAACGTTATCTTGATCTCGGGGAATTAACTATATAAAATTATTCATGGATAATTTCATCGTCGGTGAGCCGCAAATGTAAAACCGGTTGGAACTCGTATATAGACCAAAAATACCAATCGATAATAGATAGGGTGACTTTAAAATTGGTAAAAAAACTGACCAAGATTCGATATTTATTACACACACTATTTTTCTAGTAGATAACTGTTTCTAATACCTAAATATAACATAACTGCTAAAATTATTACGTTCCGTAGTCGAATAAAAATACGAGCCTTGTCAGAATTCATTATAGATAAAATAATTGAGATTTCAATTGCATTCTTCAAATCTAAACACACTAACTACTTTAAGTCGAACGTGGGAATTTTATAATTACTCTTCATATTGAAGCCATCATTAATGAACCTTCGATAAAACTCATATTTAATAGTTGACCTTCAGTTAAGTAATGAACTCATTAGATTTATTAGTCGGTACCTACTTAACTAATTAATGCATCAATTTCCTCAAGTTACGAGATACTGAGGAAGGTATTTGAATATATTGCTTCTCATTTATTTAGCATTTGAAAACGTCTCTTTCCTTATGAACACATACGTGATATAAATTATCAAAATGTTCAATATTCAGTATCTCATATTGGTTGAATGTTAACTTAGCGTCATTGTTACTGTCACATGACATTGTTATAGTTAACAGGAAAACCGGGAAAAGTCAGGGAATCAAGCCTGAGAGCGTGTCCAGACATGTTTTGTTTACTTCGCGTAGTTTCTTGATTTTAGCTTTTCCACGGCCACGGGTCACAGCGGTGTTTTTTTGTGTAAAAAATAAAGACAATACTGTTATTGTTCATTTAAGTAAAAAACTCAATTAAAATTTAATCATGTCTCGTGTATGGGTTTTTTGACCAATTTTACAATGATTCCGTTAAAGTCAAGTATAAGTAGGGTTGCCAGATGATAATTTAAAAAAGGACGACTGATGGGTCTAATAAGAGGGATTTTCTATAAAAAAAAGAAGGACTTTACCAACTAAATGCTTTTTTTTTATAATTTACTTTATTTTTAATCATATTCAGCTGAAATGCCAAGTTTTAAAGAAGTTCTTTATTTTTAAAATATAAATGTAAATCTTTACACGGTATTTTTTTAAAGTTATATTGTGTGAGAATCTTATCTTTTATTATTATGTTTAATTTAATTTTACCATTATATTAGAGAATTGTAACATATAATAATTATAGATTACCACAGCGTGCAATGTGTTACAATTCTATTATGGATATACTCAAATTGTAACCCTTAAGCTAGAATTTCGATCAATGTATAAGTATGAATTACAAAATAATAAAATAAAATAAAAAAGAATCAACGATTTTACTGACTGCACACTTAGTCTGTTTTTTTCTTTGGTCCGTTGCGCATTAATTAGCAAAGAAATTTCTTCCACATTTGCGTTATGTCCGTTTATATAAAAGTTAAATTCACAGATTTTGCGTTTCGAGAAACATTCTGTGTTTTTGACAGTTTTAAAGTAAATCGTCCACTGCTCATGTTTATGCACAACTTCATATCATAAAGTTTGTCATCAGGATCACCATCTGATTTTGATTTAAGAAATTATGATAAAATGGCGCGCGGCATTATCAGCATGCAATAAAGACGTATAGCAAAAGGACATAGAGTAGGTAAGGGAGGACGCGAGGAAAAATCATAAAAAGTAGGACGTGTCCTTTTTTTGGATACCATCTGGCAACCCTAGGTGTAAGCAGAGTCAAATGATAATTTCTCCAGGTGGGCACAAAAAAACAGCAAATACTACCAGTTTAAACAACCATATCAAATACCGACATCCAACCCTTATACCTCAGTTAGCTTCCGTGATCAAATGTTCGCCCACAGTCGATTCCTCCCAGTCCGCGCTCTTTTCCACAGTGGCCGAATCCGAAAGTGGCCGGATAATCGGCTCAACCGACTTATTGGAACATCCCTGTTAAAAATATATATAGGTAATGTACCTAATCATTGTGTGAATAAGTTTATATACTAGACTTGCGCTCTAACAGTTGTGTCTACCATACTGTACCTGTATGTAATATATAATATACGTCAAGAAGTAAACATACTAACTCGAAAGACCAGACCTACGTAAAGCTTTAAGGACGCTTTTGCGTTTTACACTTTTTACAACTTACCTAATGGCATGTTTCGTCGTTAGTGTCGTGTGGTTCACAGCATTTTTGTATCGTGATCTGTAGTTTCATTTTTAACCACCAGGTCGGAACAGTTCAATGCATTGTAAATTGTGACGGAATATCATACAATTTTAACTTGTTGAATTTGATATTTTGTTGTGTTGTCAAAAGTGTTAAACTATTAACTTTAATAAAAGTAGTTAGTATGAGCTGGCCCGGCAGACGTTTTTCTGCCCTTAAACTTTATGCGCTGTAGCGATATCTGTTACAATGGAAAGATTTCTATTAGATACTTAAACCGGACAAGTTTATGTCGATAAACTAACTAATACCGCCATCTGTTAGAAATGTATGGAACCCGGACATGTTTATGTCGATAAACTAACTAACACCGCCATCTGTTCGAAATGTATAGAATAAGGTCTCAATCGGCATAATTATCGTCATATTTCAACAAATTAATAGAAAACAATATTTAAATATACGTATAATTCATCCTTCAGAATCACTCTATCGATGAAAACTTTATTAAAATCCGCTGCGTAGTTTTAAAGATCTAAGCGTATATCGCTACAGGCGGCAGGAAGCGACTTTCTTTTATACTATGTATAGATTACCACTAAAAACATATCATGTAAAAAAAGAAAGACTCACTAGCTCATAACACATTCGCTGTAAAAAAGGTTATCATATCCCAGGAAAAGCCATGCCCCTAAGTCCTGACTTTACTAACCCTACATACACCTTGGTTTAAAAAATATGGCTTGGTGGTTTCACAAATCTATTGCATGTCATAACCTTGAATACCTGTGACGTAATTTCCTACCTTAAATAAGTCCATGGGATATTCTGGCCGATATGGTAAGGAATTAAGATTATCTAATATTGAAGACATAAGTTTCATTCACTTAATTAAATTTGGGTTCTTAAGAGGGAGAGTAAAACAATCATTAAATATAATAAATTTTCAAATTTTGTCTGTGCACTTTTTATATTTGCATATTATGGTCAAGGAATAACTTGAAAACATGCCGGGATAACCGGGAGAAGTCAAGGAAATTCGATCGCAGTTAATAGAGGCCACCCTTTTAAGCACTGATTATCGTGATACTTGTGATATTTACGTTTGATTTTCTATGTGTTTTTATTCTATAAATATGTGGAAAACGCCATGGTTGAGATTTAAAACCACAAAGAGACAGACGTAGTTTGTACAAAAATAAGTCTCACTTATTAATCAGATGTAGAACCCCTAAAAATATTTCTGTACGTCTGTGATACTAAGAGCAGACATGGTTGAAAAAGTAACAAACAACCTTAAGATTCTTTGTCAAGGCCAGTAGACTACCTAAATAGTTCCAAAAGGACAAAGCACTTGACTGTTGGTAATCGACGAATCGATTACCAACGCAAACGCTGACACATGCTACACAGATAACAAAGTGGCCAACCGCATTTATTCTATATATTCACAATAAATATATGTAATACGTAGTTAAAACTCGTCATATTCGTTGTAAAACCTATGTTCGGTTACTAATTGCACCGTTTTTGGTTTAACGTCAAAAAAAATTGTCTATTTGTCTAAAATGTACGAATAATGGCCCAGACTATCTAATAATACATAACAAAATCGGTGTAATTTGTAACCGAACATAGGTTCATTTAACATGTCATGACATGTTCGCTGAGGTAGGTATAGCCACACTTTTACTTTCAATCCCCGGGCGGGTTTGGGTTTTACTAATAAAAGTTTTTATTGACTTTCAACAGTGACACTAGAAGACGAGCTTAATATAAATATAAGTTATTCTCTATATACTTAAACCTTGGGTTAAGTAAGTGAATTACTTAACCTCATTTCCATATGCCAGCCGAGCTGATTTTTTTTTCCAAACCTGTTTTGCCGTTTATACTTAGAATCGTCTCAGTATCTCTGGTATTATTAACGGTGAATCACAAGTAGGCTAAGTACGCTTAAATTTGCCAGGCGGGTCGTTGACATAGAGGTGACACACAAACACACACACACACACACACACACACACACACACACTATAGTTACTGGAGGATCATTTTAGATTTTACGTTTAAACATTTTACTTTTTTTAAAGAGAAATAATGTCCGTATTTAATTATTAATTTGGTATTTACTGCTTATCTGAATTTCAACTGAAATCTTTTAGTGGTTACTGCATTTTTGGAATAACCAAAAACATAGCATGAAAGTTAAATTCGGACCAGCTGCCAATTTTTAGAACGAGACGACGCCTTAAGCGGTGTTCTCCATGGTATTTCGTAAATGGAGTCTCTTGAGACCAGTCAAAATATCAATACTTAGCTAAAAATACAATTGAGAAATAAAAATGTTCAACGATAAAGTATTGGTAAAGTATTGCAAGTATTTTGAATACGCATTATAGTTTTTTTTACGCTTGGTTATTCACCTATAGCTTAAGCGTCATAGTATGTAACATTTCGTCATCTGGTGAAGGCAAACCGTAAAGTCTTTGACCTATCTTGTGGTAATGTAACACATTGCAAAAAAGGAGCCAGTTGAGGAAACATTGTTATCTATTATACGGAGATTAGAAACTGTAATCTAATTCACTTTTTATTCCTGAATGTGCTGTCAGCTATTTACAATGTGTTGGCATATCCGACTTTAAGAAGGACTAAGTTATTGTCTTGTCGACCGTTTTTTTTTATTTAAAAGTCTTTTTTTTTTTAATAGAATAACGAAGTGAATATGAAGGGTAAGTTTTTTTTATATATACCTACTTAATTATCAATCAAATGCAAATGTAAAATGTACGCACTGAAATTCATTTAAAATACTTTCCTATCAATGTATAATGATAGAAAACATTAATTTATATATATATTCAAGGTTGCAAACAAGTTTTATTTACTAGCAATCCAGAATCGATAGTGTGTATATCTTTATAATCATTACGGTCCGTCGGTTCCACTATAACAGGCTATGGAAAAAACTTTTACATTTACTGCAGCTTTTTTTTAGAAAAGTATTTTTTGTTTTTAATTTTTCATATCCTTTTTCAGTAAAATCGATTTAAAACACCTAATATATAGACCCACAATGAAGATATAACTTAAAGTAACGCCAGCCTTTGCCTGTAACTTTTGTACTTTTTTACTTTTACCCTTGTATGTATTGCTAATTTACTTTTTTTTTGACATGTATAATTTTAAATCTTATTTTCGTTATAAAAAGAATTTATTTTTTAAAAATATCCATTGTAATGTGCCTACTGCTATTTGGTTTAAATCAGCAAATACGAATACAATCTTGACCGCTTGCAAGAAAAACAAAGGATAATAGATAATACATATGGTTGTAAATTTTACCTAAGTGCAACATTATCTCTAATACGTAATGTAAAGAATGACAATTCGCAAAGAAAAGTCTCCTTGTACCCCTCAGGCACGTAGCTCCACCAATGATCCTAAATTAACGTCGCTAAGGGGGTCTAATCGACCATTTTTTCCCGGCTGATTGCCAAGAAAGGCTAATATTGACCCCACCACCCCCTCATTCGACTAAAACAAATGCTAACCCTTTATTCCTGCTCATTCCCCTTTCGAAAAAAAGCCCATAAAATATATCTAATTAAAAAATATCCTCGAGTTAAGACTGACGCTCATAAAGAATGTCAATTACAGTCCGGACTTTTTTCTTGAGTTGTTTTTTTAAGTAATATTTTGTGTCGTTCCGCGGCGGGAAAGGGTTAAGATAGCGAAATTAGTATCGGTATGAAATATTGAGTAATTTAATATTTGGTGCTTGGAGGAGGGAGGGGAGAGCCCTTTGTTTGAACTGCTGATATTTTTTGTAATCTTCATTAATCTTTTTAATTGCGGGGTGTATGGCTGATTAGGTAGTTTTGTCTTATCTCGTATAAAAGAAAATTTGTCCAAATGCATTTTTCTTTGAGAAATTGATTTCATGAACTATAATTAATAAATTGTAGTAGGTAGGTAGGCACTTTCTGCACTTATATATACGATTAAATTAACAACAAACAGTGTTTTTCGTCATGTAGGTTCCTTTTTTTAATATGTGTATTAATTTAAATCGTATACTTATCATTTAAACCTTTTCGATAAAACTCTGTGGACCTGGACTCAACACAAACTATGAAGTAGACTTGGGACGGGTACCCGGTTAAGATACGGTACTTTTTTAGGGTTCAGCCGGATACCGAGTAATGATGCCGCGTATTTTAGTGGGCAAAAAAATTATGACAGATAGCAATTAAAGAAAACATTTATAAGTCCAAATGTCATAGGAACAATATGGCTCTATTATTTCAAATTTTAAAATGGACAAATAATAGTGTCTACACACCAGTATTTTTTTCTTTTTAAGTTTTTAAATTATTTTTTTCATAAACTAATTCTGCCTTGAAAACTGGCGTTCGCTGTAAGTAAACAGAATTTGTGAGAGCCAATAAATATCTCGCCGCAACTTTTAGTAAGATTATACATAAGTATTATAGGCAGACAATATCGGGTATCCGGAAAGGTACCCGGCACTAGCTACGTTAGGTACTCAGTTGCCAGGTATCCGGCAAAATCATTACCCGTCTGTAGTCATGGCATTTTGTTTTGCGTGCTGGGAAAAATTTTTACTGTGAAATAAATTTGTCTAAATCGCGATAAAAGTGATAGTCGGTTAGTGCAAGGTCCGGCGAGTATGGCGGATGACGGATGGTTTCTTAACTGCAGTTGTTGTAGTGTTAAAACTGTTTCACGAGTAGTGTCTGGCGTTAAGCAGTTTGCTGCAAATTAGTGAATATTGTGGGTATGTAACGGCTAACCATGCCGCTAATTGTGGGTATGCTAACGGCAAACCATGCCGGTAATTCTTTTCTTTTTTTCTTTCTTATTTTGACATGGATCGGTTTCCATCATCACCTTCAATTCATCGTTATTTACCTTAATGGCTGACCTTCCTCGTAGTTCATTCTTCAGTTCGAAGTTTCCACTACGGAAGCGGTTAAACCAATAACCCTCGGTACGTTTGATAGCCGTATTCTCTCCAAACTAACACACAGCATTGAAAGCGTCGGTACCACGTCGGAACTCGTATTCAATTATAACTCTGATTTCGCTGTATTTATCTTTACGTTTAGAGGCAAATGTAAAAACAATCGAAAGTCGAAGATTATATTTCATGTCTTTTTTAAAAATTAAGGCTGGGTTGCACTAATTTTGGCGTTAACTAGCCGATAAAAATGGAGATTTTATGACATTTTGCATAGTTAGCTTTTTTAAACTTAACCAGCCCGTCAAAGTTCAACAAACCACTAGCTGGGAAACTTTGAAAGTAGCTTACGGTAGAAATTTCCACGCAGTCTCCCATTTTTGGCGACTGGTTAACGTTAAAGTTAGTTGGTGCAACCCAGCCTTAGAATGTTATAATCTCCGTGACAAAAAAGTTTAACTCTATAATCTGACACTATGCAGTTTTAATTTTTATTCAAAGCGCCCAGTGCGTTTAAACTCCTGTTATTTTATATGAACTAACTCGTGTTGACTAATATAATGTATATATAATAGGTATATAAGACAAATAAAGATCTTTGATTTTTAGTCAAACTGTAGATACCTACGACACTTAAGAATTTCCGGTAAATATTCCGTGCTATTGCCGAACGAGCTCCGTTTGTCGTGCACTAATTCAATCTACGACACGACGGCAAACGGAAAATGTATCGTCTGGATTAGTAAAGACGTAAAAAAAGTTTGTCGCGACGAAAAAAAAATGTTCGACGAAAACGGGAGAACCGTGAAAAATCTTTATTAAATCCCGCCCAGCTAAATAGGTTCATTTGGCGAGTGAGTTTTTTCGTAAATTAGTAAACATTTTTAGCGATTTGTATGGCTTATGTCGGGGATAATTAGTGATTGTCCCGGGGGCCGAGGGTGGCCGAGGGTGGCTATTGGTGAATTAAATTTTTTTCAGCTAATGAAGGGCAATGAATTTCACTTTTAAAAATGGGAGACTTGGAGATAAACTAATTTCTTTACAACGTTGGATTATTAAAATACATTTTTTATTTTCTAAGGATAGAAAAACATTAATGAAATACTATCAAAATATATGTAGGTTAGGGTGGTCCAAAAAATTTTTTTTATTATTTTTAATTTGGCCACCCTGTGAATTTTTTACATGTCTTCATAGTAATAACATAGTAAAATTTCAGCTGGATAGCTCTATTAGAAAGGGGTGCTCAATCAAGTTTTGTTTTTGAATTTTTTGTGTAAAATGATCAATCATCATCAATTTTTACTTTTTCTTACAGGACAGTTTCATGTGTTAAATTAGTAAAAATATTAAAAAAAATTATTAAAGAGTTTTATAAACAAATTTAAACAGTTTTGATACATTTTTAGTAGACAGTTAAGTGAATCAGTGTAGTAAAATGTGTTCATCTACTCGAAAAAAAGACGAAATTTTTCTACTTGGGGTTCGAGATGTTGAGCCATTAATAAGGCTTAACCAACTTCCTACCCTCCGGCAAGTTTTACTCCGTTTTCACCACATATCAAATAAATCCAAAAATGTGAAAGATTCTGCGCATGTACCTTTTCAAGAAATTATAGAAGTGTGGAGTAAATCTTGTAGGTATTCCGACCAGACAACAAAACCACAAGAACTGGCTGCTTGTGAAGAAAAATAGAGGAAGAAATTCTGCCGCACAAAGAAAAAGAGAGCATTTATTTACAAAAGAACTAGACAATCTTTTTGATATTGCGCATGCAAGCGCTATGAATTTGATAAAAATTGCAGAAGACAGAGCGTTTCTCATCGATCAAAGCGGAGAACGTAAGATGATTATGACCTCAATCGACAAGAAACTTGAAAAGGTAAAAGAACGTTCTTTAAAACAAAGATCTGAAAAATTGAAATGGCTGCTGAAAGTGCTAAAAGTAGACCTTTATTTTCGGTGGTGTCAAGGCAAGAATTAGATCTTGATTGCAGCTTCAGAAGCAGTTCTAGTAGTAGCATATTAGAGGATAAGTCCAAAGATGAGTTTGTAGTGACTGTTCCAAAAAAGATAAAGAGTTCTTCTAGTTCCTGTGACATTGAGCCGTCTACTAGTGGTCTATTTACTCAACACGTTACCAGTGCGCTTGATCGTAACAAGATCACCGATCGAGAAGCAATGCGACTGATTATTCCATTATCTGCTGCCCTTAGTTGCAATCCTGCTTCACTCCCAATCTCTCGCAGTAGTATTCGACGCGCAAGAAAAAAGGCGAGAACCGAACACAACTCCAGTATAAAAGAAAAAATTAATATTGATTCTCCATTAGTAATTCATTGTGACGGCAAAGTAATGCTCGATATAACTGGCAATCAGAAAGTAGAGCGCCTTCCAATTCTTGTCTCTGGTGATGGTCGTGAAAAACTATTAGGAGTACCTAAACTTACTGCAGGAACGGGGGAACAAATATCTGAAGCTGTTTTTAACACAATAGAACAGTGGAATGTCAGAAATAAAGTATGGGCTATGAGTTTTGATACTACTGCGTCTAACACCGGTGCTTAAAATGGAGCTTGTACTCTTTTAGAAGAAAAGATAGGACGTGAACTTTTGTGGCTTGCTTGTCGTCATCACTTATTTGAAATAATGCTTTCAAAAATATTTACTCTGTGTTTTGGGCCATCATGCTCTCCTCAAATCCAACTTTTCAAAAGATTCAGCGATATTTGGGAAACATTACCGAAGGAGCACTACGATTGTCTTGACCTAGATAAGAAAGCAGAACAGTTTGCTAAAAATACTCTCGAGGGTCTAACAATCGCTTAAGCTGGAAAAAATCAACTTCGTGATGATTACGAAGAGCTAATGAAGCTCACCATGATTGTTTTAAACAAACCACCAGCGAAGATACATTAGCGCGCTCCAGGTCCGATTCATCATGCTCGTTGGATAGCAAAATTGTTGTATGCTTTAAAGAATTTTCTATTTCAAAATAATTTACAAGCATTTAAACTAACCAAAAGAGAAGAAAAACAAATTGTTCGATTTATTAGTTTTGGTGTGCCCATCTACGCCAAAATTTGGATCGAAGCGCCTTTGGCAGCAGATGCACAAGTAAATGACTTAGTACTTTAGAAGAGCTTAAAATTGTACGAAGCCATTGATTCAGAAATCGGTATAGGGGTGTCTTAGAGCGTCACTTGTGGTATTTGTCAGATGAACTAGTTGCATTTGCCTAGTTTTCTGACAAAGCTGTCTGATGGTGAGACACAGGCCATTGTTCAAAAAATAAATTGTGATGGCGGTAATGGTTCAGTACGAGGTGATTCTGCTAAGCTCTCCTCAAATCTTACATTAGAAGCTTTTGCAACACAAAGAACGTTGAAAACCCTGTCAGTTCTTGGTATCAAGGATTCTTTCTGGCAATTACCTCCAGAGACTTGGAATAACAACGTTGATTACCTTCAAGGCAAAAGCTGCGTCAAAAATTTGCTTGTTGTTAATGATACAGCGGATAGAGGTGTAAAGTTATTTGAAGATAACAACACGATACTCACTAAGAATGAGGAAGAAAAACAATTTTTACTTCAAATCGTTGAACAAAACCAAAAAATCATTCCTACATCCTTTTTCATTACATAAACATAGTTTTAAAAGATTGCGATTAATATTATGTAAATTATTGCTTTTTTACTAAATGTAGTTAACATTTAAATACTTTATTGATTAAATTATTATACTTATTTGATTAAAATACTTATACTTGTAATATTAATAAACCTTAAATTACATGTTTTACTTAAAATCCTAAACTTTTTGTCAGAAACTTCTAACTCGATGAGCACCCCCTTGTATATATCATAGAGGACTGAAATTTTTCACACATAATAGGAATGGTAAGCGTAACAAATCAAGGGGGTGGCGATACCTATATATGAATTTTATTTTTTTACTATATGGGCCTGGACCACCCTAATGTAGGTGTATAGGTGTTGTCATAAGCTTAGTCAGAGGCCATATGGGTGGCTTGAAAATTCTGACAGCCGAGTGGCGACTAGCTCGTACGTCTACCAACTCGCATTAGGCTAGCGCGGTGTAATATAACCTAAGCCTCCTTTCTCTAATAACCCTGTGAAGCACTACAGGGGCACATGCTTCCCTTCCTTTTATTACTGTAGGGAACATTCTAGATTATAAATGAATGAGCCATATTAGCCATTATAGCCTATGAAGCCGAAGAATAAGGTATACCTGAAGCCAAAGAACGAGCTATGGAAGCAAAGAATATTTTTTTTAAGTTCTAAAACGAAACTGAAAGATAACACAAATCTATAATCCTTTATATTGATAATGGATTCTCTTTTTCACGCATGTTGTTTCTATTTTTAAGTACTAGTTGGGCCTGCGGTATGAAAAAGTATCCTACGTTTTAGAACTTTCAGTTTAGGATATGATACTGTAATTTTATCCAATTATGTTAACACATACATAATGTTAATTGGATTAATGTATCCATCAAGTACCTACCTACCCATGCACTTGTTTATAAGTAAGGTCTGTGAAAATGACGGGCATTTTCTTGATTGTTTCAGGTTTTTCATAGAAAAAGAATTTCACTGAGACTTTGTTTGTACTCTGCCTTCAGGATTGGACAGTGCGGCTCTGAAAGTACAAGATTCAACACATAATGTAAGTGTTTATTTTTGTTCTTGTTAAACGATTTAATTTCGAAGTACCTTAGTCTCCTTAATTACATGAGCCTATAAAAATTAAATGGCTTATAGCAGGGAAAGAATTTTAAAGTTCGCTTTAAAAGTAGTTCTAAATTTACTTTTGATAAACACTTAAATAAACAGATTTACAGTTTGCCTTTATGTATAACTAGAAAAAGAGAAATTATTTTAATAATATAAGCATATACCTATATTAGCAAAAAACAGTCAAAACTGAACTAACTTTTTGTGGTCATCATTAAAATTAAAACTGACCTTTCTACTATTTTTAGGGTTCCGTACTTAAAAGTTTATTAGCGGAACCCTATTTCTAAGACTCCGCTGTCCGTCCGTCCGTCCGTCTGTCACCAGTCTGTATCTCATGAACCGTGATAGGCAGACATTTAAAATTTTCACAGAAGATATATTACTGTTGCCACTATAACAACAAACACTAAACAAAATAAATATTTAAGGCTCCCTTACAACAAACGTGATTTTTTTGCTCAATATTGATAACGGCATCAGGTAGACGCTTAAAATATTCACAGAATATTAAATTATGTAGTCACTTTAAATATAAGTAATTAAATAGAAATAAGACAAATATTTAAGGGGGGCTCCCATACAACAAACGTGATTTTTTTGCCGCAATTGGCCGATTTTTATTAAATAAGTATAGCTGCTTGTGCATCCTAGTAAAAAAATATAATGTATTAAAAATAACAGTCTATTTAAGAACATTAAACGTGTCAAACATAACACAAATGCAGCAACTTTCCGCAGAACTGTATCACAGAACTGTATTCACAAATCACAATCAAACATCTCAGTTCCTGTTGTACACAAACGTACAAACATACATTTCATCTAGTTTTGTGTACGGAGCGAGATAAGCAAAATGGCTGTCGCCGATGGAAAGTAAATACATAAATAAATAGATGCTTCATGTAGTGCAGTGTGCGAACTACAATGCGGCATAGACGAAAGAATAGAGAGGATAAGACATATAAATACAAGTAAAGAAAATGAGTATGTAAAACAGAAACATACTGGTAGATATCGCTTTTCATTTTAAAAACCAATTGACGTATTATGAGGCTTATATTGTCAAAGAGCTAGTTGTTGAAATGACTGCGTATAATTTCTCTCATTTTCCTTGTTAATCATTTTCTTATATCAAATATTGTTATCTAAATGAATTTGTTTTTTTTTTAAATATATTCAACACCAGAGGACCCTGACTATCGAACAATAAGTAGACAGAAGTAAAAAAAAATACGCTGCAAAAACATCCTTACCTAAGAATTTAATTATTTTTGAAATACGTAACACCTAATTATAATACTGGGTTACCATAACAATCCAGTGTTATCAATCGAAATGAAGTGTTAGATAAAGTACTATCTGAACAACCGTGTTACATTCACTTGCAATGTCACTACGGTAACCTTATCGAAAACTTATCGATTAAATGACATAAAAATAAAAGTAGAACAAAGACGATTTTTGCAAAACAAGAAACGATACTGAATAATAACAATTATGTTATGTGTAAATTTGTTTTTTGTTTTTTATCGTAACATTTAAACAGTTGTATGTTTTGCCCATTGTTCAACAACATATTCTGAATGCAAGTTTTTGTTTTAAAAGCACGTTATAAGCGATAACTTGACAAACATTTTATAACCTTTTTAACAAAACAGTGTTAGCCCCAACTTTGGAAGTTAGCCTTTACTCCTCATTTAACTAACATGTTTCAACGTGTGATTGGCAGCCAACAATGGTACTTTTGTTGGGTCAAACTTGTTAAGCCGGGCTAAAACTAATAACGTCGACAAATAAAATAAAAAATCATACCTAAGTTTTTGTATGTAACAACAATTTATTGCCTTGAACCGTTGTACCTACATCCCAATCGCAGGAGGACAGACCACACTTTTTAGTAAAAAAAGACTTAGACCATGGTCGACCACGCTTATTTTATCATTATCACTTTTTATCATTAATTATACATACATTTGTTTGTTGTGTGGATTGTAGACCTATACAAAGTAACAGATTAATGTAAACAAATACCTAACTATAAGCAGTGGTAGGTCCACACTCTTACCCCACACTGCTGCTCAAACTGTGGCGAACTTTCCACACAGTATTCACTGGTGTTCAGTGCAAAGGCTCCGTTCCGTCCGATGCAGTAACTAGCTTACTAGAATATCTCACCTACCCTCGCGCTTTGAAGAACTTACGCTCTCTGTCTCCTTCTATAGCATACATAGATAATAATCTTTTCATGATATTGCATCAAGTGATTATCTAATATAAATAAATAACAAATGAATAATGTTGGACATTACACACAGCGCCATCTAGTCCCAAAATAAACAGATAGAAGACACATAGCCTTTTTTGTTAATACAAACATATTATACATAGAAAACATTCTGTCTTAATATAAGACGTTTGTCTTATACGTTTGTCTTATAAGACAAAATGTTCATCACATAAATATGTTAATCTTGTGGGGGAATCAAACTCTCGATTCAGCAGTCTTGTCATTATCTACTGAGCTACGAAGCCATACTATAATAATAATAATATCCATCATGACACTTATTCCCTTTATTTGTATGCCCGTTCTTAATTAAATAGAAACAACATTAAAGCATACTAAAAAAGCGCTAACGGAGGACAATACGTCAATGCTGTTGCCATGCGATAGCAGTCGTTAAACCAGAGGCTGGCTCAAAAAGCTTGACAGCCAAGTAGCTAATAGCTTGACAGCCAAGTAGCTAATAGCTTGACAACGTCCACCAATCCGTGCTAGGCCAGGTTACTTCTGACCTAAAAGGTCTATGATTCTGCAGTGGATACGACGTACAAAGACTGAGGCAACTCAAGTAAATACTGAAATACTGGGTTTAATATTTATCGAGCTACATCTCCATGGGTCAATGTCAAAAAATGGGGTAAGTACTATGTTATCTAATTATTCCTATTGATGAAGTGGCAGTGGAATTGTGGAATTTATAGTATCCGTTGAGGATGTGGAGATAATACTTGTGACCATCAGAGCGATACCTTTGACATTTTTATTGCTAACAAATACTCTATCATTGGAATATACATATTTACAAAACAGTATCCACTGTGGAATACGATATAGAAAAGGTTATAGAAACACTCACAAATTAGTCTCGCCCTATAACTTTCTTTACTGACTTAGAAAGAATGTTAAATAAATAGTCAATACAATCCATACAATATATGTACTCGTAGTTGAAGTTTGTCAAACATGATCAAGTCGTATCTAAGGATGTACGAACGATGTCATAAAGCGTTGTACAGGCAGGCAGAGAAGCCTACATCGTCAACTGCATGACAGTCATCACAATCGATGTAAAATTGGCATGCAGCACGAATAGTGGCGGTAAATAACACTGCCCCTTGCCGGACGAAATGTTATATATAGGTATTGAGTGATATCACTAATTTATAAAAAGTTCCCGTGGCACCTCTCGGTAATCAAAAATATATTTGAGAATCAGTTCAGTGATTGTAGAGATTAACCTTTCAAAAAAACAAACAAACAATCTATAAACCAAACTAAATAAGTAAGTTAAGTTCTTTAGTCCGATATTAAACTGCGGAAAGAAATAATTTCGCATCGCAGCTATTATTCTGGTAATGAAAAACAAAGCAACTTAGATATAAGTAAGATGCCTTTATCCTGAAATATTGTAATGTACATCCTGCCCTTAATCCGGAATCTAAGAGAACATTAATAATAAATAAGTTACATCATCTTTATCTTCGAACTGAGGCATCGGGAATAAGCGATATATCTTGCCCTGATTGCGTCTATTAAGGCTGAGCACACACGACGTGTTAGTATAATATCAGAAAATTATTTGACGCGAATTCATTGCATATACGGAAAACTATTCATATTGAAATCCAATAGAGATAGATATTATATAAAGAGTTTAAAGCCATATTTTTTCCCATGCAATAAATTTTTGACTGTTTATCTGTGAGCTTAGAAATGATAAGAACCATAGTAATTGTTCCTAAAGATTTTTTTTTCTAATTTCCTTTCCCCTGCTATCTTTTCTACTTTCCTCTCCCCTACTATCTTTTCCACTTTCCTCTCCCCTATTATCTTTTCTACTTTCCTCTCCCCTACTATCTTTTCTACTCTCCCCTCCCCTACTATATTTTCTACTCTCATCTACCCTACTATCTTTCATTATACTATATTCATTCTGAAAACATGAACTGCTGCTGTTCATTTTTATTTATAAACTCGTCCACATCTATCGAGTCCAAAATTTGTGTTTTGAAAATATAGAATTTGTTAATAACTTGATCTTCGCGCCACCTATCGGTCTCTTCTAATTTTTCTTTCCGTAACAGCTTGATTAGGACTATTGCGAACATTAAAAGAAGCCAGCCAATCATTACTCGCTTACAAACCAACAGCATTTTATTTTTATTTTTTTTAAGTTTTCAAAATATAAAAAAAATGCTTTCTAAGGTATACATTGGTGACAAGTATTCTAAAAAATTTACACCAAAGAAGCTACGGACTAGTTATTTACTTAGGTATTATTAATATGGTGTATCATTCTTGGTAGACACACTGTGAAAATATATTTTGTTATATCAAAATGAAAATCGTAGGTAATTTACCTTACCTTACTATGACCCAATTGGTCCAGGAGGAATCATTTTAATGTTTAAAATTCTTAAAGGAAGAAAGAACCCTGTCCACAATAACAGTTAGGCATAGTGCGTCTAAATATTGGTATTTGTGTAAAACAGGTATTAAATATATAAGTTTATGAATCATGTAATATTACAGAAAAATAAAATTATAACATTATAAATACTAACACTTACTAAATTCATAACAATTTTTACGTTCGAATTAAGTAGGTGCTCTATCGAAAAAACAGTAACATATATAATCTTGCACCAGGTCATAGTGCGTGTAAGCTCTAAAGTATAACAACAAATAATAAAAACCGGCCAAGTGTGACACGGGTCCAAGCCATTTACCCATTTAAAATCACCGTTACAGTTACTATTATTTAGCGAAACAGTAACATATTTGTTTGTTGGAAACGGTATTCAAAATTAAGCGACGTCGGGTTTGATCAGTAATTGGATGGGTGACCGCTTAACGGCACATTTTTCTGTTTTGTCTGTGTTAGTATATTTATTAAATAGTATAATACTAAAAATTTATGCCCTTAACGCCTTGAAGTAGTCTAAAACATATCCGTGTGTGGCCGCCCTGCCTTAATATTACATTTATTAAGCAATTTTTCCCTTGAACGATCTTAATACCACGTTACAACGATAATACACAGCAATACAGTATTGATGACATCACGATATGTCCAAAACGTTGTATCTATCTTAAGGACTGTGCAAACTTGATCTTTACTGCTGTGTATAAAGGATAAAATCGCTTTGATCAGTAGATACTTAATAAAGTTAAGTTCGATACTTTCACACAACGTTGTCATATTTTGCTACATAAATTTTTCTGCAGTAAGTCCTGAACTGTTTTATATTAATAAGTACTCTATTACTACGAACATATGGTCTATTTTTTTCAAAACTAACAAGTATGTTACATGATTCAGGATTTGCACAAACGATATCTTTGGCGATGTCTGAACGGATTTATTTCATAGAAGAAAAAGGTGCATTCGAAAAGTGGGGTTATTTGTAAAATTGATTATGTTTGACGTCTTTTTGATGATACTCCTTTGGTGAAAGAGGATAGATTTTGAAGAAACGACTAAAAAACTCTCGAGCTATTGGTTTTAATTGAATTCTTCGAGAAAGGGATCGAGATAATCTGCCTTTGATTTTTCAAAGCTTTCAAACGATTAGGCTCATTTCAATACACAAAGGAATTATGTTTAGATTTTTGTGTTATATTTTTTTTTGAAACATCGGGTTATTCCTCTGAATTAATATGTACATATAGGTGTATGCCGCCTCAGCCTTTGTAATAATTTAGGTTTGAACTTCATAAAAACCTATATAGTAAAGTTCTAAGTTCGCTTTGAAAAAGATTCGCGGTTAAATTAAGATAAAAGTAGTCCTAATAAAACCTTTCTAATCAATTAGTTAATTTACTGAATGGAAGAACGATATATTTAAAGATAACTTCAATAAAAAATAAAAACATGATAACTTCTACATATTTTCTACGGTTTTGCTTATTAATTAAGTAATTTATTTATTTACAACTTATTGATATTCAAACATTATTTAAATTTATTGTTTTTTAAGATAATTATAACTACAATCTTTATTCAAATTATACACAATGTTTTATCCCGTTCATACTCATCACAAGCATGTAACTATAATATTTTTAATTGCTGCAGCTGGAGAAAATATATAGTATATACACACCTGGGTACTTAGTCTAAAAGGTAATAATGATTGGTCAATAAAATAAAAACAGAACAATTTACTTTGGTTTCAGACCCACAATGCCGCCAACCAAAGAAAAAGAGTTATACTCAAAGCCTGCTTACGGCAGCTCCTACTCCAATAGTAAGTGATAAATATTTAAAAAAAAATTATATACATTTAAAGACAAGTAAAGTAATTATGTGACATTTCTAACCAACTTACTTTACCTAACCGCATATTAGTTCACTGTCCGTAAAAAAATAAATCCCAAATTTTTTTTTCGTTTAATCATCTTCCTTTTTTCCAAATTACATTTTACATTAACCTTCTCCTTTTTTTATCTTTACCGAATCTTAACCAAATTATGTATGACTCGAGACAGTTCGATCATTTACTTGTGCCAGTAATGTTACGTCTGCCTCTGGAGAACAGATTCCACTCATTTACGTAAAAGTTTAGAAGTTTGAAAAGGAATCCTTATGTATAGTTTCTTTACGTCCGATGTCCGTCCGTCCGTCCACCCGTATGTCACACACAAAGCCTTATAATGTTGTCGTCTTTCCGTTTATTCTCATCAACTTTTAAAGATAGTAAACTGTAATTAACTAAGGATGAAATAATATATGATTATGATCTCTAAGCTGCATTAGGGATTAAATCTTTGTGCGCACACAAGTTAGTTAAGTGTAGTGTGTGCACTTAACCTCTTCATTTGACCATTGTACGTAGTTAAGCAAATTGCCTAACGTTGATAACCTTACCATTTTAGGGTCCTTGTTGGTTAACAACATAACTATTTTACATTATTTTAAAAATATACAAAAGTTAAACCATCAATGTTTCAGTAAAAAAAAATAATAACACAATTTAAACAACACTTATGTTTTGTTATAACAGCTCTACAATTTTATATCATTTTTATTACCTATGCAGCCTAGTCACTAAGCATCTTTAGTCCTATGGATGTTTATCGTTTATATACTTTTTAAATTAATTAACTTAAGTCTTTTTACTTTAACTAACTAAGTCACTCAGTCCGAAGTGAGAACCTCTTTGTTTAAGGTGTTATAACTTCCAATATCATTGATTTCGTTTTTGTCCCCGGATGGACCGCGGGTCACCATTTGTTAACATCACAACGAACGGTACGTTTAGTCCCTTTTTGAAATAAGTCTTAAATTGATCCTCATATACTGAACCCTATGTACTATTTATTCTCTTTTGTATAATCCCATGTTAACGCTTCATGTACCTATGTTTTCTTCATGTATCAAACTCAATTAATGATTTTCGGAATTCCTCGTAAATAGTGACGTGCTCAGATGGTATGATTATCACAAATCTTTCACTATCAACACCATCACAAGCCTCGAACCTTGACTCAGCTATTACTGATATCAAAAATAACGTTATCTACCAAAAACCGCAAAACACAACCATATCGATATCCAATCGATACCATTTGCACTATCGAAGGTCGCTCGTGGTCTTTTAATCCACTATATTCATAAGTCACTGTAACTTCAAGTTATGTACTTACTAACTTGAGAATACTTAGGTATATTTCGGTCAAGTACTGGATAAGTATATCCAAGGGTAACTTTCCCTACACGGTGCTATTTTAAATGAATGAGACAAGTGTAGGTTTGTAAAGTTTCTGATGTTATTGAACTTAAAAAAGCAATAATGTATTTTTATACTCCCGTACTTTAATCTTAAAATTATATTATCAAAACTCGTATCATATTAGTATTCATTTCACCAACTCCTTGCATAAAGTATGTACATGTAACATAAAAGAGCGAGCAAAGATTAACATTAAGTACATACGAACCTAACGCCACAGAATAAACAATATAAACCACAGGTGCAGCACGCAATCGCTAGATGGCGTTATATTAAAAATAAATGTCACATTTTTCCGCGTAATTTGCTTTAGCAGACATTATGAGTAAATAAAAACATTAATGAAGTAAAAATAAAATTATACCCCCGTCCTCCTCAACTAGTAGTACCTACCCTCCCCCTTGTGATTCATTTTAATTACTGTAATATCCAGAATATAAGTAACAATTATTATTATAAGTAAATACTTATTTAAATAAAATTAAATTTTTTACTATATAAAACCTATCATTATATATTTTTTTTCTGGTCGTATAAGAAATTTGTCTTCTTAAAACTCGTGTTATACTATCAGCTAGCACTCGTTTTAAATAGTATTCACTTTCGCAACAATGATTACTGTTTATTTAAATCGACTAAATACCAAAGTACAGTTTAAAACTTTAAATGTATGTTATATTTCATCAAAATCGGTTTAGTGAAACCGGAGATGAGGCTTGCTCTGTCTTCACCATGGGCTTCCTTATAGCCACCATGATTTTTTTCTCCATGGCCATCTAGTACCTTGTTATGATTAATATTCTATTCTTTCAGTTCCAGACGGTATGAGCATGTCCGCGCGGGTGTATCATCCCGCCACTAACCTCATGCCTCCTTCTCCCCCCCACTCCCCCACCGGGGTTGCACCGAGTTTCTCCTCCAATGCGAAGTCCACCTCCGCCAGTAGCGTGTCATGGAGTCGGCAGAACAGCACCAACAGTGGAAAATATTCGTGATCTAAAAAAAGAAGTGTTGTGGAGGACTATTTTATTGCCATTTATTCCTGTTTGGTTGAAATAATAGGAAGGCAAATAAAAAAACTGGCCAAGTGCGAGTTGGACTCGCGCACAGAGGGTTCCATAGTTAATAACAATTTAAAAATTTGGGTTACAGCTTACATATACATTATTAATTTTTTAGGGAATTAGTTTAATTTTTTCTGCAAAGTATATATTTGTATATTATCTATCAAAATTAATTATTATTTTTTTTTCGGCTGGCAAACTTCGTAAAAAAGAAATATTAAAATAGGTTTACGATTATTGAAAATAGCGACTAGTATGCATGCCCCGTTCTACAACTGTAACAAATTCCAAGTCGATAGCATTTGTTGTTGCTGGGAAAAACAGCTGTGATGTACATCCAGACACCGAAGTCTTACCCCAAGTAGGTTTCTTTTTACTATTTTGGTTCGGAAACCTAACAAACAACGAGCAATTGGGTTAACAAAACTGTAAATATGTAAACTAAATTAGTTATATATTTAGTTTCGTAAGTTTTTAGTTTTAAATGGCATAAATACGACTTATTTTGTAAATTTTACAAACTATACATTTTTTATACCTATAATTAAGTTTTCTGCCTGCATTAAAGTTGAACATAGAACATAGTGTGTAACTTACAAGTTATTTACTCAATCTTTTTTTAAATTGTCATAATTTATTTATAACTTGAGAACTTCAGTAGTAACTCCTGCGACTGTGATAGAAAAGAGTTTAAATGTAATAAAGCGTAAAATATTGTGGATTATAAATTTAATATTAGGTCATGGCTTTGTATTTATTAAGAATTTGTAAGAAAACCATTTAATCAATAGCTTATAATTTATAACTTAAGTTAATGTCATTATTACAGCTACTATGACTGCCAACATAGATATAAGGAATAAGGCCACAATAAGGCTGTATTAGGATACATGCTTAGATACGTAAGTTTAAGTAAAGTTTGATTATATTTTATATATAGTTAGGAAAAATATAAATGTATATTTGTATGTAATCGTTTCGGTAACAATAACTAAATCGATTATTGTAAATGTTTTTTCGGGGAAAATAAGAAGCGAAACTACGTTTCCATTTGAAGAAGAAACTGACTGACTAATCCAATGACATAACAACGCACAGCCCAAACCATTTGGTCCAGACACTTAAAACTTGGCATGTGGTTCCTTTACTTGACGGAAGGATCCACTGAGAGAGGATTTTACAAAATTCATTCCTTAAAGGGACAAAATGTGTCAAAAGTTTGTATGAAAATCCGTAAATTTCAGCTAATTGGGCGAAGATTGGTATAAAGCCTATAGGATAAAAACGAAAATAGACGTGTTTCATCGTTTCTGAAAAATCATCCCCAAAAATTGGTATGAGAATTCCGACGTTGGAAGTCGTGGGAAATGATAGTGAATATATATAAAAGGTGCAGACGCTATTCGACAATAGATGGCGTGAATTTCCGAGTGCAGTTTTGACACCCAGATATTTTGATCAGACATAATAAAACTAAAAAAAATGCAATCTGTAAGGAAATATATTTCCATCAAATTTGTATATAGCCTGCTGTTTTCGAGCGTGTTTGTGATATAAATAAAATCTTTCTCTACCTCAGATTTCCAAGAGATTTAGGGGATAAGATAACCTAACTGGCACCACCATTAGGTACTTACTATCTTTTAAATTCTACTTAGTAGTTACACAACTAATGACAAAGAAATACACTACTAATAAGTTTTTAAGTACCTACTTTTAGCGAAAGTAAAAATGTTACCCAACAAATGTATAATTTCTTGCAAAAGACATTCTTCTATTAATAGCTGATTTGTAGTTTAAACATTCATTAACTGTTTGCGTTTAATTGCGTTCTCAAGTTTTTTGCACACTACAACTACTACTAGGTAAACATCAAAATAGGTTGCACTAGTTAGATTATCTAAGGGCTTAAGAGTTACCTTTGTCTTACGCTACGTGTATATAGTATATATACATAAGTATTAATATATATCATAAGTATTAATAAGTCAGTTTTGATAAAAATGAATAATGTAATAAAATTTTTTTTTATTGATTTGATTTTTTTTCGAAGCAACCTTTCCCGTTGTATAGGTTTATTTACCCGGCTCTTCGTCTATCTGTTCTTTTGCCACTTTAAGTTAACTCTAAAACTATTACCTACATACAGGCAAGGGGTGTTTGGTAGGTTGTCGTTGAAAATATTTAGAACATCTTATCATTTTTTTCGTACTTGATCTTTTTAACTACCTATAAGTACATCTGTATTAACGCAGTAACAAGGCTGTTGTGGTATTTTCCGTTAGTTAGTACTAACCAACCCCTTACAGACTAAATCATAATTTTAATTAATTTGAGAAATATTTGTAAACAAACTAATCATTGACTTCAATGACAGGTTTTTTACAAACACTTTTGAATCGTCAAAATTATTAAATTTCATTCCAGTTCATACCGTAGATTTCTACCGAGAAAAATCCGGCAAGAAACTCGATAGCTAATCTATTAAAAACTTTACTTGGTTAACAATATAACTATTTTACTTTTTTTATTTATTTCAAGGCATATTTCAGATTTATTTACAGTAAATTTAATATTATTTTTTGTTACTATTATTTTGTTTATTCAAATCTGTGTACCATGTGGCAAAGGCTTCCACCAACCTTTTTCAATGCTCTCTTACTTTAGCCAGTCTAGTCCAGGTTTTTCCTGCTACTGCAGCAATCTCGTCAGCCTACCTTTTTAGCTGTCGTCCCCTCATTTTTTTTCCTTCTATAGGGTACCACGAGCTTTTGGTTTTTTTCTATTTCTCAGCGCCTCGGATTGTGTTGCCAGCCCATCTCCATTTTAGAAGTTTAGTTTTTAGTATCACATCATGTGTTTTGGTTGCTCTCCTAATAATATTGTGTTGTATTTTATCTGTTTTACGTTTGCCCATCATACTTTGACAAGTTTGCAGCTCAGATAGTTGAGCTTTTGTAAGCGCCTTTGTTTAGAAACAGAACTTCTAGAAATTAAAAACAAAACCGGACAAAAAAATATCAAATGTATCAAAGGAAATCAGAACGCAGATTAGGAAAGACAGACAAAGACATCGCCTAAAAACATTTGAAGAAAATATCATCAAAACTGGGGGAATAAAGAAGAAAAAAGAGTTTATTTATTAAGAATAAAATAGGAACATATTATTACACGGGTCGTGCAAACATCCCTCGTTCCGTTGTGGAGGAAAACTGCGGAGAACTTGTCTGAAATCGAGACCACACTGTCCAAGGTCTCTGACTGGGACAGGTAAACTTAGTCCGATTCAATCCTACAAAGACACAAGTCTGCAAAACTAGGTGTACTCAACAGAGCCAGGCAGTACCTCACGTCGGGGCATTTTTATGGCGTGGCATTGTGGTTTCCGTCTGACGAATTTTCGATCAGCCTTATGCGATTTTATAATTTTTTACCCATCACAAATAATAATGTTTGTTTATTTACTTTTTTGACGTAGTAATATTTGATATTGTAAGTAAACCTGACGCGAGTTCCGTCTTACGAATTTTCTATGAATTTTCGATCAGGACACGGGACCTGACGCGAGCTTATCATTTTTAATCCATCACAAAAAAAAGCACAACGCCGCTAAAGCAGTTTTCACTTCAAAAACGAAAACCTCAATGTGGTCGAAAAAATTTAAAGGGAAAACAGAAGATAGAAATAAGTAATAGGTCAAATAGTTTGGTTTTGTTTTAACGAACGCCATATTTAAATATAACTTAGATGAATCGAATGACATCTCCTATGTTCGTCCAACCGTTGGCTACAGGGATAGTTAAACTGACCATTTATTTTTTAACTCAAAACGGGACATTGGTTTATTTTTCAATAACTAAGTTTACAATGAAAAAAAAAACAACTTTTTATTTAGAAAAAATCAGTTATTTGTGTTCACACTCTGTTATAATTAAGGGGACGATAGACGTCAGTTGAAGTCAAGTATAAAAAAAGCTAGAATCCATCTTAAGCCCGCATAAAGTTGAAGTTCGCACGTCACGTTTTATGGCGCTTACGCCTACAGCACGTTCAGTTTTAGCTAGCTTTTTCATGTTTTTAATTAATAAAAAAAAAATAGCCTTTGTATAGAAATTCCATTTTTATTTTAATATGAAACAATATCTAATAAATGAATTGAAAAAATAATTGGGTTCCTTGACAAAAAAGAGATCTAAGACAAGTAAACTTAATTTTCAGCACCTTTTTATGATTATTTAAGGATTATTTTCTTAATTTATGACCATTTTTTAAAATTCTGTACAATTTTTCTTTTCCTCTCTCTCTTTGATTTGTAGTATGTACAACTTCTTCAATCTAGAAAAAGTAGGATGTTTCTGTTTTGGGATATTAGGGTGAAGGGTCTTAAAATAATTAAATAATGACGACAACACGGTCTCGCACCACTCGCGTCTGGCGGCGAGCTCTATACTTTCTGGAAAACGGGACTTTTATGTGTCCCGGGGCTTTGTTTTGGGACAACGGGACAGGTAACCGAAAAAAGGGACAGTCCCGTTCAAAACGGGACGTATGGTCAGTTTAGGGATAGTCCATTGAAATTTTACATGAGCTTTGCATTTATTAGAGGACGCAATTTTATTTTTGGGACATGTGTGGGGGGTCTAAAGAAGCTTAACCTCAAGTTTGAGGGGTCGCCACCCTTGTCATCCACCCGCCATCTTGGAAAAAGGGGTGAAAACACTTTTTTCGCGATATCTCGGAAACTATGCGTTATAACTTTTTGCCCTAAATTAAAAATTAAAGATTGGTTGAGATTTTTGCTCTATAACTTTTTTTTTATACATTTTACAAAAAAATTACCTAAGACCAATCTTGTAGATAATCTTTGGAGGAAAATTTTTGTCTGTAATTTTTTTTAATTTACTAGGAGCTTATTGGAAAAATTTTCGAGTTCGCCAGACTCTATTGATTCGGGAGTAAAATATGTGCAAGTAAGATTTAAACGGTTGCCGAGTAAGATCTACCTGTATACCTAGATTTTTCTCTTGAATTTCAGTCTGTCCCTAATAAGAAGCTCCCTTAGCGTGCCAAAGAAAACAAACGCTCGAATAAAACAGTAGGTACCATCCTTCGGCGATTGGGTTATAAAGTACCTAAGTCAGTATAAGATATGGCCATTCATAAAGTCACAGAATCTATAATACACTAGACAATGTCATTAAAAATATTATTTTTTTCATGTTCTATAAACAAAATTTAAACTTTAATATTTTTCAATAATTAATTATTTATTGGAGATTTTTTAAAGATTCAATTTATTTTAAAAATAAAATAAATAAATATTTTAAAAAAGTCAATTTTACACTCTTATAAACGAAATTATTAATTCTGGCACTTACTCAAAATGACAAAAATAACAATTTTAGCTTTTCTTTATAAAAATGTGACTAACGCCATCATCCAAATTATACCGTAAACTCCAAACTTTTATTGATGAAGTTAAGTATTTCTAAACAGACTTTACTAAATAATATTAATAGAATCCGCTAGATGTCACTACAAGTTTGATTACTGTCTAACATCATATTTTATTCAAATTTAATCATAAGCATAGATAATGCAATACAATACGAAAAATGTGTAAGAACTAGCTTTAGTCTGCGGTTTTACTCGCATCGTATATCTATTTGCAAATGCTATTTTCACCCTACCAGCCAATTAAATTAAAACAAAACTTTTAACATTTAATAATATTTTTTATAAATTTATGCTAGGTTGTGTGATTTTATGAACAATATAATTTAAGTCACAATTAAGAATCTAAAAAGACGAAATTATTGTGTCGGTTTCTCCAAATGAAATGTGACATCTAGCACCATCTTTCACACTATACCCTAAACTCTAAACATTTATTGATCAAGCGAAGTACTCCTAAACGAACCTATTTACCAAATAGTAGTAACAAAATCCGCTAGTTGTCACTACGATTACTGTAGAGACATATTTTTTTATATATATTTTATTACTTTTATATATATTTCTTACGATAAATGTAGAGAAATATTTTTTTATATAAATAAAACATATAAGAACTGGCTTTCGCTCGTAGCTTCGGTCTTTTTTGTTGTTCAACTGAAATGAAAATCTTTTTTTCCTAATCTATCTGTCCTATTTTAAGTAGGTAAGGCCAACCAATAGATTTTGCCACAATAAACTTTGGACTAAATTTTGACAAGCAGTAAAAAGGGAAAAGATAAAGATCTTATTAAATTTTTATTTGATTTCTAAGATTATTAGGCTTTTAAACACTTAGAATGTATTGTCAAAGTCTTACATATTAAAAAATGCAGTGAGTTGTCAAGCAAGCTAATTGCGAAAAGTTTTGAGTACTTCAGACACCGGAATAAGAAAAAAAAATGTATGCAAACATGTCCTACCTCTCGAGACCTATGAAAGTACAGACATTTTGTTCCGCAATCCGCACTCGAGACTGATGATAATATGTCCACAGATCTACAAATTTAGCCTGAAACACCCTGTTATTTAGTTTGGCTAAGCATTTGGTATTATTATTAAAGTTTATATTTCTACTTATAATAGTCTAATTAGTTGTGATTATTTGAATATCTGAAAACCCCCCGGGTTTCATGGCTGAGCAAAATGTATGGAAGTATCTTGGCTCTAGAGAGCTAGTTTTTACGTTACGAGTTTTCCAGATTTTTCGCAATCAGCTTCCTACTTTATTTGCGAAATTTACAAAACGCCCTTGAAACTTAAACTCACAGTAAATTAAAAAAAAAAAAATAAGTCATGGTCTGGTGCTTTACACTGAAAACAAACTGGTTAACTGTAAGTTCATATACCTATATATACAAAGATATCTATATCTAACTAGATATAGGTTAAGACCGGTAGATAGTGAGTGGATTAATTGTAACAATTGGTAGTAACAAAAAAACAAACTACAAAGATATATATTTTACTATATTTTTTTTTTAGAATTAAATAATAAGCCGAAAGTATAAAATCGTCACAGCGATAATTTGATAACACGGGGTTCGAACTGTGTCCCGCCACAAAACTCCCTGTTATCGCCGCGGGCATAAATTACGAAAAAATGAAAAGTTTGTGTCTGTAGGGAGCGTCCGAGGAAAAAACGATGGAAAATACTTCAGAGAGAAAAGAAAACGATAAAGTGACAAAAACTTGAGAATGTAAAAGAAAAGTTGAGATTGATTTGAATAAGAAACTCGTTTGGATAAATAGAAAGATAAGTCTTCGATTACAAGTACCACAAGGTATGTGGTATGTGGTATGTGGTACCTACATAAACCAAATAAGTTAGCATCTGATTAGGCTCGTGTTACTCTAAACAAAGAAATATGAAATTACGCAATTGAAATCGTTCTTATAATCGTTAGTTCCATAAAACTGTGTAATTCGCTGCCATTAACAATTAACAATTAACAATCAGACAATCCTGGAGCCTGGATTCTTGTAAAAAGACTATTACCTGTTACTGTAATTACATAAGTTATGACGTAACACAGGTTTATGTATTATATTTGTATCATATACTTATTTACATTTATATTTATATTTTATAGTATATTTATTCAAATGTATTTTTAAATTATTAAACTCTTGCTGTACCTACTTTTAATATTCAAAGTAATCAGTTTTTCTCCACCCAAAGGTTGTCTGACAGAAATTGCCTTTAGCGATAAGACCGCCTCAGATATAAAGTTTATTTCTTTTTTGTTTATATTGTATGTTTGTGTGAAACAAAGAATACGTTAATAATAATAACTTTAGTAGCCAATTTTCAAAATTTACGTCTTAGGAAAAATAATGTGCTTATTTAAAAGATTTATCCAACGACAACCCACACAAAGATGGGGTGCATGAAAAATAAAGTTTCACACCTCTCAGTTTAATGTATACTTACAGCTTTATGATATTTGCTAGCTTGTATACCGGTTTGCCATTTGTCTACGGAACCTTAAAATATCCGCTGTAATAAAAGGCCTAGTTTGCGATACATTTACAATCTTCATTGGAAGTTTGTCATGATTTATAAATGTTTGACAAAATGGCAAAAGCTCTTACTCACAACTCTGTTGTTATTTATTTTAACAGGCTAATTAAAATTTAAATCTTAAAATACTAATATGAAAGCTGCACTTAAGCATCCTATATTTACTGGAAAACTTTACCAATCTCGAAACACCAAAAGTCCGTAATTAAAAGTCTCGGCCGATCGTAAATCTATGAAGATATTTTATATTAAAATGTTTATATCTGACGTTTCCGAGGGAGAGTTCGGAATATATATCTATTGAAAATGTTAAATGTATATAATAACTCTCATTGAACGATATCTTAATTAGTTTGGCCCTGCGGCTTGGAACGTGGTAATTTTTTCTTTATATATCATTATTCCAAACTTATTGAAAAATATCAAGAAAGACATAGAGCTTTTATGTCACCTTCGCCTTTATTGGTTACTAAAAAAATTTTGACACCATTTGTCACATACGAGGTGGAAACTAAGTATATCATATACAAGTTATCAAAAGCATTTACGAAAACAATACAGGTAGAGTTTAATTGGAATAACATGGACAAAGTTTACCCATTAAAAGAGAAGTAAGACAGGGCAATACAATATCCACAAAATTATTTATTAATTTAATTATAGTCGCTGTTCTAGAATCAAATAAAAAAACTAGACTGTAGGAACAGGGAGTGAATATAGGAGGCACCTTACCTCCCTACGTTTTGCAGGCGATTTAGTTCTACTATCAGCAGAGTCGAGTCAGAGACTACAACTCATAATATAGTCTTTCAACGAGGCTAGTAAACTTTTAACGAGGCTGAAAAACATTTAACGAGGCTAGTAAACATTCAACGAGGCTAGTAAACAATTAAACTTAAAAATGAAGTAATAAAAAACCAAATCGCACAAGAATAATATGGATAGAGATAGAAAAACTAAAATATACATAATAATACGTCTATATCAGATATCAAACCAAATAATGTACCTAAAAAGCTCACAGATTTCTTTTCATAATTTAGTTTTGGAACTTTCTACCTATTCTTGTTCGACAACTATAAAATCACGTTATTTTGGAAAAGTGGTAAGAGATATTACGAACATCTGCTCGTAACATCCACGTTCCACCGATTATATATGCCGTCCCAGGAACGTGATAGGTGGGGATCCTGTCGTTCGTATCAGATACAAAACAGAGTCGAGAAAACTTATAAAAGTTGCCTACTTTGAATCGAATCAGGGACCTATGACATGCCATGTGGCAGCCCTACCTTCTACCACTACTGCGCTACTCAGTCCACAGTAGATATGCCATAAGCCCATCGGTCCACAAATCTGCACGCGATGATTGCATGATCACTTATGCATTTTCTATTAATAGATGGCACTTGTTGACGAAGATGTCACGGGTTCGAGCGAGTTCTGTAGCTAAAAATAGCGATGACACAGACAGACGGACACGCGGGGACCAATCGATTGGATCTAGTCGGGGTTAAAGTGGAATGAATGGGGATCAATTTTGTCGCAGCGTGGAGCAGTAACAGTTCGATGACGAAGCGTAAGGTCATGACGAAGTGTAGTGAACGCTTTTAAAGCAGGGTTAATTAAGTAATAATATTTAAAAATATATTTTAGTTTGCTAATTGTTTTTGTCTACGCCTACATATTTTAAAATCGAAATGATGAACTTATAAATTGTTTTTTAACTGCATACTTTATACATTTCATTCTCTAATAAGAAAAGGGTATTTTAAACTCCTCAATTAAGATAGTAGGTAAAAATTAGTTTTTTTTTTACTCGGATGTTATAGTTATAGTATTGAGAGCAGCAGTAGAAAGGTAGCATCTAAAAACTGAAAAATACAACATAATTTTAACAAAGAACATTTACACGATTTTAATTAATTCCTAAAAATAAAGTATTAAAAAAATAAGTAAACAGAGGTATTTCGATATGTTTTCTCGCCAAAATTTTTGTATTTCATTAGAATGAATGACCATACGACGCGGTGCGGCACGAGGCGGCCAGCATCATTCTCGCCGGTCTATCGGCCGCTCGCTGGCGATGTCGCATTTTCCGGTTCCGTACCCAAAGGATAAAAAACGGGACCCTATTAATAATACTCCGCTGTCTGTCCATCCGTTCGTATGTCAGTAGGCTGTATCTTCTGAACCGTGATAGTTAGACAGTTGAAATTTTCACAGAAGATGTACCTATTTCTGTTGCCGCTATAACAACAAATACTAATACTGGCCACATCGAGTACAAAATGCAATTTCATACAGTTTTCGAACTGACCCGGGCGGTATTTTGCACCCCAGGTCTCAAAAGCTCGATTTTCGTAATCGAGTATGTATGTGACTTAAACTTTTTCTTGCAGGTCAATGACCTTATTGTCACAAATATATTTTTTACTTATTGGAGAGCCACAAAATTCTAGCTACCAGAAGCTGACGATTTTCTCCTAGGCCAGCTCGGAGTAAATTGTCCACTGAGATTTGACGACAAGCAAAAAATTTAGTTCAATGTTTTTTTTACTTTTTAAGGGTTTTTTACTCGACTACAAGGTTACCGATTATTATCAATCAGTTGTAAGACTGATCATTAAATACTCGATGTGCCATTAGACTTCTAGTCCATTTAATAATGCATTGCAATATAATAAAAGTTAATGTGTACTTTGACTTTAATCATACAAAATTTAAACATTTTAATTTTGTTGCATGAACTGCCACTAGGAGTTAAAGACACGTTATTTTTGATATTTGATGGGTCAAGAAGATAGGACAAGTAATATATCCCAATGTGTCATTGTTAAATTAGTTGTTCATGAAAAAACTGGTCTTTTAATAATTGTATTAATTAAAAACAAATACGTATTTATTTTAATTATAAATAACGACAGATTAAACAAACAACTACCTGCGTTACTTTTACTTGCACTGTTTGAATAAGTCAGGTATATGTAAAAATCGGCCAAGTGCGAGTCGGACTCGCGCACGAAGGGTTCCGCACCATCTATACATATAATAAAATCGTAGGAAAGTCAAAACTGTACATTGAATATTTTTTTAAAAGAATACTTGGGGTGTTATCTACAAACGATACCGAAGCTAAAAATATAGTTTTTAGAATTTTTGTCTGTTTGTCTATATGTATGTTCGGGATAAACTCAAAAAGTACTGCATGGATTTACTTCAAATTTGGCACGAATATTGTTAAGAAGTCGGGTCAACATATAGGCTACATATTATCACGCTATCACCTACACCTATTGGCTAACTAGATGGCGTTGACTTCGAATTCGATCGCGCTATGGTTTTGTTCACTAAAAGTGATCTTATAGTATAAAAACGAGCAAAAACGTATACGTTTGTTTTATGGGAGCCCCTTAAATATTTATTTTATTCTGTTTTTAGTATTTATTGTTAAAGTGGCATCAGAAACACATCATCTGTGAGAATGTCTACTGTCTATCTATCACGGTTCATAAGATACAGCCTGGTGACAGACGGACGGACGGACAGCGGAGTCTTAGTAATAGGGTTCCGCTAATTACCCTTTCGGTACGGAACCCTTACAATGACAAAAGTCATGCTTTCACATTTACACTAGAAAAATTGTTACGTGTATATGCATTTATGTGCATCCTTTGGTTGAGTGAACGATAAAGACAATTTGATTCATTCATTCATTTTAGGGACGCTTTTACTAAATGAATGTAATTACCTGGATGTTTTGCATAAAATATGTTCATTCAACATTGGTCGGTAATGTCCTAAGGGTTTCGATTTCACTTTGCGCCCTGAGTGGCGTAGGTTCCAACCTGGCGTGTACCAATTAGTATTTTATTTTCTAAAGACATTGATTATTCACACCACAGTTTTCGGTGATGGAAAACATCGACAGGTAAACTGCATACGTCAATAGAAAAAAAGATGTATGTGAAGTCCACAATCAACACTGGGCCCGCGCGTGAACTATGGCCCAAATCACCGTCGGCGAGGGTAGGCCGTGCCCCAACAAGTTGGAACGTATGAGGCTGATAACGAGGATGCAACAATCTATGTTATATTGAACGGGACTTTAGTTAAAAATTAATTAATTAATGATGTGTTTGTTGCAACTAACTGTATATGTTGTAATTGTCTTTAGCTTTACACAGCCCTCTTATTTTGTGTGACACCACAATGTGGCGTACTTATTCCGTCTTTGGCTACGAATCCCCAAGAAGATGATTTCATTCCAAACTCGTCTTTATTACGTACATTGTAATTGGTATGAGAAACAACAGGACACCTAATTAGACCAAATGATAACAAATTTAGATCATAAAATTGTGTCACAAATATGACAATGTTTTCTCACAGCAATTTGTTCGGCTCTAGGCGATCTATAAGTGTGTCTGTCACCAGTCACCACGTGACGTGACTCATCAATTGATTTACTACTCAATAATTCGATTCAAGACAATAATCTTCGAGACGCCAATTGCTTGATGCTTAGCGATCTCAGCCAAATAAAAATATTATGCTAGTTGAATGATTTAATAAGAAAAACTGTACGTATTTTATAATATTTACCTTTAAAAAACATACCTTTATTTTTATATACAAAAAAAGAGAACAATAAAATATGCCCCGGGTGAGGATCGAACTCACGACCTTAAGATTATGAGACTTACGCGCTGCCTACTGCGCTACCGAGGCTGTGATTGTTAAAATAAAAATACGGTATACTATCGCTTACGGTGATAAGGATTATAATAAGAAGTAATTGTTATTTTTAATCAAAATAAAAAACGGAGGTTCTCAGTTTGACCGGTGTGTTTGTATGTACATACTTATGTATGTTTGGCTGAACCGATTTTGATACAGTTTTTTGCTACATTCTGAAGAAGGTTTTCGGCAGGTATACAACAAATGGATACCCATGGTCTCATGGTCATCAGGTCAGGATATGGGATCCTGGAGAAATCTAAGCTCGCGGTCCGCTAGATGGTAAGCGGTCACCTCAGCCTATGGACGCTTGCAACACCTGGGGCATCACTCACGCGTTGCCTGATCCTTCAGAAATCTAATAACTTCTCCCTTGAAGAACTCCATACTGTAGTCCTCGGAGAAAACTTCGGCAAGGAGCTTATTCCACAACCTAAGCGTTCGTGAGAGGAAGTTTCTCAGAAACTAGACTGTACGTGACCAGTTAAGTTCCGTGGCGTCAGGATGATTTCCCTGCCGATGGCGACGTTAGTTAGTAGCCGTGTGTATCATTTAGAACAACTACCTACTCAGAACACATCCCATTATATACAAGTGGTAGAACACACACTGGGAGGCAAGTCTCTCCTCAGACTTAAGGGTACGATACGGATTATGAATTTGGGATCGTCAACGTTTTTTTTAATTGCACGAAAAAATAAGCCAACAGGTCACTTAAAAGTAAAATAAAAATATTTTTAACAAAAACAAAAAGATGCACTAAAAAGGTTAAAAAAACATCTGGTCAAAATTACAGTTTGACGTTGGTGTCTTATCTCTTTAACAGTTTATACATATTATATATGCTTCACTTGCACGATACCAACTTCAAATTGTAATTTTGTTCAGATTTTTTTAATGCATCTTTTTGAAGTCGATTCTTGTTTTTGTTAAATAAGTTTTTTTGACATGTGTGCTCAAAACATAGAAACTTTGTTTATTCGTGGTACATACTTGAAAATCGAATTTATATCTCATTATTTTAAGGTATATTTATAGTTAAGCTAATTAGAAGTAGCTTAATCGACCTTACGACTTCCTGGCATTTTTCATTTCCTAGTTAGATTTTTTTTGTTTGTAGGGGCAATTTTCTTACGAAAAAAAATAGGTACCTACGTGACTATTTTAATTTTTGCCATAAATTATGATTGTTCGTTCTATTATTAGTCATCTTAACATTTGCAGGGCGTTAAGAAGGTAAAACTTATTATAAAAACAACAAAAAAACAAAGTTCGAAATTTTAAAACCGTTTATAAGCATTGGGCAGTCGAGTGCTGGCAGCCGAGGCCGCGACCGCAACTATTGGCTGCCGGGTGCAATTGACAGCGCTGCTCAATTTATGGGCCGCACTGTCTACCGCCATAGAGCAAACATGAATACATAGGATCCACAGAAGCGATTGAAAATTGACTAAAAGTAGAAAATAAAATTTAACTGTATATACTAAGCATTTGCTTCATATTTTAACAGAGAAAATTTGGCTTAAATAAAAAAAAAGACTTGGAGTTCTGTTATCTGTCCTACGGACAGCACAGCACAGCATCACAAATTTTTTACCATCCATTAGAAAGAGACAGCGAACCTATGGTACCTTTTCTCTTTCAAAGTCAAAAGTCAAAGTCAAAATGTTTTATTCAAATAAGGATTTTACAATCAATTTTGAATCGTTAAAATTATGAAATATTATTTTTTGAAATCCGGTTCACAATGTTGTTAATTTCTACCGAGAAGAATCCGGCAAGAAACTCGATAGTTACTCTTTTCAAAAAATCATAAAAACTAAAAATACAATGTTTTAAATAAAAAGTTTAAGCTGTACAATATTTTTTACTTTCTAGCAACGTCTGCCACTATGTTTGTTATGTTAAATGTCCGCTTTTATGTTAAAACAAGTTAGAAAGAGACAAAAGACTACAGGTTCGCATCGTCTCTATTACATTTTTGCGACATTTTTTTTTACAGCTTACTAGTAAATGCGCTTTCGAGTTCTTTACGCCTATGATACATAAATATTTGAAATTTTAAAGTTACAGGTCCATTTTTTTCTATTTATCATAACTTAGTCTATTTAGAAAATTATTATATACCTATTATATGTCAAAAACTATAGCTGGTTACATCATAAAGTAGGTAAGTAAAATACTGGTTTATCTTGGGTTTATTTGAAAAAGTGTAATATAGAGTAAAAAATATAAATTTACTGCAACCAGTAGTACCTACTCTTGCAATTACGACGGTAGAACATTTCTGTCGTCTTTAGATCCGTGTAGCCTGGCCGGTGTTTAATTAATTTTCACATTGGGTTAGTGTGAATTTTGACTGCAACTGCAACTGAGGCCAGATGTTATTTGTTTTGTCGTTTTAATTAACGCTTTGGCGGGTATTGAACGTCCGCGAATTTGTTACCACTGGCCGTCGAATTCTCTTTTTTAACATCTCTATCCAAATCAACTTTTTTTTATTGACTTACCAGTTACAATTTTCGTGAAAATACAAAGTAATCTAATAAAGTATAGTACATATATTGTACCTATTTGTGTATGTCACTGAACTCTCTTAAACTGCTGCACTGATTTTGATGAATTTTTAGTATCCGTTTGAATGGGTTCCTAGATGGTTTATATTTATAATTAGACCATATTGGATTGGTCTAGTTATTAATAAATTTGTTTTTACGGAGCAAAGTAATTCGTATTCACAATATATGTTGGTTTAGTGCCGAAAAAGCAAATCGCAAAATTTGGACCCGATAGGTAGCGCTGCGGTCGAGTTATTAAAAAGTGAGTGCATAATGTGACTGGGACTGGACGGGAAACGTTATACCGGTTTCTTCCATTCAAGCTAGTTAGGTATGTATTTGTTCATTCCCCTTGAAATCCTCTTTCAATAACCCAGAGATAAATTAATAAATTAACTGAGAGATAAATCAAACAAGTCGCGGCCATTTTCTTTTTACAAAATTCAGAAATGTCCCGATCTTCATTACAAATTACCAGAAAAAACTGTGAATAAATCATGCCTTAGATAAAGCCCAAAAATAATTAACTTAGCGGGATAAGACCGTAGCTTTTTTCTTAATTAAAAATAAATATCAAATGAAGCAGCAATCAACTCAATGGCTTGGGCTTCGATACGCAAGAACATTCTAAAGGAAAAAAGTTACCTTGAGGCGAGGCGCCATTTTGTAAAATCGATTTTTCATTTAGCATTAGTATATTTTGAGGGTGGGCTGTGATGTTTTTTCTATTATTTGATTCTCCATGTTTATGTCACTGAAATTGATGAAATGTAATGAATACCTATGAGCACTTACCTACTTGCATTGCCGTTAGAGTTTCATTTCCAAAATGTATTCTTACAAACTACTCTTCTTACTTGGTTAGTTAAATTTAATTTTACCTTTTTCATAAAACTCTGTTTATATAAATCAGTCTTTGATCAGACATGAAATCGCTAACTAACCGCACAGCAGGCACACACACACAGCAGGCACACACACACAGCAGGCACACACACACCCACACACACCTACATTACGGAATGATCGCTCGTTTCACATCAATATTTAACATTTATAATTTTCCTTCTATGGACCTTAGGCACATTTAACGTATATTTTTATTTTATTTTATTTTTTAATAAATAATAATAATACTTGATAGTAAAAGTATCAATGGTTTAGTTAAAAATATTAGCTCAAAAAACCAGAAATTTTGGTTTTTTCCCGATATCCCTTAATATCGACTTATTTTCCACTTTTCAGTGTGGTTTTGAAGTTGGTGTGATTTTTTAACCGACTTCAAAAAAGGAAGGTATCAATTTGATCCGTATGTACCTATGCAATCTTGTTAGAATTGCGTAATATTTATAGGTATATGTTAGTCTGTGTGCTCTCCCAAACAGATGTGCTAAATTTCATAAGACTCTTGTATGAATGTATGTTTCATCTATAATCTAGTGATGTTTCATCTGAAATCATATATATGAATCCACAAAAAATTTAAAAAATTAACTCATAAACCGTTTCATTAAACCTTCGTCGGACATTGAGCTAAGTGTTTTTTCTCCTCGCAGTCTAATTCCAAAAAATTAAAGCCTTTTTTTAATTACATCTTTGCTGTAAATTTTTGGCATTCAACTTCAAGGAGTCTTATATGTTTATATGTTTAATATGTCATTTAAATTTATTTCATACTAAATAATATAAGATTTTTTGAAAGTCTGTCAATGAATCAAAAAGTTACCTACACATTAAACAGGTCGTACACATTTTTAAAAACCTTCAGTTTGTATGAAGAAACAACATGTTTTTCGAGAACATGTCATGAACATGTTGATCCTTCATACAAAATGAAACAAAACAGAAAAAAATATAAAATAAAAGTTATTAGTTTTCATATACCTATGCGTATATTTATTATTTTTTTGCTTATTATTTGCAAAATGTTACTAATATATACAAATTCAAATGGTTTTTTTCTCAAAAATTGGAATCATGTCACTTTTTCAAAGTCAATCAACAACAAGTTAGGTACTAGATACTTACCTCCGTTTCGAAGTCAAAATGGAGTTCTGGTGAGAAGATACAATACAATAGTTTTTAAATGTTAAGTCAAATAGTTATTATATAAGTTTTTAAATTTACGCGTTCCATTACTTCGGCTGTGTTACACCGTCGTAACGTCGGGAAAAAGGTATTTTGTCAAATGACGTGTTTAATCCCGTTTTATTATTTTTAAATTAGCAAATAGTTACTGTTTCCAAATCTGTAAAATTTTAATTTAAGTTATCGTCTCAGATATCAGACATCATAGAATTGTTGATATTTTGAGGTAAAATATTCTAATGTTTAACAAAAGTTTATTACGCCCCCCGTACATCATTAACATCTTTATCAGAGGGCGCCGCGAGTATTAACTAGTGAAGGGCATCAGATATGAATCTTTAATTTTCCAAATTTATTAAAACGCTAAGCGAACTCCACGTTCAAACAGCAATATTTTTAACGTCGGAGGTTACGAACAGTGATGTAACGTGTCGATAAAATTAATTATTTTGATTTATCGATGAAAATGAACTTAAGCCCAGAATCAACGTTTCATCAAATCAAAATGGGAAAATAAATTTGGATTATGGCCCCATTCCGCGGTTTTTAAAACGTCCCCTTGTATAAACGTTTTGAATAGACTCATATCCCTTATTTCGCGCAGACAGATTCCACTCAATTTTCCAAATTACTTATATTAAATAAATTAAAAAAAAATCAATTCACAGAATTTTAAGAAAGTTAAGATAAAATTCTTAAAAGCAAGTGATCACGAAATGTCTGGAATATTTTAATCTGTGGCATTTCATCTCAAAATGTACCTATACAAACAGAATTTAACTCAAGAGACCTGTTTACATTTTGGGTTTTTTTTATTGCATTAAAGTGGTCATGGTCCACTTATTGCTATCCGGTCATTGTAGCATACAGACGTTTGGAACTTCAGGGGTATAACTCGCACGTTGTCTACCCTATAAAAATGTAATCACTTCCCGATTAAGGAACCCCATACCCCACAACTCAGGTAAGCGTTCACGGGAAAGTCAAAGTCAAAGTCAAAGTCAAACGATTAATTCCCTGCAAATTGCAAGTGGTACGATGGAAGATAGTATTGCCGTTGGCTTCAGTTGGAAAAAATCCTTAGAACACAGCCGGGAGGCAAACACTTTCGGGTTCGGTACGGCTTGTAAGTTTGGGATCTATTCTCTCAACTTGTTGTCAAATCGAGTCAAAAGGTCCAAGCTGTTTAGAGATGATAGCAGTAATCCATGTGGGGCTGAACTTATTGGAATACAAAAGTATTGAGTTCTCAAGACATTTCGGAATCAGGCCTCTGTGCTATATTTATATCCTAACAGCACCTAACCGATAATATAAACTAGACACGTACAACGAGTGCACGGCATTGTTATGCCGAGTGCTCTTCAATCAATTCCCATCAATGCGTTCGATGCCCCGATTGCTACACAACGCGATGATATCATCGTTTGATTGCTCGATAAACTTGTCCCACATGTCGGGTAATCGATTAGATTGACAGATTCATGTGCGAAATAGTCACTGTCTGACTACATATAAGGTTATGCGCAGATCTTTTATATTAGGCCTCACAGTATTGATGCTTTAATCTTACCAAAAGTTTTCCTCTGTTTTCATTCATGGGTACTATTGTAGATTGCAGGCGGATGCTAGACAAACATTACAGTTAGATGTTGTTTTAATAACACATTTAGTCTTTTTAGTTATTTTTTACAGACTTAATGCATATTGTTAGTTTCCGTGCAAAAATATATAAAAGGTATCCTTAGGGCATCACCTCGATTCTGTCTGTCTCTGTGTCGTCTGTCAGAATATATTATTATAAATTAAAATTTCTTTGGAAATTATTTTTTATTTGACCCGAATAACTATGCAAAAGTGGATATTAAAAACAAATGATTAATGATAACTTCTGATATAATAAATCTGACAGTTTGTTTGTTTCTTACTTAATAACGTGGCAACGGAGTATCTAGTTGAGCTAAAATTTGGCGCATAGATAGTTATGAAAAGACGAAAAAGGACATAGGCTAACTAATTTTTATCCCGTAAAATTTAAAAGTTCTATAACTTTTTTTTTTTATTTTTTTTATTTATTTATTTATTCAAACTTACAATACACTTAACTTACTTCTTAATTCTGCCAATCTGCGAAACAGTTTGTCGGCAGTAGTTCTCGTGTTCTTATTTATATACATTATATCTATCACTGCTAGGGTTATTTCATAACTATGGAGCATATTACGATAGTTCTTGAGTTATTATGTTTATATAATAAGGTTTTCAGTTCATAAACGATATAAATAACAAAAAGGTATAAATGACAAAGTTACTATTTTTAAGGAAAATTGGCACATACCCACACACAAACACACCCACACACACACACACACCCACACATACATACTGTAATACTATATCTAAACTGAGATACATACATATATTTACACACATATAGATAAGTAATGCTTCGTTAGAACACTTTTTAAATGAGTTTTAGATTTGACGTTGCTTAAAAGATTCTGCGGCAGGTCGTTGACTAGTGTAGGTATTAACGAGCGACGTTAAAGTTTACCATAATAGTTATTTACCGTGTCTACATGTTATTTGTTTTTCTTTGACATTCGGGTTGGGTATTTATGGACTCGACGTTTTTTAAAATCATTATTATTATTGTACTGGTTGGCTAAGATTACCATTTTAAGTTTTTTATCTACTGGTAGGACTTTACAAATCTTAAATAGTTTTTCGTAGTCTTTATTATATGAATAACTATTACCAAATACCACTTGAATGGACTAAAGTTAGGCTAAAAGTAAACTAAAAGGCATAGTCTTATGCTTTATTTTTTAATTTCTAATGCTAATTTTAGTCTTATATTTTATCGTTATCCTAATTGTGTTATTGATAGTGTTAAAGATATTTATTAGGTTTAGGTTTTGGTACTTCAATAGGTAAAAACTATCTGATCGCCAAAAGCCTTTCTTCTTGATATGATATCAAGAAGAAAGGCAAATATTGATATCAGGATACTTAAAATATTAACCTGAAGTAAATGTGAGGAATTTAAATCGTCTTTTAAGCCTTGTGTAATATTTGAGTAATATAATAAAACCTAATGTATGTATAGATATCTTCACAGTTTTATCTACACAAGGGGGTAACTAATAGCTGAATGCACACCTGCGTCATAATGTGGGGGAAATCCTCTTTAACCAACTGCTGCAGTCCTGCGTGACAATGACTAGACTAAGGTGCCTCTATGTAAGTAAAATTTTAGCTTTGAAGTTATAAGCGGCGAAAGAAAAAACTTAGGAAAGATAGTATAGTATACCCCCATTGCCAGTCCCTGCTAACTATAAGTAAGCCAGGATTGGGCAACGGGAACAAAATCATAAATATTTCAGAAACTTCAGATAAAATATAGTTTTAATAAATATTTTATGTTTTAACCAATAAAAATAACGAAATTTCTAAACAAACTTTCTACCCCTATTTCACCCTCTAGGGGGTGATTTTCAATAACGGTGAAACACGTTATTACTAAAGTGATACAATTTTTATACATTAATGACATATTTTCATACAAATTGCCAGCACCCAATTTACTCCCTTGGAGGATAAATTTTACAAAATCTTTTTTTGATATTTCAAGTTTCTAGATGAAGCAATTTAGGGTGTTCTGCTCTGAAGTTTAAAAATTGTATATTTTTTATATAACTCGCATTCTGGGCAAAATGTATGGAAGTACTTACATTTCTGATCTCAAGACCGTGTTTACTAAGACTCGAGAGACAAGATACACTTCCATGTCTCTATAAGCTCCCAGAAATTAACATATTTCACGTGAAATAGTTATCTTGCGATTCTTTTGTTATTTTTTTTTATTATACTTACACTCAAAAAATATGAGGCTAGCAGAGTACTGTGTTTTGGTATGTTAAAGGAACTTTGTTACTCATAAATGTTTTTTCTTCTAATACAACGGCCGTTAATTTGTTACTCATAACTAGTTCAAAACCGTTAAGGACAGTAACTACATTGCACTGTTACAAATTACAAACAATCAGTTAAATCCCATAGCTAACTCTAATTTTCTAGATTAGCTTACTATAGTAGGCTAATATAGAGAATCAAATAAGTTGTATGAGCAGATTCAGAACAATTAAACGAACCGTTTTGACCGTTGTTTAAAGTAAATTTTTGATGTAAATTAGTTTAACAGACAAGACTGTTGAATAAGGAGACACATTTATTTAGAATTACTATAATATTAGCATTCTGATCACCTGAAGTAGCAGAACAGTTCGTGTTTCATTGACAGACTAATTAGCAACCGTAGCTGGGCAGAGTTTGTTTAATTAACAACAGGCTGTAGTATCAATATATATATTGTTCAACCAGACTGTCACTAGAGGGTGCTACTTGTATTTTAAAACACGCTATGGTATGTTTTAGCAGGGCAGTCATATGGGAAACGTATTAATGTACGAGTGTGTCTAGTGGAGATTGTGTTTAGAGTATAATAGATGCAATTAAGCTACTGAAACACCCTATTTTACGTTATATAGAAAGCAAGTCTAATCGCTAGTATCAGTCCAGCGTCTCTGTAGAACCGCTAACAGAGCTTTGTTTATGCTACTCAAAGTAAATTGTATATATATATCTATGGTTACAGTTACAAATAAAAATTGTACTTGTACCTATAACGTCGTTTTCTCTACTGGTTAACACTTTTAATTATTAATTAACTTAATAAGTTACAGTGGCAGAGCAGAATTTGTTTTATTGATGGAGTAAATTAGCTGCTGCAGCAGACTTAACTGTTTCGTTGACAGTTAGAAATTGATTAACGTAGTAGGTCATAGTTTATTAACGTAGCAGGTCATAGTTTATTGACTTAGCGAAGTTACGTTATTTAAATTTACGGACTAATGTTTGTTAGAAATTTAACAACATTTACTGTAAGTGTAGGTAATTAATTGTTTAATGAATTAATAAAGTTGTTTCTGCTACTAATTAGTACTTGACCTTGCCGTCTGTATATTGGCAGAGTTACTATGTTGTGAACAACTGAAAGATGGTTAATTATTTTTTGAGTGTAGCCTTAATTTCTTACGATTAACTTGTGTTACTAAAATAATATAGATAGGCAGGTATTTAAAATGGAAATCGATAGAATCTACCTCATCCCTAGTGTTGGTACGCGATAGGAAATTAAAATTTTCCTCTTCATTTAAAAAGAAGCAGTGCCGCGGGCTAACTCCTTAATGCGGACTCACTCCCACATCTATTTCAGACGAGCTATTTTTTATCTCAGTTTATCGATGTGGTTTTTTTATTTTACTGTAAGTATACCTACCTTTATTTATTTTTACTCGAGATTTTGTGAATGAAAGTCCTTAATTCTGTCCTAAATGAGCAGTTAGCCAATTTTTGTTAAAATGAAACAAATTTGTATAAATTACGACTTTTGTATTTTTGAATTTTAATGCAATGACAATTAAATTTTTTGAAGGAAACCAGCCTGACACCGCAGTAATATGTATCATTTATCTATGGAACCCAAAATAAATATAAATTACCCATTAAAGGCTACCGTAAATGTACCCGTTAAATTTTTGTACAAAAATTGCATTTGAATTCGACAGTTTTTTTTCATTCCAAAGCGCATTAGCATCCCAAAAACTCACATAAAACTGTACTTTTCCAGTCAAACGAAATTCAAGTGCAGTGCAATTTCTTTAAACGAACCCGGACTTTAGCTCAATTAATTTCTTTCCGACTTTAAAATCGCAGTGCGTCCAAGTCAAAGTCAAAGTCTGCATACACGACTTTATAATAAGTTGAAGAAAGTTCTGGAAATATCGGAAACTTGAGCGTTGTGTTTGGAATCAGCGGCGAAGTGGATTCTCTGGAAGTTTATTCCATGTTAGTTATTGGATTGAACAGAGATGGAATTGTTTTGAAGAAAATTTGCATTTGCTGCATTATTGTTTAAGTGAAATCTGCACTTTGTTGTGCTTTCGCTAAAAAAGTAATTTAGATATATGTTTAACGAGAAGCTAACTTTAGTGATATGTTAGAGATAGTCAGCGGAAAGCTAACTTTATTTGTATGTTATGAATACACACAAAATCTTACTGAATCTATAATTATCTACACTGGCCTTCCAAACTTAGTACCGCACTTTTGAAATTGCAATTTCCGCTAATCTATAAAAGCCAGAGTTTTGAAATAAAAAAGGTTAATTAAATTTAAAATAAAATTTTATTCTTTCTTGGAAATTATAGTTTATACATTAGTATCGAACTGAAAAGATATAAATAACAAAATAAAGCCATTACTAACTTACTAGCAAAAAACTCAAAAAACTTTTATACCTAAGTATGTTTTACGCCTTATTTACATTTTAATAACTGGTATTGCCTCCTCGGGCTCTGATTAGTACAGCTTCGAACCGGTTTGGCATACTGAAGAGATAGAGCAAAGTTTAAGGGTTCTGAGGGTGATAGGAGGTGGTCTGCGGGTTCTGAACAGTCTACAGAGCTCATCCCAGGCGTGCCCGTTTGGGTGGAGATCAGGACTTCATGGTGACTAAGCCATCAAGTTGATACCAATCACCTGAATGTACTCTTGTACGACCTGAGCGGTGTGTGGTCAGGCGTTATCCTGCAACAGTATCGATCCATCACCCATATTTACTAGATATGGCCCCGAATATTCAGAAGAATCTCTTGAGAATATCATACCCCAGTCAGGGTGCCATTTTCTATAGCCACTAACAGTGTGTGACCTTTTGAGCTAATGCTAGACCATACGTGTACAGAGCCTAGAATATATCGCTCACCAGGTCGCCTGTTCACTCATCGGCTTCCATCGAAAGTGAATAGTGAGAATTGAGACTCATCAGTGAACAAAACTCCTGCTCATTCTTTTTACATTTTTTTGATGACCTTTTGCTGGCCTTTGGGGCTTTAGATTTGCTTCAGCAAGTCTTCTTCGCACTGTACTGACACTAATGTAGTCTACGCGGGTCTGTAGAAGCTGTTGCTAGACTTCAACTGCATTGAGGAAGCGATTTCTCAACACAGTGGAGACAATATAGCGGTTTTCTCGGCTACTAGTGCATTTGGGTTTGCCATCACATGGTCTCCTAATATGGTTACCAGTTTCTTAACACCTTCGTTTCACCTGCCGACTTTTTAGAAAAAGGACCCAAAAATAAATTCACTTTAGCCCTCCGAATACAAATATAAAATTAAAGTGCCACTTAAATATTATCGATTTAGTTTTGGTATTTGTAATTGCCGACTTGAAATAGTTGATTTGATCCTCAGTCCAAAATCCCAATAGCGTATCCAATGCAAATCGAACATGCAAAACGTTGGGTTCTGTAGGTGTCAGTCCCGACACGCCGCTGATTGAAGCTTCTGCAGAATGGCCCCCAAACTCACGAACACGTCTAAAGAGCTGTGAATGCGCCCTCTATTTTACACAAAATGATACATATAGCACATGGCCTTGTAATAGTTTTGCTATCTAAATACCCGTTAAGTAGATTTTACAATTTTTTTACCAAATTTCATGGAACCAGTAAACTAAATGTGAAATTTAGAATTTTGAAACCTTTACGAATATATTTAATACTTATTGAAGCTCTTTATACATACTGAAAAAGAATAATTACCTATCGTAAGTTGTGGCGGTGGCTATGTTTTGTTAAGATGTCCGTTTCATCAAGATCGGTTGATGTATAAAAAAGGCGCCACATATAAGAGGCAAGCCCTGGTGATTGATGAAATACGAAAATCTCTTCTGCAACCTTCACAAGGATATTCGGATATCTGGATGGCAGTCGAGAACATTTTTCCGCCATCAGGAATTGGTTCTTGGAGCTATGTGTCCTGCCTACTGCTACTATAGCTTGTTGGCTTCAGTTAACTATATAAGTAACTTTAGATCACCTACAGAGCGATTTATTTCTGATTCCATCAAACAGAAAAACATAGGATATGGTGTATAATACAGGGACCTTATTGGGCACAGTCTCAAGCAGCCTTTGGTCTCGACTTCCAGAGTCGGAATAGCTTGAGACTGTTCCTAATAAGCTTCCAGTCTCGAGCTATTCAGACTCCGGAATTCGAGACAAAATTGTATAGAAGTCTGACTTACTTGTCGAAACCCGTAAATGTACTTGCATACGTTTTTCTCACGAATTCCAGAGTCCGAATAGCTCGAGACTGTTCGCAATAAGGTCCCTGTTCCCAATAAGGTCCCAGATACAAATGTGAAAACCGATGTTTACGTTACGTTGTTGTTATCCAGTTGTGCACTAAAATAATCTGAAAAACATTTTCTAGCGATGTATAATTTGTCTGTTACATACAAATTAATGAATGAATATAACTTAATTTTTAAAAACTAAAAGTTTGATACGTATCTATGTTATTAATTTCAATTTACTAAGTTATACATATTTTATGGGGAATTTAACAACTCCGAAGACAATATTCAAAAATTCCAACTAAAGACGGTTGTCTCAGTTGATAATTTGATTTGAATTTAATTAAATACAGGCATCGATTTCTGAAGTTGACGTGACGAGGGGTGGGGGAGGGGACACGGTGTAATTTTGCTCTCTGCTCGGCTCCCGATTGCCAAGAATGCGTGATATGTCCCGATCCGGGCCCGGTCATGTTTCTTGTTAGTTTGTTTTGTTTATTTACGTTTATTGGCAATCAGAATCGAACGATACGGGACAAAATATAAGACAAAGAATTGTATTTAGAAACTTTTAAAAACACTAATCAGTTTATTTAAAGTCAAATATAAGTACATACATATGTTATAGTAAGTAATTACTAAGTAGGTACCAGAAAGCCGTGCGTTAAAAGCTCGTGAAATGGGTACGGGCCAAGTCTACCAATCTTTGAGAAACTATGTACCGATGCGATAGATTTTATTATATCATATTATGTACCGAGATACGCACTTACATTACCATGTCTTTATTCACCCTAGCAATTGTAATATCTATTATGAGAAAATATTAGCGGAACGGATCCAGGATTAAATACAACTACCTATACCTACCTATGAAATATCTACCTATGTCTCTATTATACCTACCTATGAAATATCTACCTATGTCTCTATTGAATAGAAACAAAAACATAGTCACAAACGTAGTCTACCAGTCTACTTAAGTGGACTCCCTTACCTTGAGCATTTAACCATAATGGTAAACAAGTATAAAATATCAGTCTAATCAAAGTCTACTATAGTTAATTAAAACGTCGCCATTGTTTTATTTGTTTTTATACAATAATTAATAAAGTACAGGTTAAATTAAAGATTTTGTTATTAAGTACTCAATTTGTTCTTAAAATAATAAGTAAGTGCACAGGCTATAATAGAAAACACGAACTTTAAAATTAGTTTAGGCAGTGTGTGTGTGTACATACAAAAATTTAGTGTTGTTTTGGTGACAAAAAAATATAGATACTAAGTAGTTATAGTGAACGGCCGTTGTATTCCAGATTCTGATCTTATCAGAGTAACTAAAAGGGGACGCAAGGGAATATAGGTATGTACCCAAAAATTTCAAAAATATGTAACTATTGTACTAGCTAATTTCGTGTAAACATAAAAATAATAATAAAATGTATGGAACGATGTATGGGTTTGGGATAGCATACCACATTTAACATTTACAATATACATGACAACACGTAGCAATTTTTGGTGAGTCGATTTTTTTTGCCAACCCTCACTAAGACCTCTGTGCACGCCACTGACTTATGTCTATAATATGGAAACAAAAACATAGTCACAAACGTAGTCTACCTACATATGTCTCTATTGAATAGAAACAAAAACATAGTCACAAATGTAGTCTACCTACCTATGTCTGTTAAATAGAAACAAAAACATAGTCACAAACGTAGTCTACCTACCTATGTCTCTATTGAATAGAAACAAAGACATAGTCACAAACGTAGTCTACCTACCAATGTCTCTATTAAATAGAAATATCTACATTTCACAAATCCAATGATCAATATGCATAATTAAATAGACATAAACTTAACTTTTATAACACAACTATCATTTTTTTATCATTTACAACATAAACAAACTGCGAATCATCATATTTTTGATATTACAAGATAAATAAGGGCCATATTTCTGATCATCCAATAAGCAAAAATAACACATCTAAGAGCAAACAGCATATCTTTAACAGTATTACAACCCTCTAAATCATATATTAGCGGAAAAATAAGTCTAATGGCCGACTTATAATCAAAGAAAGAAATTCTGGGCAGCCACACGTGGTGTCAGCTCATGGCACGGTGGCAGGCGCAGCGATAAGCGGAGCGTTAATGCGAGAGGCGGTTACCACATCTGTTGAGTAAGATGGCACATACGACGTAAAGAAACTTGGTTTCCGTATATCCAGGATTTTCAATTACTGGATTGTATGTAAACTCGTGTAAAAGGGTATATCTATTTTTACTAATTTCAGTTATTGAAATCATAATATCAAAATTAACTACGTGAATAATATGAATAAAACTATCTTTTCAGTTTAATAGAAATTATGTATTTTTCAAATATTGTAATTATATTAAAAATTATATGATTTTATTATTTGTTTTGCTGATAAAATTTTGTGGTCGCCCTTAAGGTGTTGAATAAATGTCTCGGCTTTTAGTTTTTAATGTGAAAATGAACGTGAAACAAGATCCTGAAAATCACTTACATTGCCATGTAACTAAGTAAATCATTAATCTATCATACGCAAAACATATGTATGTATATATATCATACATGTAAATACAAATAATGTCAGTCCTAAAATTTTAATTTGTAGAAGTTTGTTAAACCTATTTATGAGTAAACCGAAACCTTAAATTGTGGCACAGTTTATAGAAATTAAATGAGATGAAAGATTAAAAACATATCTTATTCACACACAGCTTGACCAATTTAACAGAAAAAAACTAAATTTAATGTTTTTAAACAGCATGTTACGATAAAAATGTGCAGCGTTCTTTTTTGCTTAGTGTATCAGCACCCGATTACCACAAATAAAGGGAAGGCTGAGGCAGGGTGGACATCAAAAGCGTTAAGTGCTCCTTTGCTCATCGAATCCCATTTTGGCCGGACTTCCCCTGGCGATAAATAAGATTATGTTTGGTTACACGTTGCTTTTGTATCTGGTATCTTGAAACTGTGGCTACCGATAATGTATCTATCTACGGGTACCTTACGGAGACACCACCATTTTACCTAAAATACAGTTTTTTTTTCTGTAAGAATGCGACATATGAAACTGTTGAAAGATTTGTAAAGCATCCATACTATATATGTATAATATGAGTAAGGAAGTAAGTTTGTTTGTTTGTTCTTTCTTCACGTCGGAACGGAGCATCCACATGAGCTGAAATTTAGCACAGAGACAAGGGAAGGGACGGAGAAGCACATAGGTTATTTTTTTATACCAAAAAAATGTTTTCGCAACTATAACCGGATTCAACGTGGGTCAAATACAGCTACCTACAACAATGACTTGCTATAGCATTATTTCTTACTATATTCAAGAATATAGTAAAGATTAAAGCAAAAGCTAGTTCAGGTATGAAATATAGAATATATGTATATCCATATAAATGTTTTTTTGAAACATTTCGACGTGAAACAGCAACGTTTTTATTTATATTTTGGTCTTGTTACGACCCGACACGAATAAAATTATTATCTTAAAAGTTGGTGAAAAACGTGAAAGTTTATTAACTAGAGGAAAATCTACAACTTTGAATACTTTTTTGGTTATTCGTAGACATAGATCAGCTAATCGTGCCAGTTTTTAGGATAATAACGTTTTTTTTATCACATCTATTCAAAAAGGGTTGATTGGTTCCTCGTAAACAGGGATTCAGGGTTGCACTTTGATCTCTAAGGACGCAAATTGATTTCAATTTGGAATGTGGATATGGTTAGTAAATGTTGCAATTACCAAACAGAACATTGTATGAACAAGTATTATATAATAAAACTGGCCGCGCGCGGACCAAATAAAAAAATTTTTGTGAAAAAGTATGAACCGCGTGAAATATATACCGGTTTTGTGATTGTTAACTCAAATTCGTATTTATGAAACTTTTATAAAAAAAATCGACCAAGTGCAAGTCGAACTCGCGCACAAAGTTTTCCGTACCATTATCTATAAAAACGGCAAAAAAATCACGTTTGTGGTATCAGAGAGAGAGAGTTATTCTTAAAGTGACTACATGACTAAATATTCTGTGAATATTTGAAGCGTCTACCTGTTGCCGTAATCAATATCTGAGATCTGTTTTTTAGTATTTTTTGTATAGCGGCAACATAAATACATCTTCTGTGAAAATTTCAACTGTTTAACTATCACGGTTCATGAGATACAGCCTGGTGACAGACGGACGGACGGACAGCGGAGTCTTAGCAATAGGGTTCCGCTTATTACCTTTTGGGTATGGAACCCTGAAAAGAGCGTTTTCCTCAAGTAGTGATAATAAAACAAATAAAATGTACTATTCTTATTTATAAGTTACACTTACCTCTTTTGTCATACAGGGTGATAAAAAGCAGAGTGTATCACTCGGTCGCAAAATTATTTTTCCTCATGCGCCGTCCTTTGAAACCCTGCGCTCCGGATTCTACTTTAGAATCACACTCTGGAATTCTTTGCTCCACTCTGAATTCAAAATAGCGCCTCGCCGTAAGCATATTATTTTGAAGACGTAGGGCAAAAATGTATAGTTTTGGTTAATTAGGTATCTGTTATGGTTAATTATATATATTATTATTTTCTGATCAACCTTTGTACATCCCTATGGCCTAATTTCGATTAAAAACTTCTGTAGCTATAAATAATTTTTATTAGTAATGAGAATTTTCATTTCTAGATTTACAAATACATATGATGAACATAAAAACCTGCACATTTTATTTGCAAACAAATATGATTTAAGTATTTACCTATTAGTATTTAGTACAAGAACATTTAAGGCTTTGTGAATAATCTAAAAGCCATAAGCTTTACTTTAAAAATATATATGTTCGTATATTTTGCGCTGGACACTGGAGAAGATAAGGGGCGGTGCACATGCGAGACACTATTTCACATTTGGATTTATTAGATACGAGTTTTCATATAGTTTAAAGATAAGGTTGAATACATATATTTTTTTTAGACCTGCATAAACGAACACTAGTATAAGTAATAGTGGATATGTTTGATCTAGAACTATGGGAAAATTTATGCGAATTGCACAGAAAATATACCAATCGTTACCTTGTGATCTGCTCGCTACGTAGGTATATAAACTCATTCAGAATCCATTATACCTGCTTATTATATTTTGTCTCCAATTGACTATTTTCGTAGTTTCATCAGTACTTGAAATGAAAGGTAAGCGCTAACTCAACAACGAAAAACTGAAAGTGGTTTATAAGTTCAGAATAATTGTGTGCGATAAGTATATATACTGTAATGTTGTTGTGAAGCGGGTAAGGGTCAGTTCTGAAGTATTAGTTAGTTAACATATCGTACGTATAACGTAATTTATAGACACAAAAAAAAGTGTGCCGCTAAGTGTTCACTAATCCAAGTACTGACCAAGCCCTACGTTGCTCAACTTTGGATATCGTTTCCAACCAACCATATGTTACTGTTTCTTAATAATAAGCTATATGGCTCTGTAACGGTATTTTAAGATGACTCGAGCCCGTCTCACACTTGGCCGGTTTTTATTATTTGTTGTTATACTTTAGAGCTCACACACAGTATAATCACTGCAAAATTGAAGGTAGTATGTGTTACTGTTTTAACAATAGAGCAAAAACATTAAAAATGTGTTTCTTGTTTCCCCATACCCCCTTAAATTTTTTACTTTTTTTACTTTTTATTATTTGTTACATAATCTCCAATTATATTCATATATTCTGTGTCTTCTACCTATTTCAGTCTAAAACATAGAGCCCTTTTATGGTCGGACAGACAGACACACAGACGGCGTAGGCTTCCTAATAAACCTCCGTTGGCGCACTCTGGGAACGGAACCCTAAAAATGGCGGCCACCTAAACCTTTTTTCTTCTCGAAAAGTATTTCTATATCATAACTCAAAAATACTAATTACTGCACAAAAATATTATAGTTATAAGTACGTTTAGTATAAAATTATTGATAACTTTACTTCTTATAACTTTTTTCTAAATTAAATGGTTTTTAATTTAGAAACTTGGCTACTTCTAACAAGCTACAGCATTTTTAACTATTGGCAAAGCTAAGTGACGTTTTTTATAACAAGGTGGCAACTAAGCGCACAGCTTGCGTAATGTTAGGCGAAAACTGTTGCCTAAGGACGCTTGCAAAAACAAAGGCATGTCTTGTGTGTTACCCATCCGCCTAAACATAAATATTTAATAAACATAAATATTATTATTGAAGAACACCTCGCAAGGAGCTTATTCAACAACCTAAGCATTCACAGAAAAAGTACTTCTGAAAGCTCACAGCGCTTGACCATTTAGGTTTAAGGGTGTAAATGTTATATATTTGTTGCCTTCCTTCTATTCTTGATTCTATTTTTGACGGAGTTATGCCCTCTTCGGGCATAACTACATAAAAAAAATACAAATATCCGAATTCAGAACCTTCTTCTTGTTTGAAGTCGGTTAGTTTAAAATCTCATTTACGCACTCTAACATACACGAAGAAGCGGTTTATACCGGTTTATTATATAACTTTTTAATTAATGTTTATATTTTTTATGTAAAAGTGATGGCATACCCAAACGAGTAAAGTTTGTAAAAATTTGATTAGTTTTGTTACAGTCCTGAGTACACTTTTTGATGTGAAAAACTATATGTTATAGTTCAATGACAGTAAATAAATCTTTGAATTCAATCGGAAGTGTCACTACAGAACTTCTATAAGTGACGCACAAATTTTTCCGTTGTGTTCTCACCTTAAGTGAAACCAAACACTAATCTCCTATACACATTAACGGATCTCTAGCACAACATCCAGAGAGAGAGATTTACTCCATCCGAATGTTTCTCTAAAATACTTCTCTTTGAATACAAATACATCTTTTAATTGAAAATGCAAACTGAAATACGAGTGCATGTTAATACAACTAATTTATATTTTACGAATTAAGAAGAACTTTTAAGGGATTAAGTATATTTTTGCTTTTGAATACATGAGATAAATATTTTTTCTACTTAAAATTTATAAATATAATGTTTTATTCCTCAAATCATACAGCTTTAGTTAATTCTTTCATTAGACTAGTTTTGCGTGCGGCTTTGTACAAATATAAAAATTTACTAACAATTGAAACACCCGATTAAGAAGGGGCATAAAGCTAGACTTATTTGTCATACAACGCGGAATACAAACGTTGTATGGGCGAAAAACAATTATCACTTGTATTAAACATTTGCCCATAACAGCTCAAGGTTTTAAAAATTTCTAAAATTTCAGATAAATTATATGTACAGTTATAATAATAAATCAAAAATTGGCAAAATCTAGAGGTGACTTTGTGATTTTTTTTTTCGACAAAATTTTGTTTTTGCTAATATCAGACCTTAACAAAGAATTAAGCGTTTGGCATTTCTGGTTTTATGAGATTTTGCTTAGCCATTTTTTTATATATAATTGAAGTTGCTTATACAAGAAGTTTCGGATATTTTGCAAAAATAATAAAAAATATTGGCTGAAAGTAAAAACGCCGAGCTGTTAACTATTTTTATTCATTCTTAATATGAGGTATAATTAAAAGAACTTTGAATATTATAGCAAAGTTCATTTTGTATAAAAAAAATTACGTCGTTTACTATTAAGGTGGTTTGGGCATGTCCAGAGTATAAAAGAAGATGCTCGAAACAAAATTATGAGGCGAACCAAATTGAGGCCGTTCTCAGGAAAGGCAAGGTTAAAAGACTCTAAACCGTCGTACGTGTATGAAAGCATTGATGCAAGTGGATAAAACAAAAGAAGTGTGTCAGGATCGTATCAAGTGAAAGTTTCAGCGTACCCACTCGAGAACCAGGCGATGGTAATGTATGTATGTAATTTTGTTAATGTTATTATAACATATTACAAGAAATACAAAAGAACAAATTTCGTAACACATTAAGTTTTCGTAAATGGAAATATATAGAATCATATAATAACTATCATAACAAGAAATTACGCCACCTCGAACGGCCATTTTCTCTCAGAAGCTTCCTTTAGGCACATCTCACATTATCAGCTAATACCCAGGAGGGTTTCGTACAATATTTTCCAATAACGCTGCGGCATCGACCGCCGATCATTACTGTCCGACGTAACATAAATTAATAAGTTTTCTTGGTTTTCCTTCCGTTTTATGAGGAGATCGTCAGGGGAGAGTTTAATAAGGGGTCACACCCCCCGGTGTGGATGTCTGTTTAGTTGTTTGCACATTTTTGTGTAGGAAAATTACCACAATGTTAAGGATACTAATATAATATAAACTGACTATGATCGTCGGCAAGTATTTTTAGTGATCGTTTCCAATGGCCGACTTCAGACTTATTGGGAGCTTATTGCGAAAAGACGCAAATACTTTATTTCAACCTTATATTTTAGGTATAAAACTTATTTCGATATATTAATATCCTTTTCTATTACGGCATTTAAATATCGATTTGGAAATTTCCATTTCATATGGTCGACCTTCAGACCTAGAAATGTTTGTATAAAAAACCTTCTCATTGTTTGTCCAGTTGTAGGTCCCTATACTGATATCCGTTTCGGTAATCGTGTCATTTTCAATAGCTCGAAAGAAAACCTCTTCGCGGAAACTGTCCGCAGTTACATTAATTTTCATTCGTTTCATTAGTCCCGCGCCCACACGGACCTATATTGGAAAACAGCCCCGCTCTCTTATTAGGAGTTACTGTTCCTGTCGTCAACGGATAATGGACTCTATTGACAACTGTCTTCGGAGACACGCGGTAACGTTTCTTTGTGCGGTTACTGTTTCTGTTGTAAGCTTTTGGAGGATTCTGGATTTGTAACATTGCTGGATGGTTTAGTATATTTTTTATAGTTTATTTAAATTATCAAAGTGGGCAGTGGTTGTACGTTAGACTGTCGTAGGTCCTGGTTTGATTCCGGTAGAGGCAATAGAGAAATTACAATTTGTGTATCGAGAATAATCTCTCTAATAAACGTAGTATCTACTCGTAGGATTAAAAATATCCGTCTTTTTTATTGACAATGCAAATTGTATTGAGCTGCAGTCGAGCTTTTAGACTATGTATTTTATATAATAACTGGCCTTTGCCCGTGGCTCCACTCACGTTAAATTTGGTTATTAGTATTCGTACTTATTAGTACTCCTTGATGTGGTAAGATTGGTTATAAGCTGTAGCTATATTTAGTCCACGTGGGATTCGGTTATAATTATTCCTGTGGGATTTCTTCGAGATCAAAAGTAGCCTAATAAAATTTTTATATTAAGTAAAGATTGTGCCGACCACGTCCTTAGATCTCTTCCAGTTAAGCTCTATATCGAAGTCCAACAATATTCGACGATCTTGTGTTGTGTTGGTGTTATATTAGTTGCGCTATCTTGGCTCACCACTCGGTGGAAATGGCACTTTTTGTCATCGATAGCTATTAAGTAGGGGTGTCACAGCAATAATTACTTTTAGTTGTATCAATATCAAAAATAAAGTTTATTTGTTAGAACTAATACATTGCGGGTCGATGTAAATACATGTGTTTATTAATGTAAATATAGATCGTGAACTTTGCTGTGTTTAATGTGTTAAAGCATAGTCTAGTATTCCATAATTTTATTCAATTTATGTTTTGATCTAAAAAATTATGATAATCAACACAGTATGTGTATTGTGACGATATCATATTTATGCCTTAACATTTTAGTAATACAATGTGTTCATTCAAGTTTTAGCGCGAAGATTTTCATTTCATTTTCAAACAATTCTCAATGGACGTACTTCCAATTGCAAAATACATCTTTAAATTACAATGGCGCGTTCAAATATTCAAGTTCAGTAATTTTATACATTAGATGAGAAGTTATGATTTATTTTATGAAAGGTTTAAAGCTAACAAAATATAAGTACAAATGACTAAAATGTAAAATATTATGTTATGAACTTACGAATCGTAGACATCAACACTGAATTAATTGTTAAATGTAGGTAGTAAACTAACTTCCGATTTATGAATTCGAAATCTAGACAAAATAAAGTTGCGTAAAATTTTGAACCTGTAGCGCGAGAATGAATGGTTTAAAGCTAACTATGATTGGGTGTTTGTTTGGAACTAAAGTGATTAGAGAGAATGTTTTAAAGCAAGCGTTGATTGGTTTGTTCGAACGCACTGTGATGGTGGTAGTTTTAAGAGCGCTGATTGGGAGTTTTATAATGTTGAATATAACCGCGAAAGTTTAAGTTACTTAGAACTTTTATAATATTGAAAACGCCCGCGAGACTTACCTAAGTCAGTCGTTTAACAACCATTAGGGTAGCCCCGTACAATAAAAATTCTAACAATTATAAAAGGTAGTTGTCTTGATTTTCACGTATTTCGTATAATGGTATGACGTGTTAGTTTACTTGAACTTACCCGAGGTTTGTTGGAACTTTATGAACATTTGGAACATTATATTAATATTCTATTGAGATTCTATTAATTAAGGATAATTAGGCCGTTTTATCTATACCATTCATATTAATCTAGGGCTCTATAATAGTATCCCAACCAACATAACTAGAATTATACTTAAAATATATTCTTTTTTCATGACCAATAGTCCATAGTCTACGCTTGTGTCTCACTAGAAGCTAGGAACCATGTGGGGTTAAGCTACAGCTAGATCGTGACAACATTACCGGTTAGTGAATACTTTTATATAGGAAGTTAGAGTGAAAATATTGTGTGTTCGTTGTGAAATTCTTTTGGTTGTGTTTTAAAAATATCTAAATTAATGTTAAAACATCCAAATGACGGGTCCGCTTTTGCCGGTTAGAAATTTATGGTAGAAAGAAATCTCAATCACCTCAGAAGGAAGGAATATATTAACGGACCTTGTTTCTAGGACATTTTCAGCTAGGAAAAGATAAATCTTCTATAAAAGTAGAAGTGGGAACAAAGATTATACCAGCCATAATAATTATATAGCCCACTAAAGAACTAGGTCTGCCAAGAGATACAGTAATTACTATGTGTAACCCATGTCATCCTTAGCGGCGTTAGTAGGGTTTTACTATTTTGGCTGGTTAGCTAGTGTAGGTAAGCGCTGATGATCATCGTAAGGGGGCGCCCCTTAAACCTTTCTTCAGGTCGCAAATCCTGAACGCTTGCCTACCTGGTTCCCACACTACAAAACGTACGATTTAGCATTCGTATGGATTTTACTTTCAAATGTGGAAGTAGCATCAATTAGGGTTTACGGAAATCAATGTAGGGGTGACGAAAAATCATATTACTCATTAGTACTTTTGTCCCTTTAGTTCTAATATTCGCGTATTTGCTTTGTTTAGGTGGTTTTGTACTGACTTTAGAAATGGTGAAAAATTCAAACACACATGGACATTATTTATGATCGTAGATTTAGCTAAATTTATTTCTTGATTATTTTCTTTTACGCTTATTTGTATACTATTGTTTGCTATATTACTCTGACGTACCTCTAAAACAACTGGGTTACTACTTATTTAACACAACGGTTTTCGGGTCCTACCACTTTTGACGATCACGCTTGGCCAAATAAGATAATTATCTACATCAATATTAATCATTACATTCTTTTGATGTCTCTCGTTGAGTGATAGTGGGCTGCGAAGTTGCATAGAACATTATAAATTATTATTTATTTTCGTGTAAAAGGGGGGACGTTACAGTATTTTTACAGTGTACGGATTATAATTATAAACAAATCTAATCAAGTCAAACTTATAAAATAATATATAAATCATGCTTATTCAAATTTTATAAAAACTCTCTCGTAGAACACTTTTGGACAGTTAAGTTAAGTTAAGCATAAACTTAAAAATTGGTCAACTTGGCAACCTATTTATTGACAATGCTGATTTCTGTCGAGAACAGCTGCCGGCAAGGTATTAAGGCTATGGCTACTCGATCAAAAAAATTGCCGCTTCGACCAGTGTACAAAGACATATTATACTATTGAAGCATAAAAAGAGACACAGCTAGAACGTACAATAGGCGCTAAAACGTGATCGCACGTTGAAAATCTCGATTTTCTCGGTTTTTTAACCGACTTCAAAAAAGGAGTTATATATAGACGGATTTGCAACGGATTTGTATACTTCCAAGGTGGTCCCATATTAATTTTGCATTTAAAACTTAAACTCAAAAAAAATTGGAACTGGTGAAACGCCTTTTATGTTGATGATTGTAAAACATTTTGTTACTAGTGTGGATATTTTTAGTGTACGAAAAAAGCAAACAGCTTAACAAAAAAAAAAACAACCGGCTTCAAAAAGATGCACTAAAAAGGTAAAAATAAATTGCATGAAACCAGCTTCAAACTGTGATGCAGATCAGATTTTTGTTAATAAGTAATTATTTTTACCTTTTTAGTGCATCTTTTTGAAACCGGTTGTTAGTTTTTGTTAATCGTCGGTGTAACTTTCAAATATTTATTAATAACTATTACTATATTACTATACTGGAACATGTATTATAAAATAACAATGAAGAGAATATCACTTTTAGTTTTTCAAACAATTTTAATTCAAGCCCAAAAATAGTGTAAAATAGTGCTTTAATATGCAAATTATGATAATATTAGCAAATTCACTTAATTAATAACTATGAAATTAGCAAATTCCCGTGGTCATATTAAAACATGTATTATAAAATAACAATGAAGAGAATATCACTTTTAGTTTTTCAAACAATTTTAATTCAAGCCCAAAAATAGTGTAAAATAGTGCTTTAATATGCAAATTATGATAATATTAGCAAATTCACTTAATTAAGGTTTGAACTATAACATATATTTTTTTTTACTCGTCAAAAAGTGTACTTACTACACTGACTACAGAAAAAAGAAACAACAATAAATGAATAAAAGTGAATTATATTCGCCTCTTTAGCAGTTTGAAATTCTGGATATTGTAGGTATTGCACCTAATCTAATGTTTTATTCTGTGGAATAAACCACGAGTTGTGTAGTTTCTTAAACTTAAAAAAAAAACATGTTTATTGGTCATGTAGATGTCGCAGCCATCTAGTTAAATTAGCCAGCTAATTAAACGCCTAGGCCGTTCATTAAACGTCGGCATCCAATTAGATGCCTATGCCAATAGTTAATTAAACTAGAATCACTCAACGTTTAACAACTTGACGTATTGAAAGGCAGCCCTTTGAAGATGACTGACTGAGACATGTCGCAGCCTAGGCACATCATTAAGTATGGAAAAGAAAGGAACAGAAATTGCACTGTACAAGTTATGTATGTTGGGTTAGGTTCAGTTTCTCTTTTGTAAACGTACATAGTATAAAGCCAATTTTCATGTAATAATATAAGAATCTGTTCAGTTATATGTTAATTTTTTTTCCATACTTATCAAATTTAAATGCCACAATAGTTTGAGTTGCGTAAATAAATAAGTACCTACTAAGTTTTTAGGTTAATTTCAGATTTTCAAACTTCACAAATTCATCAATATCCAATTTAACTAAATGACTACACGACATTCCAGCATCTGGTTAAACGTTGTGCTCAATGACTTGGCTAGTTGTTCTTCAGTCATTTAATTGGATGCCGGCATTTAATGAACGACCTAGGCGTCCAATTAGCTAGGTAATTTAACTAGATGGCTGCGACACAGATATTTAGCATTGCTGATAGGTCGTTACCTATTACGTTACGTGATTGCGTTCAGCAGCGACCTTTTTATTTACTTGTCACCTTTTTCAAATGAACCGTATCTGGAATACGACTTAAGTATATAAGTACGTAATAAAAGTCTACGAGCAAAGCTTAACGAAGGAAAACCTATAAAACGCACAATTAGTTACATTGAAATTTGAAAAAATCAACTAAATGAATCGTTAAATCTTATAGCATAACGTCTGTCACCCCTAATTAAAATCTCTCCCTTGTCATATACATAATGACCATTTCCAGCTATAAAACGATGGAACGCTGTGTCTTAATATTCTATAAGAAAAACTGGTCAAGTACGAGTTTGACACACGCATAGGGATCCGTTTATATATCACTAGCTGTTCGCACCGGTTTTACCCGCATTAATTTGCTGCTCCACTGCTACTTTTAATGGTTCCGTACGTCAATAGGAAAGAAACAACAATAAAAAAGGAACCCTTGTAGGATCACTTTGTTGTCCGTCTGTCTGTCTGTCGAGACCCTTTCATCCAGGAACGAGTGCAGGCATCAAGTTGAAATAAGTTGAAAAAAAAGCAAATATGTTAAAAATCGCAAAAAAAAAATTTTGTGATGTAACAACAAATTTACGGTTTTCAGATTTTTTCTACTATGTATATCTATTCTACATGGCATTACTTCCAATCAAATTTCATGATTCTAGGTCAGCGAGTATTAACTAATAGGTTTTGATTTATTTGTGTCACAATATGCGACAAAAATAACCGTATTTTGGGCATATTTTTATATTGCATTGAGTTAGAAATTTGATTTTTCCGCGGTAAGCCGCGACCTATGTCGATGTATTTGGACAAGAGTTGTTCAAAGGCAAAGTTAAGTTTGTCCATCACTATAGTTTATCTTTAAAGAAACCCTCGGTGCGCGAGTCTGACTTGCACTTAACTGGTTTTTTCTAACTATCGGCTACTGTTGTTGGTCGCCGTGAGCGTCGTGGTGATATCGTCGTCAGAGTCGATAATTGCGTGCCTAGGGTATCTAAAGGGTCTTAAGGCCTACAGCGTAATCGCAAGCCCGCCTAACTAGGGGTTTGAGTTAGAGGGCTGCAGCTTCAAAAAAGCCTTTTCGTCTCTTGAATATTTACCATTTGTTACCCAGTGTATGGACCTTAAAGTTAATGCGCTGCAGCGCCAAATAATGGCCTACGTTAATCTGACTCACACTTGAGGTTTTTTAAATAGCCTATGACCTTCCCCATGGTGCAACCATGGCGCTTGCCAAATTTCATCGCGATCGATTCAACCGAATTCTTATTAACACACTCTACACAAATCCTACCCACACTTGACATTTTTAAATAGCTTTAAATCTTCTCCAAAGAGCAAACTATTACCTTGCTAAATGTCATCGCAACCGGATAAACGGTATGGCAGCGTATTAAACACAAACAAGCGGACAAACATCATTTTACATACATCAGATTACATATTCCATTGTTAGCTCGTATTTTCCAAAAAGATTTGTTTTTAAACTAACTTGTAGCATGTTTCTAAATGCCTTTTAGCCTTTTTAAGAAGCACTGAACTGTTATAGAATAGTTACAAAAGTAAAAACATTTTTAGGAATAATATTTTTACCTTCTGCAATGAAATAATCACAGTGTCTCTAATTGGAAAGCTGGCAGCGTGATGAGTCGATAGGGGGTGGATCCGCCATTTTATTTTTAATGTTTATTGCTTTTCGGAAGATAAGTGCTTCATCTCGAGGGGAGTGGGTGAGAGGCGAGGAATCAATGCGGTCACACAGCCTCACAGCCAATACCATTACTACTTGTACTCGAAAGTTTTCAAAACGTAATAATAAACGTATTTTATGTAAACTCTGGTAAAATTAAATCGGTGTGGTTAAAGTTTCCCTGCGAAACTTCCAGATTTATATGACCTTATTGCTAATGTAGTTGTCACTATTTTTAACTATAAAGTAATTATATGTTTTGTGAAAAAAGTGACAGCTCTTTAAAATATAATTTTTGTAGTAAATAAAACATATATTGCTTATGTAATAATTCTTCTATTTATTTCGTAAAAACTTTATCCAATATGTTTTAGCAAAAAGGTATCCAGGGTGCACCTTGATCCTGGCAATCTGATAGTATTTATGAAAAGTCAGATGGCTGTATACGTAATTTGGCTAATTATTAACATTTTTTTCACGATCTCTCCGCAGATATTAAATAAATCTTAAAAATAACGAAATAAAAATTAACACTCAACTATTAGGAACTTTTGAAGTCATTGTACATCAATATTACCAATATCTACACAAATCTTCATAAAATTATGAAATACATGATAAATATAGATAAACTGAAAGTTGAAGGCTTTGAAGCAAACATTACACAAAGGCTATATTATAATAATAATATAATAATAATAAATTGTTTTTTTTATTAATTCATTTTTTTACAATTTTTGCGTGGTAGTAGTTGTTTGCGTTTTTACATATATATTTATATACTACGTTAGTTTGTTAGTTTAATTAATGTTTTCTAAATGGATCCCAGTTGGGTAAAGGCCTCCTCCATTTCTTCCTATTTTTTATTATTATTCTATTGCAAAGATGCAGTCATAATATTAACCTCGAGCCAGAACTTAAATCTGTGAACCTAAAATTCCGTATTAGTTTCTCTAACACTGAAAAATCAGGTAAATACGGGCTGCCCAAAATCCTGACATAAATACGCAAAAATACGCTTGTTACTAACGTCATAAAGACACAACTACTAGGGATTAATAAAGTCATAGTACTTTTTTACAATATAAAACATAAATACTTATATAAAATATTTTTTCCGATTAAAAGATTTTAAATTAGATTTATTTAGCAAAATAAAATACATATGAAGATAAATATCGATCATATTACATAAGCATATAAGAATAAAGAAATGTTCAGTCACATACATAGTTTCACAATCATAAGATATAGGTAGAAGCTATTCAATAAAAAAGTTAAGATGGAACCTCTGCGACAACGAATAGAGGTCGCGCCGTGTACATACAAAAGTACGCAACATATACAACGAAATTACACCTTGCCTTGTCAGTCGATCTGAAGCGGCGCGTCGAACAAAACGTTATCAAAATTTTCAGGTAAAAATGTATGTTATGTAATGTATACGTACAGGGCGAGGTATACTTTTAACTGGCTTCACTTCGTTGTCGCAGTAGAAGTAAACGTTTTCCCGGTAGAAGTTATTTTTTTCTGTGATTGTAGCAGTTATATTTCCACCAATCAGATAGGCTCTACCACCGTGGCACAATTATATACTACACATTCGCAATACGTTCCTTGCTATACGGAAATACTAACATTATTATCCCCACGGTGGCCCTTGTTGTATTGCAGTTGGCTCATTGTAGGTTTTTGGTATTTGGTAGGGAGGTAATATGACGTTGGCAATCTAGCTTATGGTATCCCAATAAATTTCCAGCCGTTAGCCCCGTGACGCCAACGGCAATAGCTACTAGAAACCACTATTTTTTTTCTTTGATGTTTGATCGTAGGTCTGTTTACGAGTATATACTTAGATCAAAGTATGCTCGGACTCACTTTGTACGACGAGTTGCTCGCGATGCAACTCATAGTAGGGGCAGGGTAGTCGTTTTGTACGCAGATGTTTTCTATGTTAATTCTATTGTTTTTTTGTTAATTTTATGCTCTTTTTCGTGCTCGATTTATTCCGTTAGTCGTTCGCTTCAGAAATAATGTTAATGTAGCGTCAGATGAAAATCTTTGCTTAAGTTTTCCTTCATTTTTAGATTTCGCTTCGCCTCATTGACGATGTGCTACGGAACCTTAAATTAACGGAGAAGAATAGGCTAGCTTCAAAGGAAATATATTTGCTAGCTCGCTGCAGCTTTACTTGTATCTATAAACCGAATGAAAATTGCTACAAAATAGAGAGTAAGAACCGTCTTGTCGGTTCTTTTATTTTCAGCTTGTGTTTTTAGTTAGTTTTTCCTGTATACAGAGTATAAGTGCATATGTTGTGATATACATGAGGATGCGATACGCTTGGTCACGTATGGACCCTTTAAGAATCTTATCCACTCAATTATTAAAATATACTATTACGACAATTATCTTTGAATGGGTGCTCAGAGATATTACGATCGTCAACTGCTATAAATATTCACCTTTCACCGATGGTATACCGCCTTCAACAAAAGCGATAAAGCTCAGCTAGAGTCACTGTTCAAGTTCAGATGTCGACTTTTTTCGATGGCTTTTTTTTATTTTTCTTGGTACAAAAAAATTCTGCGAAATAAGTCTTTTAGCTTTATCAAACCTATCAAAGTGAGTTGACCGCCATGTCTTTAATATGTTGGGCCACTATCTGTCACGAATATATCTTTGACTCTGTTATCAACGCTGCGTTGAGTTTCCCCGATATAACTTTTGCCTCATTCACAAGGAATCTTATCGACTCCTGGTCCTGTAAGTGGCTCTATAGGATCTTTGATCGACTGAAACTTCACTGCAATTTACAAGCCGCGAGTATATCAATTAATAATGTATACAAATAGCCCTATTAAAAACAATTAATGGACTATATGGAGCGCCATTACTCCAACATCATAATATGAGGCGTTGAAGACCGCACTCAAATGACACTCGGGGGACTCCGCTAAAACGTGGCGTCTGTCGATCAATAAAAATAAAAAATGTCACTTCGATATTTCAAAAAAAGAAAAAAATCCTGTAGGGACTATTTGTGCGCGTGTGCGTGCCTTATAGGTTATGTAAAGAAAATCGCATATGAAATTAAAGTCGCCTTATCTTTCCTGAAAAGTAATTTTTTTGTTAGCAATCCAGCATCTTGTCCTTCCCGTATCCTTTTTTCAAATATAATTCGAATTTTTAAAGTGTGTTTGAGTAAAACCTATCTTATAAATTAACGGTCTGTTTCAGTGACAATGAACAACGAATAATAAAATTATTATTGTTGTTGATTGTGGAATGAGCTTCAAAGTTTTCTCTAAGTTCTCTCTAAGAAAGAAGTTATTAGATTAGAAGGGTCCACAACGCGCGAGTGATGTCCCAGGTGTTGCAAGCGTCCATAGGCTGCAGTGACGGTTTATCATCAGGCGGACCGTAAGCTTGTTGGCCACCTTAGTCGTATAAAAACATTTTTTTTCTCGTCGTACCAGTGACGCATGGGAGCAGTTACGTACTGATGGCGGTACCATCAGAAATCTAAGTTGGATTTGTACGAAATAAACTGTATTTGACAGTAAAGAGTCTAAAATTTATTTTAACGTAAAAATGTCTAGATGCTGAAAAAAAACAAATATAGTTAAAACTGAAAGGCTAAATCCCATTTGCTATCAACATAAATTAACCACCAATGCCGGAAGTTATGTCGAATTATGAAGAAAGAAGCGTAACAAAGTGACACCAGCTTGAACCAAGTTATTGTAGATAACCAGAAGCGAGTTTTTCCACTTCGCAGCCAGATTTCGAAAATGTTTCGAATGTCATTGCGGTGGACGTGGACGATCAGGCGAGAGGAATCAGAAGTTGAAACTTTTTTAAGTATATATTAAGATATGGCAGTATAGGGCCTCCTACGTTACCAGTTCGCGGTTCCTTAATAAACCTCCTACAATAATAAAATTCGACTGTCACCCAATACATTTATTTTCACTTGTCATGTTTGGCATTTTATAGAATGCCTCACATTATACGAACGACTTTGTACAAAGATTATTTTTTTGGATACCGTACACAATTTTTATCAAATAAAAACAGATTAACAGATAAAAAATAAAATAATTATAAGTTTCACTAAAAATCATGGAGTTTTGAAATAAATTTAAAAGTACCTCCTTGTTCATATTCGATTACTTAGATATGACTAAGAATAATGAAAAGCGAGATATTTACATTTAAAAAGCATTCGAAAAGACAAGCGTATAGACCGATAATTCCCTCTCCTCATCCCCCCAGAATCCATCTCGGGAATTAACGTTTCAAAAAAACTTGCACAAATATGTCGAAAAATATTTCTCGTCGCTCGGGACCGAGGGCCGCGCGAATCATTTCGACAATATTTGTTTCAGTTCGAATTCGCTTCGGCTAATTTCTGGCGACAACTCGACCAGTTTAGTAAGACCTGCGAAATTGATAAAGTCAATTTTGTTAACAATTTATGAAGTGACTGAGTGTTTTCTGTGTCGTTCAAGCTTTTTCAAAGTTGCAGAGTACTATTTGAACTAAAATTATCAAAAAGAGGTACCTACAAATTAAAAAAGTCTTAAGTCGTTTCTATATTTATTGGTTCCGTAGCTTATTGACTATTTGGTGGACACAGTCAAAATATATCGAGCAGCAAAAAAAAATGAGAATAAATCTTCACTTTATAACAAAGATATATTATTTTTTACATGGTGGTAACACTTTCTTTTTTTTTGAGTAATTTACTACATTTTTTTATTTTATTTTGAATTGGGATAGAAATCGTGGATAGCTTATATGACGAGATGAGTAGGAATTTTGTTATTTTTTAAGGTTTTTTATAAAAGGGTTAACTATCTATTAGTCAGAAGCACCATCAATACCTGTAAAAATATGTACAACGCCAGCAAAAAAGGAATTACTTTTGAATATGATAGTATTTTTAAAAACATATCAATTAAAGGTCAACTTACACCGGCGCAGACACGGCACTCGACGCACTGCGGGGGCTAATTTTTAAAACTGTCATTAATTTGAAGTATAACTGTCCCCCTCCCCCCATCGACTGTTTCCTGTGGGACGAAGAGGGGCGATTAATCTGTGTTTAATGTCGCCCGAAAAAAGTTGCTAATCAACAGATTGGTTGAGAGATTCTTGTCAAATGCTTAGGGTTGTCAAGTTATTAAAAAAACATTAGATATTCAATATAGACGTTTTAATTTTCTCTCTTTTTAAAATATTTAAAATAAGTATTAAAGTTTATGTATAACGGTACATCAAAGTAACGGCACGTATAGTTATTAGGATTCATTTCCGAATAATAGATAATAACATCCTGTAATACTAAGCTATGAAGGTCTAACAACGTGATTGTATGTTGATATATCTATGTGTTTGATTGTAAGCCAATTTTAATCGTAAAAACTTAACAACAAAGATAAGCTCAACTCCATTGTACTTATATGCTTGGAATATGCATAAGCAATTCTCAAGATGAAATACTAAAAATTGGCCAAGTGCGAGTAGGATTTGCGCAAAAAGGGTTCCGTTCAATTATCTATAAAAACGGCAAAAAATCACGATTGTTGTATGGGATCCCCCCTTCAATATTTGTTTTATATACATCAAGCGTCTACCTGTTGCCGTTATCAATATCGAGCAAAAACGAGCAAAAAAATCACGTTTGTTGTATGTATACATACCCTTGACTATTTATTTTTATTAGACAAAAGGCTCTAGGGTATTCTGTTTTTTAGTATTTGTTGTTACAGGGGCAACAGAAATACATGTTCTGTGAAAATTTCAACTGTCTAACACGGTTCATGAGATACAGCCTCGTGACAGACGGACGGACGGACAGCGGAGTGTTAGTAATTGGGGCCGTTTTATACCCTTTGGGTACGGAACCCTAAAAAAGGCGTTTTTTTCAGCCTATATTGATTTAGCCTACGTCTTACTTATGCATATTTTATTGGCATAATTAAATGTAAATAATAGCCACAGTCTAAATAAGAAAAACGCTACATAAGCTGACTTCGAAGCGAAGGCAGTCGGCCAAGCGTGTCAGGCGTCAGGCGTCAGGCAGTTAGGCCAGGCCACAACGACAGGCGTGACAATAGACGACAATAGGCGCGTGTCACTCGTGGTCACAATCATTGTGATTTGATCCGAGCTATACATCCTGTTCCATTACCTACATTCGAAATTTCCTCAAGATGTATGTAACTGCATAAACTGCATCATGTCAAATGGCCTATAGGTGTAAGAGCTCCATGGGGGGACAAGTGTTAAGGTGTAAGCCGCAGTCATTTAATAACAGCCGTTGTCGTGGGCTTGCTCACTCCCAAAGCATTAAGAAGCGTTATGTAGCGACCATATTCAGTAAGTGGCTATATTTAGCGGCATGTTTAATATGTTTAATTTAATATTATTTAATATCAGGCGGATCGTGTGCTTTTTTGCCACCTTAGTGGTATTAAAAAAAATGTATCTCCTTATTATATTGCCTGTATTTCACTAACTCCAATAAGTTATAACACATATTCGATTATTTATACTACATTTTAATTTTCTATCCCATTTATCTATTCCGAGAGAAAAATGCAACGTTATTCGGGAAACCTTGAAAAAATATTATTTTTTGAACTTGGGCAATGTCTATGCCACAAAACTCGAATCGAATTATTTTACTCTAGTGTAAATTTGATCTTATTAGAAAAAAAGGATATAAATTTAGTGTACGTAAGTGAATAAGTCAATAAATTTACTTAAGTACAGTGCAACAAATTTTTCTGAACCTCTGACTTTGGGTGTTTGATCGCTAGTGTCGTTGTAATACACCAGTTCAATATGGCGACTATAGTTTTGATTTTTGACTACCGGTCAGAAAAGTTTGTTGCACTTTAATCTCTCTTATTTCCTTATTCTACAAAGTCAAGTAAAAAAAAACGCTTATATTGACAATATGGTTTATGTACTTTTCTAAGCTTTTCATTATTATTTTTCCTAATTTCCTATTTATAAAACACACTGTATAACTTAAGATTATGTTCAGCAGCAATCTAAGCGTCAATTCAATTCAAGAACAAGGCAGGCTGCGTATCGGTCATACATCGGTGAGCGCTTTCATACACTCATACAAACGACTGTACGGGAGACAAAGGGCTGTAGGGCTATTGGGTTTCTTCTATTGATGATCTAGGCCAGTGAGTAACGGGCTGTGAGGGATCAGTTGACGGTATTGTTAATAGTATCATATAAAATTTGTGTAATCTAAATTAAACACAAACGTCACAAGGAATGACATTAAAATTTTGTAGGATATTTTTTTTCGAAAATTGTATGAAATTATATCTAAATTACTATGAATGCTTTGAGGGTTTTTTAGTAGAAAATAGGCTAATGCACCCTAAAATTTAGCAATAGGTACCTTATTTCAATTGACAACTCAACTTGCAACAGTACTTATTCTAACTTTAGATAGACTATGTATCCTACGTGTGAATGTGGGATAATAATAAATAATCGATTTGGCCGTTTACATATGATTCAGTCAAAATTATCTACTAACATCTTTTCACTAATTTATAATCTTACTTGGATTAAAACAACAAATCATAAAAGCGATCTCAATGCTCAGTTTCCCATAAAAACGTAGTTTACTTACAATTTCGAATTATAATCGATGTTTTTAATTGTTTAAAATTACAATCTGTCAGTGTGTCCGGCCTTTTATCTAGCTATTTTTATATAAAATAGAACTTAATCAAAATTATTGCAAATTCCATCCATCAGAAAATAGCTCCTAAAACGATCTATTTCCATCTTTTTCCTTCAGAGAACGGAAATATAAAAGCATCGGAAATACGATTATTATTTTAAATCACAAACCAATTCTAATCATGTTTTAATTTTCGGCCCATCTTATAATATTCTAATATCGACTGAAATAAATCCATTAATCTTACCTACTTGTATAATCTAAGAAAAGAAAAACTGAAAGAACTAAGTAAACAAAAGCAAACGACGACGTAAAACAAAGTATGTAACCATTGACAAGTGGCGTCCAATTTCAGGGTAATTCCCCGCAACTTTTTACTCGACATCTTAAAAAATCACCTCGGAGCTTCGGCTATCAATTTAGCCGGTCTACAACAGGGGCTATTTTCCGACCTTCGGGAGCTTATAAGTTTTTCGACTTAGCTAATATTGTTAGTCCGACCACGGCCGTCCCGCGGGTCAGATTTCCCCATAAATTGAGGATGTTAAGTGATTCGCCCCTTTCAATCTTTCAATGCCTCACTGGTTATTTTTTATAGCCGAAGCTCGGCGGCGATTCTCAATAAAGCTTTTTCTTCTTTTTCATAATTGAGAGGGTTTTACTTGTAGGGTTGGTGCGATACAATATTTTTGGTCGTACTTACGGGATAATTGGTTAGGTATTCGCAAGGCTTGTTTTCTTAACTGTTAAGCAGATATCAAAGTCCTACATTTGCAAAGGTCTCGCTACAATTCATATTTCATCCACTCTTAGCCAGAAATGCCTACGCAGACCATTAAAAATTAAAAGTATATGTAGGAATTACCTTTTTTTTTATATCCTCCTAGGCCTGACTAGACTTTGAGACCCAGTCTTAAGAGGATACGATTCCCGTCGCCTCGCAGCGTGATTCATACAAACGAAATTCTCACTTATTTTTGACACTTAGCATTCAAATACCATACAATTTCAAACAAGTATTTTAGGAATAAATATCTAGGTCTGCAGCGCGACAGTTTTTATTTAATTGTATAGTTTAAAAGTTATACAGGATTCTAGTTTTTCGTACAAATGGTCTCAAATATGATTATAACTTAATGAAAACATTTTTTAGGATTTTGGAAAACCACAGACATATATATTTGGCTTGAGATTATGTCTACAAAATTTTACAATATTTGAGCAGTAAATGTCAAAAACAAGTGGGAAATTCGTTTGTATGAAGCAGGCTGCGAGGCGCAGTGAATGCAGTTTCACCTGTCAGCTTAATGTGTGTTGTATTACTTATTGATATTTATGTTAAATAATTGGACACAGACAATCAAAAAATTCCAAACATTATGCTCGAGGGAAGTCATGCGGAAACCCTTAGAAATGATATTTATTTCTACATTTATATACATGCACTATGTATCTTAAGAAGTATATATTGCATATTAAAGAAGAAAGATGTTTTTCTCCTTTCTTTCCTTGATTTTATAACAAAAATGTTAACCAATAAATCACAGAGAAAACCATAACTTCAAACAACCTCCCGAGGCATAAACTTTGTGTAGCGAAACAATATTGTATATCTGTGAAAATCTTCTTATCGAACCTCCGAGGAGGCCACTATAACAAATAAATATACAGATAAAAATAAAAGTTATTTTTCCAAACGACGAATAAAAACGACGTTATATCACACCGTTCAGCAACAAATCTTTAGCTAATAACAATAACATCACTTACAAATTAAAATTAATTCAGAATATCTAAAAGGCTTAATGAGATTTCGTATTAATAAATCTTACAAATATAGCAAAAATTGAGATTCGGGCTACAGAGCTCAAAAAAAGACGCCAGAGAAAATCGATTGGTAGTAATCAGGCGGAATTTTTGTCGACTGTGATGATCCGAAATTTTGCAAGTATTTCATATGACTTATAATCTTGAGCTAATTGATTGTGTTATAGATAAGTATAATATAGATTGTTCGCTTTAAATAATACCTAATAATTCCTATTAAATTCTTTAAAGCATACATATAACAACAATTGTGGATGTGAGTAGAAGACATAAAGACGAACATGTTCTTTTGCTATGGTATCGAAAATTCGAAGCGGTGTGAAGGGCGTCCAACAAAGTGCGGATAGCCAGGGGCAAGTGGGTTAAAATGGAACAGCGCGCAATAAAACACCCCTTCTGTCCATAAATATCCGCGTTCGGAAGTTGGTCTGTTAGTGGTCGGATACTTTTTTCTTGTAGTCCACTTTTATTTATCGAAGAAGGTGTTCTGTTAGGGTGTTCTAGTTTTCGTTTAGAGATATCTTATTTATGATAAAATTGTATTCGTATTTACATATCGTGCACAATATCAAAGGAAACGGGATCTATTCAAGCGCAGAAAATGTAGAAGAGTACTTGCCAGTTGGGGCACGGCGTGGGTGGATAATGGAGGTTAATTTGGGCCATAGTCCACACGCGGGCCCAGCGGATTGTGGACTTCACATACGTCACTTTTTTCTCGTCGTATGCAGGTTTCCTCACGATGTTTCACTTCACATGTGAATAAATAAATCAGTGTACTTGAGAAATTAAGAAAAGACTCATTGATACTACACGCAAACCCTGGGGCTCAAACCTCCAATACTTGGGACGTGAAGTGAAATTTAAACCCCTTAAACCCCTCGGCCACCACCGACGTACGAGTACATTAAAGATATTTCTGTTACTGGTAATTTTGAACTTATTTAAGTTTTTTAAAGAGCAAATATAATTAAAAGGTAGTTAATAAACTTATCCTTGTAAAAAAGTAATATACAAAGCACTACATTAAAAGGATTTTTTTAAATTATTCTTCACAAAAATTTAATAACAAAATAAATATTTAAAATGATAAACGGAATTAGTATAAATGCCACTACATATAATGTTTGTACATTTTCATGCCCAATTATCTTTTTTAAAAACATCTTTAAATCTCAAAAAAGATATAAAACACCATTTACTAAATGGATGGATGCTCTGGGCATTCAGTAAATCTGTTACACTACAGAATAGGGAAAAAATCGCCGTTTAACCCTCTCCGCCCCAACGTTTCGTGTTAGAACTTTGCCAAATAAAAATACCCATAATTCTTAACCCCTCGATACCAAAAAGAAAAATCTAAAAAGAACTCGGAAATAAAAGTTTACTATTTTAATAAATAAAAGTAAAAGTATATTTTAAAAGTTTATTTAAACTTTTCCTGCAGAGTTCAAAAATGGAATTGTAATATCTAAGCTTCAAATCGAGTGACGATCAACCAGTGAAGAATGTCTGCAATTTAAATTTTTGATTCCAACTTCAAAAGACATTAAGGACATTCCGCGCTGCAATTTTGTACGTACTTGTGAATAACGTTAGACGTTTTGTCGTTTGAAGCTGCTGAATGTCTCTGAAACGGAAGTCATAAAAGCTGAAGGAGTTGATTGAGTGAGAAATGGGAATTTGGTAGAAGTAATTAAGAAAGATATTGGAAAAAGTCCTAATGTAACCGTGACTTGATTTGCAAGGGTTGATAGACTTAATTTTAACGATTCGTCTTAATTATAGACTCAATTTTGAATTTTGACCATACATTTTAATTGCTAATGATAAAGTGGCAAACCAAAAACAATAATCTAATTTCAATTTTATATTTTATTAATATTTTAAATTTATTAACCACTAGACTTTGCCACCGGCTCCGCCCGCCCTAAATTGGGTTATCGGCGTGGAACTCCTTAATTATATTAATGAAGTTTGCTATAGCAAGCTATAGGTGTAGCTATAGTTCGTTCAACTCTGTTATAGTTATTCCCGCGGAAACTTTTGAATATTTCGGGATAAAAAGTAGCCTATATAATATTCCAGGACCTTACTTACGTGTATGCCGATACGCCAGTGGTTGAAGCATGATTGAGTAATAAACATCCATCCAGACAGACATACTTTCACATTTACAATATTAGTAGGACTAGGCATTTTAAAAAAGACGGCGATAATTATCTCGAAATCCCGTTTTAATACTATATATTATGTTTTTATAATTTTCAAGCAATACTTAGAAGTATATAGATGTATTTTATACTTAAACCCAGCAAAGATAAGTGACTCAATCGTAGCGGCAAAAATTAAAATTAAAAGATTAGGAAGGACTTAGTCTCTTAGAACTTATTTTTTTCACTATAGTATTTGATAGATGCAAAGAAGATTAATTTAGTTTGTTTGGAAAATAAAGTTCCACTTTTAAAAAAAAGCATTTTACAAACAGAAAGCTTGTATTACCAAACTTTGTATGCAATTTTGAATAAATAGGTTAGAGGGCCATTGTTCTTACATTACTAATTAGGTAAATATAAAAGAAACCTACTAGTACCGACACAGCGACAGCTGCTACATATTTGTATCTAAATTTCCATTGTATCATTGTTACGCCCTAGTGTTTTAAGCAAGAAAACTGTGCTTTTTTAAAAACGTTGTGCTACTAATGATATTAAAATTTAACATTCACCCTGCAAGCCGGACATAATATTTGTTTTAACCGGAGGCGGGTACCCTCATAAACTTATTAAAATATTTCTCGCTATATTTAATTAGTGCTTCTGTTCCATTTGTCCCCGTCTCCCTCTAAACTCAGGTGTGCAGCGAGAGGATTTGGATTTGACATTTTTTGTACATATCTAATTAAGATAACGAGGCTAAAGTTTGTAGTTATTCATGGTCGTTGTATTTAAATTAAAACGTAATATGCAACTGATTGCAAACTAAAAAGTAAAATTACGTAATTACAAAATTAATGGCGACCTGTGGCTTTTCCACATTTAAAAAGGTTTTTCGTACTCCAATTTACCCTCGAAGTCAAATCCGTTTTTTTTATATATATTTTATCATTGCAGAAGGAACTTTGCCAAGAGCCCAATGCTCTTGGAGATGGATAGGGACTTCGGTGAATGGGGTTTTCTTAGCGGTGAACGCGCAGACTTGTGTCTTTGTAGGGTTAAATCGGACCAAGTTTATCCGTCTCCAGTCAGAGACCTGGGACAGTGTGGTCTCGATTTGAGACACAAGTTCTCCGTCGTTTTTATTCACAACGGAACGAGGGATGTTTGCACGACCCGTGTATAAGCGTCTTCAGTACTGACATCTGCATAGCAATGCATTTTGTTGCAGTAGATGCACTAGAAACAGTGAAGGTGACAGCACAGAGCCTTGCGGGATACCAACATTAATACCGATGCTATCAGAGCATATACCGTCAATTACGGCTCGTATGTGTCTGCCGGACAAAAAGCTAGCCACCCATTTGCACAAACCCTCGGGCACTCCGTAAGATGGCAACTTCGACAGAAGACCCCGGTGCCAGACTTGATCGAACGCCTTCGCTATGTCCTGACTACATGCCAATGCCTCCCCCTGACTCTCAATGGCTAGTGCCCATCGGTGTGTGAGATACACTAGAAGGTCCCAGTCAAGCGACCGTGGCGAAAGCCATATTGACAGTCGCTGACCAGGTCGTGTTTTTCTAGTTATCTTAGAAGGTGTGCGTTGATCACATGCTCCATCAACTTGGAGAGGAGAGAGGTAATAGCGATAGGCCTGTAATTCGATGGATCTGATCTATCGCTCTTTTTGGCCACCTGCAGCACATTCGCAGTCTTCCATGAAGACGAAAATTGCCTAGTATGGTAGAAAATTTACAGACAGCTTAGAGGACAAAAGGTACTAGAACTTCCATAGCTCGGCACAGATAAAACGGTTGCTGGCACGGCGGACGGAAGGGCCCCTGATCCCCCTCTGTTGTAGTAGCCGGGTCCACTCCGTATCCGGCACGACTACTACTTCAGAGATTTTACACAGGTTGGCGGTTCAGCTTCTCAGGGCGAAGATTAATTAATCCCTGTGTTCAGGAACCCGTTCAACATGCGGGCGGCCAGTGGTCAGCTGTTTCATCAGGTCTCCCTGACCGCCGTACCAGTACGCCGTGTCTACGGCGAGCAATGACAGCAACGAGCACTGCTAGTCCTCCTCTGTCCGCGTAGCGAATCCTCAAAGAGTTTTGCACGTTTAAACGGAGAAACCCGTTAAACTGATTTTTAGCCCCTTATAGCTAGAGGGTTAGAAAAGGAAATAGGATAACTTTTATTCCGATGATGTACAGTTCCCACAAGAACAGATTTTTCCGAGGGAGGAAATACGTGGGTCACTTTAATCGTTCCAATCGCAGCGGATCATCCAATTAACCTGATTCTTAGCACAGGAATATGCAGAAAGGGAGGATACTTTTTTACCACTTTCTTACCCACAGAAAAAGATTTCTTCGCGCATAATATTGACCTTATTTCTATTTCTATATTCAGTTATATTTTGAAATGTTGAACAGTTTAGTAAACACAATGTTTGTAGTTGTAGTCTATAAATATATGCAAAATAGAAAAAATGTTCAATCTATATTTAATCAAAAAGAAAACTTCTATTCTAGAATACACGTGAAGCCTAATATTTCTATAACATCAACCGAGAGCCGTGTACGTAAGTAACGATATTTTTAAATTTTACGTAAGTAAAAAGTAAGTGTCTGTATGATTGATAATGGAAAATTAAAAACGTTGTTTTGCAATTTATTGTGAGGCAGCGTAGGAAATTCGGGTTACGGTTCTGCTTTATATATACTGAGTATAAAAAAAATGCAACAAACTATTGGTAAACATATGGCCTTTTTCTCACGTGAAGATAATATCATAAAATATATCTGTATTAAGTCCGTATATATTAAGTCGGTGGTGGACGTGGGAAGTCGGTGGTGGCCGAGGGGTTTAAATTTCACTTCACGTCCCAAGTGGCGGAGGTTCGAACCCCGGGGTCAGCGTGTACCAATTAGTATTTTCTTAATTTCTCAAGTACACTGATTTATTTATTCACACTACTGGCTTTTCGGTGAAGGAAAACATCGTGAGGAAACCTGCATACGTCAAGAAAAAAAAAAGACGTATGTGAAGTCCACAATCCGCACTGGGTCCGCGTGTGGACTATGACCCAAATCACCCTCGTTAAGGGTAGGCCGTGCCCCAGCAGTGGGGACGTATGAAGGCTGGCAATGATGATTAAGAAAATATCCGTATTCGTAGAGTTAAAAAACAAAATACGATCGCAATCTTCGAGATCGAAAATCAAGAAATATACAGAAGGCAAGTTGGTTAGTTAGAACCAGTGATCGGTTAAATTGATAAAGGGTACCTGGTTATATTTTCAAAAAGAACAACACAACACAATTTAACCCTTAAGACAGACATATTTATTTATTCTACTACATAATCAAGTTGTACAATGGCGAGCTTAATGCCGCATGGCATTCTCTACCAGCCAACCATAGGCTAAACAAACAAATTCATTGGCGTTGCATTAAGTCTTTGCTATTTTATTGAATCTAAACTAAGCTATAAAACCTGTGAAATATACACATACATATATATTTATATATCTATACATATTTATTACATAAATAGGTCTGCTAGATAGTAGACTGTAAATAAATTTATTTATATTACAAAAATATAAAATAAAATTAGTCATTAAATAACCCACCCCTGATCATTCCTGGTGCAAAGGTGCCCATAATGCTTGCAGCATTACCTCGCTGTATAGCCATGGCAATCCTTTGCACCAAGAACGACCCAGAGCGTGAGTCTCCTGTCACTTTATTTAGTTTGTGGCCTATTTCTCCCACTAAACACTTCGCATCCACACTCCAACTGCCCAAGGTCTCCACTGCTACAGGTACAAAATGATAAAGCGACTCCAAGCAAGCGTATTTAAGCCTTTTTTTTGAGCAGGCGTCTTCGGCAGCGGCAGATGCAAAGAGCAGGGTGCGACTCAGGTGACTGGCGGCAACAGTGCTGACGCAAGTTGCGTCCCAGATCAGGCACTTCCCATTTTTCCATGGCACCAGAGACAGCCCGTCTGGTCTTTTTCCATCAGACCTGCTGAGACCTGGAGGCTCAAGCAAGCAGGGGACATTAGCAGATATAAGGGCTCTACGAACTATGTCATTCAGGGCATGGTGACGCGGAAATCTCCCAATGCACCGCCGACAACTCAGGGCGTGATAACCATTGGCGTCCACCATGGAACCGCAGGTGCATATATGAGGTTCACACACCTTACAGCCCAGACGGAGAGCCACCGCAATACGCAAAGAGTCATCATCGAGAAGAGTGCCCAGGTGAGGCGAAGGAACCGCTTGTAACCAAGCCCCGGACTCAGGTTGCGTCACAGCTCGTAGTCTGGCCTTATCGACTCCCAACGCACCCTCTAGTAATTGCTCTTGAAGCCTCTTTACCCCAACATCATCCCACGCCCGCTGAACATGCAACAATTCTGGGACTGTAGCACCCGAGTTAAGGGCTAACCAAGCTGACACAGCATCAGACGTAAAAGGGATACTTCCCCCGTCACCATTAGAAGGAAGTAAAACAGTGACTAGGTTGGCAACCCCGTGCGCAGACGCTAGGAAAGCCGGCAGACCCACCTCCTTAGCGCAACGTATCCCGAGACCACCACATCGGACAGGCAGAGCTGCCTGAATCCACTGGGGACCATCAAGGGAGACATTAAGAAATGACTCAACAACCAATTTTAAACTTTCATCAAAAGATGAAATTTCCTCAGGGCAGAGCCAAGTTGGCGTAGTCCGCAATAAATAGGTGACCTTCGGAAGAGCGAAATTACATAAATACACAAATATATATACATACAATGTATTATTTAATGTTATCGAACTCCAAATATAAATCGAATAATATCGATGGAGATGATGATTTGCGATCGCTGAGGTTACTTGAGGATGTGATTCGTGGTAGCTCAGTGATTAAAATTTCCTTACTTGGCGGTCAGTTAATTATAAATTCGGAGGTCCAATATTTCTGTTATGGATCCCCACACAGAATTATGTCGGTGGATCTTCAAATAACCTTAAAAAAATTATAAAGCGAAAAACTATAATCATCTCACCAATATACCATATATAATATAATCATAACCGATACTTCCATGTCACCTCTTGAGAATCCTTTTTTTTTCGGTTTGTTATCGGTTTTCGGTTCAACAGTGATGTGGCCTGCCCGTTGCCACTTCAGTTTGATAAACATTCAAGCCTTCTCATTATATCGCTGATCAAATTAATTCTATAAAAAGTCTTAAATTACCTACTTATCCAAAACATAAAAAGCAAAAATTGTCTAAAAGTGAAAGAGCCATGTATTAAAAAGGCATCAAAGATTGCGTCAGATTGGGCGGGAGCGCGAATAAATGAGCTTAGAATTTAAAATTATAATGGGTCTGTATCCGGTGACACAAATGTGTGGAGTTTGTTACTAACGACTTCTGTGAGGAGACGCTTCTCACGAGGAACAGAGGTGCTGTGGAGATAACGTTTTATATTTAAGCATTAAGTTAGTGCGTTAGTAAAATATGTTAAAATGTAACAATAAACTAAATGCTTTTAATAAATTGAAATGAAATTTTAATAAAAAATAATTTTAAAAAGGGTTACCTGACTAGCTCGACTAATGCCATGGGCAAAGAGAATATAATATACTACGTAAGAGCCATGGGCAAAAGGTAATACATAGTATAATTTTTTTGTATTTACAGAGTGGCCCGCCAAGACATTTAAATTTGCCCGCCAAGCTAAACTGCAGTGCAACCGGCGTTGCGGTAAAGGCATCACATCACCTGATTAGTCAAACCAAGCGCAGAATAAAATCACATCACCTGATTAGTCAAACCGAGCGCAGAATAAAATGTTTGAAAGAGTCTTTTGAAAACAGGTTCCTTGGAACCTTGTTTTGAATATTTTCAATAACAAGAAATATATTTTGCTTTTTCTAAATTCTTTTTAAGCAATTCTACTGAACTGCTAACTGTAGTCGTTGGATAGCTCGTTTAAAATATTGAGGATGTGGGAAAACCATTTTACGATTCAGCGATGCGTTTCCAAAATTAATAAAGCTTTAAAGTGCAAAGAATATAATATAACGAAATTAAAAAGAAAACTATCATAGCTAAGTAGGCTTTACAACTTAATGAGTAATTGTCGACCAACTTAAACATGTAGTTGGATACCATTAATTTTATCATAGTATGATCAGATGACGTTTGTTAGGAAGCTAATCAAACAGAATTCGGGGTGTAACTTATTGTTTTATTCACCCCGCTACTAACTACATTTTACACACTTTTCATCAACTTATTAAATCAAATACATAACTTTGGGCTCCAATTTCTTCTGGTCTTTGACATCATATATAGTTACTCCTGCACATATGATGTTCTACTTCTACTTATTATAAAGCTAAAGGAGTTGGATTTTATTTATTATACAAATTTTTCTTCTATACCATTTTGTTATATTTTTCTATCTTTTTCTCTGAAATTATCTTTTTTCCTTCCAATTATTTTATATTTTGAAAGGCAAACTCCTTTATATTTATATCGAAAATACCTTACCATAGACACGTGGAAGTTTTATTAATAAAAAGACTTTATCTCTTCCACTTCCCCTAAAGATCTACCAGGTGTCTCAGACCTGTTACAGTACTTATGTAAAACAGGTATTAAATATAAGTTTATGAACCATGTAACATTGCAGAAAAACTAAAATTATAACATTCTGAATACTAATATTTATTAAATTAATAACTATATTTACGTTCGAATTCGGGCGCGGCACTTGACTTGAAGCTTTATAATCTAGTTGATCTATCGTAAAAGGGTAGCACATTGTATGTGCAACAACAAATAATAAAAACCCGCCAAGTGTGAGACGGACCCGAGCCATTTACCATCTAAAATCACTGTTACAGAGCCATCTAGCTATACAGCTAAGCGAAACAGTAAAACATTTGTTTGCTGGAAAGGATATTCAAAATTTTACATTTGGTTGTCAATAAACAGCTTTCAAGTCGTCATATGCAACTAAATTACTAAACGATTTTGTTATACAAAAAAATGTGATTAAAACTTTAACTTACAGTGCATATTAAAACTTCGAACTGAATATACATAAATCAGTTATAATGCAGCTCCATGTATTTCTGCGTTGTATAGTTTTACCTGGTGTTGCGGCAACTAATTGTGAGTGCTGCGGATAAAGTATGGCGTCTAAGGTAGCCTTAGTGCCGCGATTGCATCAAGACCGTTGTGCACCTACCCTTATACCGCTCGTTCACTGTTAGGTACTAGATAGACAGGGGTAGAACCAATTTATTAGACATATAAATGCATGACAAAAAAAACTGTGTGGCATCAGAAAGGTATGCCATGTACCAAGTTATTCATGACTTTTAAAGTTAACGCGGTATAGTTTAGTGACCATGTGCCCGAAAGCGTGGTATAAAAGGCCTCCATAATACAAGGGTTTCAAACACTGCCTAAGCATCAAATGTTGTGGGTGTCATCAACAGTGGACATATTATGGACCTGAATGTAGCTAAATAACCTTATTCAGAAAATAAATCAACTACAGAGAACCGTTAGACTCTGGAGCACATGGTTGGAGACTGAAGCGCGCAGCGTAGAAAGTCACCGGGGTGGACCAAAAACCTAAAACTAGTCAAGAAATAGCTAAGTGAGGATGGCAGAAGAACGGGTGTTTACAATGGAGGGCCTTTGACCAACAGTCAACGCAGGTGGACTGGTAAAGAATTAGTTTTATATTTGTCTTGTGCGGGGGTCGAATCCATACCCTTGGTTCAGCATTAGCAGGGAGGCCTACTCGGGACCGAGCCTACAGGCAGTTATTCAGATGTCAAAAAACGTCTGGTTATTACGTATAAAGTTTGAGATATTCTATAATAAGGTAGATTTAGAAGGTCCTGCGATTTTAATCAGATGGATGACGAACAATACGTCTTCCTAAATGCTAATTAATATATTAATATGCTTTCAGAGCAGGAGGGCATTAAAAGTTATTCAAAAAAGACAGTCAAATTTCGTTAATAAATGTAGGAAGTGTACCAGTATGAACACAGTGTTTCACCAATAGCCCGTATATCCACTTTAGTTCTAAATCTGCATGTGAGTAAAAGCTTGTATTTGAGTTAAGCAAGAAAGATGACATTACTGTTCGGCAACTTTTCTGGAACTCAGCCTAAAGGAGGCGTTGTATAAGATTTGTTTTTGATTAAACGCATCAAATTACTAATTCATATTTATCACGTTATGAGATACCCACTAAAACATATAAAGTTTATGAAAATCGTCGAAGTTATTTTTATGTTTTTGAGGGTATTCTAAATTTTGATGTTATAGCCAAATTGAATAAGTAATATTAGTACCGAGGTAGTACTTAGCCAATTTCCGCGGCTATTAGTCTATGCGTTAAGCGCCAGAGCATAATACGAGGACGGTCCGGTAAAAAGATATAAATGGTTATACATTCTTTAACATGTTAGCCCAATACAGTTCTTTCAGAAAAAATTTTTGCAGAAATCATAATTTAATCTTTCATGCAACACAATTGGGCGATCGTGACCATGCGGGGTGGGGCGTAGCCGAGGCACGCTTGGATTGTGGAATGAGCTCCCTGCCAAGGTTTTATCTAAGGACTACAGTATAGGGTTCTTCAAGAAGGACGTTATTAGATTTATGAAGGGTCGGCAAAGCGCGAGTGATACCCCTGGTGATGCAAGCGTACATAGGCTACCATCTATAATTTACCGTAGGCTTGTTGGCTACCTTAGACGTATAAAAAATAAATAAAAAAATATGCAATTTGCGATAACTATATTACTAATATAGATTTTACCAAACTTTATCACTCTGTCTAAGTTAAAAGTTATATTTTTTGTCACGGACCATATTATACTATGTTTTTACTAGGAAAAATAGTGCCATCTGTTATTACTTTTGAAAACTACATATAAAAAAGTAACCTCACTTTAATGAATGATATGAAGTTGGTCATGCCTCCTGGTGTTAATTTTTGACAGCGTCTCAACAAAAATCTACGTCTAAGTAACATATATGCCTATATGAACACAACCAAAGCATTTTTTTTATTTTCGGTAGCTAAAATACGAATTTTCTAACCACAATGCCTTCTAATCATTGTAGCCGGTCTGCTCGGAAGCAAAAGATCTACAATATTGCTCAAAATGATTAATAACGAAAAAAATATATTAATTTATTATAAATTTTCGTTAAATTTTAGGTATCTTCTATCATCATTGAGTGTGCAGTCATTGCTGGACATAAATATTGCAATATTCCAATAAAGACAATGCTCAAAAACAGCTACCATCTATATAAATAGCTTATACTAAAACGAAACCTCATAAACCTAATAACAAAGAGCATAGTTAGGCAATTACATTAAAGTAGTTGTGCGACAGATATCGATAAATGGTCCCATTAGGTCGCTGCGGGAAGTCGCAGAGAGGCAGTCACTGGTGAACTGGACGCGCCCGTGAGTTGTAGCGCTGCATCGCTCCATTAGCGATTATTGTACAACTTTTGTGCTAACTAACTGGACTTACAAGGATCTAGAGTTAGAGATAGTACTGGAAGACACTGGGCTAAGAATTAATAGGTGAAACAAATGCCAGTAAGGGTGTTTTCAGTGATATGCGTATCTCATTACGCACACAGGTTTGATGCGCGCGGTGTGATGAAATAAACATATCACTGAAAGTACCCTTAGGGTGTTTTTAAAGATTTGCCTGTTTTATCACGCATGCGGGTGCGTGGAACTTTTTTCATACATTTCGCAAGCACGAAAGCTCACGCGGGGCGACTCACTCATATTAGTATGAAGAAGGTAACACGCACCCGCGTGTGTGACGAAACACTCGTATTTCTGAAAACCTCTTAACACCGATATTGCTAATTTGTGAAGGAGTTCCTAAGTAAAAATGTGTGTACAAAAAATCCGTGTGAGTTTATTGCTAATATGTGACATTCTTAGAGCCTTGAGTATTGAAGTTAATATGTACCGTTCGGTAGGTCATGTTCCGTACATTAAAGCGAATAGGAGGCAATCGTCATTATCTACCATCGTACGCCATTTTGGACTATTGCGCTTATCACACAGTAGTGCTTCTATTGCAAGCCACAATCACAATAGACAGAGTAAAAATTGATCGGCACACAGTACATACGGGCGCGGTAACTGATTGTTTTTACATTAGAGTTAGACAATTGGAAACAATTCCAGTTCTAGTCGTTTGGCAATCTCAAATTATATCGTATAAAAACCAATCATTTTAGATTATTTCATTAAAATTAAATGTGGTGATGTGTATTCTTAATAAGACTTTCTAATTTTATTGCTTACAAATATGTTACAAGTGATTTATTTGTTCTAAGTGTGCAGCCGGATTAAAATTAAAAATATTCCCGATGGTCCATTCGTTTTAAAAATATATGGATATTATGTCTACCAGTAAACGTTTTGTAGTTTATGACGAGCTATACTGCCACTGGAAGTCGTGTTAAATGGACACGAGTATGTCTCATCTAGCGGCTATATAGTTAAAGTGGTCGGATACAGCGCTGCCAAATTCTTTGTAGTTATTTACGCCACTTTATTATTTACGGCTATCATATCGACTTTACTTTTATAAAGTTGCCAAAAGAGCGAACTATAACTATAGTTGTTTGGCAAGCGATGTTATGTCTTGTGCATGTTTACTTCTTTGTTTTTGTTTTGAAAGGTTTGGAACAAAAGATTGAAATTTCTTTATGTTCCAATTATTCGCCATTTCCTGTAGTTTTTTTTTGTGATCTTCTTTGTCTTTTAAACAAAATAACTGCTAACAGAACTCGCGTGTCGAAGGTTTTGTTCTTAAGTACCTAATTATAAATGAAAGTAATAGCTGCATATACAACTCAATAATTTCTGAAAAAAATCAAAGAATGAGAATTACTGTTAAATTATTTACTAATACAACGTTAAAGAAATGTGTTGAATGACTATGTTTATCGAACGTGTATGAAAGCATTGATGCGTACGAAGACGAGTGCCGGAATCGTAGCAAGTGACAGTCTTTAGTTTCTGCCTACCGAAAGTGGAGTGGTAAACAGGTGTGATGTTACGTTGAACTTTACAGATGCTTGATTATTGTCTACGAAAATAGAATATGTCAAAATAGTTTTGGAAATTATCTATGACTTTATTTCTGTATGTTTGTTTATTATGTACATACCTACTAGTGAAACTTTACGTTTACACATGTTTTTCTTTTTTATCCCCAAAGAGGGAAACTTGCCAACTACCATCGTGGGAAAAAGGATGAGAACTGACCTATGTATATGTCTAGTTGCAAAAATGTACAGTAATGAGCTGTACTTATTTAATAGGATTCAACCCTTGAACCACTCGCTACGCTAGTGATACAACTATAGAGAGAATCCTTACTAATAAACAAATCATATTACTTTTGAATTTAATAGATTTAATCTTGATTGTGTAAGAATATAATTATGATGGTGCTAATGCCACTCGTACTATTAAATATCGAAATACTCTTAAATATCTGAATTCCTTCACTCGATTGACGATATTTGACGCTTCACATGAAGCGCCCCCTATGCTACATAAAAACCAAAAATCATAATTGACATGTGTTTGACTTTGTTTTTAGTAGCTTAGTTATTTATATTACCAACTTAGTGTTTCAATATATATTGTATACTTTGTTAGCTAATTATCAAAGTATTGTATTATCACTTTGAATAAAACTTCTTGCCAGCTCTTTTTGGCAGAAATTAACTTTGTTTACATTATATCGACGATTCAAAAGTGTTCTCAGATACCTATTTAAATAAAAAGAAAAAAAAATATATAGGTATTCTCATTTGTGTGGAAAGCTAGCTTTTGTCCCCGGCTCCGTACACGCTAAATTCGGTTATCGGTGCGGGATTCCTACGGCAAGTCCTTGATTATAGCCAAAATTTACTATAGCAACCTATAGCAGTAGGTAGGTAGGTCTTTTGCGAGAAATTCAATTGTAGTCAATCTCTTGGGAACTTTTAAATTTCCCCATGTCCTCCGTCACTTGAACAATCATTCCCTATGCCAATTATCAGCTCTATTGTTTGCTCCTTAGCGACGTTAGGCAACAAGAAACAAACACATTTTTACAAATATATATTAGTAAGGATTACTAAAAAGCTTTTTATTTCTTTCTTCAATTACACCACTGAACTGAACTGAACTGAACTGAACTGAACATTAACTTTTGTCACGGAAGTTTCGTACTTGGTAATTTTCTAACGGTGTCTCTACGGGAGTCACGAATATTAGTTGTTATTAATTAAAACGGTTTAATTATTTTAATTTCCAACAGTGATTACTTGTAGAAGGAAACTATATCCACTAAAACTTTTATTTAACTGAAGGTAATTGTTTCGAAATAGACATACTGCAAAATCATTTTAGCAGCAACTGATTGTCAAAGTTTTCTTTTTGTGTTTTATAAACGAAAATTTTATATATATATATATATATATATATGCAGAACTGGAAGAAGCTACAAGCAAGTTACGCTGGGACGTTATAGGGCTATCGGAGGTCCGAAGACAGGGCAGGACACGATAGTTCTCAACTCAGGTAACTTGATGTACTACCGTTGGGAAGACCAGCTATCCCAAGGTGGTGTCGGGTTTATCGTCCGCAAGTCCCTCGTCAACAATGTCATCAAAGTTGACAGTGTGTCGACCAGGGTAGCGTACCTGATACTCAGAATATCAAAATGATATTAGCTGAAGGTCATACAGGTTTACGTGCCGACTTCGACACACCCAGACGACGTAGTGGAGGAGATGTATGAGGACATTTCTAAAGTCATACCCTCCTCCAAAACACACCATAACGTTGTGATGGGGGACTTCAACGCGAAACTAGGCAAACGAAGTGGTAATGAGCTGAGAGTGGGGCAATTTGGATATGGACAACGGAACTCCAGAGGGCAGATGCTGGCCGACTTCATGGAAAAGGATGGCCTCTTTATGAAAGCAGGTTTTCAATGATGTCTCTGTGATCCTCACGGTGAAAACCGGGAGTGATCACCGTATGGTAAGAGGCACATTGAACCTCAACATAAGGCTTGCTAGGTCTCGACTGATAAATTTCACGCTCCGACCCACAACCATCCAAATCCAAAACCCAGAAAACTTTCAGCTCCAACTCAAAAATCGCTTTGAATGCTTAAGGGAAGACGCATCAGTGGACGATACCAACGACATGTTTGTGGAAACTGTCAATACGGTTGGGTCTAAGTTCCTTAAAACCCACCGTACAAATAGAACAAAAAGACTCTCAGACCAGACTCTAAGACTTATGGACGAGAGACGAAACCTTAGGCTGCAGTCTTCGGATGATGCATTGTCATATCGGTGACTTAATAGACTGATCTCAAAATCAGTTGCACGCGACAAACGCCACTTTAATACATTGTGTATTGAGGAGGCAATAGAACGGAACAAAGGTTCCAAATTGTTCTCGAGAGATTTGGCTATTGTGCGAAGTCATCTGGCAAGGCTGAAGACGGAGGACGGTAGCATTGTTTCGTCTGGACCAGAGGTCTTGGAGGAAATCGAGAAATTCTATGGTCAGTTATACACGTCGACATCGAAACCAGTTGGCAGTCCCGCTAAAGACCCCAGAGCCAGACTGACTCGACACTATACCGAGGACATCCCGGACGTCAGCTTGTACGAGATTAGTATGGCTCTCAAACAGCTTAAAAAAATAAGGCCCCGGGTGATGATGGAGTTACGACTGAGCTTCTGAAAGCGGATGGAAAACCGGTACTTAAAGTCCTTCAACAGCTCTTTAACACCGTCATACTTGAAGATATTTCGCCGCAGGCATGGTATAGAGGCGTGGTGGTGCTTTTCTTCAAAAAAGGTAACAATACACTCTTTAAGAATTACAGACCCATCACGGTTCTGAGTCATGTTTATAAGCTGTTTCAAGAGTAATTACGAACCGTCTCGCTCGCAAGTTCGACGACTTCCAGCCTCCCGAACAAGCCAGTTTCCGAAGAGGCTATAGTACCGTAGACCACATACATACGCTGCGGCAGATTATACAGAGGTCAGAAGAGTATAATCAGCCCCTTTGCTTAGCGTTTGTGGACTATGAGAAAGCCTTCGATTCGGTGGAAACATGGGCAGTGCTACAGGCTCTACAGAGATGCCGTATTGATCATCGGTAAAATCCTTGTACGATAACGCCACCATGTCAGTTCGTCTCCAGCTGCAGAGAGGTGTGAGACAGGAAGATGTCATATCTCCGAAACTGTTCACAAATGCGTTGGAAGATGTCTTTAAGCTTCTGGACTGGGACCGCCTTGACATCAATGTTAATGGCGAGTACATTACCCACCTTCGGTTTGCCGACGATATTGTGGTCATGGCAGAATCGATGGAGGACCTTAGCACAATGCTCGAAAGCCTCAGTAGAGCTTCCCAACGAGTGGGACCTCATGATGAACATGGACAAGACGAAAATCATGTCGAATGGCCATTTAGCACCCACTCCAATAACTGTTGGGAACTCTACACTCGAAGTTGTTGACGAATACGTATACCTAGGACAAACTGTTCGATTAGGTAGGTCCAATTTCAAGAAAGAGGTAAATCGCCGAATCCAACTCGATTGGGGGGCAGCTTTCGGAAACCTGCGCACTATTTTCTCGTCCTTAATACCCCAATGCTTGAAGACAAAACCAGTCAGTCATCAGTCTTCAACCAGTGTGTGTTGCCAGTGATGACTTACGGCACTGAGAAGTGGCCGCTAACTATGGGCCGTATACAAAAGCTCAAGGTCGCTGAGCGGGCGATGGAAAGAGCTGTGCTCGGAGTTTTCCTACGTGATCGAATCAGGAATGAGGAAATCCGTAGGAGGACTAAAGTCGCCGACATAGCTCACCGAATGGCAATGGGCAGGCCACATAGCTCGAAGAACCGATAGCCGATGAGGGAAGAAGTTTCTCGAGTGGCAACCACGAACCGGAAAGCGTAGCGTGGGACGGCCCCCCGCTAGATGGACAGATGACCTTGTAAAGGTAGCGGGGAGCCGTTGGTTACAGGCGGCACAGAGTCGCACGCTGTGGAGAAAGTTAGGTGAGGCCTATGTCCAGCAGTGGACGTCAATGGGCTGATATAATGATGATGATGATGAATGTTGTTTAAATGTAATACAGTGTGTTTGTAACTATACCTATACCTGCTTTTCTGATATGTCTCGGATTTCCAAAATACAGCATGATTTTATTTTGGGCAATGAATGCGTACTAAAAACAAGTAACAATTTTATGTATATTCAATAGTTTTTACAGCGCAAGTCAAAATAATGCCTTGTATAGACAAATTTTTGATACCTTGGGTTACATTATTGCAATCTTGTGTAGGATCTCTATTTTTTTTAAATTAAAATACAACCTTTGTAACTTACTAATAATATAGTTTTCCACAGGCGAATCAATTTTTATAATCGGGTACGTAGTTTTTGACTTTATCAATTACAACAAACATATAAATGTACAAAAAATCAAATATTTTCTCTAATACAATATTATTGTAGATGTAGATACACACGAAAATAATTTTAATATATACTTAAATACATTGGTATAAGTTTTTTTTATTAAGTACTTAGCTACTAGCTTTTGCCAGCAGGTCTGCTCGCCCTAAATTTGGTTATCGGCGAGGAACTGAGATTCCTATGTCAACTCTTTGATTCGAATCCGATTCACACTTGACGATTTCCTAAGTAGCTATGTTTTTCCTTTGCTCACCGGTTTAGTACAATTTCTTTTAACACTCTGTGCGGTTATCCGTCACACACTTGACATTTTTTAAAAAATAAATGTAAGTGAAAATTGTAGATATGTTATTCATTCCTTTATCAATAAAAGTACATGTATATATTTATAATTCAATTATTTAGTAGTGTGCTACTATTAATAACAAAAGTGATCTACTTGTCGGGTTTCCCTAACTAGTGCTCGCTCTACGACAACATTGAGAGAAAACTTGTGCAATCTCTTCGGAGCTCGTAGTTCACTGGCAATCATCTGTAAAACTATTTGATAAAGAAAGTTTTAAATTTGCGAAAATATTATGTCGACCGATAATGTCGACCTAAGTAGTTACATCATGAGAAGTTTGCAAGATTGAATTTTGATTTTTAATTAAGATAACTTATCGTGACAGGTGATAAGAGGCATAAGTGTTTCCATAAAAGTTTTTTACCATTTTTGTACCGCAAAACCAACACAAAACCGGTCAAGAGTGAGTTGTACTCACACATCGAGGGTTCCGTACTTAATATATTCCTCGACCGTTGTTCCTATTAACTTGTGGTCGGCATTCCTTGGCCGTCTTCTCCGTTGCAGATTACTTTGTGCGGTATCTTTTTTGAGATAGATTTGCTTTAGGTCTCTTTCGACCGTCGTCCACCAAATGGAAGTAATTTTTTTTTTTCTGAACTGACAATGCAGTTGACTTTTTTGGGCGAGTCTCTGAAGGAGCCTCAGCCCGTATAGCGCCCAACGCTCAAGGGCTCCCCGTGGAGGGAGCCTCGGCTAGGTTTGTCACTCTCAGGGGCGTGAGTCAGGAGGGGAGTTCCCCGTTACGCGTGTGCGGTTGCGATTGAGTGGGGGCGAAAAGCGCCCCGGCACTCTTTGATACCTCGTGTATCCTTGTGGGCGCCGACAAACCCGGGGACATCGGCGTCGTGTTTGGAGGGAGGCCCTATTGGGGTAGGTCGTTGAGACTAATCTCGCTATCCGGATAACGAGATCGTCATCTGGGGCCGTTAGTACGTGCCGAGGCCGCCTAACTATAGTTTTACGACCATGCCGAGGTCGATCGGGGGGATGATACGTTGTGGATTGCACAATTAGTCGATTCGAGTGATTTGTGATCGCTCGAAAAAGCGGACTGCCAGGTCTTTGAAATATTGGGGAATCGTGGGGAGTTCGAAATCTCTATGTAGGTCCGCATTGCGGACGTACCAGGTGGCTCCGGAGGCCGCTCTGAGAAAGCGGTTTTGGAGGGTATGAAGTTTGTAGAGATTGCGCTTGGATAACGCAAAGACTACGCTAGCATAAGCTAGTATGGGGCGGATGCAAATTGTGTAAAGAGTCAGCTTATTTCTAAGCGACATCTTACTGTACTTGCCTATCATGGGATAAAGATGACCGAGGACAAAAACGGCTCGGTCTCTAACTATTTTGGTGTGATCGCGGAAATTCAAACGCCTATCCAGGGTCACACCGAAATATTTGGTCTTGTTTAGCCAGGGAATGGGACGACCGAAGAGTGAGAGGAGAGATGGCCGTGGAGGGCGGCCAGAGGTAAAGAGAACGGCAGAGCTTTTGTCGGGATTCACTTCGATCCTCCATTTCCGAAACCATTCGCCTAGGGCGGTGATAGCGGGTTGGAGTCTCTTAGTGATTCGACTCACTTGCCTATCGGTGGTATAAATAGCGGTATCGTCCACAAAGAGGGCTAATTGGGTACCTATCGTTTTAGGGATGTCATTAGTGTACAGAAGGTACAAGATAGGGGCGAGCACGGACCCTGCTTCTATGGGACGGGGGGAAGAGAGAGTGCCTTCTACTTTGTAGCGAAAGCTACGATTCGACAAATAGTCTCGTATGATGAGCACGAGACGGTCTGGCAACTGAGAAAGAAAGGTGCAATTTTCGATAGCAGCGTTGAAAATCGAAGGCAGTGAAGGGGAAGAGTGAGGCGCTTTAGGATCCATCAAAGGGGTTTTTACCAGCGTAACATTCGCGTCTCTGTATCTCTGTAGTTTTGCGGTTCTGTACATTTTTAACTTTTTCCTTTAACTTTAATAAGCAACTTTCTGTCACACATTACGCCTATGAGTTATCTCCGTGTTAGCCATCTCGTTGTTGTTCTATGACTTACATCGTCGTCGATCTTGCTATCATTGCTTACAAGTGAGCTTAAGTACTTAAATTGGTTAACAAACATGTAGTTGTGTATTTCCAATGAAGACCCTCAGATTGTCCGTGTTTGTGACATCATCGAACACGCAGGACATGTGCTCTGTCTCCTTTCTGCTTATTCTCATATCGTTTTTTTCAAGAGACTTCAGCCAGGAGTTGAAATTCTGTTGTAGGTCATTAAAGTCTTCTGAGATGAGCGCTACATCGTCTGCATAGGTATAATTATGTTCCAAGGCAGTGATCTTCGACAATCTTTTGTAAGGTAATCCATGGTTTTATTAACCAGCAGAGGGCTGAGCGTAGAACCTTGGTGTATAGGTTTAGCACTTAATAGGATTTCTAAAAGTTTTTCTAAAATATCCAAAAACTGTTGATTTTTTAAGTTTGTACCTACGCCCAATATTTGAAGATATACTATGTTATTTTAACACAATAGACTTTTCATATTTTGTATTTATGTTGTTTTTAAGTAATGAACTGTTTTCTTTCTTTTTTTTTATTTTTAATTTAGTAGTTTCGGAGATAAGGAGGAGAAATCAAATTTTCTTACATAACTTTGAAGCTACTTATTTTATGATTATAAAAAAAATTGAGTCTCACAACAAGCTTTATTTAAGCTTTTATTTAAAATGTCACACGGTACCTACAGTTTACAAAACTTCATTTTCTAATTCACTATCTAATAGTAACCACCATATTCAAAATTCATGAATTTGAGTTACTCTTTCAGGTTTGGGTTACAGAAATCATCTCTGTACCAAATTTCATCTTAATCGGTCCAGTTCCGCCCTGTTCTTTCCTTCTTCCGGTCGTACTGAACCCTAAGAAGTATTTTTGCCTTAAATTACATCATTAGATTAATTAAGTTATGCATTTAGTTGTTGTTGCCTTAGCCTTACTGCACGGATACATTACGGATACATTACTGCACGGATTTGTAGAAAGGAGGCTCAGGCCACAGTCCACCGCACTGGCCCAGTCGGGCTGGCGGACGATGACAAACTAGTGGTCACACTACTATCAGGGTTTTCAAGACACCCATAAGGCAGTATTAAGGGTTCATTTCGAAGCACAGAGGAGCTCAATAAAATGTGCCACTAGGCATCGAAAGTCTGACTACATTTTAACTTCGCATATCACTTTCGATAGACGAATGTCACTGGGCAAAGAGCTCATTTAGTGATGAGGAATTGAATACAATCAAAATCTTTATCTTAAATCTTCTATATCTGATTTTTACAATATTACCACTAATTAAATATACTAAATATACAAACTATCACTACGAGAGCAGTCAATTATTCGAATTCACGGTTGAATCAGTCGGACGCGCCGGGTTCGACCGGACACGTGTGTTCGCTCCGGTCATTCGGAAGTATCCGAATTCCGGACATGTGGTGCCTTCGTTTATTGAATATTGCACTTTATGTAATGGTATATTGTTACGTTTATAAATACCGACTAATTTTATTTAAAAGTATATGTCTAGGTCGACTGATTCATATTCAAATGTAAGCTCATCACCGACATTAAACATTTGGGTAATTTTTAAATGTGTATTTGCCTTTGAGATGATCCTTTTTCAGTATCTTTAAAGATTCCACTCTTTAACCAACGAGTACAGGTCAGTGTCAAATAATATAGCGTAACAAACATCAAATCTAAATAGATTAATTTAGATTCAATAGATTCATTAACTGATAAATCTAATTATTTATTGAAATATCAATAATATCATCACGACACTTATGCTCGAAGGGGTGGTCAGAGATGTAACGAACTTATGTCCATAACGTCTACTTTTCACCGTTGTTATTCCGTCCTACACATGTGATTTACAATTAACAAATTGTGACTATATTGGTTACCCCTTACCAGGAATCTAACCTGGGACTTCAGACATGACAGCCGTACGCTGTGCCATTGTGCCAATCGGTCCTTGATACGAAAATATTTTCAAAAAAATCAAATTCGATATCTAAAACGTAAATATTTTTTTTTACATGTTTTATTTACATTATCTATTATTTACATAGTCTAGTACTAAATTAATGGCCGAACACATTTTTTATTTAAAGGAATTAAAGCGTCAAAATATGCAAGTTTTAAGTCATGTCTTCAATTGCTACATAAAATATGACATTAAAATTACACAGCTGTCGTGGCAGAGGAACTTCTCAAAGGACAAACATAACAAAAAATCATGTTTCAATTATAAATTGAAAATAAAAATTAAACGATTTTAAGAAGTTTTCGTAAAATACCTTCGGGACTGAAAATAAGGGATAGGGGTGTATCGAAATGAATAGTTTAAATTTATATATACTTCTTTATCCTTCTGAGTGCCAGACACAGTCCTTTTAAGTTTCATTTTGAAACTCTACACACTACTTGTCAATGCCTGATTTAGTATGAAAAAAATATGCACTGGAAAATTGATTTTATACTATGTCCTATTTAAAGGACGAGAGAACATAACCTGTTGTTGTGTTTGTATTAAGGCATAGTGAGAAATTATAAAATAAAATTTATCTATTTCAAATTTGTATTAAATTAATTTTATTAATATAAGCTTTTTCCTCATTGTCACAGCAACTTCTGGATTTCTGTCATTTTTACTTTGCATCTTTCTCTTGCTTTCCTTTGAAGCGATTTTTTTGGTAAATGAAAATGTTTTTACGACTCATTTTGAAACGGGTAACTGCGTAGCAATGTAAGTCTTAGGTAAGACTGGCAAAGTTTAATTATGGGTAAAAACCTTAGCATAATAAAGAAACCTTTAAACGGTTTAAGGTTTTATTTTCAATAATATTGGAATGAGTGATTAATTCCATTTGGTTTGGCGCTTATTTCTCAACAGCTTTGTTTTAATTTGGCTTAAGTTTTGGAATCAGTCAGATAGCACACTTTTTAATTTTGCAATATGTATTTGTAAATACGTCATGAAGTTTGGATTTGGACATTTTACTTTGTTATAATTAAAATAATTAGGTTAGAGACACAGTGAGAGAACATACGACTTTATCACAATTTTCATATTAAGGGTTGTAACATAACAAACATTTGAAACATAACAAATGATTAGGGTTGCCAAAAACATGTAATGTATAGTGTAAATTTCCGAATGTTAAGCTTGAACCGGGTTAGAGATCCATCAATCCCGACTATCTTCAACAACCTGTGTATCTCGCACGGCTGTGACCCGGTTATCCGGCCGTCTTGTCACCGGACACTCATTTATCACCGGACGATTACCAACCCTTGCCCGACTAAGTGTCACTACTGGGTATTACGAGAAGAAAAATGAATGATAATTGGTGCATATTCGACAATATTTTTGTACATGCTCGCTTTAAGTGTAACAGGTTTATGCTATATGTACTTACCTATGTTATGTACCTATAATGTTGTATAGCTTGATGTTTCTCTAGTAATAAAGAAAGCATCTTCCGACACCAATCACGTACTTTATAGACTCTCTCTCTCTTGTTATAAATCTGAGTGATATCAGACTCTTTTTTGCTTTGGTGCTATACATCAAATATCTAAAAATAAGAAGAAAGTATTTCAAAACGAAGATACCTAATATTGAAGTTTCATATGTCTGCATTTGGTATCAGGGATTTTATCTATAAAAAAAAGAGATAAAAAATGCAAAAAATTGTATATTATATATAGTAACTGGGCGACCGGAATCTTATTTCTGAAAAATCTTGCATTTTTCAAATATCGTGCTTTTACAAAAATACAACTATATAGGCAAACTTATAAAGCAAAGTTTTATGTTAATAAAAAAATACGTTTCCGGTATATATATAATAATAATAATTTAAATTTGTAATCTTAATATATATAAATCTCGTGTCACAATGTTTGTCCTCAATGGACTCCTAAACTACTGAACCGATTTTGATCAAACTTCGTAAATATCTGTTATTTGATCCAACTTAAAAGATAGGATAGTTTTTATCTCGATATGTCAAGTGCGAGCCGGACTCGGGCACTATAGGTAAAAACCAACTTTCGCCGGGTACAGAGGGACGGCAGCGGAACAACGTTCGCCGGGACAGCTAGTATATATATATATATCAATTAAATCGGCTTAGCGGTTAAACCCAATTCTTTTAAAACCTCTGAGTGCTAATCCGACTCTCATTTGACTTCTTTGAAGTAGCCTATGCTACATGCCACTGCTAAATTTTATAGAACATAAACGGACAGACATATAGAGAGACGTTTTTATATGTATAGATTATGTCATCTCTATTGTTTCTTCATGATATATATATAATTTTATAACGACTGGCATAACGTAACATTAAAGAACACGTTTCACTTTATCAATGACTTAAAATACAAACTATTGTTTATATACCTACCTACATAAAAGTTCTAGTCTAGAAACTGATATCATGTTATATACTCATTTGATTTGAAACTATTTACTAAAATATCCGAGAACTTCCACTAAGTTTTTGCTGTTTGTATGTAATTTTTCCATAGAAAAATAAAAATTGAGCCGATGATCAATTTCCATCGCGTTTGGCGAAAAGTCTGGAGTACTCTGGTATAATATGTGCAAATACGTCTCGCCTTTCGTTCAGTAAATAGTTTTTAGGTCTTCAAGGCAAGATGTTCTTCCATGTTGTCACTAGTAGGATAGGAAAATTATGTGTTACCAGCATTATGTCACCAGCCAGCGCGGACGGGCGGCGCAAGGTCCTTTCCTAGTATATATTGTAGTATTTTCAGGGTCCTGCCTCCTTACTGGAGGCAGTTCATTATCATAGGTGTCAACCTCGGTGCGTTAAGCAGTATAGTGTCGCTACTATAGAGACCACTGAAACTTAAAACGTACGTAAAACGCCTCATGTGTACTAGCTCCTATCAAGTTTGCCAAATCGTGAGTATAGCGCGACTACATCGCAACCAGTTTGCGACCATATTTCGCGATTTTGTCACTTTTCAAGCGATCGCTAGCAATTTAGTTGCTAGTCACGAAGAGGCTGACGCAAGTATGAAAATTATAATAAATAAACCAGCGACTTCAATTCAGCTTCGCAAACAAATTGATAATATATGTGGTTTTATTACACTGTAACCAAAAATAATTAGTCACTTACATAGACGACAGTATTTTTAAAACATCTCATGATATGTCTATGAAGTCAAAGAAACATTCAAGTGTACTTAATCCCTAATAAAACTCAGAACATAGAATCACTTATTTAATTATTGATGTGTTAAGTCAAATTCAAAGTCAATTTGAATTTAATATCGTCAGTGTATAAAAATAAACTGTATATGTCTATTTTATTTGAAAGTAATTTAAAGATACAAAAAAAAACATATTGTAGCCATTATTGTAAATATTACATTACGAATATAGATGTGCCTTGATAGTTCAATTGGTAGAGCAACTTAGTTGGACTATAAGAATTGTTGCAGGTTCAAGTCCCGGCTCGACGTTAATCTTTTGACTGCATTTTTGCCATCAAAATAATTATTTACATTGATATTATATAGATATACGTAATCTTCTTGCTCTAATTGTCTCATTCACAACTATACTTTGCCAGTGGCTCCGCCCGCCCTTAATTCGGTTATCTGCGAGGAACTCCTTAATTAGGTATACTATTGAAGTTTGCTATAGCAAGCTATAGGTGCAGCTATTATTTTTTTAACACTGTTATAGTTATTCCCGCTGTAAATTTTGAATTTTTCGGGATAAAAAGTAGCCTATATGTTATTCCAGGACCCAACCTATGTGTATGCCAAGTTTCATCCCGATCCGTCTAGTGGTTGAAGCGTGATTGAGTAACAAACATCCATACATACAAACTTTCACATTATAATATAAGTAAGTTAATTCTTTTAACATACTTACACTTTTTAAATCAGAAGTGTATAGGTGCGTTGTTAGCATGCTTTTTAAAAGAATTTAATTTTGATAACTTGAAAAAAATCGATTTAGTTAAGCCAGTAGGATAACTTCAAAAATATTAAAGACAATCAAAGGAAACAAACTTCGTCTCCATTTATCCTGAAATAATAAATTATATTTAGTGGTAACCCTCACCGCATGCAAATCTAGGGTGGCCCTCCACGATGTCTTTTGCCGCTCAAGTACGTTATTTATTGCCTATTTTGATGTTGTCAAATGTTATGAGAGGGACGGATTAATCTCAATGCGAGACTTGGCAACACTGCAGACAGATCAAGAAAATAATTAAATATTGTCAAATTATCGAGAAAATTATTTTTTATGCATTATAACAGAGATTTCTCTTTATAAACGAGTTTAAAAAGTGAGTGCATGAATCATTTGGATACATTTGAATAGTTAAAAAAAAAATATAAAAAGTTAAGTTAATATATAATGTTAATATCTTTGATTCTTTATGTGCATGATGTAAACGCTAAATGTCGAACCGTTGTAAGATTATTATAGTGCTTCTTTACAGTTTGCTACTGACAACGACGCTTACAAACAATTTCCTTCAGTTATTCCTTTTCCTGCCAAAACCGACTTATCTAGACAGCGTAATGATAAAACAATAAAACCAGCCACATGCAAGAGCCCGATTTGCACTTAGCCGGTTTCATGATTCGTTGTTTTACTATAGAGCTTACCAATGATGGTTTAAAGCTTGTATGTATCGGGGGTTAAAGTATGAAATTTCCGTTTCGAAAAAAAAACATTAAAATATTTTTTTAGTAGGACAAAATATATTTATTTACTCAAAGTATCTCGTTGTCCGTACATTTATGCCATCTAATAGGAATATTATCTAAACCTCACCGATTTAACTCTGTGGGGCTGGATCCGACTAACTGTGTGAAGGCATTTAACCAACACCTGATCAATAAGAACTTTCATACATATCTGAAACAACAGCTGAAAGAACGTCTTCGCAAAGTTGCTTCATTGTACTAACTTGCACAGCGGGTTGCATAAATATCTCTCTAATATATAAGACAGAACAGCACCATCTGTGGTGATATAACATTTGAACTATATTTTCTTATAACTTAAATGTTTCATAAATGTTACTCTACTTGCATTTTATTTTTCATTTAGAATAAATTTTGATGCTAAAGCTAGTGCAAAGCGTGGTGTTTCTTTCAACAATTGTAATAATTTTAATTAAACATCTTATACATTTCAATTTATTATCTTTTATTTTCCTCGTCGGTGTAGTGTAGTACTATGTGTCACTTGGGGTAAAATGCGATTCCTATTTCGTGTGTTTTTAAATTACACCCGCGTTAGTAATCGGTAACTTTCACCCCTAGGTGAACAATGTACTATTGTACTGCTTCCTGGGAAGAGATTTTTTTTCCGTGGAAAAACCATTGAAATTGTGGAACAAGTGGTAGTCGATTAGTGCAAGACTGGCAAGTATGGAAAACGACAGATTGTTTCTAATTTCAGTTCTGTCGTTATCATGAAGCAAGTTTTTAATCTTACCGATTTGCTGCAAATGAGTTAATATTGTGGGTATACATAGCGTAGGCTTAGCAATATATAGGGCTAAGTTAGCACCTTTTGGATACGGAATCCTAAAAAACTGCTATCGGATGTCAACAAACAATTTTACCTATATTAATTGCAAACTTCTGGAAATCAACTTCAAGGAAAAAACAACCTGTGATAAGCTATTTTATTTTGACCTGCAACATATATGTAGATTTCATCACACCATCTTTATAGACGGATTTGAATTCGGTTTAGACCGATTTTAAAATTTAGTAAAAATGGTTTTTATTAAATAAGTAATTAAATATGTCCGTGATACTCATCATTTACAATACTCTTGAAGATGACACACATTTATGTAAAGCTTATTTTTTCTTTAATGCTGAAGTAAAAATCGAATTAAAAACTACCCCAAAAACAAACTAACATATTAAATTAATGAAAAAAGTCCAATCACAATTAGAAATATCAAACTTATGAATGAAAAGCAGATCATAGATCTCGTTTAGCATAAAGGTCGGATCGGCCCGTTACTGAGGGTCCGTATGAAGAATGAGACCAATAAGTCAGCTCGCATCAACACTCACACCACGCTAATGGTCCTCGCATGACTGATACTTCAAGGAAATGTTTCAGATTTTACACAGGAACTGTCATTCTCTCTGCCTCACTAGGCAAATAATAGTTTCTTGGATATAGTGTTGTTTTCCTTTGTTGTTCAGATAAGCTCTCGACTTGTATCACTAACTTACACTTACATCTATTATGTATTGTTAGAATAAACTCTAAAGTGAAACAAAAACATTAAAAACTAGTTAAGTGTGAGTTGGAGTAGCACTTTGTAGGTTTTAAATTTTGTATTTATTACTATTGTGTTTTCCTTTTTCTTTAAAATGTAGTTGTTTTTGAAAAAGCAGTAGAGAGGGGAAGAGGGCTCTACGCTAGAGCAGACCGAGGGCAAATGATCTGACAACGTTGAGGCAATAAAGTTGCCGGAAGACTTAGGTCCGCGCGCCGGAGGGACAAAGAGCGATGTGTCAAGTACCTATTATTGTATGCAATACCTAAACTAAATTCCTCCTTTTGTTGTAGGCTTTAAAATAAACAATTGTAGCTTTTTCATTTAAGTTTTCGTAGTGACAGTTTAAATATAAAAACTATATAAAAAAATCAAAACTTAAGTTCTAGTCAGACTAGCCAAGTTCCAGTCAAACTCGCGCACTAAAGAATTACCAAAAACTTTGACTTTGACTTTACCACATCAATTGACGTTTGTGATATCTCTACCTTACTTCTTGGGTGATATTTGCTGCGATAGTATTAAAATCAAAATTTATCAAACATTGTATCTTTAGAAATTCTCAAATCACAAGAAGCGCGAAGAATCACACAAAACCTATCCGCATCGATCGATAATCCCAGAGCTGCGCAAAATCATTAACCAGTACACGCCATTAACTTCAACAAACAAAAATGTCCGCCGCAAACATAAATCACACATTTACATATCCAAATCTAAACATATTCAGCCCAATACCCTCAAGGGTTACTTTGTGAAAAGGATATACGTATCCGAAAAGCTTTGTCAATGACAAATAGTGCTCTCCCCATCGTAGTTGGCATTTTGACAATAAATGCGAGATATCAAGGAAGCGGCGGATCCGTCCCGATGTGGGTTTCGTTATAATAAATGACGTGCGATGGACAAGGGAAGGGTTAGACATTAGACCATTACGTATTATGGGATTACGCGGCTGTGTTCCGTTTGATTGATAATGTTATGAATTTTTCTTTGAGTACCTGATTTGCAATTGCATGTCGCGTGCCGTGTTGTATCGATTATGGCGCAAAGTACCTATAATTTAAACTTTATACCTATCAGTTTAAGAAACATATTTTATGGGACTATTTATAACCTAACCTAACCGCACCAGGCCAGCGGTTTCGATTATGGCCTAAGCCTCCTTATAAGGAGATGCCTGTGCCCCTGCTGTAGGGCGAATAACGGATAAGGCAATTCGATGAGCTACTGCGATATTTATAATTGTATTATCAGTAAAGATGGTAAGATTTATTTTTAAAGATGAGCGTGCATTTGTATGGCTGTGTCATACATACAATACTGATTTGTGATTTAGGGTTTCATACCAAAATGGAGAAAAGGATAAGGAAAAACCCTTATGGGCTATTCATTCATTGACATTTATTCAAATTTTTAAACACACTTAAATCACCGTGACTGCTATTTTATTCATCAGTGCTTGTCTAGAAATGTCATACCATATTTTTAACTCTACTTTTTAATTTACTTACATTGTTATCCGAAAAAAATCAAAGTAAATATAGGTACTTAGAAAATAACAAGAAAATACTCACAAACTTCCGAATTACCCAACTGAAAGATACAGTTCTTTATCCCTTTTACACGTTTGTACAAAATAACAGAAATACAGTAAACAACACAACTAACAAAGTTTATGACAATACGTAACCTAAATACATAGACTGTTAAACTAATGGCACAATCCAGAGAGGATATTGAACGTCACGCCTCGCGGAATGGGACCTCGGGAGGCGTCCGGTGTTTGAGCGATTGTCATCTAGTGATGACGGCGACAGGGTTACCACTAACCCGGCACATTCAAGTAAAGAAAAAAACTTTCCACAAGTAATCAAAGGAGCTTAGTAATTTTAAATTTATTCCTGATTGTCAGGATTTCTAGGGTCACTTACATGTTACCCATAATATAGTCTTCCGGTTTCCTCATCTACTAACCAAACAATAAATTAAAACAAATTGAAAGCGGTTTATTTTAGCAGAAGTGCTATACACAATTCACAGACATTTTCTTAACTCAAAACCATACTTAATTTATCAAAATAGCTCATCGCTAGTCATATTTTTTGGTTATAAATATTTTTTAAATGCGCTTTGAATGAAAAGAATTCAAAATATCTTGTGGCAGCGTTAGCTGCTATCTGTGCCAATCACCAATGAATGACCAGAAAATGTGCATTAAGTCTGAAAATCTTCATTGAACTAGGGGATATAAGTCACGCTTATGGAGCCCTAAGACCCTGAAAGGGGGTAGTAAATATGTTTAAAGGATAGTAGATGTAGAAAAGTATGATTATTGATTCAAATACAATTAATCTACACCTACTCAAAGCGTAATTGCCTCTCCAGATACTTTCCAAGGTTTCCATCACGACAATCAATTAAACTATTGTAATTTTAGAAAAACAATCATAACTATACTTGCCTACAATTTAAAATTAATTGTTATTTAATTGAAACCGACCACTGTATCCACAAACTCTTTTTCCTCTCCACTCCGAAAGATCCGTTAAAAAACCATCAATTACCGTCCCCCAAACATTGTTGAGAAAAAACCGACCCGAAGAATTTACCCAATAAATATGTGTCGTTCCGGTTGACGTAGCAACCCTGAAATTGTTAGCATGTCATGTCCGAGCCCTTTTCAGAATGGTTGTCAACTGCGAGGGGTGTCGGTCACTCACTATTGTATGCGTGTCTCCGACGTTTGCGAAAGACGGTATTGGTAATGTTTTGTTAACATGTTACGATACTATTTCAATTATTTTACTACAAAATACTACTTTGGTATTATAGCTAGTTGGTACATTAATTGTCATAGATAACATTTATATTTACATATACCTGCATATCTTAATAAATATACACAACCACAGACTATGTATATATAAAGGTATATACTATAATAGTGACATACGATCTTCATATTTCCTATCTAATAAATTGATAGCTGTTACCCGGCGTGGGATTTTCACTGTAACTCCCTGATTTCATAGTAAGAAAGTTTCCTATAGCAAGCTACAGATGTAGCTATAGGTACTTTCCCGTGGAATTCGGTTACATGTATTTCTGAGCGAACTTTTGTATGTTTTGAAGTCCCAGGAATAAGCTAAGCCGTTCGCTCCGCAGCGAAGTCAAGCAATAACAAATAAATGAACTTTCACAAATAGATATTAGTTACGGTGCTTGAAAAGATACATTACCTTAAATAAAAATTGTAAAAACTGTCTTCCTGAAACCTAAATCTCAGCGACTTTTAAAATAATGTATATCGTAAGTCACTAGTTATTACCTGCTCGATGTTGCTAAAATAATTATTTTAATAGTACATTAATTTCGCGGTCTGTAATTACCGCGTTACTGGCAGCGCTAATGTTGGCCGAAAGCGCAGTGTAGTCCAGCTCTAGGCCATCACAGCTCGGTCAGCTTTGCAGCCCTTGTATAGACAAGCTCGATTTCGGTCTTGGCTTTTATATCGCGGACAGCAAGCGCTGCAATGATGACCAAGCTCGATTGTCGAGGGCGTAGCTAAGCTAAGTAGCTAAGTCAGCAACGCAGTCATTTCATACCAAGGATTCTATAGTGCTTTACTTAAACAAGCGAGTAATTTAAATAAAACTAGCTTAGAAGAACGACTTCGCTCAAATAAGGTTGTCAAAATGATGATGCATTTTTGAATAAATTTTTTTTGCACCTGAATATGTTTGAAGCAAAGCTCGACAATAATGTATTTTCAAAGGTAATTGTGAATAATCTGTAAGGAAAATCTGAAGAGTGGCTAAAATTAAATAGCAATAAAATTTCATACAACATTTATGGCGTCGATTCAAGTAGCAAGCTTGGAGTGGTCGACTTTGCTTCAAGAAGGTTGACAAAATGATGATTAAATTAGAAGCATTTTTAAGTAAAATATTTAACATAGAAGTAGGGGTTTGGAGATGGTCTAAGGTAAATATATCGGTTAAGTAGTCGACAAAGATGGTTCTGGGTCACAGTCTTCGGCAGCTGTTGAAGTCCTCGGGCTGTAATAGGATTAAGGCAGAGCATCGGCAATGTTAGTAGTGACATCAGCCAGTTGAAGTACATACATACAATCACGTAGTATGTAATTAAAAAAAAAATTTGGTATAAACGTTTTTGCTGATTTAATTGTATTTTGAAAAAAGGTCGAAGATTGATTCTGTATAGTTTTGACTCCGATTTTAGAAAAGAAGAATCCAAAAAAGAAGATGTATTGTGCGTTGAGAGGACACACAACTATGTACATGAATAACTGTAATATAGTTAGTCTATCAATCAACATTCTCATGTTTGTTAATATTTATATTAGTCTCAGTAAAGTGCTTGAAAAGTGTTTTGATAGGATCACTTGCTGAAGGGTCAATTACATTAAGCAATACTAGAGATATAATAATTTAGTTTTGAACTTAACACTTACTTTGGATAAATTATATTTCTTAATTCTGTCTACATCACACATTACAAAAATAAATTATTTGTCTACATGAGTTAACTGTAATATTAGTGTAGGGATGACGGTTGAACAGCATCGACATTCGACATCGATGTTCGACCCTAGTACGGTGGTCGGTTCGGATCACAGCCCCGCGGTAACTTTGCATTATTAATGATTCATTTAGTTCACACTAACCGAGCGGCACTCTCATTCCCTTTGGGTTTGACTTAGTGTCGTCTTTTGTTACTGTAACGTATCGATATAAGAAAGTTTTTATTTATTTATTTAATACACAATACAAAATTAATAAAACATATACAGGTAAGGCTATGTATAAAGCTTATCTCTATTAAGAGATTTCTTTCAGCCAAACTCGAGTCAGAACATGTATCATGAACATGTGTCAGAACAATATGAAATCAGGTAGGCATGTGTACCGTAATTAATACATAAATTAAACTCTTTAATTTATAATGATGAGATAAATGAATTTGAAATCTTACATTATAAAAGTAATTTCTTGTAACGTATAAATTAAAATAAATACGTACCTATACAAACAAATTTCTAAATAAACATGTATATATATATATATATAAACACCACAGCACAGTACTCATTTTTTCAGTAAATTTTTTGTAGTAACTGATATAATACCTTGGAACTCACTACCTAACCTAATTCAAGATAGCCGTACTATCGTAATATTTAAAAAAGGATTAAAGAGCATTATATATCACAATCCTAGTAATATTAGGGTTCAAACAATATCTGTGTAAGTATGTATATAGATTATATATATATATATATATATATATGGTGTTTTCAGTAATAATGTAGTGTGATCAAAGTCTTGTTTCGAGAGAACAGATATTCAAAACGCTCACGAAGGTAATTTCGAGAAGCAAGGCAATAAGATATTAAAAAGTACTCTAAGGATGCAAGTATTCGCCGAAATCTGATTGGGAGCCATTTTAATTCATGATCAAACTTGCGCAGACTGTAATTAAAACTGATGCACAAGTTTTGAAGCCTTTGAAGCGCATTAAGTAGCTCCTCATTGGCATCTATATAACAAACATCTGCATGGTCGAGAAGAAGAAATAGAAGAGTATGGAAAAGCATAATTTTAGTTTCAATAGGTAGTAAGTTCTGGAAACGTTTTAAAGAGTAGAAAGCAGTATGACTTTTTCGGCTTACTTTATTTACATTAGTGGTCCAAGCCAATCGTAAATGATTAGGTGACATGATGTATTATGTAGCAGTTGTGAAAAATATTTGCTGGAGACAAGAGATTTGGATGTTTTTGGATTAACAATAAGACCATGAAATTATGCCCATTGTTGGATGTTAGTCATATCTTCTTTCATTTTTCTAACTATAAATTCAAAATTTTGGATTTTAAAATGGCAATAAAGCTGGATATCGTCTGCATAGATATGGTAGGGAGAAGATAATTTTAATGTGAGAGTATTGATGAAGATAGAAAACAGGAGAGTTGATAGGACGCCACCCTGAGGTACGCTAGCAGATAAAGTACAGCAATCAGAGATATTCTCATCAAGACGTATACACTGCTGACGTTCCCTAAGATAAGAATTAAACTATTCTATGACTAGTGAAGATACGTTAAGAAATTTAAGAGTGCCTAAAAGTATGTCAAAATCAACACATTTGAATACTCTGCTGAAGTCTAATACCACTAGTAAGGTCAACTCTTGGTTATCCATCGCAAAACGTTTATCATCAGTGACTTTAAGCATCGCAGTGACTGTGCTATGATCTAGTACGAAATCCTGATCCTGAAATAGACTCAACAGTGCAATATTAATACGTACAATATTTTTTACAGCGATTAGTAACTAATACGTGAAAACACACACACATATCGGATCTCACATACTTATTAATCCCCTATTTCGCTCCCTATGGAATGATTTTCGGAAATCAATGAGTAATTTCGATCTAAACAGTAAAGGCCATTACAATTTTTCGTACAAACTTCCAACCCCTATCTTACTCTCTTAGGGGATATATTTTGCAAAACCCTTTCTTATTTCTTGCTTATGTATAACAGGAACAGCAAAATTTCAAATCCCTAGAGGCACAGTAGTTTTGACTGATATATCGGTCAGACAGTCAATTTTTCTGTTTTATATATGTAGATGATGTTTAGTAAATTTGTAACTGAGTCAAAACTTAGTAGTATCTATACTTTTAATATTCTTAGTGCAATTTCAATCTTAAAAAATTTAACTCTTTTAATTTTCTAATAAAAGGGGTCAAATAACACTTTCGCATCTGATTTCATAATAATAATTATTTTTTAAATATTAATCATTAGAAACATGTTATTTGCAGTGTGTCGATATCGATGATAAGTTAAATCAAAACAGCGTTAGGTTCTTGTTTAGTCAGTGCAATCGGCGATCTGATTAATAGTGCTCGCGTGAAATGTTTAATCTTTCCCGCCGCGATTCTCGCTCCCCCACCGTAACTGTGAAGAAACATCAACAGTAGTTTATTAGGTATGAATAAGTTATCGATATGTAAATGCTTCTTCAAAGTGTGTGTAACACTATCACTACACAAATAACTGATATAGAATATATCGTAACATATGTTGGTTTGTGTGACAACGAAAATTAACCTACATGTTAAAAAAAAACACTGATTTTGAAATATGTTATCTAGAATTCATTCATACAAGCTTTAACATTTATTCACAGTAAACCAGACCAATATACGCAAACACATAAATAAACAAATACATCTCTGTTTTTAATATTGGTAAATTAAATACAGAATGGAACGAATAGTATATCCTACAGATTGCAATTTTTTTAAAAATCCACAGTGCCACTATATTTTGTAAAATTTTACATACTAAGTCAATATCAATAACCGATGGAATATAGGTAGGCAAACTTGCAGAACTCTATATATAAATAACAAACAATAAATTTTAATTAAAACATAAAAAATATCTTAATTCGCATTATAGTGTTGCCACCAGAATTGCATAGATTTTCTATATTTCAAATCGATACGACCACTCGAAGTGAGTGAAAATTGAATAGTAAAATTCGCTTATTAATAAAATAATGCGTGTTGGTGTACTTTTTCATCACACTTACTGAACTCTAAAAAAAACGACGTACGTATCTAAGCAGAGATTATAACTCTGCTTTTTAAGTAACTTTATCTTACTTAAACTTTTCCTGATAAAAAACCTGAAGAAACCTCCTCACTAAATTAAGCTCAATTATCTAAAACATCAAAATTTCAAATTAAACTGAAAATCTTATAATCGAAACACTTTGAACAAATTTTCCAGAGCAGATAAAATATATTCGCAAGCGAATTTTCCAAAAATACGAGTTCCTTTTGTTACGTTGGCGGCCCCTTCTGTGCGAGCAGAAAGTCGGATTGTAAGAAAGACAAACGCGGCTAAATTCAGTGTAAGTGTGAAATCAACTGTATAATTAGGCTAAATATTGGCCCAAGGATTGAACAAAGAAAACATTGGTTAGGGTGGAGCTTGTCTTAGGGAAATCGGTAGCGCTAAAATGACGCAGTAGATGAAAATCAAATTTCTTACCGTGATTTATAAAACTTTTACAGGTTAAGTTTTGTTTTATATTGTGTGTATATATTTCGTACCTTGTATAAAAAAAAAGGATTTTAAAGTACTGTCTGGTAATATATGGCTTAAGTCCACGCTGTTATGTTGAGTGGAATAAGAGTTGCAATAGATAGAAAAAATTGGTTCGGATTTCGATTTTCGAAACCTGTTGACTGTTGACTTCTCCAGCGAAGTTCAGTTCCGAGATCATTTGCAAGACAAGGTGAAGTTGGTGTCCAAAAAAGTCGGTGTTCTCAACAGTGCAAAGCAGTACTCCAACTCGGGGCAAAGAATGCTGCTTTACAAGTTGCAAGTCCGGTTCCATATGGAGTACTGCTGCCATCTGGGCGGGTGCACCCGGATACCAGCTTGGCCCGTTTAACTCGGTGCAACGACGGGCTGTGAGAATCGTCAATAATCCCAAACTCGCAAGCCGTCTCGAACCTTTATCCGTATACCTATAACCGTCTGAGGAGAGACTTTGCCTCCCTTTGTGTGTTCTACCGCTTGTATAGTGGGGTGTATTCTAAGGAATTGTTCAAAATGATGCCCACGGCTACATTCTACCATCGCACCGCTCGCCATCAGCAGGGAATTTATCCTCACACCTTACACATCACATACAGTCACATACAGTGCGGTTTCAGAGAAACTTCCTCCCGCGAAAGCTTTGGTCGTAGAATGAACTCCCTGCCAAGGGTTTTTTTATGCACTGCAGTACGGGGATTTTAAGAAAAAAATTATAAGATTTTTGAAGGGTCAGTGTGATACCACTGGTGTTGCAAGCGTCCATAGGCTGCGGTAACCGCTTACTATCAGGCGGACCGCAAGCTTGTTTGCAACTTTTTCAAACGATTAAAAGCCACAAATTCAGCACAAAGCATTTCTGTCATTAACTTACCATTTAAATTATAGCAGTTATACTAATATTACGAACGTAAAAGTGAGTTTTATTGTTTGAAGATAGAGAAAAGGACATTTACTTTAATCTGGAAAATTCAAAAGTGTCAACAGAAATAGCTATAACTAATGCTACGGACAAATAATAGCTACAGCTATAGCTTGCTACAGCTAACTTCCTTACTATAATCAAGGTGTTGCCGTGGGAATCCTATGCAGATATCCAAATTCAGCTCAAGTGGAGCCGCGGCCAAAAGCTAGTATAGTAAGCCCATATACATGATATTTAAATTTTGTTTTAAATATTTTAGTCACTTGTCTCTATTTCTTTTTGGAATTTCATTTTAAAACTTAAAGTCATTTAGCTATCCCAGATTTTTTAAACTATAAAATGTTACCAAAATTAGTATATCGCGATTACTGAATACATTGATTTTACCAAACTCGTGTTTGGATATTGATGGTAATTAATTTCTTAAGTGTGTTTATGTGTGAAATGATAATATTTAGAAGCCAGAAAAGTCAGAATATTAAAAGTACCTGTAGTAATATTTATATGTATTTATTATTTTTTGTGTATTTTTATAATATAACCTTGAAAACTAGAATACCCTCTACAGTAAAATTTATCGTTAATCTCTATCCGAATAACTTTTGTTCTGTTTTTTCATCATATTTGTTAGCATCGTTTTAGGCACCCGAGACAATGGAGCGTAGATATTTGAAACGCGAGCCATGTTTGATCGCTATGCACCGCTGTTTTAGAGATTTCCAATGTTTTCGCAAGATCTTGCTGCTAACGATTGTTTGAGGAACGAGTATCGTCTGAGAACATCAAATAAACTTATGTTAGATATCGATATTTCTCATGGGACGTCCTTATTGTTAACTAAATATTTTGTTATATTTTTTAATTACTGTTAGCTCCAGCCCCGCTGTCTTGCCAGTGGAAAATTACTCTATCGAAATAAAAAGTGAACTTTCAATTAAGTGTATTTAATTTTATGAGTATCTTATTTATGTTTATCAATGACAGTGGATAAAATCATTGTATAACGATTTAGGTATCCAAGTATATGTTCCTATAAAACATCGATTTCTGCATAGTAATATTTTATATTAAAACTTCCAGATAATTAAGTTTTATTTATTTACTTTCCTTTTAAAAGGACAAAAACAATACATTTTCTTACATTTTAGATTGTAAAAAGTGAAACATTATTGTTACATATTTCAGAAACAAAGTATTTTGCAAACTTCAAAATATGATTCAGAAGTTAACTCGATAAAAATATAAAAGGACATAGCCTTTTTTTCTTATTCATTGTTATTTTTAATGGACTTTCTAATAAAATTATTACAACTATAAAAAAATATTAATAAATCTATAGCAACATTAGGATATATTAATTAAATATTTTACAAAAATAAGCATTAGTAATTTTTATCTATAACAATGATAAGAAATGATAATTGAATCTTCTACAACATGAGAATTCTTAATAATAATAATAACAACAAATTTATTACGAAAAAAATAAATAACAAAATCAAATTATAAAATAAATAATTCAATCTATTAAAACAATAAGGATTATTAATTTAATCAATAACAACGTAAAATAAATAAATAAAATCTATCAAGACAATAAGAAATAATAATTTAATTTATTACAACAATAAGAATTTATAATTAAATCTATTACAACAATAAGAATATATAATAAATGAATCTACTTAAAACTATGAGAATTATTCGCAATGAAGTTAGTATAATTATAACATTATTGTGTTCATAACTTTAGAAAATATTGAGACATTTTACTTTTTTATCAAAAAAAAACAAACAATTTCTAAACACTCATTCTTACCAGTTCCATTTTGGTGTATTAAATCTATAAAAGATTTATATGAACAGAAATACGTCTCGCTATTTCTGTATTATTCCGAATATGGCATATCAGGGCGATATTTTTGCATACCTTAGGGGAAAAATATTTATAGTAATATTATCCAATACTGAAAGAGCCGAATGTGCTAACCAATAGTATGGTTTCTAAGGTCTGAGGATTTTGGTATGTATGCCAAAATCGCATGCCATCGGGTATTATCCCGTAAATCATAATATTGGAATATTTTCCGAAGGTGCGTCTGTCTGTACGGGAGATGTACGGTTATGAAGTACCGTTCGGCTCTTATTGAAACATACTTTGACAAATGATGTGTCGCGGAAGGGATATTGGTTTTTATGCTTTGTTTTTTGTTGTTTCTTTATGATTTTACAGTCAGAAGGCTTAGTATGAGAAGTCTATTAAGTATATGCGTAGCATAGTGCCATTTTGTTTCGGAAGATATAAAGATATTTTTCTAGAATACAATTTTGAATTTCAGACAAATTATATAAAACAGTTGTATAAAATATATATTTGTCTGAAATTTAAAATTGTATTCCAGAAACATATCTTTACATTTTTGGCAATGAATATGATTCAAAATTACTTTATAAAAATAATTTGGTAGATTCTTGTACAGGTCGTAAACAGGGTGACCCTCTCGGACTAGCAAATTTTTGTTTAGCTATCCTTCCTATAATTTCGACGCTTATAAAATATGTGGTATATAGATGATGGCACACTAAGTTAGGATGTATCCTATGTTCTTTAGGATCTAGAAACCTTAGTATACAAATTTAATTCAATTGGATTGGATCTTAATTTTTCTTAATGTTAATTGTTCCTAATGATAGTATTCATTATTCATTTCATAGAAAGTGGAAAACTATAATTAATTTTAATAGTCTTGCTCTAAATTTAAAAACTCTTAATAAACAGTCACTCCGCCTTCTGGGTGTCCCGATTTTAGAAGTGACACTACCACAGTGGTTCCTAACGTTTTTAATATTTTCACCCCAATGACTTATTTTGAAAACAGATTTAACCCCTTTATTATTTTATCAAAGAAAACACGACTTTTGTATATTTGTAATTATTAACTTTGCCTCGTGGTTTTGCCTGCAAAATAACTTATTCCCGTGGGAACTCTCAATCGGGATAAAAATTATCATATATGTTAATCCAAACCATGGTGTATCTTCCTTTTACATTCAAATCCGTTCAGCCATGTATACGGGCGTAAGTCACAAAAATCTTTATGAACATTCAGTCATAATATTAATAAGGATAAAATTGTTATTACACCCCCACGCCGCGCTCTAGGTACTTTGGTTGCTATTGTATTATTTTGCAAGGTTTTCGTTAGGTTAGTTTGACTTAAAGCGTCCCTCTAGCAAAGCATTTTCCACAATAAGGCCGTTTCTTGACTTTGTTTTTACTATTACTAAAGTTAAGAAACCACTCTCACATCTATAAGTGGTACCTAGCAAATGGTAGTAAAATTCTTAAAGTTTTCAGTCTTCAGCAAAATATACCCAGCCTATAATTTTTACTATAAAGTCGGAAAAATATTGGTTCAGAGACAACAGCAAAATTTATTGAACCTCCTAACCTAATCTTGTCAAGCTAGTAGTCATATTTCCATGAAACTAGATAGTCAGATAGAATACAGTAATGACCAACCTTTTTTAGTTTATGTACTTATATACACCACAAGAGAACTATTATCAGTTTTTAGTAAATAGTTATAAAAGTTATTATCTATAACCTTCCAACCTTATTACCCCTGCAGAATTGCTGTTTTACCCCCGTGGGGGTAATCACCCCCAGGTTCGGAACCAATGCACTACCACCTTTTACAGTGCTTGTCATATCATTAGATTTTGTCTGTTTGTACCTAAATTTACATATTTTCTACGCTGCAGTGCTTTTTGGACTAATATGACTCTCTTGACCACTTTAGACATTACGCTATTAATTTTAAAACAAATCCTGCATAGCTCTCTTTTGGGGGATTCGTGGTGCCAAGCCTCTTTACAAATCCGTTTTACAGGCATAGACATCCGAAAAAATAGTAATGTTCCTTTATCAGCCTTTCTGTCTTCCGTCTATGCTACGGCAGATTTCTACTACAAAAAAGTTTACCCATCAATAGGCAATGTGCCTATTACTTATATGGACGAAGCTGGAATTGCGAGGTCAGTCGCCTGCCCAAATGACTCTTTCCTAATTATACTTCGTTCACAGAGACAATGGGACGAACCTCTGTGTAATACTGTTTAGGAATCCCTTTTAAATTCTTGTACTAACATCAGAGACCAGGCTTACCACTTTGCTACTGGCTGCAGGTCATTCCTTTAACAAATATTGGGATTTTTATGGATAATTTAAGTTTTTCTATTGCAATAGGTCTACGTCTCAGCATATCCTGAACTGTGCCTCATAATTGTCATTGTGGGGTCTTAGTTGATCGTTTGGGTCACCATGGCCTTTCTAGCCGCGCCACGCCGCCCTTGATGACGTCATCCGTCAGGCTCTTGACACCATCAACGTGCCGGCCATCTTAGAGCTGAACGGTTTATCACCTAAGAATGACAAGAGACCTGATGGGCTGACTTTAATTTCTTGGAGTCGTGGGAGGCCGCTGGTATGGGGTGCTACCTGTGTTAATACCTAAGCTCCTTTTTATCTTCAAAATAGTTCCAAAAATAGCTGAGGCCTTCAAACGGAGAAAAAATGCAATATTTGGTGATGGGTATATGTTTCTTCCGTTTAGGTTGGAAAAAAATGGGTCCCTGTTACAGAAGACCCGAGAGTTGGCACTTACCTTTGCCGAAGAATAATAAATATTCAACACATTCATTTTCTCACTGACTGACCTGTAACTCAATACAGGAACAAATCTTTGTTTTATGTATTGGGTTGCCAACTGCAATACATGTACCCTAATATTATAAGATATACCTGGAACTCCCGTACCTACTTCTCTCAGAATGTACCAAGGCCATAATTTTTACTATAAAAGTTCTAGACTTCTTCTGCTTTGACTTTAAAAATTGCGTGATCTTTAAAAAAAGGTTTTTTTACCAACCACCATAAAATTGGAAAAGCGATTCGGCAACATATTTGCTATAGACACCGCAAAGAAATTTATTGAACCACGGAACCTTATCTCGTTAAGATATTAAGTAAGAACACAGAGCTGGTCCCACTTTTTTGAGTTTATGTACCTACATTCGAGTATATCACAAGAGAACGCACGCAAGCCACGTGAGGCCGATCTATTTTTTTTTGTTAATAGTTATATTAATAGGTACATTGTGTATAGCGAGATAAAGAAGAAAGAGAGAAAATTACTAATGAGAGGCTATTAAGAAGCCTAAGGCCGAAGGTTTGAATGACTCGAGTTTGGAATTCCCGTACCGCTCTTGTTAAACACGATGTTTTTCATCACATTTGCGAGTAAATAAATAAATATAAGGTGAAGAAAATAAATAAACTCACCAAAACACAATTAAAATGGCGGGAACAGAATATGACAAAACAAAGCCAGCCCCAAATGAATTTTGGCTTAAGTTAAAACTTGTAATTGCTCGCTTGCAGTGTGCGCGTAGTTCATAGTTCGAATAGACAGCTTATACATTTAGAATTTAGAATTGGCGCGTCATTACTGCCCGTGAGTTTGATGAACGCGGTTTTTGTTTTAAGAAAAGTAAAATTCACAAAAAAATACGGTTGGAGTAATTAAGGTATTACCACCCGCTTTGCCTGCACGTAATGACACTGTTTACGAGTAAGTGTGGTGAAAAAGTTATTATCCTTTAACGATATAATACAACATTAAAAAAAAAAACGAGTATGTGTGACTGTCGTAATATGTTCGGCCTATAGCTTGTGCTATAGGCCCGGCCCTAAACAAATCCACAGGCCAATTTCATTTAAAATTTAGTATTTTTTAAATCTTTGCATAGTTACTACATGAGTTCAGTTTTTTATGCGTGATTTAGCTACAAAAACTTTCTAAAACCATAATAAACTGTTACTTTTTTGTAATAATTGTTGAAAACATTCTTTATCGAAAATAAAGACTAAACCGCGAGCGGAGCCGCACGCAAAAGTAAGCTACGAGACATAATCGAACTGTGTTATTCAAACACAGCCATTTCAGTATAATATCGCGAGTGTACCAATGTGTTGCGTTATTTATTAGGTGGGAAATTCTTTGATAAATCACCACCTTTCTCGCGAGGGGTATAAATGCACCCCCTGTCGGTATAAGGGTTAGAAATTACCCCATCTTCTGAAATATGAAGTATAGGTGGATATTTCATACTCAAGACATTTTTTATCATTTAGCAATAACTAAATATTTAAATATTTTGGGACATTTGCACACAGCGTCGTTTGGTAAAGCTTGTGCTATGGATACCAGACAAACGGATACAAATAGATATATATATACATATACATATATATATATATATATATATATATATATTGGTAAATACATATAGGTATATTATGCATAGAGTATACCCAGTATCAAAACAAACATAAATAATAAATGTTGGCCTAGTGCGGGAATCGAGCCCACACCCCTCTATTCAGCAGTGACGTACTGAGCCACGGAGCCGACACAGTCAACTCTACCTGTGAATACGATTCAATGCTTGCGACGTTGTTTGCTTGGATTCTAAGCTACACTAGTACGTACTAATGTGTATTACCTTACCTGGGCAGATGTTGTTTTACCCTTTCTGTTCCTTTTGCGTTGTATCACCATCCCCAGTTGCATCGCTTAGCCGCGCTATTTATCTTTTTGCTCGACTCTTAGGGGTTGCAGCGTGTTGTTAAATAGCCTTTAACCATTCTCAAGAATTGGGCTATCAAGTGCAAAAAGAATTTTTAAAATCCGACTGATACAAAAACAAAAACAAACAAACTCTTTAACTTTATTGTTTATTTTGGTATATAATATAGATTATTATAGATTTGTGCTTCCTTAAAGTAATCTAAAATTTTTTTTTTTTTTTTTATGTTTTATTATTAATTATTTCTTTAATCTAGCGACCTATACATATTAAAAAATATCTTACCCTCTAAATATTTAAAGTAAGACTGTAAGGGTTGCAGTTTTAAGTCCTGGCTCGAGGTTAATCTTTTGACTGCATCTTTGCTATGAAAGTATTTATTTATATTGATGATATAGCCATAGATATTGATTGTATAATATAATTTCTTTTAAGACTAATATTTAGGGAGTCATAAACAAAAAATATTATTTCTATGTATGTGTATCATATTGTGTTTCTTAATTCTATGATGATTTTGTTTGTTTGTAAGATTGATAAAGTAGGAGCCAGCGAACTTTTTTCTCTTTCTTTGTAATTTTGTATGTATGTACGTATATGTTCACGAATTTTATCCCCAGAATAAAAAAAATGGCTAGTTACTACATATCCAAATCATAAAGAGGGGGACAGCGGCTTTTCACCAATCGCTTTAGCCCTGCGTGACAGGGGGTGAGCCCGTCGCCGCAACAGTGTTTCTGATGCAGCGATTGACTAAGATAGCTTTATGTCCCATACGTCATAAACAACCAGCTTTAAAGAACCTAATAAGATGGAAAATAAAAAATCGGCCAAGTGCGAGTCGGACTCGCACACGAAGGTTTCCGTACTATTTTCCGTATTCCGTTCTATAAAAATGGTAAAAAAAATCACGTTTGTTTTATAGGAGCCCTCCTTAAATATTTGTTTTATTTTAATTTAATAATGTATTTTTAAAGCGACTATATAACTAAATATTCTGTGCATATTTTAAGCGTCTAACTGTTGTTATAGCGGCAACAGATATAAATCTTCTGTGAAAATTTCAACTGTCTAACTATCACGGTTCATGAGATACAGCCTGGTGACAGACGGATGGACGGACGGACAGCGGAGCCTTAGTAATAGGGTTCCGCTAATTACCCTTCGGGTACGGAACCCTAAAAAGATCTTAACGAACTGTAAGAAGTAAGTCAGGATAGGGTAAGGGAAATAAAATATGTAATTTGTTACTAATACAATAAATACGGAATTAAAACCATTTTGTCCCGTTGCCACTCAGAGATAGAACACGCATGCAGTTTTGCATGTATGTATGTGTTGTTTTATTTCCGTGTTAGTTCAAAAATATGAATGTATATGTTAAACCTTAGTTAGGTCACACTTAGCATATCTGATGTACAAACTCCGTAATATAAAAAATAAAATAAATGTATAACCAGATTTGAACCCAACCCTCTAAGACAAATATTAAGAAACTAAACATATAATACCGGGTTATGTAATAACTTCAAACTTATTCTTATTCAAAAAGTAAACAGACGTCACTTACACAAATTTTAAGGCTGAACCAACTTCATTTTATAAGTACATATTGGAAAAGTTAAAAAAAAAAAAAAAAAAAAATGGCTGTCAACAAAAAAACACGTTATTTGAGTTTTGGCGCGAATCTTAAGAAGGAGTGGTGTTTTTTTCTGTTTAATTTTTCTAAATTAATTTAGTGACATTCGATGTATATATTTTAGCAAAGTTTTACGAAAGCGTGTTAAGAATTGTGCAACGAAGGCTCATGAATAGTGAATTATGATGAAATAAGCAGGACATGACGCGCAATGTCTGAGGATCCACACCAAATCTTCCGCCCAATTTTGGGACTTGAAAACGAGGACGCGCGGTAACGCCCGCGCCACGATACGATATAATATAATTGACTTTGACTCTGGCAAATGCATAAATGGTCTGCTAAGACCGTGCGAGCCCATTATAATATTAAAAAAAAAAAAAAAAAACACGTTATTTTCAAAATAAAATAATTTTAATAGGAAATACCTTACTTTAATAACAATATACTACTTTTTACAACAAATTATCCTGACTTTGTGTTACAGTGATTCATTCTCCGTGTGCTAATAAATAATTTACTGTGAATTTACTTGATAAATAAACATTGATCTGTCAATGCACAGAAAAAGGCACACTTACGTACAAAACGTCTATTCACTTATCAGTTATATAAAAGATTTTCGGATAAAAGCATATTTTCGGCATATTTCCTTCAAATTCATCATTACTTTTTAATATGATATAAAAAAATGATTATTGTTAAATAACAGAGTTGGAATTTGACAAGTGTCTGGGTGGTTGTCAAGACAACCTACCATTGTTGCCAAGTTGTTGATGTTGTTGCTGAGAACCAAGAAGCTTATAATATTTATTCACCGAAAAGATTATTCTACATTTATTATTGATTACCAACTTAACCATCCACTAACCTACTTGAGAAACTTTATACTTGATGACCTTTTATAAAACTGGCTTTCGTTCAGATGCCAGAAATCTTAACTCATTTTCGGATTCAAGATCTGCAAAGAAGTGTTGTGAATTTGTGTAATCGTCTACAATCTCTAAAGTGTTTTTGTCATACTGTTTCCAATAATTTAATTTTTAATTTTCTTCTTTATGCTTTTGTATCGTTAAGTATTTTTATTATCTTAAAACTAACGATCCATGTCCATTTCGTTGTCTACCCCATCGTCGTTGCTTGCCAGCGCTCCGACTACTACTGTGAACGAAGTTATTTTATGTGACTTATGTTCTTAGCCCTGCAAAGGCCGTAAAGGGCTCAACATTCATTTTGGCAAAAAACATAAGCCTCGCCCTGCACCGCCACTTGCCCAGCCCATTACTGGTTCCGCATTGGACCTCTCTTCGTCGGAGCCACAAACTCCACTCAACACTGACAACCTTTGTAAATCATTGGGAGGGTTGCGTTCAACATTGCCTCTCTTAAAACGGATTCCTCGAGGTGCTCGGCGAAGTGTAGCACAGGCCCTTCATAAAGTCATCCAAAAAATAATCAACCACAACACAACAGAGAACTAGCAACTCTTGTTAACTTTCGCCTACAAAACCCTCCACGCAACACCTGAGAACAACACGGGAGCCAACCTTACACAAAAGATAAAAAATAACTGTTCAGCTCCACTGCAACTATCTCCTTTTTTAACTTCTACTGTCGCTTACAGACATGGAAATCGTCGTCCTCGCAATAACATCTCCCACCTTGTTGAGGCCAAAGTGAGTGATGGCGATATAAGAGGCGCTGCGCAGCTTTTGTTCTCGAGCGATGTCATCGCACCGGATACAACAGAGACGTTAGATGCTCTGCTTTCTAAGCATCCACAGGCTGCTGTCACTTGTCGCCTCCCTGACTCACCACAACCAGGTGACCTCACTCCTCACGTGAGCCCTGATGACATCCGTGCTGCTATCTTTTCATTCAAGCCCGCTTCAGCCGGTGGCCTCGACGGTCTCTCGCCACAGCACTACAAGGACCTGTTAAGTGGCTCTGTAGGGGATGTAGGCAACGATCTACTTAACAGCCTAACCGCACTTATAAACCTTATGTTGTCAAGTGTGGTTCCCGAGGCAATTACGAAGATTCTTTATGGGGCCAATTTATGTGCCCTTCTAAAAAAAGATGGTGGCATTAGACCAATAGCAGTAGGGTGCACCTTAAGGCGAATTGCATCTAAAATTGCCGCAAAAATCATCCTTCCACAGATATCATCTTTATTTTGCCCCACGCAACTGGGCTTTGGCATTCGAGGCGGATGTGAAGCCGCCGTACATGCAGCGCGCTCTTTCATTTTAAATAAGGGGGGCGAAGTGTTTTTAAAAGTTGATGTGAGGAACGCATTTAATTCAATTGATAGGGGCACACTACTTAAACACATAAGAGAAAAAATGCCCATAATTTTCCCCTATCTTAGGCAGTGTTATTCGGAACCTTCCCAATTGTTTTATAAAGAAAAAATCCTGTTTTCTTCAGTTGGATGTCAACAAGGCGATCCACTTGGACCAGCCATTTTCAGTTTAGCGATACATTCAACAATTTCGAAGCTCAATTCCGCTTTTAATTTATGGTATTTAGATGACGGAACCCTAGGCGGCGATGCTACTACTGTTTTTTATTACTGTTTGAAGACCTCCGCACGCTCATTTATGAATTCAACGCCATAGGTTTGGATCTTAATTTTGATAAGTGTGAACTTTATATTTCGGATTCTTTAAGTGTTAATTTAAAATCTGATTTGGTGAGCAAATTTAATAGCTTGGCCCCAAATATTAAAATTTTGTCAAAGTCACATCTTATGCTCCTAGGTGCTCCAATCCTAGAGGAAGCACTCCCAACCTATTTAGATGAAAAAATACAAAATTTTAGCACAGCAGATGATAAACTTGATCAAATTAACCCCCATATGGCTCTTTCAATTATTCGTTTTTGTTTATTTGTACCTAAATTCACTTATGTTTTACGTTGTTGCCCTTTTTGGAGGCATCCAAATTTGCTATTGCCTCTGGATTCTTTGATTAGAAATTTGCTTATCAAAATTTTAAACTGCCCTTTAGATGAGCGTGCCTGGTCGCAGGCCTCTCTTCCTATCAGACATGGTGGTTTGGGAATCCGGAGCATTACCGCTGTTGCCCTCCCAGCTTTCTTGTCCTCTGTCAACAGTACGTGTGATCTCTACGGTAAGATTACAGGCCCTTCTTTGGGTTCCGTCGAGGTCCCATACTTGACATTGGCCACGCAAGCTTGGCGTTCAGCGTGTCATGGTATGGATCCTCCATCTTTCACAAAATCGCAGAGACTTTGGGACGAACCTTTATGCAGAAAAGTTAGTTCCTCCCTTATCTCAACCGCTATAGAACCACGTGAGCGTGCCCGTTTGCTAGCCGTGTCTGAACGAGAATCAGGCCACTGGTTAAGGGCACTGCCTTCCGCGACGATAGGCACTCTGCTCGACAGACAGACTTTATCATTAGCTGTGTGCCTACGCCTTGGGCTTCGATTAGTGCAGCCACACACCTGTATTTGCGGCAAAAGGGTCGAGCAGTTTGGCTATCACGGCCTATCCTGTGGTAAAAGCGCCGGCCGCTTTTCGCGACACTCGGCCCTAAATGATATTATCCGTCGGGCCCTAACCTCGTCTCGGCTCCCGACCATTTTAGAGCCAAGTGGAATTTTCCGCACCGATGGCAAGAGGCCTGACGGTTCTACTTTGGGGCCATGGAAGCTCGGTAAGTCTTTGTTGTGGGATGCCACCTGCGTTGACACGCTGGCGGCGTCTCATTTACCAACGACCTCAAAGAACGCTGGCGCCGCAGCGGCGTATGCTGAAGCCCGCAAGCGGCGTAAATATGCCAATCTTGAGGCAAGTTTCATTTTTGTGCCGTTTGGGGTTGAGACTTTTGGGCCGTGGGGACCGGACGCAAAAAAACTCGTCCGTGACCTTTCCGCGCGACTGGTCGAGGCATCGGGTGACCGGAGGGCTGGCAGTTTTCTCTGCCAAAGGATCAGTTTGGCGATCCAAAGAGGTAACGCTGCCAGCATTCTGGGCACCACTATGCCGCATGATTTTTTAGAGGATATTTTTTATTTATAGTTAGGTTATTTTTATTGTATTTATAACTATATATAAGTTATGGAATTGTATACCTATTATTATGGAATTAAAAACTTCATATAGTTTTAAAGTATTTCAAACTGATCCAGTAAAATAAGCACTAACTGAAATTTTTTGAACATATCAATATACAAATGTGTTAACATCGCTCGTAAACAAAACATACAAGGTGTGGTTAAGCCCCCCCTATCGGAGGCGCAGGGAGATGCCGAGCTCTAGAATAAATGCCCTACATAAAAGCGGGAGTGCTAGAAAATGTACGTGAACGTTCTTAATACCCCATACGAAATTGATTTATACAGAGTTGTTGATACATTTGGTTTCGATTTAGCATAATAAAAAATCCAAACTTTATATTTGATATTTTGTTAATTTAATATTTTAATAAAAGGTTTAAAAGTAATAAAACGAAATCTCATAATTTTAATATAGGTATTGCGAATTTTTTTGTTAATTTTAAATTATTTTCTATTTCATCTTACTATTAAATTGATCATTTCAAAAAACATATTTTAGGAATAGAATTAAATTTTACAATATCGATCTGTCCGTCGGACGCCTAGATACTGAGTAAAAACTTTCTTCACTGTCGTTTTTCATCTTCAGGTATATTTCAGGACACTCAAAAATATCTTATAAAAAATTTAACCGTCGTTTTTGGGACTGGTATTTTTTTCCACTATTTCGAGGTTGTTGACTGTATCTTGTGTACTGTAAAAGTTCTGTTCATATAAAAGAAAGATATTAAAATTAAAACCGAATTTAATTTTATGGTGCACTAGATTTTGCCAGCGGCTCCACCCGCCCTAAATTCGGTTTTTGGCGCGAAATTCCTACGTAAACTCCGTAATAGCTGTAGCTATAGTATGTTTAAGCTCGGTTACAGTTATTTCTGCGGGAACTCAGGATAAAAATAGCCTATGTCCTATTCCAGGACATAATATAATTATATGTGTGCCAAGTTTTGTTACAATCCGTCCAGTGGTTGAAGCGTGATTGAGTAACAAACATTCATCTTTCACATTTATAATATTAGTAGGATATAATAAATTTTATATATATACTCAGCAATAAAAGTAATTTAGTCCAATTTTTTTTTTAAACGAACGACAACTCCTCTATACAAATACCTAACGAGGTGTTACAACGCGTTCTCCGTGAAACTCGCGTCTCGTATCGCATTATATCATTTATAAACAAAATGTGTTAAAATAAATCGTGACGTCAGCAACCGCAGATACTCGAATTTAATGCCAGATACGCGCTCATACACATACATACATACACACACCTCCCGAACCGATAAATTATGTCTCCTACGTATTAGCTGACTGTTATGTACTTCTGCTCATATTATGTTAAATATGGCTATCGTTTTAGATCAACTTGTTAATTATTATGCAAGTATTGTTTATTATGTAAGTATAAGTTTTTAAATTTACGCGTTCCATTACTAATTTAAAAATACTAAAACGGGATTAAACGCGTTATTTGGCAAAATACCTTTTTCCCGACGTTTCGGCTGGGTTACACCAGCCTTGGTCACGGGTAGACTAGGCTAAGTGTGTAACACAGCCGACACGTCGGGAAACAGGTATTTTGCCAAATGACGCGTTTAATCCCGTTTTATTATTTTTAAATTATTATGTAAGTGTTTAGAAAACCCTATAAGTTTAGTACCAAACCTGTCTGCTTGTCCATTCAACCGTCTGTCACGGGCAATTAAAGATTTTAGAAATCGTCTTGAATTAAAATTAAACTTTTATAATATTAATCAAAAAATTTGCACAAAAGTTACAGATATGTAGGTTTTTTATATAAATAAAATAAGTCAGAATATAATTTGTAAAAACTTAATGAATGTAGGTATTTTACAATATTTTTTTTGAGCTATTCTGAAATAAACGCTTAAGGTATTTTACAAAGGGATACTTCTTTATTTTTCCATTTTTTATGCGAACTTAATCTTGTGATGTAGATCACAAGTCCAAGTTAGTTCTTCTTTATTTTTTTGTGTTATTCTGAAGTGAAATAACTGGTTCGTTCGTTCCATTTGCATGTAACAAGTGTGTGTCAGGGCACTATCCACAATATCCATTTGACAGCAGCGAAGTGCCGGTCCAGCTACAAAGCGATAGGAAATTGTGCGAAAGCACAGATTTGTGAGCACTGGGCCACGACCCATCTCGGACACTGCGATAGCCCGGTATGGATATGCCTAGATTAATATTTTACGTATTCCAATTACATACTTAAAATACCCTAATAGAAACTTGATTTTGTCTCCAGTTTCAAAAAAACTGTTCATAGTTTGAATTGAACTGTGAATTTTACTTTATGTTTCAATTGAAAGCTAGTAACATGCGAAGTTATAAATCATATTAGATACTCAATATTGACCAATAGCTTCGAATATTTTTAAATATATTTTTTATTTAAAATTTATCCACATCGTAATTCCATATTTTATTGCAATAGGTAACATGAACCTAACATCCAAAGTTTATATGCGCAAAGACACTAACATTACAAATTGCCAATTTAAAGTAACATCAGTCTGAACGGATAAATAATATAGTTTTTCATTATTATTGGAACATGTTACTATGTTTTTGCGAAAAGATAAATTTGCATTAGCATATTAAAGTTAAAAGAGTAAGGGTCACTGTCATTAATTGAAAAATGGTCTTATCCATAACATTACATCGTTGCAGTCAAAACACCAGAGGCACTATTACAGGGCCGCACTGTGCGCTCACTATTGAATATCGGACAAAGCGCTCTAATTGTTCGTATATCCAGCCAACTGTAATGCGCCTCTGGCTTCGACGTTAATTTCCTCCTAAAATATGGACTTGGTAGAATATTCTGGAGAAATATAATTTGCCTAAACACATATTATTTATACGTAACAAGTTGTATAGCAGTTGAACGTCCGGGGTTTGAGCAAAAGGCTTGTAGTTCGATCCCCGGTCCGTACTTTTGTAGGTCCCAAGTACGGATTTTGCTACCGACTTGTTTAAGTAAATTCTTAACTTTTATGCCTAAAAAATACTATTCGCTTTGCACTCCGAATGTTTCCTATTTTTGAATTCGTAGCGATACGTCTATCTTGATGCAGGTAGAGCCACATGCAAAGACTTTCAAACCATCTCAATTGAAAATTTATTAAAGCCATGCCATAGCTGCAGTCTCGTTCAAATGTTTGCGATAGTTGGCGCATGCTAACTATTCCTTTATACTAACTTTTGCTATGCTTCAGCCAACGTTTGTGATGAACGCCTGCAGGGTAATCTTTCCAGGCATTTGATAACAGAGGTTACCTAGGTTATTTTCACTAAGGTTGACAGATTCAATGCTATTTGATATTGTTTTTAATATTTTATTTAAATTCGTTGCCCTACTATATTAAAGGAAGAGTAATATCGTAAGTTTAAATTTCCATACTAAGCTTCAATAAAAATATATCCTGTAATGTAATGTGTATAATACAATTGGAGAGTAACAAAGTATGACTCTGACCAACCCAAGCCTCATATTAAACTCAATATGGGGCTTCGCATATTTTTAAATATTAGATTGTTTAATTTTATACATATATTTTTTATCAATAGCAATAACATTATATTTTTTCTATAACATGACCCGTCAGATGTCAATCCAAGGTTCATAATAACATTATAATTATTCAATTTAGAGTAACATAACAATCTGTATAGTAGTTAGTAATTTTATATCAAATTTTTTTTTTTTATTTCACGATTCACTGAAGATAGTGTAAAGACGTAGACAAAAAAGAGTTTAGCAAAATTTATCTCCTAAAGGGGTAAAAAATGGTATTTTTCATTTAAGTGGAAAATATTAAGAATGCCGTCTTTCACCAAAATTAATAGTTTGCGTATGGTGGAGGTTGTAAAAATTTGGGATGAGAAAGGTTATCGCGCGGGAAAAAAACTAGTAAATAAATAAATAAATATTTTTTTCGCATTTGAGCACAATGTAACACTTTACTGAATGACCTATTTTATTAAAGTTTTTAATGCACTGTTAAATAAATGAGTAGGGAATGCCTAATCGTAATACTTTTTTGAGTTCGTAGCGATTTGTTTGCATACCTTGAGCCACAAGTAAATACTTTTAAACCTGCTGAATTAAAAATTTATTTAAACTAAACATAGCTGCAGTCTTGAAATTACTACATAATTGGTTAAATATATAGATATAAAAAACAACTGTTTTAAAAACTCAAATGTCAAATCACTCATTTTAAAGTTGACTTTACTTATGCCTGAGAATGGAAAGAATGTGATCTGTAGAAACAAAACATTTGAGTATCCACATATTTCTTTTTATCATTGTTTACTTAAATATATTTCGTGTCCGCACATAATTATAATCAACTTTTTACTTCGATAAATAAAGTATCGAATACAACGTCATTACAAGAAGTAACCGTAAAGTTATGCGAACTATCGCTCGATGTCCGCGCTCGACAAAGAAGTTAGCCACACGTCACTTATATACTAGAAGAAATAGCTTATAACCTAATAATAAACAATAAATTATTATTAAATTTTTAGGATAATCTAGTATGCTTCGATGGTGTTTGTTACAGTAAATGGGCCTAAATCCGTGACGTATTCAATTCAAAATTGCACATAGGCTGGGTTGCTTCACAGACAGGGGAAAAAAATTTAAACCATTTGTATACATTTATGTCTTAGAACAACCTTATCGGAGCTTTGTAACGAATCAAAAATAGCTTTTTACACTTCCGATATGCCTAGTAATCTGTTAACGAATAATCAGTTCTAAACATTTCTTAGTTCCATATCCTCGCCTGCAGCGATATTTCACTGTAAGTCTGTACAAAGGCCCGATACGTGGCGTCAAGCATCAGCTCGCTGGAAGTTATCCGACCATCGTTCAGCACTACTTCTTTAACTATATACTGATATTGAAGGAACCCACGTGGGAGGTCCGTCTGAAGAGAGTTAATTGACCTTATTTGACTTTGATAAAAAGACTTTGCTGTCAATATAATACAGCTGTTGGTGTTGATGCAATGATTGAAGTAAATTTTTGAAGTAATAATTTATGGTACATTCTATAATTTATAATTTTTAATTATAATGAAATCAGTGTCATCGTTACGGTCTATGGAAATAATTTTGTATGCTCGTAGTTTGTCTACTTGACAGGATCCGGAAGAATCAATTTATAAAAGAGAAGGAAGAAGAAAAACGAGAAGGATATAGCTCAAATAGTATTTGGAAGTTATAACCTGTAATAAAATAGTAACAAGCTGGAACAATAGATGAGCACGCATTCCAAAATAAAATTGTGTTTTTTCCCTATTTACTTAGAAGAAATATTCTAAAATTAGGTTTGTAGCGGATCATATCGTCCTGCTACAAACAAGGTTGTCATCAAAGCAGGCGGCCGCCCTCGTACGGGTAGGTCGCTTGAAATCAAATCAAATCAAATCAAATCAATATCATTTATTCAATTTAGGCTACAATAATTGAGCATTTATGAATGTCACTATGCCATCGGTTCGTAAGTCTATAGGGCGGGAGACCTTGTACTGAGAAGAACCGGCAAGAAACTCAGCAAGGGCATTTCTTTTCTCCCTGTCACTTACAGCATCCACAAATTGTTGGAAAATGCCTTCCCTATCATAGAAGGTCACTTTCCATTACAAACATAAAAACATGAAATGCACAAGCAAAGTATCTTATTGCAAAGTATAAAAAAAGACAGTTTATGTATTCACCACTAATAATAAATGTCTTACAGTATTGATAAACAGAACAAAAAAGTAAGACTAAATACAAGGATACAAAGAAGTTTGCAAGAGCAGACCAGCCTCCACAGGCAGCACCCGTTCACGAGTATGACACATGAATCAGCCATAGCTTCGCTCAACCATGTTTTAGGGAACGTAACGACCGGACACACACGCCACCACCGCAGAGACACTTTGAGAGAGCATGACACACTCAAGCAACTCCAATAACTTAGATTGTACTAGTTACAATGTTGTTGTTGTATACACTTTATTGCATAACACATAAAACTAAAATACAAAATTACACTTTAACACATTAAACATATAAAAGCAATTTGTGTAGTAACACAATATAAGAGGAGAAGATTGGAAGGTTCGTAATGCTTTACTACCGAGAAGAATCGGCAATAAACTCATCAGTAAATCTTTTATACATCATATTAAAATATAATATAGCCTAACACTAGGTAATAACATAATATACAATGTTTTAATTTAAAAAATATTTCAAATGCAAATCAATTAAGTTCTAATTTTTCCAAGCATTTTTATTAGAGAAAACATTGCAACATCCATTTGTCATCGTTGTCAACAATTAAACATGTCCAGAAGCTCTTTGGAACGAGTTTTGACTAAAGATCTGCACATGCACGCTTACAAGATTCAATTAGCACAACATCTAAATTTAGCAAACCATGGTCATGTGTAGAACATCGAACGTGCGTCAATTGAATACTGGAACATCAACAAGTCGATGGCGATTTTCCAAAAGAAATCATCTTTAGCGATGAGGCGCACTTCTAGCTTGATGGGTACGTCAATAAACAGAACTGTCAAATTTGGGGAACCCACGAGTGATCCATCAGTAACCTATGCACCCTCCCCGTGTAACCGTGTGGTGTCGATTTAGGACTGGCGAAATTATTGGTCTGTATTTTTTTGAAAACGCAAACGGAAATGCGGTTACCGTCAATAATCTTTGTTATCGCGTGATTTTGACTGACTTTTGTGGCCTCTGTTGAATAAAATTGATGTTGATGACATCAACCATATGGTGCAACATGCCATACTGCGGCTTAAACAATGCAGTTATTCAGACAAAATTTCGATGACGAGTTATCTCGCGGCGAGGGGAAGTAAACTGGCCACCAAAATCGTGGGATCTGTCACCTATGGACTTGTTCCCCTGAGGTTTTTCTGAAGGGAAAACTGTATGCAAGTAATCCACAGACAATTCTTGAGCTCAAAACCGAAATTCGTCGAGTTATTGATGAAATTAAATCACAATTATGTCAAAATGTCATCGAAAATTTCATAAAAAGGATGAAAGTTTGCCAGCAAAACCGAGATGGGCATTTTTCGGAAGCTGCGTTCCACAAGTAAACTTTATGTCCATATTTAAAGTTAAAAATTAAATACTCTCAAAATTCAACTGCAATATGTGTTTTGTTAAAAAATTAAATGTCAAATAGGTTTTGTGACGCCCACTACTATACGAACCAAATCATAAGTGGAGTTCCCATACCATGACGCCTGGTTCTCACCAGTTTTTTTTTTTTTATACCAATGAGGTGGTAAACAAGCTTACTGTCCGCCTGATTGTAAGCAGGCTCCGTAGCCTATGGACGCTTGCAAAACCAGGGGTATTGCGGACCCTCAAAAATCTAAAAACTTCTTTCTTGAAGAACCCTATACTGCAGTACTTAGGGAAAATCTTGGCAGGGAGCTCATTCCACAACCCAAGCGTTCGCGGGAGGAAGCTCTATACGCGACCATTTCGGTTATAAAGTGTGAGAATGAATTCCCTGATGATGGCGAGCGGTAAGATGGTAGAAAGTAGCCGAGGGCATCATTTCGAACAATTCCTCAGAACACATCCTATTGCACAAGCGGTAGAACTCACACAGGGACGCAAAGTTTCTACTCAGACTTAAGGGTTCGATACGGCAAGTAAGTTTGGGATTGTCGACAATTCTTACAGCCCGTCGTTGAACCGAGTGAAAAGGGCCAAGCTGGTATCGGGGTGCACCCGCCCAGAGATGGCAGCAGTACACCATATGGGGCCGAACTTGCGACTTGTAAAATAGCAACCTATGCTTCTCTCTCTCAGCGGTGAATTCGCAGACTTGTATCTTTGTAGCTTTGAATCGGACCAAGTTTGCCCGTCCTCAGTCAGAGACTATGGACAGAGTGGTCAAAATTTGAGTCACCGCAAATTCTCCACGCTTTTCCTCCACAACGGAATGAGGGATGCTTGCACGACCCGTGTAATAAGCGTCTCTCTGCATAGCAATACATGTCGTTGATGTCCGCCAAGTCATTGATATGCAGTAGAAACAGCGTAGGAGACAGAACAGAGCCTTAGGGACACTAGCATTAATGTCCATGCTATCAAAGCAACTACCGTCAACTACGACTTGTATGCGTCTGCCGGACAAAACGCTAGCCAATCATTTTCACAAACCCTCGGGCACTCCGTAACATAGCAACTTCGATAGAAGACCTCGTTGCTATGTCCAGGCTACATGCCAATGCCTCCCCCTGACTGTCAATGGCTAGTGCCCATCGGTGTGTGATATATACTAGAAGGTTACCAGTCAAGCGACCGCGGCTCCCCTTTTCCGCCGCTACACAATTGGTCCAACACTGAATATTAACCCATCATTCCATCATCTACCAGTGACCTGTTTTCAACCGTACGTTTCGCATCTCATAGAACTTCATCAGGACTTATCGCAGCAGCAGCGTTTTCTGGTTTCTGCAGCTCCTCACCAGCGACGCTACTGTACAGCATTAACACCACCTGTTGATGACTCACACTCCAGGGTAGCCTTTCTAGCGCGTCGAATAACTTGACTATGTTTTTCAATAATTTGATTTATATAAAACTCGGTAAATAATTTCACGATTCATTTTTGAAGAATATGTTCTTTTTCGAGCAGCAGTGGTAAAAAAAAACATTATTTACAGAAGTCTTACATATTACATCTTAAAACTTCATGTTTTAAGAATAAGACTTTTTTATTTCGTTTTAAATTTAAACTCATAAATAAAATTAAAATATTCAATAAAATCATTGATAAAATTTTAAAGTTTTCTTTTCCTCAGACTTAACCTTAACAAAATCATGGCCCACGCATCGAATTTACCGCCATTTAGCTACATTACGTGAAATCTAGGACGATAGGTTCAATATTTCGAAGCCTTAGGGCGTCGTTACCAATTTCCGTCGGCACGGAACCCTTAGGTTTATCGTCTCCGTCATTACGAGCAGGTGTGCCCTCATCAGCGATTCTTCATACTATATCGATACTCACTTTATTTAATAATAATCTTATACTATTACTTCTAGGACGTATTTTAGAGAATAATGTTCTGTGGTTAAAATATTATAGTAACGACATAAAAATGACACCATCGTCATGACACGTTTTTTAGAGTGATGTCTGTGTGTGTGTGTGTGTGTACGTATGTATGTATGTAGACATATTTTGGCTTTCGATTCCTCAATAACTACTGGACCGAATCGCTCTGATGACATATTAATCGATACGCCACGTCATGACTTAGATCTGAAAGGAGTCTGAAATAAATCAGTCCAGCGGTTCGTTTTTTATCCTTAAAAAACTGACTTTTTTATACACACAACATAAATTTCATGTATAATTTCATGTATCGAGGGGTAGTAAAGGGTTTTCGAGGGTGCTAATTTTTAGAATTTTTTATCAGTTTTTTAAAATTCAAAATGGCGGATCCAATATGACGTAATTTTTTTTTTGTAATAGAATTTTTCTCAAGAGCAGTTGCATGTACGGTACTTGCTGCCGAACCAATTTTTTTCTATATTTATAGAGTTCTGTAATCAATGTATGCCAAATTACTAAACCTACTGTCTGACTTTGTATGTCTGTTCGACCTTTAGAGGGCTCTTTGTTTAGACTGAAGTAGATATAAGCGCTAATTTGTACATTGAGGTACACTTTGAGCCTCAGGCATAAAAGGATTATAGTTTAAGTTTAATTAAGTAAAACAAAAGATAATAAAAATCGGTAACTCGATTCAAAGTTCTACTCGCAACCATTTTTATGTGATAGCATGAATAACACTACATACACTAGATCCACAGTGTACTGGATCTACACTAATATTACGGAACTTCTTCCAGTGGCCTCTTACTTCTTTATTCTGATCATCCACCTGTGACCCCAATATCCTTAAAATACCTCCATAAATAATTATATGGAACTTTAAAAAAGCCATACCATCAATAAGGGTTTACCATGAGATAAAACGAGTGTTAAATCGGTGTAAATCGCTCGAACCTCACCTGCATCAGTGTCCCAGTATCCCGGCGCGGGACGTCCCGCACAGAGGAGTCGAGACCACAGAACATGCTGAAAAACGATAATGACGTAGGGTTAGCGCTACCTTTGATTTATTGATGATTAATAATTTGACTTAATTATTTAAGGCAAGCAACAAATAAATAAATTAGTTAGCAACAGAGTCCGTCGGTAACTGAATTAAATTAAAATTTTATAAAATTAAATTACATCCATAAAATGGTATAGGTGCAATTATCCTTTTTTTTTGTTTATTTTCCCTCGCAGCCTAGTTGGTAGTGTTGCCGACTGCTTCGCAGAGGGTGTGGGTTCGATTCCCGCATTAGACAAACATTTATGTAATAAATAACATTTGTGTTTGTCTTGAGTCTGGGTGTATTTATGTATAATATGTATGTATTTACAAAAGAAAAGTAATATATATATCTGTATCCGTTGTCTGACACCCATAACACAAGCTCTGCTTACTTTGGGGCCAGACGGCACTGTGTGTAATGTCCAAAAATCTTTATTTATTTATTATTAAAAAAAAATATCTGCATTTTAAAAACGTCGTGTTTAGTCGTAAGTATTATCTAAGACTCTATCGTCAATTTTATAATAATAATTACAAACAATGATATTAAATAGGAACTATGCAATCTAATATTTGTTTTTCTACTTTCAGCTAATACAATGATGCTGATTGTTACAAGCTTTCCAAATCTTCTTTAAGTGTAATAGTTGATAACCCAAAAAATAAAACCTATAATTACATAGACGCGAAAAATATATGTATTAAAAAAAAAACTATAAATATGAAACCTGTTCTATGCTTGGAAGCGTTTCTTCGTTGAATCAATTGTACATACTTTAATCTGCCACTTGCAAATTCATTTAAAAAAAAATTATATTCTAAGAATGTCTTTAAACACCTCGGGCATAAATTTCTGCTTTTACTTTATTTCCATTAGACATGTTACAACATCTTATAAACTCAAGAAAACATATTTTAGAAAATCAATCGAATCGGCAGCCCTATCACTGAAGCCAATACCACCTGTTGCATCGAACATTCGATATGTTTCAATGGGAAGCTAAACAGAGACAACGGCATTTCTAGCGCTGTGTGATGGCAAGGGATAGACGACTTGTGTGAGGGGACCACTCGAGCCCACACATTTCAATGGTTTCAGCGAATCTATAAATATACGTTCGAACTTTGGTTTATCTTGGTAAGGAAAATGGCTCTATTAATTCCTTCTTTTCACACGTATTAATAAAATGTGTATGGTTTTAAATTTACTATAATGTGCAGTTCTTGATGAGCGAGAGCTTTTAGAAGAATATAATTGAAGACTTATATATTAAAATTTAATGACGTTATGTATAATTAAAAAAAAAATGCTAAGATATTAAATTAAGAATTAAGTTACTTACCTATTATCGTTGAGATCACGTAGTAGCGTATACCACATTTTTACTTTGCTTAAATCTAAATCTTACTTTTAAGTTTTACTAATACTTAAAATTTAGAAGGTAAGTGTCAGTTGTGCGACTCACATAATTTAATATATTATAATATTTTAAATAAATTTTATACAAATTTGTGTATTATTCATAAAACAAATAAGCGCTTCTTACAATTATTGATTGTAATAAGCGCTTCTTACAATCATTGATTGCTATAATGGATTAAACTTATGATAATTCACTATTTTTAGGGTTGAACTCATGAACCGTGATAGTTAGACAGTTGAAATTTACACAGAAGATGTATTTCTGTTACCGCTATATTATAAATACTAAAAAAAATAACAAAATAAATATTTAAGGGGGCTCCAATACAACAAACGTGATTTTTTTGCTTGATTTTGATCGATATTGATAACAGGTAGACGCTTAAAATATTCACAAAATATTTAGTTAAAAATATAAATAATTTAAAAATAAATAATAAATTTAAAATACAACAAATATTTCAGGGGAGCGGAACAAACCGGTTACTTACGTACAATGGCCCTATTATGATGTTAAGTGCGGAAAACATAAGTCCAACTAACTAACTTCAGAGGAGCCTCAGGGGGATACAACAAATGTGATTTTTTTGCCGTTTTATAGATAATGGTAGGGAACTCTTAGTGCGCGGGTCCGACTCGCACTTGGCCTTTTTTTTAAAAAAAAATGGACGTTAATATTATTTTTAAATAGACTAACATTCATTTCGTTTTAACTGGAACAAACGATCGTCCCATAAAAGCCTCGGCAAACGATAAAAAACGAAGCCTTCTAAAGCTCCGCCGGAACCTATCAATAGCTGCAACTTGCGCTCGGAATCTTTTCAATAGAACTTTTTTCACGCGAACTTTTCCTGGGTATTTTCCCGCGGGACGGTTATTGGACATCGGGCTTTTCTGATTTGCATATTGAAACAGACTGGTGTGAATCGTTTAACACCGGGTTGATTAAGTTGATGGAATGTTAAGTGATTTTTTTCATTGGATTATTTAACTAGTGCATTTATTTTTAGAAGTTATCATTAAAAAAAATATTATACATGGAGAGAAACAAACTGACTCACTTTCGAATTTATTCTATATAGTAAGGATATTTTTAATCACATATATGTATACATTAATTGTGCAAGAATATTAATAATGGTAATAATCCTATTTGTACTATTAAATATCGGAGTAAGTACTATTAAATATCTCAATATTTTTAACACGATTAACGATATTTGACGCTTCAGAAAATGCGCCCCCTATGCTACATAAAAACAAGAAATAATAATTGACATATGTATCACAACTTTGATTTTAGTAGCTTACTAACTTATTAATATTACTAAGTGTTTCTCTACAGATTGTATACTTGTTAGTTTGATTAAAAAAAGTATTGTATTATTACATTAAATAGTTGAGTTCCTTGCCGGCTCCTTTCGGTAGAAATAAACTTTGTTCAATAGATTGTATTGATGATTTAAAAGTGTTCTCAAAAACCTTTTTGAATATTTTTTTTTTAATATCTATTAGTAAATCTGCAATTTTGTGAAATTTCAGGCTTCTGGAATTCTATCTGTGGTCTATAGGTTATTACAGAAAATTCCAAGACATTTGTTACAAGTAAGTACGGTTACCCTTCAGAGGTGAAAGAGGTCCACTAAAATTTCTTTAATACGACATCAACCAATAAAATCTTGAAACTGATTTTTTTTATTTTATAGTACGATAACCACTATTTTTTAACCGATTTTTAACTATTAATGTAAGAGCGGAAATCTCTGGCACTCATAGGTATGAATCCGCATCGTAGGTATGAATGACGTAATGAATTGTAAATTTTTGTTTATTGAACAAAAAAAAAATTATTTAAAATGTTACAGCAAACCGTTTTTTAAGTTTGACACCACCAGCTAAACGCAAAGCAAAGTATACTTCACAAGAAGTATAAAACTCATATGTAAATCGATAATTTCACTGTGCCATAACATTCTTAATTTTTGAGTGTTTTTTAACAAATTATTGGCATTATAAAAAAAATAGATGAATAAACTGTTACGTAAAGTAGATAAGTTAATATTTTTTTGTGTTAAAAAAATTATTTCATGGAAATATATGGACTAATTGAGTAGAGAGCTAAAATACGTTTGGACAATGTCCAGAATCCATTAGCTTTAATTTTCTCGGTCTTGGTTCCAACCTGGGGTATACTTTGCTTTGCGTTTAGCTTCAGTAGTTATTTCATACCTGGCAACAAAGTTTGTACTTACATATATTCTCATTAGAAAACTTATGTTTATATAAAAACAATCTGTATTTCGACGCGACCTCTCATGTCAAGGTCGTTACTTATATTAAATAAGCCATTGTAAAACTAAGTGTTTTTGGATTGAATTTAAAAATATATGTTTTTCTAAAACTACATGTTTTTTTTAAATATTTTGCCAATTTGACTTAAATGGAAGTTGTAATGTTTTTGACTTATGGGACAGTATAACCCCTTTAAAAATGTACAAACGAAAGTATTTTCCTAAGGACTAAATGAATACAGTGGGTACAAGGATAAACTGAGATTTTCCGTAGTCCAACTGGTCGGTGTTTGGGTAACTGGGATTCCCCGTTGTGCCGTTAGTGGATGCACGGGTTAACTGAGATTCAACGTGGTCCCCTAGTAAGTGTACCTACGGATAAGCGAAGATTCCCCGTGGTCCCTAGTCCCTACTAGGTGCACGGGTAACAAGATTACCCGTAGTCCACTGGGTGATTGTATAGGTAAGCCCCATAGTACCATGTGATACGTTTCTTTAAAAAAATATAGCACTCAGTCCATGTGTTAAAAATGCAAGAATTTAAGACTAAAGCTAAACAAATCCCTATAGCTACAGTCATAGCTTGCTAAAGCAAACTTTTTCTCTATAATCAAGGAGTTGCTATAGAAATCCCAATTTAATAATCGTAATAATAAAAATCTTTCAAAAATTGACTGTCATGTATCAAAAAATTAAAACGTGGTATGAATAGTTGCCTTTCCTGAAAAAAATAATTGACTAATTTATTGTACTCCAGCGCCTAGCTTTTATAAGCTGTTTTCAAGAGTAATTACGAACCGTCTCGCTTGCAAGTTCGACGACTTCCAGCCTCCCGAACAAGCCGGTTTCCGAAGAGGCTATAGTACCGTAGACCACATACATACGCTACAGCAGATTATACAGAAGTTATACATTACCCACCTTCGGTTTGCCGACGATATTGTGGTCATGGCAGAATCGATGGAGGACCTTAGCACAATGCTCGAAAGCCTCAGTAGAGCTTCCCAACGAGTGGGACCTCATGATGAACATGGACAAGACGAAAATCATGTCGAATGGCCATGTAGCACCCACTCCAATAACTGTTGGGAACTCTACACTCGAAGTTGTTGACAAATACGTATACCTGGGACAAACTGTTCGATAAGGTAGGTCCAATTTCGAGAAAGAGGTTAATCGCCGAATCCAACTCGGTTGGGCAACGTTCGGAAAACTGCGTACTATTTTCTCGCCCTTAATACTTAGTGCTTGAAGACAAAAGTCAGTTGTCAGTGATGACTTACGGCACTGAGACGTGGCCGCTAACTATGGGCCTTATACGAAAGCTCAAGGTCTCTACGTGATCGACAAAGTCAAAGTCGCCGACATAGCTCACCGAATCGCAAAGCTAAAGTGGCAATGGGCAGGGCAGATAGCTCGAGAGCCGATGGCCGATGGGGGAAGAAGGTTCTCGAGTGGCAGTCACGAACCGGAAAGCGCAGCGTGGGACGGCCCCCCGCTAGATGGACAGATGACCTCGTAGAGGGAGCGGGGAGCCGTTGGTTACAGGCAGCACAGAGTCGCACGCTGTCGAAAAAGTTAGGTGAGGCCTATGTCCAGCAGTGGACGTCAATGGGCTAATATGATGATGACTCCGGCGCCAAGACGGTTCTGCATTTGCCACTCTTTGTACTAATTGCACCTGAATTATACCAGGCAAATTAAAAATATGAGTGTAAAATTGTGGATTATGGACCACGAATGCGGGGAGGTCTGGGAGGGTTCATAGAGATAATAAGGTTACATTTTTTTTGTTATTGAAAACCTTACTAAGTATATTAATTCAAATTATCTTAAAACCTAACCTACAAAGAAGTGAGAAAGACCTCGAACAATTACTAATGTTGTAAGTATGACCATGCTAATTACACAGATTACAAAAGTAGTAGTTGCCAAGAAAATCGCAAACACACAAAAGACATACGGAGAAAACACTGAAACCACCCTTTTTTGATGGTATGTATTAAATAACAATAAATGGCATGCCCGGGTGGTTAATAATGTTGGATCTGCAGATGTTATCTACAATAAATTTATAGTAAATAAATTTTGTAATAATAAAATAGGAGGTGGTGGTCGCCGAGGGGTTTCGATTTCCTGTGTCCTGTGTGGTGGACGTTATAGCTCAGCGTGTACTAATGAGCGTTTAGTATGTGAAGTTCACAATCCACTCTGGGCCTGCGTGTGGACTATGACCCAAATCACCCTCGGTGAGGATAGGCCGTGTCCTAACAGTGGGGACGTTTGAGGCTGATAAGAAATAATAGTTAATAGTAAAATTAATGATACCACTGCGGAATGTTGGTTTTAAATAATTGAATCTAATAATTGTCACGTCCGCGCATCAATCTGTACTTATTTGCGAAAAACTGAGACAGAGTTCGTCAATATCGCTCAGCAGATGCGGATGCTGGAAGATTAAATATATACTATCTGCTTTGCGTGTGTGTGCATTACTGTGCATATCCATTGATTTATATGTATAGAGAGATTATTAACAGATAGATAGATATTGGTATCGCGCCGCTACGGTGTAATATATATTTTTGATATTACCTGCCTCGTATGTGACAACCTTAATTCTAATATATAGGTAATTAGTCAAGTTAAAAAAAAACATATTTTGAGCAAATATCCTTCGGAATTGTTTTTACTTTAATAAATAAAATAAGTATTAATAAGTTTTATTATGACTGTATGTTTTACTTTAATTATTTAAAAGCCTAATAAGTCAACGAGCAAAGCTATCGATAAAACAAGTTTAATATAAATATTTCTAAAATGAATAGCGACCAAAAGGCACAAAATTAAAAATGAAAAATTCACATTTCAAATACATTTTGTGCTTTAAGCGTTAGCGATTATTACACCGAGTAATATAATTGGAAAATGTGAATATTGGACGTGAAATGAACTGTTAAATTATGGATTACATTTACACCGACGTGTATCAAAGACATCTTGGTTTTTACAGTCGAACATATCACTAGACTACGTAAAATCGCGCTCTCAGGGGAGAAACGGCCACAGATTTCCACTTCAAATAATACGACTATTGACACACTTTCTTTGGCTTCATTCATTCCTGATAATGGTTTCATATAGTTTGTTGCCTTGACATGCTATTTCTGCTAACATTTATATACATAATATGTGCTAAAATAATCGTATGAAAGCCTAATAGTAGGTGCACACCTAAGACGGGTCTTTCCTTGCCTCTGATAGATTTTGTCTTAGTTGTGGTGATAGAAAATAATGTAATAAAATATAACGCTGCATGAATGCATAAAATGAAGTTAACAGTATTACGGGGCAAGGCGCGCTCTAAGGGCCAGTGCAGACCAGGTACGTGGCGTTTGTAATATATGAAACTTTGAGAAAGGTGTCAGATCAAAAGCGTAACATACACACGCGCGTGACTCGCGCACGCACAACATGCATCTATTGCCAAACCGAGTCCGTGCGCGTATCTAGCGGAACGGCAACGTTGCACACGCGCGTGCAGGGATGACGTTGTAAAATATTGCGCTTCCTGTTAGATGCCAGACCACGCATGCAAACTATGTATAGCCAGTGCTGCACGTTTACACGCACGGCAGGTTATATTTTTTCGATTGTTTTTTTCAATAAACTTACAGATATAGTTTGCAAATATAAGTTTCTCTACAACACCAAACATGAAGAGTACAAAAATAAGTTACTATTGCTGTCAAATGCTCTCAACCTCATAGCTGCACGCATGCAGAATTTACCTTCGTGACGTGTGTTGTACCGCTTTTGCCGGTGTGACAGGGCTAGAGCGCGCGTGCGGACGTCACGTCACGCGTCACATCACGCCACGCATCTGGAGGCCTACAACTGATATCAGTTTCAATCGTAAAATCCTACGGCGCTCGAGACATCTACTAAACTGGTAACTAAATTGGTACTCTTGAACGTTGTTGTAGCGCTCAATCAAGAATGGAATTTGGTGGCCAATTTCGGAACTAAAAACCTAAATAAATATTAAGAATCGGTACTCTTTGAGCTATCGTATCGAGAGTGAAATTAGGTACGATGATCTGTGAAAAGAAATGTCAAAATTCTAAATCAACAAAACAAAACTATCGCTACGAAGTTTTAAATTTCACTTTAATTTTTATTAGTCTCAGTATTATTTTTATATTTTGTGATTTGTGATTCCGAAATGTGTGCAATCCTAATTTCAATCTAATCGCATTTGGTTTAAGATAACCGATAAAGATCGAGTTTAAGCTTGCCACGGAATTGGATTGAAACTGATGTCAGTTGTAGGCCTCCTGGTGTACTCCGGCCTTAAATACTCTGGTATCAAGGACTACGGGTTTTAGCACTTACAGCCCTTTAAACGTAGAAGGTCTAAGTCCCTGCCTGCTGTAAGTTATTAAATAAGTTATTCAAATTATTGATTTGAATGAACCAATCGTTATTTTATGGTTACATATAGATGAAATAATAAAAACCACAATTTATGTTTTAAACAATAACATTATACCTCTTCCATAATAATTAAAACTGGAATATTTTTTCTAATATAATTTGTTTATGTGTGCTCATATTTTTACAAATAATCAGCCATTTTAAATTAAAAACTAAATAATGTGGATATTTTATAATTAATAAGAATATATAGTTGTATAAAAATTAGTCCGATATAGTTTTGGCACATATCAATGTTATGCTCACGACAAATAACTTTTTGTATTTATTTTACAATAAATATGCTTTTCACATCTATAAAAGTTTCTTCTATGTCGCTCTGAACGTCCTTTTTCGTGGTTTTCTACTTCAATATCAGTGTCCTCGCAGGTAACTTCGGTATAACTTTCTAAAATATAGATAGGATACGTTCTTTATCTAAATCCAAATTTCTACTCAATAATTAGTACAAATATGTACAAAAAGATAACAAAAAAATAAGATAAGATACTTCGTATAATCAGATGAAAAAATCCATGCAAAATGCTTAAAGTCACATAAAATAATCACGCATCATTTTGAGTCACGCAGTCGTTGTATTTAAAAATCTGTGACACTTACCTCAATAACACGTACGCTTTACGGGAGCACCCAGCGACGAGTGAGATGTCCTAAACGCATAGCGACGGATTCGCACTATTTAGAAATATGTTATATTAGCAATATTTCTAACATGCATGCGTCAAATTTACGTAAACTATCTTTCTAAGGTTAAAACAAATTTTGAAAACCAGTCACAAGAAATTAGCTTTGTACCGTTGTAATAAATGCTTATTCTAAATAAAAAATGTATAATAAGAATAAAAGAAAATGATACAAAGCTATGATATCATACTAGTAACTGTAAGGGGTCGAAAAGAAGATTAAGAAATTGTTGAATGCATTGTACGCTTTCTAAAGAGCGGTTCAACATCTCACAGATCGTCCACGACAAGTTTATCATTTCGTCACATTAAGTTATCATTTAATAACATTTAGTGACTCGTCTTATGATAATTAATGCTAATATTATAATTGATGAAGCTTGTTTACTTTAAATCTGTTGATATCGATGTAAAAACTGTATATTCTACTTTTAGCAAAAAGTTTACTACTTTTAGCACTATAGCATCGGTGTAACATGCGGCCGTGTTCAAACAACCAACAAAACCTTCAAACAGCTCTGTCCCTTGAAGGAGTATCAACCAAAAAAAGCGACCGAAATTAAATAATGAAAAAATATAGCCGCCTCTTCCCTTGTACAGATGAAATTTGATTAAAAAATCACGATTATTACACTACCCCCTTTAAGGAATTTCCACAATTCCTCTTGTACGTCTAAAATCCGACATCAATGAATTCTATCCCCAATGTCTATAGACATAAGACTGCAATACTATTTCTGTAAGAGAAAGATAAATGTTGTAAATGTACAGGAGTCGATGCTACCCGCCCCCACCCATCGGTTAAGACCCCCTTTCAATAATTTTTCATCGTTTTGATCCACTCTCTTTGTGGTCTACTCTTTATACTTAGATTAACAAAGTTTTAAATTAAAAATCGGCGTAACAAATATCGGCTTTGTTTTTATCAAACAAATATTAATTTGAATGAAATGAAATTGGAACATATTGAACGTATTTTTCTACTTCTTGCCTTCATTGTCATTGTCCACATCTGCTCTTTGTTTTTTAGGGTTCTGTACCTAAAAAGGAAAAAAGGAATCATTATAGGATCACTTTGTTATCTGTCTGTCTGTTAAGACCGTTTTTTTCACGAACGCATGAAGATATAAAGTTGAAATTAATATCAAATACCAAGGTCTACGGTGCCTTGAAGCTATACAAAAGTCAAGCTTCTAAGTCAACGTAGTAAAAAAATACGGCTGTTTTTGTCACAGATTTTGGCATTCACAAACAAATCAAAACTTATGGAGTGCTTCCCGCTGTTCTAGAATCATGAAATTTGACACAAAGCAAGGTCACACAAATCACTTATATTAGAAAAATCTAAACTGCATTTGTAGTAATAACACATTAAAAAAAGTTAGTCTGTCTGTCTCCCAAGACCCTTTTGCCTAAGAACGCGTGGAGGTATCAAGTTGAAATAACTACCAGATACTCAGGTTTACAGTCCCTTGAAACTGTAAATAAATCAAGCTTCTTAGTTAACGCAATAAAAAGATACGGCCAAAATACAGCCTTTTTTGTCGCATATTTTGGCATTCACATACAAATCAAAACCTATGTGGTACTTCCCGTTGACCTATAATCATGAAATTTGGCAAAAAGCAACATGTTACATCACAAATAGAAAAAAAAAAATTAGCAATAAAAGGCATAAACCTGTGGGAGTTGATCTCATGATGAAAGAACTATCTACATATAATAAGTTTGTACCGAACCCTCGGTACGCAAACCAGACTCGCAGTGGCCGGTTTTTAAAGAATGGGTAGTATTTTTAATGGATGCTTGTTAAAAGTAACCAAAATACGTGAGTATCATTAACTGTAGTAAGCTATATCTATACCTTTAGTTCGTCCACGTGGAATTTGGTTGCAGTTATTCCTGTGCGAACTATTGAATCCGAGATAAAAGCTACTGTCCTTTTCTGTCATGCTCAAATACCCGTGCCGTGCCACGCTACGTGTTTAAATAAGTACACACATATTGACACCCACTTAGTACGTAACACTAAGAAAATTCTGTTTATTAGACGATTAAAAAAAATATTATGTGAAAGAATATGTGACCTATTAAACCTGAAACGGGTTTTTACGCTATTTGTAAAACTATTAATTCGCTAAGTTTCTCGCCCTTTGTATTTCAGTATCTAAGAAATTTCTAATTTTTTCAGAAATGCATGTTGCGAAATATCGACGATTTGGTACTTCGTCAACTATTAGGCCATTATGCTAAGCAGACGTTCCGATCTGAAAGTACCTGTAATAACGTTATCCATATGGAGTAACGTAAAATTCAATGAAACAGTAAAAGACAAAATTAAAATTAGTTTTGTAGTTTTCGAGATTCAAACAAACACTATTATAAACAAAATACATAATAGGTATCTATAAATATTATACAAAATTTGCTGAATTTTGTTATTGAACAAATAAAAATAAAACGATTTTTTTTTCCATGCAGGTCTTTGCTTTTTATGGACTTTGACTTAGTCCCATCACCAACATCCATATTCAATGCGGATGCATCTGTGCATACATCTGCATGCATCACGTCGCATCGTATTGTCGTCGAGTTTTCCAATCGGAGTCCTTTGATCTTTTAAAAGTGGCCTGAAGAGTTTGTTATTGTCACTAATAGGATCCCTTTGTGTCGGGAATAGGGACTAGGGACTAGGTACTCATTAACCGATATGACTCTAGGACTCAAATGGGATGCAGATTTGTGGAAAACAATACTGATGATTAATGGTTACTATTAGTCAAAATTGAAAACTGATTCAACCTTATTGGTGAAATGGTTAAAATGGTTGCTGAAACTCAAGTGAAATTTGAACTTAGATTTGATACAAATATTTAAATCGAATTGGAAAAGTACATGAGTTTCGTCTGCCACGTCTCTAATTTTACGAGGGCATTGGTGACGATGATGCCATTATCACCATATTTTCGTCTGTCTGTCTATATCGGTTAAAATACTAACAGGTGAACAGAAGACCCAATTAGAACCGTATAATGCCAATGGGCCCGGTCGGCTCAGGATCAGCCATGTGGAGATAGTTTTCTCTGAGGACTGCAGTATGGGGTTTTACCACCTTAGTGGTATAAAAAAAATTTGGGAGGTTTACGTTCAGCAGTGAACGTCTTTCGTCTAAGATTCAACGAAGACTTCGATGACTACCTGATTTGGATTCCAGTAAATAGTCGGAATTGCAAGATAATCTACCATGTCATATTCTACATGAGAGAAGCTTCCAGGTTCTACTTAAAGGTATTCAATGGGCACAACATAAGGATAAAATCAAGTTGGCGTTGAAGAAATGTGTTGTATGCATTAGAGTGAAGTAGTAAACGTACTCGAAGCAACGGTTGCTTCCTTGTAAGACGAATTACCCACCCCAAATGGCTTACTATTGCTTAGTCTTTTTGACACGGTTCAACAATGTGCTGAAAGAATTCTTGACTGTTCCAAACTCATACGCCATAGAGGAGAGACTTTGCCTCCCTGTGTATGTTTTACCGCTTATATAATAAGCTGTGTTCTCAGGAATTGTTGTAAATAATGCCCACGGTAACTTTCTACCATTGTTTGCCTTCAGTTTTTAGGTTTCCCCTTACACCTTAGGCTGGTAATAGCGATATGCGGTACACTGAAGCTGGTCGCCGATGACGATGTAGGTATAGAGCCTTAGAGATCTCTTGGGCTGACCGAGCCACTGTTTCGGTACAACGTTCCGCCGCGGTGCTCCGGTCAGCAGCTTCAGAAAAGGCTATTGCAACAGTTATACTAGCTGATTAATGTATCACCCTGATGAAGCTGCGAGCCAAACCTAGCCATAATTAATCGATCTTACGCAGAAAATATCGATTAAAAACGATATTCAGACCGTTTAGAAATGTTTGACTTCTGAATTATTTAAAATTGGAATATTTGATTTTATCTCACAAGTTCATATTTCTCTCAAATTTAATATTTACTTAACTGTTGCCAATTGTAAATTTTTCACGAATATCCTGTTAAAGCGGAGAAAACTCTAGAAATAAGCTCCTTGAAAATATTACCATAGAAAGTCATTGTCACCATCGATTATAATATAAATCGACGAATTTAAATTTCAACCCCATTTCTAACTTTACGGGAAATATGACAAAAGTCATAAAATGTAATAAAGGAGGGTTCATAAACTGCCGGGATGCGTTGTCGATATAAAATGTTGGGATAAAATATATCTTCCGAAGTGGGAATGTTACCCCGTCGCGTCATACGTCGCTTTGGATGTGCTTCTACTGGACGAATTATGAAAAACGTAGAATTGGCAGAAATTAAGTTTTAAAAAAATTACATTCTTTTGTTTTAATACTATTTTGAATGTCTCTACTATTGCTTTATTTTTGTTCACCCGACTTACCTGAATTAAATTATAATGACTGGTTTTTCGTACATAGCTCGATTGTTTATCTATAAAATATAATGGCCGTTTATTGTTTTTTAACTTGAATTTATTGACACTTGAAATATTGTCGAATAAGTAAATGCTTAACATGTCTCATTTATTTTATTTCATAACCTTGTCACACTTACAGTATTTTCAAATAAAACATATGACAAGAATTTATTACAAATGACAGTTATTATTTATATTTATTTGCTTATACCTATTTTTATGACTATTGTAACAATTTGATATTTAAAAAACTTATATGCTAAACTAAAATCTACTCTGATAAGTCTGCGGTGACCATATAAGTGACAAGTATAAGTAAACTCATGTATCATGTTTTCTTGTGCGTCTACATATAACACGCATTCTAGTAGTTTTATATGTCTACAGTCAAAGCTGAGCACAGGAAGAAGATATTGCGTCACTCCCGATGGCTCGGTCGTTCCATTTGTCACCGGCGTGGCCGACGCTTGACGACGTCGCCGACGCTGTCGCCGACATCTCGACACTGACGCTGAATGACCACAAAGGCTTTGCACAGAAAAGCGTAGGCAAGATTGTTCTGTCTTTGAGTATCTGAGACCAACACGAGGGTTTTTTGAAGAATTAATAGAAGTACTAGTACTTTTCGTCACCATGCAGATACTTCTTATTCAGTATTTCAGACGGCCAGAGTAGATGATGCCTGCAGATTTTTTGACGTGCAGATATTTTTCAGCTTTCTCGACCATAAAAAATATTGTAAGGAAGTTTTGTCGCTGTATGTATCAACTTAAAAGTTTTTATCCCGAGAAGGGAGCAACCAGAGGCTGGCTACACACCCACAGCATAATGTGGGCGACAGACAGCTTTTATCCAACCACTTTAGTCAGGCGTGTCAGGGGTGAGCCTATCGCCGCGACATGGCCTCTGATGCAGTGTATCTGGACTAAGGTAGCTTTTATATATGTCCCATACGTCGAAAAGTTATCAGCTTTATATATGTCCCATACGTAGAAAAGTTATCAGCTTTATATATGCCCCACACGTCTAAAAGTTATCAGCTTTATATATGTCCCATACGTAGAAAAGTTATCAGCTTTATATATGCCCCACACGTCTTAAAGTTATCAGCTTTATATATGTCCCATACGTCGTAAAGTTATCAGCTTCAAAGTAATACAATAAAATAAAAGACCTAGGATATAATAATATACCATCATTGCTACTCGTAGTTACTGACGAACTATAAGGATTGGATTATTATTAAGAAACATAAATTTATGTGAAAATGGCGTATTCGGTTTCTCCACTTCTAGCTAAGTGGAGAAACAACGGCAACAGAAACAACAGAACAGAAACAGAAACAACAGAAACAACACAAAGGCAATTTTTACTTCTGATGCGCGAAAGGTGCTGCAAGGGGGCTAAAATGCGTCATTTTTTTTTTATTTCGATTTTTCCTTGCGGGAACGCCAAGGTCTGAGCTATACAGCCACGGTTTTTTAATATAGTATATTGTCAGTATTTACATTTACAACAGTATTTTTAGGGTGTAATAGTATAGACTTGTAGTAAGAAAATGGGTAACATTTCATTCAGAAAGTGAGGAATATTGGTCTTATAAATTTCCAGTACCTACCCTGCATTTAATCTGAGGGCAAATATCTGGGTGCCAAAAGATTTTTTTTAAGAACTAGCATTTCAATATCCTAGGACCTTATTGGGAACAGTCTCGATCTATTCGGACTCTGGAATTTGAGAGAAAAATGTATACAAATACATATTTTTGACTGTTCCCAATAAGGTTCCTGATCCTAACTAATATATTGTATTTGTGAAAGTGTGTTTGTTTGTTTGTTATTTAATTAGCTGATTTTTGGGACATGGATTATAAAGGGGCCGGAGCACATAGGCCACTCTCTATCCCAGCAAAGTTTCCGCAGGAGTAATGATATAGTAACCAAATTGCACATGGATTAACTCTAGCGATTGCTGTAGCTTGTTATAGCAAACTTTGAATATTACTTATCAATAACTAACTTTGACTTTTGTACCGAATTAGTATGGAGCTTGGTATTTTATTTCCAACTAAATTTAACCAGCGTCAACTTTTGTATTTAGGTAAAGCCTAGGGTAAAGAACCTAGCGAAATAATAAAATTAATACTGAGACCTCCATTAATAATTGAAATTGATTTTCAAAAATGTTAGTTTATTCATAGTCAATTATCAGCACAGGCCATAACATTCTAAGAAAAAAATAATAATATGTACATTTCAGCTGTCCATTTGTCCATTTTTTTGTGGTATTGGGCACCGACCATTAGTCCATCAGCAAAAAGATATTCGCTCTGTTTTGTAATTTTACGTCCCGTTCTACGTTCAAAATTGGTAACAATTTTCTGTGAATTGCAGGTCCAAAAAAATGGTTTTTATTTTAGAATTTCTAGATTTTAAGTGCTCTTTAAAATAAATCTACTCATAAGCTGGTTAATTTTATAATTTATTTTAGTACCAAAATGGAACAACTCTTTTAGGTTTTTTTTTTTTTTTAATTTAGATTATTATTTTTAGATTTATTATTTTTATGATTATTATTTATTAATATAATTATATATAGATTTTTTATCAAAGACTAACCGTTGAAACCGCCGAAAGCTGATTTTAGCGCGGGCGGAGCCGGGGCTAGTACCTTGTTACGAAAAAATTCTTTAAAAAAATACAAAATGTAAACATTATTTTTGTATCTGAATTCACTTTAGAAAATAAGTTTGAAAGCGTCCTACTAAGCAGTAGTTGGGTGTATTCGTTAATACCTTTGTCAAAGTATCTAGAGGTGTACAAGTATTTATAAACTAGATCTACTAGCGCCACGTAAGAGCTTTTGCTCTCGCACTAAAAAAACGAACTTCAAACTGCTCTAACTTTGTCAGTTTTTATCGTATGATAATGTAATTTGCATCAAAGTTTAAGTTTTGAAAGAATATAATCATATAAAAATAAAAAAAAAAAAATGCTGGAATAGTCTAGTAATGTAATTAAATAAAATTAAATTGCGTACTTATTTAAAATTATTTACGGAAATAATATATGTTTATTAGATTTTAAACTCGCTAAGGTATTAGGTATGCATGCGATGAGAGCCATGTCGCCATACTAAATGTATGGAAGCTAAAAAAATTAAATTTTCGGATAGATTCAATTTATTTTACAAACGATTATGGATACCAGTACCATGTACCATTGGATAGAGCTTGTTAAAAGCACTTTCAGGATCAATAATCAGTTAATTATTATCATCATCAATTAATATCATGTATGGTAAAGAATAATTAAGTGAGATCACTTAGCGTTTTTCCCTGTATATAGTGACAAATTAGTTGAAAATGAACATGACCATTTATTTGAGAATCCACCAAGTAAAAATAAAGATGTTCTTACTTTACAAATACAAACATGTTATTTTTTCTACTTTTGATTTTTCATAAAATATACCGTTTTTTATTTACTCATTTATTTTATTTTCTCGCACTCGAAGTGAAAAGCAGTGTGTTTACCTCGGGACTCAAACCGATTCATACCCGATTCTATAGAATCCCTCGCCCTCACTCGCGAGGCTGAACATCTCGTATGTAATGGATCGTTTTAGTCCCTTAGTGAACTATCCACTATTGTATCCTGCTCTTCAAAACTCTGATCTAACCAGAAAAAACATCGAATTGGCCCGTAATGTAAGTAATTAAACTTCATTTAGTTTAAAAATATAACTTTATATATTTCACCTTGAATGTTTACAGTAATGAAAACCAGAAATGCGATTACATATCTCAGTAACAAATTATTGTAACTGATTTGAATTAGTTTTTGTTTAACGTATTGACAAAAACATCGAGATCAGACCCATTCAGAGTCTTTTTCATGAAGCATTTACTCTTGTCGAGTCGCTTGTCCAATGTTTTGTCAACCAAAGTCAAGCGTCGCTTACGCTTAACTACTGAGGATGTTGGTCCAGTCGATACAAACTATCCATTTGACGTTCGACTGCAGACGCTTGGCAAGTATAAAATGTATCAATCAATAAAAGCGTACAAGATAAGACAAGTGTTAAGTGATTCAGTATTATAGGCTTTCCAAATCAGTAATATAAAATCAATTTTATATATTACACTAAAATTTACATTTGATTTACATAACGTTCAATGCTTCTTAATAAATATAGAGTAGCTCCTTATCTCGATAACAAACGTATTCTATATGAATTTGCAAATGGTATTCAAGGAGATAGGAATTCTGAATCATTTTACACATGGCTGTAGGATCTGACAATAAAACGAGGTTCTGAATAGCCCCCCCAGCACATATGGTATAAGAGTATTACAATACTGTATATTTTCCAAATTCAACTAATCACACAGGCTTGCGTCTACGAGAGCTGAGTGCCGAGTGTGAGTTTTTGTGTGTTTGTAACTCTTCTATAGCGTTCGCGTATTCATTAAAAGTCCTATGAGAAAAAATAGTCGCTAAAAGAGTCCGCTAGAGGCGCTCATTTACCATACATGTATTTCGTTATTTTCGTTGACGAGAGCGCGATAGTAGCGTTAAAAACTCACATTAGGCACAGTGTTGAAAATAGTGCTGACGGAGAGTTAACTAGATAATTGGTAGTAGGTAACATACCAATATACACATTAGAACTACACGAAGCAAAGTGTAATGTGTAAAATAATCCTATATCACTTAATATTCATAAGAACCAATATTCAGAAAAATGCTGTCTTCAAAATTTATTTTTTTAATAGTTAAGAATGGTATTTGTAGCAAATATTTTGATAGAAAACAAAAAAATAGTAAGAAAATAATAAATGAGTGCTAGCAAAAAATTGTATCGAAAATCCGAAAAGATTTTCATCCACTAAAATACACAGAGAATGAATACAAATGCCTTCAAATATGGCAACACCAGGCAGTATTGGCTGAAATATGTTTACAATAACTTTCAGTCAAAGATATACGAGGCACTTAAGGGATGAAAGAAGGGGTAGGAATGTATTCAATGTTTAGACTGAAAGGGCTTTAACCAAATTGCATAGATGATATCGGTAAATATTAACAGTAGATATGTGAGTCGCGAGAATGGTTCCCGGATGACACACTAGCTTTATGTCTTAAGATAAAAAGAATATGAATATATTCGTACATGTATTTATGAGATATCTGAGAAGGTGCTTACCATCAGGCGGACCGCAAGCTTGTTTGCTACCTTACATATAATAAGTGGTATTTAGATTAGTTATGGATCTTCGCACCGAAAAAAACCAACCTATTCATTTTAAGTAATACGCTTAGTTATGTTAAGGTAGATCCTACGTACTTACACAACCTAAATACCTACATTATCAGGTAATTTTACTTACTACCTACATAAACAGGTTATAAGATTAAATTCCTGCGTCACAACATGAATAAAATTGTAATTAATATCATCAACGTAGAAACATATTTTTATTGCAAATATGCCAAAAGACTAGCCTTGGGCCAGGACTCGAAGAACCTGCAACAAACCTTTTCGTGGAAGTGCTCTACCAATTGAGCTATTAAGGTCAAGCCAAGGCTACAAGTCCGCCCAGTAAAAACCGCCAATTGCGACTACATCTTTACCCTGGATATACGTAGTAGTTATTCGCGTTCGTAACGAGCGTATTTCCAGAGTAATTCTTTTTTCTAATTTTTTTTATTTCATGCATTTATTCATGGAACATGGGTCAAAATTTCAACCGTTACCCTTGTAAATTTAACCCCTTATTAATTTTAAGTTTAACCTCGCATACAAAGTACGATCAGCTGATAGGCACTTTGTATGGGACTTCAAAATTGATTTTTTTTTAAATTTCGATCCATGTTCCTTGGGGAAAGTTGTTCAGTATAAGGAGCAGAATTATCTCCTGCATTATGATTTGACTCTTATGTTATATTATAGTATATATATTCGAATATCATGTGGTGTCACTGATTTTTAGTAGGTATAATTTGCTTTATTATCCAAGCCACAAGAAAATTGCTGTTGAAAACACGAAAAGAAAAGAGCAGCTACATTTTACTTTCCAACCTTTTTCGTCCCTAATGTTGCCAGCTTCAACAGCCTACCCTTAAGTTGGGCGAGGGCGATTACACTTTCTATTTTATAAAAACTAAAAAATTATCATTTTAGCATTTGTATTGTAATGTTTTCTCCTTACTCATTAGTAAGCAAAATTTGTAATTTAAGAGTTTTTAGTAAAGTATTAATATTGAGTGTCTTCTCTACAAAAAATGTGGTGAAGATGTCTCTTGTAACCAGGGTTGCTAATGGGAAAAATAAAGGGAGTAAAAATATTAAAAAAATCTAAATTTAAATATTTGTTTCGTGTGCAGAAACATAAATGTGTCATATTGAATTGTAGGGTTCTTATAAATATATGGTGTCAAGTAAATTCGACCATAAGAATGTCCTATATACAAAATCTCTTATTCTCTCAGTAGTATTTCGCAGATCCTAGATAATGCTCTCGTATTTGCCCGGTCAGATTTTAGAATACTTCTATATATATGTTTTAGTTTGAAGTCCGTGGCAGAACCGACAAAGATTTCCTTTCTTTTCTTCGTTTTCCTTTCGAGAACTAATCTTTCGCAAATAGTTAAGAATATCCAAAAAAAAAGTTTTATTTTACACAAACCGCAACAGGGTGAAAACGGACCAGTTTCTCTTTCAGCACCACATACCACACTAGATTGCTAAGTTTCACTCAAATTATTAATTCTCATTTTACATAGATTATATAGAGTTTCAGCAGATAATCTTGTTATTTATTTAACTCTCTCATCTCATCTCGTCTCATAACGAAGAAAAAGACTCAAATAGACCTACTACTATAAAACCGAACAAAAGTCATTCTTCTTTACTACTCCAGCAATTTTCGTCCTCCCCACATCACATGGACACTAATAACTGTCCCAGTGTGTGTGTGTGTGTACGTGTAGGAGGCAGAAGGGGGTGGGGGTGACACCCTTCAGAGAGCTTCGCGAGTGAAATCTTCAGTGGATGGATGTTCTAATATTCAAATGGGATACGGAACTATTATTGTTGGAGCTACTGTCGATATGTATGTTGATTGGCTAGTTTTGGTCCTAGGTAAAAAGCAAAAAATGTGATGGTGACGTTGTCATTTTTAACGGTTAGTGTTAGTCATTTTTGGCTGGTTGAGAATGCCTTATGGCATTAAGCTCACCTTTGTACACATGTCTGTGAAGAAATATTAAATAAATAAATATCATATTGATGTTGTAGAGCTCAGTGTACGATACCACGACAATCCATATAAGAAAAAGAGCAAAACAACAAAATCATGTATTATTGTAACCTTCAATTATTTTTTCATTATATGTTGAGAAATCTGTCATAAATAATACACATTCTTTACATACACAATTCTGTTAAAATTTTAAGCTTTTACCTACTTGGGTCTCAAAGATCTTTAACTTTAAAAGTTGTATAGACAGACAGCGTATACTTAGTAATAGGCACCCTTTGGGTATGGAATCCTAAAAAATTAAAACATTTAAATTTACTACTGAAGATCATTTGTTTGTAGTTTATAAAAAATATTTATTTCTGAAAGCTAAATCTAAAAAGAATAAAAAATTCGTATATTGCCATAATTTGACACAATAAAGATATAACTTTTTCTGTTTGCTTTCCCTTCGTATCGTTAAATATACTTCCAAAATTAGAAACACGTAATTTTAACACGTGATAATTTGTCAGGCATCACCGAATATTGCCTAAAGCTATCAAATCCCCTCTAAACTTTTGCTGCTACCAAGACTGTTTTATCGGAGTATAAGCAACTTCTTTGCATACTTCCCGCGAATGCCTGGGTGTCAGTGTGCGATACGTCGCTTATATTATATTGTCTACCTACACATATTGTTAGGCCAATGTTGGGAAAGCCGATATAAATAAAATTACGAAGATATCGACAATCATTCGATAGGAAATGTTTATCGATAAGAAATTTTTATTGATAGGAAATTCTGCAAAAGATTGTACTTAAAAATACATTTTCAGGGGCAACATGGGCTCATCAACATGATATCAATCAATGTCCACTGCTAGACTTAGGCTCATAGACTTCGAAATACAAAAGCATTCTTAGATTTTCAAAATTAGGATCTAACTAACGGCTGCTCTTAGTCCCAACTACGAGTATATCGTTAGACTACCTTATGGGATACCTACCCCACCCATACGTTTTCTGGACTGTAATCTCCAATTTAATTCTCTGAAAAGATTTTCAAAAAAAAAAACCTTAAATTTATTCTTATTTAATACTAAACTGCGGATTTTATTTATTCTGTTTCAAACATATATTTAAACATAAATGAAGTTAATCAGGAAGTGTTCATCGGATAAATGGAAGAATTTCTGATGCGAAAATAAATGGCCCTGGAGCTTGAGAATGTTATCACAGCTTTGAGGCGGTCAATTGATAAGTTTGTCCTTAATTTCATTGCTCACTATTTTTCTATAGACTTTATTGTATGGAATATAAATCTGTATTTTTTTACGTTATAATAGGATTCGTATGACTCGTGGTCCTACCGTCTTTGTTCCACTATTACTTGTGGTCCCACTAATCAATTAATACAAGGCCCCTGGCCCCACTGCTTGGTCGTACCAGTAGTCATAGCTATAAAGTATAGGCAGAGTAGAAAAGTGTATAATAGTTTTAACGATATAAAAGTATTTAAAAATAACTTACCTGAATAAATTACTTTTTTCCTTCAACATCTAAATATTTTTTTGCTGCTGCTCGTTTGTAGCCTTAAACACAGAACCAATCCAAAAGCTTTGTTATATGAGCTACTTAATCCATCGACAACATCAGCACATCACTACTACCGCCACTAAGCAAGATATATCAGCCCACTTCATTTATTCGCGTACCGTATCTTTTGTTTGCTATATTTTTGACAAGTACAAAGCGAAATCTGCGCTTGTCATATGTTTGACAGACGACAGGGGGTGGAGGGGGTCTGTTTGGGGGTGCTAAGTTGTTATTAAGCACTCTACTAGTATTTTGTAGAGAGTTCCTACGGTTTATAATAGCCTAGTAGTAAAAGCTTTACTCTGAATTTGTTGAAAATATCGTCTACATATCTTTAGACTTTTATAAACAGACCGAAAAATAAACCATGTTTTTAATATCAAGTCATTTACACGATTTACATACTGAGTATAATTTTGCAATAAAATAAAAAAAAATCATTAAATATTAAATATAAACCGTATTGGTTTTCCAAAGAGAGCCAGGTTTCCGCTTGTTACGATTTTGGCGCACTTCTTTTGCTTGATTAAGTCTGAGAAGAGACTTTGCCTCCCTATGTGTGTTCTACCGCTTGTACACATCCCATGTTGTCTGAGAAATTGCTTTAAATGATGCCCACGGCTACTTTCAACTATCGTACCGCTCGCCATCGGCATTAGTGGAAGTCATTCTAATACTTTAGAATCGAACGCATGGGTTGTGGAATGAGCTCCCTGCCAAGGTTTTCTCTGAGGACTACAGTATGGGCCTTTTCAAGAAAGAAGTTATTAGATTTTTGAAGGGTCGGCAACGCGCGAACACCAAGGGGGTGTTGCGAGCGTCCATATGCTACGGTGACCTCTTACCAGCAGGCGGACCGTTAGCTTGTTTGCCACCTGAGTGGTAAAAAAAAAAAAAAAAACGTTTTATAGATTAATTTTTTTGTAATGCAAAGTAATATTTTTAACTACATGTAATAACTACTTACTACTTTTTTATATACAATCTTTATATACAATCTGTATAAACGAGGAATATATTACCAAGTGTCGCAACGCCCGTAGGTAAAAAGAGGATATTTGAACTCCCATGTATATTTAATATACATGAACTTCTAATTAGTTTAAATTGATATCCCCTGCCGAACCCTGACTTGCTTTTTATAGTTAGTCAAGAATTCTGTCTCTGGTCTTTTTTTACCGCTGTAGATTCGAGCTGTAAACAATGTATGGGACATATATGAAGCCACCTTAGTCACAGCTAAACTGTATACAGCTATAACTGTTGTAACCAGCTCACCCCTGACATGCAGGACTAAAGTGGTTCGAGAAAAGAAGAGGCTGCACCCACACACATTTCAAAGTTGGTGTATATCTAGCCACTGATTACCCATTTCTAGGGATAAAAACCCTTGATATACATACATACATTCTGTTCCACTAATCTTTACCTGTAACTTTGTATACTTATAAATTATAAACGTATGTTATCGTAGATATATATTTATATATATATATATGTACATATGTAGAGATTATCTGACTTTTTGTAAACCCCTGTTATCTGACCGCTTTACCCCACGGGTTTTCAATCCCCATGTTAAGAATTAAATTATTGAAAAAATCCACTATAGTGCTAACAACATCCCCATACATCATTATACTTTCTGTTATAAAGCTGGACACACTACCTACTTGAGCTTCTCGGAATCTATTATTTTTTTAAACTTAATTTTGTTTGTCTAGTCGGCCATGACTCAAACAATTTAAGTTAGATTTTAATAAAGTAAGCAAGTTTATTTAATAAAGTAATTATTAAAATTCATTAAATTCCCTAAAAATCTGACTTTGTTCTACTTTTGTAAACGATGCTTTTGACTCATAAATTGTAATCCATACTTACCTACAACAAAGTGTTTCAGCACTCAATATGACACTTTAGTTGCGTAAATCACATTTACACGTTTTAATTATGCAATAAAGTGACAGTCTTAAAAATAATAAATATCAAATTAGAGAATTGTTGCGACAACGTCAAAACTTCATATGCGGCATTACAAATAATTAAAGTAATTCTTTTTAATCTGTATTTAGATATTTGGTTTCTATCCAACCAAAAAAAATGACAAATACACGTTTTAAAACTAAAATACCTAAAAATTCAACAAAGCAAACCATAAATAAGTGTATGGATTTGTTGTTATTAGTTTAACTACAATATTCATATTCTGTCAACAAGTGGACGTATAGGTACATTTTTGGAAAAATAATTTAACTGTATTTGGTTAGCAAATTCAGTTTTTTTACGTAGTAAGTAATAGTCTCTCCTAGACTATTACTTACTACGTAAAAAAAACTGAATTTAGTAGATAACATTTTACGTTATGGTCATTGAGCTGATAGGAAGACAGTTCATAATATGAAGTTGCTTTAACAGAAATATCTTACTTGATATTGAATTCTTCAATTTAAAATTGTTTTCCATTTTATTAACACAAATCATTCAATCTATGGTGGCAACGCATTCCGTTACGATTTACAAGCCGAAGGTTTAGATAATGTAACAGACCCTATATACTGCTGAATTTGTGCTTTATTTTCCTTTTTAGGCATGGGGAATCACTTGCGACTATTTTTAGTAATGTCTGTGTATGATAAGTTTTTCAGAAATATTGAACTAACTATAAAACAAAATTTTTATCAAAACGGAATAATTTTTTTTTTGTCAATATTTGTTTACCTGCTCGTTTTCAATGAATAAGTTCTATTGGGTATTTTAGGGTGATACATTTAAATTTTAATCAGTTTTTTTTAATTATAAATGTTAGATCTAATAGAGCGCGTATTTTTTCCAAAATTATTTGATATTACTACAAACAAAGAGAAGTTATTCGTGCGATAGTTGCTGCAGGACTAATTTTTATTTTTCTTTTGAATCCACAAACTCCAGACATTTAAAATAAAATCTTATTACCATGTTGTATAACACCATCCAAGTAGCGGCGCTCAACCCTTCATACTATAATTTGATTAATTTTCGACTGGTACAAAATGCGAATTGTAATTAAAACTAGTGTAAGTGGCGGGCGCGATAAGAGAACAGTTTGGGAGTGTCTGCTGTGTACGGTTTGACGTGCCGTATCGGCTTTCTTAAACTAATATACGTTCAGATCACATAAGTGCACTTTTTCAAGTAAAACATTTTTTTTTCAAGTAAAAGAGAAATTCTCTCTTAAGGCCAATTTGTGCAACCAAAATGCAATGAAACAATCTGTAACTTCCGTATTGAATTACATAATATAAAATCAATAAAAATAATTATAAAAAAATATTGAAGTTTTACTTCTATTTTGTGTGTAATGGTTGGACACAATTGTCAACACAATTTTCTGTTTAATCTTCTTAAGGCTATGGCATTCCATAGAAAAAGCGTGGGTATAAAAACCAGTGTACAAAGACATATGACACTATTGAAGCATACAAAGAGACACAGTTCCAAGTACGATAGGCGCTAGCACGTGACCGCACGTTGAAAATCTCGATTTTCTCGGTTTTTTGTCGGTATAAAATTCAAATACTATTTGCAACTATAAAATTAACAAATTTGATTATTCATATAAATATATATTTTATAAAATAAGAATAAAGATAATATCACTCTTAGTCTTAGAAACAATTTAAATTAAACTCAAAACTAGAGTGTCAGATATTTTTTTTTCTAAATGTTTTAATAGCCAAATTATTATAATATTAGCAAATCCACTTAATTAAGATTTAAGCTACAACATATTTTTTCACGTCAAAAAGTGTATTTATGACTGTAACAAAATTAATCTAATTTTTGCAAACTTACCTCGTTTGGGTATGCCATCATCTAAGGCTTTTGACACAAAAGTTATAGAAATTGGAAAAGCGTTCGAATCGTAAGAGAAAATAAATTTATTAAGGTAATTGTATGCAGATTAAGTTTGTGATCGCGGTATTTATCAATTGCTTCATTGATTGCCCTTATATTTTGACGTAACTCTGTTGGCTAAAAATTAGGAATTACAACTCAAAGTGATAATAATTTAATAATATAGCAAAGTTAAAATATAATAGCACCTACCGGCACTTTGTTTTACGATTTTGCTATTTTATTACAACCTTCGCGTTACAGAATTCGCTATAGAATTCGCATTCTTGACCGGTATACTGTACTATTATCATAAACAATATATATTATAACATACTTTATACAAAAAATAATGTTATAAAGTAACCTTTTTATTAAGGAATGAGGAGTACTAAAGTATGCAAATAAAGAACATTTTTTAGGTTCGTTATTTGGATTTTACAGTATGAGCTTAGATAAGATTCTTTAAAACTATTAAAGTTACTACATACAAAAATGTGAAACCTTAGATAGTTTAAAGTCGCACCCTAACTCATCGCGTGTAGTATACTCCATAAGTATACAATGAGAAGTTGACTTTGAAGAGAAATTAGAGAGTTTTGCTTACATATCCAATTTTGTGTTAAAATGAACAAGTAGACATGATATGGAGTTTAAGTAACCGCTAATAGTGAGTTTAAATTGTTTCTCGTCTTGGTTTTGGGTGACATATTGAATAAACCTACTTGTGACGTGTTATGTACGAACACCGTTATTATAACCTACGATATCTAGTAATTAGTATCTTTACAGAAACACAAATCTAGTTTACCACGTTGTTCTCTGTTGTCGCGTTTTTCGAAAAAAAACGGCCAAGTGCGTTTCTGGTTCGCACTTGGACAAACTTTTTTAATGTGTCACTACTACAAATTAACGATTGTCGGATTTTCCCTACGTTTTTAATGTAAGACCTTGCTTCGTGTCAAATTTTATGATTCTAGGGCAACGGGAAGTACCCCATAGGTTTTGATTTATTTGTGAATGCCAAAATGTGCTACAAAAACGGCCTTATTTCGGCCGTATTTTTATTGCGTTGAATTAGAAGCTTGATTTATTTACAGGTTCAAGGGATTCGATTTAACTTGATACCTCCACGTGTTCCTCAGGAAAAGGGTCTTGACAGACAGACAAACGGATAGACAGACTAATTGATCTTATAAGGGTTCTTTTTTTCCTTTTGAAGTACGGAACCCTAAAAGCCTTAAAATGATATTTATAAACCCGCTGCGTAGCTACGACAGACGTACACACAAACGTTATTTCTGAAAACATTTGAATTGATTTAATTACTTGAATACAAAAAAATGAGAAGGATCAGTCAGCTAAACTCTCCTTCTACACGCATACCGGCGAGCTGTTCGAATTTAACCTTATTGTTAGGTCCCTTCCTTGTAGGCGTCCGTTTTTAATCCGACGCCAGACTAATGAATAACCTACTTATTTTGTGCTAATATATTTCGATACTCCAAAGTTAACAACTCTAAAAATATTTCAATCTATAATTTAACAGCAATTTTCAGTAGATGGTACGTATCAAGAAGAAGAAAACAAACGAGCATTGTCCCCGCTATCAGCAGACGTGGGATCGGGCGCGTGACCAAACGTGTTCATTTTCTAGAATAATCAAACCATAAATCCAGAGGAGTGACAGCGAGCGAAGTCGCGACGAGAAAGCTTGGTGAAGCTACAGTCGAATCACACAGCTGACCTCTCCGTTAGGCCTGTTGCTCACTATAAGCCTATTTATTTACTCTTTCATGGAAATCAATACTAAACACATTATAAGAACAAAATTTCATACACAGAGATGACACCTTGACCAATAACTCATATGTAAATCAAGTGTCTTATCACAGTCATGACATTGATTCCATTCATAACCTGCGGTCTTATTATAAAACATCACAAATAGGAGTTCATCCCACGCTATGTGTTTTAATCCGTGGACGCCACCCAAGGTCCTTTCTTCACCATCACTTATCTGTTTGACGACCGATATAGCCTGTCCGTTGTCACTTTAATTTACTGATTATTCTAGTTACGTCAGTGACTTTGGCACTCGGCCAATTTTTGGAATAGTGTGCGAGTGGACGGTGAATGCATATACAGACTTAGTTCAGCCAAAATTTTGATGTTTAACTAAAAACAGTCAATTTATTTTTGTACTCATAAAGGTATATTTAACTTCATTTGTATGGAGAGAATTTTTTTTCATAATGAATAAACTAATAAAAAGTCGAATCACTTCGCACTTTTTTATTAATTATACAAATATAAAGTTGCAAATAAATTTTTAGACTTATTACTTGACACAGGCTAAATAGAATTAAGTACCTACATAAATTAACATAAATATCCAAAATCTACAAATAAACACAACAACCTTTACTAATTCAACGACAGAGCTAAGTTATCGCAAAGTGCGACCCGACGACACACGCCCGGGAATAATTCATCGAACAGATGCATAAATCAAAGACAATACTAACTTACAACACAACTTTACCTTACATCAATTTACTATTTACACCAAAACAAATCTTATTGCTTAATTTATAAAGTCGATAGAATATGTAACATAGGTTACACAGGTGCAACACTAGTGTTTGTAGACGTAACAATTCCAAATTCAAATTGCCGCCTATCGCTGTACGGTGATTGGTCGGGGCGCGCGTGGTTTTGATATAAATAGTGCGGTCGGGCCAACGTTTGCTAATATGGAATATGGGATTGATTAATAGTCGAATTTTCATTAAACATATGCGTCATTAAATATTCAGACTTGAATCTGTTATTGATGAAAACTATTAAATCATTTAATAATGAAAAAAGAAATTAATTTTGCCTCCATGCTCATTCCTTTTAAAAATTGATTATGAAATTAATATTCTAATAATTATTGTTACCTGAACTGTGTTACGAGATTTAGCTGGATATCGCGATTTTAACAGGATCGGGCTTTCATTTTAGCCTCTAGCAGGTGTTGTAGCAGATTTATAAAATCTAGTAAGTAGTTTTTTTAACAGGATCAGCGATTTTATTTGTAAAACATGTGTTATACCCTACAGATATTTATACAATTTACTAGGTTTCTATAATTTGCCGTTGTTAGTGACTTACACAAATATTTAAACATCAAATTCGTGAATTTAACATCAATATTTTCAAAATGATTAAAAGGATACATGTGACTTCTTGTAAGTATAACATACTAGACTTTGCCAGCGGCTCCGCCAGCCCTAAATTCGTTTATCGGCGTAAAACTCTTTAATTAACTCCAATTAATTAATTTATTAGTTATACCAATGAATTGATATAGAATGCTATAGGTGCAGCAATAGTTCGTTTAACTCTGTTTTAGTAATTCCCGCAGGAACTTTTGAATTTTTAGGGATAAAAAGTAGCCGATATGCTATTCCACGACCTAACCTATATGTATGCCAAGTTTTATCCCGATCTGTCCAGCTGTTAAAGCGTGATTGAGTAACAAACATCCATCTAGACAGACATTCTTTCACATTTTTAATATAAGTAGGAAGAATGGAGCCATTCCATTAATACTTTTACGAATTAGCGTTGTTTTAGTTTGTTTTACACAAAACCTAAATAAATGTTGTGATTCCTTTCTTTCCTTCACTTCAATATTGCAGAGTTGTGTCCGTATGTGTCCCCATTTAACTAAAATCTCAGCTATCATATTTTTTTTTTAATATCACACAGGTGTCAAACAAGCACACGGTCCGCCTGATGGTAAGCGGTCACCGTGACCTATGAACGCTTGTGACGCCAGGGGTATCACTCGCGCGTTGCCGACCCTTCAAAAATCAAATAACTTCTTTCTTGAAGAATTCCATACTCTACAATAGTCCTTAGAGAAAACCTTGGCAGGGAGCTCATTCCACAACCCAAGCGTTACGACATTACGATAGTAGGTATGATTCTTAAAATTATCGTAAATATGCTTGCCAGCCTTCATACGTAACCACTGTTGGGGCACGGCCTTCCCTCATAAGCGAGGGTGATTTAGGCCATAGTCCACACGCGGTCCCAGTGCGGATTGTGGACTTCACATACGTTTTTTAAATTGAAAACTTCTTTAGCGGCGTTGTGCACTTTTTTGTGATGGGTAAAAAGTTAAACTCGAGTCAGAATCACGTGACCTGATCTAAAATTCGTAAGATGGAACTCGCGTCAGGACACGTGACCTTTATTTACATTAGGTTGGTTTTTATTTTTAGTATATGGCGATTATGAGTAGAACAGGGAGGTTGGATATGGGATTCTAATTCTATGACAGATTTAGATGTCAAATATACTACGTCAAAAAAGTAAATAAACAAACATCAATATTTATAATTAATAAATATGATACGAAGTGATGGGAAGTAAATAGTTAGTATAGGAAAAAATAAATAGTTAATATTCAAGTTTACGCATCTGCCGGCACTCCCGGAGTGCCACCTACCATGTGAATAAGAAATATAAAAAATATATTTTAAAAGTTTGAATCCAATTTATTTTTTTACTATAATTATTTATAACACAAATTTTGAATGTTAACAAAGAATTCTAGTATTAATAAGAAAATTCGTATTTGTTTTATGATTTTAAAATTAACTTAAAGGTATACTAACTGCAAAGGTGCTGGGATTTCTTTTATGGAACAATCTCAAAAATATATAAAAAAAATAATGGCTTATTAGCATATCATGAAACCAAAAACTCCGAGTACTTAATTGTTTTGTTCTTTTTTAAATTAAAATACAAAGTGAAATTCACAAAACTTCGAAGATTAAATTGGTAGTTCCAAAATGTCGTCTTCAGAAGCTAGCTCTTTCGCAATCCAAAGTATATTTTTCTACAATAAAATTCCAAAACACGTGGTTAATTTACCCTCAAATAAATTTAAAATATATGTCAAAGATAGTTTAATAAAAAAACCTATTACAAAGCTGAAAATACATAAATGATATAAAATGCTTGGAAAAATTAAAACTTAAATGATTTGTAGGTATTTGTATTGGGGCATTTGTTATTTTTTTTTTATTTAAACATTGTATTTTATGTTATTACCTAGTGTAAGGCTATATTGTATTTTGATATGAAGTTAAAAAAATATAAAGATAAACTGCTGAGTTTCTTGCCGGTTCTTCTCGGTAGTAATCATTCCGAACCGGTGGTAATTTTTTTAATTAATAATCAACAGACGATTCAAAAGTGCTGTTTACAAGTCTATTTGAATAAAAAAGTTTGATTTAATGACAAATCAGTTTTGTGTGAAACAGAGGCTACGGCGTTTACTTTTAAATGAAACAGATATGTTAAATACAATACAATACAACATATTTAGCAAACCCAAAAGCATCAGGTATATACGGTATGTATGAAGAGCCTTCAACTTCGCTCTCGTGAGGGTAGCCAGTAGGCAGTGTCCCAAGAGTGAGGACGTATGAAAGCTAGCAAGGTAGGATAAAAGTCTACATTATTACTTAGGATGAGTTAATTTATCTACGGTGATTTTTAGGAATTACAGTAGAATTACGTTATGTTATAAGTATGTGAATTTGAAAAGGACTATAAATGTGATGAGATGTTATATATATATATATATATATATAGATTATTAATAGAATATTGTCTTACAAAGTCCATCTCCTCATTAACAGAACGTAGGCACTGAAATATGCAGAAGCCTTCACGCGACACGAGCGGATACCATAGCGACGTGTGGCGCTACGAGTGGGTGTCCGAGTCTGACACGGGTTGTGTGTCACACGCAAAATGCTAGACACAAAGTAGGTACTAATCAAGTTGTACCAGAGAACATAACACGTATTAATAAAAAAAATTACATTAAAATATATCAAAAAGATAAAATTAAAAAAAAACCAAATGTAGATGTAGAATAATTTGTAACCTTAATTACATATTACGAACGCTTTATTGTGTTGTCTCCATTTGCCCGCGGTAACAAATAAAATATTAAGTAAGTTATGTATAATTTCGTGTTCAATTTAACATTTCTTGGAGTAACTTCACGAAGTGAACAGTAAAAACATGCCGTATTTAAAGTTATTAAGCCCATCATAAAAAGTAGACCTAGCACACAACGGTTGGTCGCATACACGAGCCCAAATTCGCTCAACGGGATGTTGACATGATAAGATAAAATCAATTAAAATGACCGACATAGCTCAAAAAAATAGTAACCTGAAGTCATTTAGAGGCAATGGGTAGGACACATAGCTTGTAGGTTCTAAAGAGTGGAGAGCGCAATTCATAAAACCCAGTGTCCAACTGCCACCCATTCCTTGGGTTCGACTCGCGGGAAGCAATATGCAAGTGACTTAGAGTCGCGAATACCATCGATATAAAGATGATCCCTTGTAATTGAATACGACAGTGACCTTAGTTAGTGAATACGACAGTGACCTTAGTTAGTGTGTCATAAAAACAAATTATATTCGTAATATACATGATGTCTTCTGTAATTATGAATAATGGAGCCATTATCAGACATCAAATGAAACATGTACAGGTCATTTCCTTGGCTGATGGTGGTGGCTCGGGGCTCGGGGCGTGCATCACCGACGAACAAGGGCGCCTGTCACGGGATCACGCCGCGTCTAATATTGAAATAGTGATTTATTACGCCATAAATCCGCTAAATGTCTCCACTACAAACGTTGGATAATCGCATGACGGATTTCACACAGTGTGACGTTACCTTTGTGATAGTCGTACCGTACCGTACCGTATCGTGACGTACGTACGAAAACGTACTATTGGATTAAAGGGTACATAGGTGTCTTAATATATGCAACAAAATATACTAATATTTCTAATATGGCTTTCATTTTATTGATTGGGCTAAATTTAATTGGTTTAACGGTTGAAAATATTTAAAGTCTTCACTGACAATATTGGTATTTATTTTAATGAACAGTGATGTTTAAGGCTGCGGTATATGCTAGACCGCAAAAATACGCCGTTTTTGTGCAAATTTTGTGTCTAATCTATAGAATCTAAAGGATTGAAAAAAAATATATGTTATAAAACTTGCTTTTGTCTAGTGCACCTTACTGAATGTTTTTCTATTTATTGTATTTAATGTAATAAAAAATCTGGAAGTGACCATTGTTTCAACACTTGTGCAAATTTTTAAAGCGTGTTTTGCATTTGCTTGTAATGAAAGTTGGTTAAATAATTAGAATAGCTTGATATCTAGTGCATTGACTCTAAGTTGTAGCAAAAAGTCAAAAAATGTGACTACAAAATGGTATTAACGTTAAATATCATACAAAAAATTAAAATTTACAAGGCGTCATTACGGTATAAATTACTTAAAAATTATATAATATACAATATCTCATAGTAATGTATATGTCATTATCTAATGATTTAGAGTGCATTTACATACACAACGTTAGAATTACAGAAATTAGCTTTCTGGCCTATATCGCCCTCTTAAGTACGCTACGTATTACACAACATGCGACACGTACTTCTGAACGCCTCTCTGGGTTTATATTATTGTAGAGAAAAAGTCTTTCATGAATCTTTAATGCATTTATAAGTATTTAAGTAAACTCAATTCACCAATCAATAATTCCTTAACCTAATTCATTTAAGCGGACTAGGTGTCTAAGCGTAAAACAATATACGACAACATAAATACAACTACAAGTACGTTCCACTTGCGCCTCACGACGTCACTCCCCCGGCACAACACTAACGGCTCAATCCCTTTGACAATCCGCATTCGGATAGTGAGTAATTAATCATTAACCTCACATCCTGTTCAACATAATCAATAAGCCATCGACATCGATCCTTGCCATTGTTTAGCTGAACTTGGCATTGTTTATGATATTCGGCCGTAGGTTTGTAATAGTATATTATTATTGTCTTACCAAAAACAGTACCAAAATAAAGTGTAATATTCGTACCTTTACTGACACTGACAGATGATGATTTAAAAAATTTCAAGATCTCAAAAAAGGTGGTTATCAGTTCGACCCGTATGTTTGTAATATAGTCAGAATTCGAAATTTTTGTGTATGTTAGTCTATACCAGTTTCTAAACACGTGTGCCAAATTTCATAAGTGTATGTATATCTCAAAGACTATAAGTCAGGTTGCAAAAATTCAACTATACTCTGCGACTATATATAGTCAAACTTAGGAAACAGTACAAGTTTCATCAAAATCAGTTCAGTAGTTTTTAAGATAGAGATTTAAATGTGAATTAGTCACGAGGAAAATTGTCGTTGGCTTATCAGCATAATTTGTTGTTTCAATGTTGGCATGCAGCTAGGCTTTAGCTAAACAATCTCGATGAAAATTTCAAAAGTAGCTTAGCTATCGTGTAATCGTTACATGGCAATGTATGGCATGTATCATATTAGAAAAAGATGGACGATTAAGTATTTATACTCCTACACGTAAAATACAAAGAAATATATATATTAAAATATTAAAGGTATATAAGGAATTCGAACGTCCGTCAATCTTACCCAGTTTGTGTGTATAGAATTCGATAAACACGCACGATTATTAAACATGAATTATAGTTGCAATTAAACAGTCAGTGTTAGGGAAATGCAACAGGGTCAGGGAAATGTCGTAGTGTCGGCACAAAGCAGTCGGACATTCGGTGGACATTCGCGGAAATAAATCAATCAACGTGCTTAGCGATGTGGTAGAATGCAGAAAGCGGAGTGGAACATATCTTTTTTTAAGATTTTATTTTGTGACACTACCTATGGTAAAATTTAAAAAAAAAATCAATTTTGCAAAATCGAGTAACTAGTAGTACGAATATGCATTTGATTTGACTGTGTTATTTTTAGATAAAAATTTAATTAATTTCGAAACCAATTTTTAATTGCATTTTAAAAATATGTTTAATGTGTATACGAACATTTTGAGCGTCGTCATAGAGTTTCGCTTTTAAAACAATACAAGGCATGTTGAGGCAAATTCCAAGTCCAAGAGCAGCTGAACGTGCATCGTCAAAAACCTTACTGTGTGTAGCGGTACTCTCCCATTATGAAACACCGTACCCAATGGCTCCAACTAGAATGCCAGCAGCCTGGAGATACATACACAGAGACAATTACAAACTGGCGTAGACTCTGCACTGACCATTGGACAGTCACTTCGATATTCAAATCGACAAATTCACAAATAGAAAAATATAACAAAATTGACAAAATGTAAATATTGTAATTTAGTATTGAAAATCGTAGGTCTGTGAAATTAATCCTATGACACCAATGTACCTATTTCCAAACCCTGTGCGTGCAAGCAGATTACGCCCGATACAAATGACGGAATGGATAATATGTCGGGGGGATTAGACACAGTCCTATAAAGTCCTACATTATAGCGCCTATAACTAATTGACACGTCAGGCTTTATGACAGATTGTTAAATCAAGTCTTGGATATGTCACGTCATATGATGCAAATTCCTAATTTTTAAACTTTTTTCGGATTAATGACTACTTTTAAGATTTCGTACCAAAAGGGTGAAAGCGATCACTTGTGGAGACGATCCGCATAGATCCTTATGGCCCGTGCGAAGTGTACCATACAGAAGAGAAATATATCCGAAAACTATGGCAACTCCGATAACGGCAACAGTAAAAAAAAATTTATTCAATAAAGCAACTTATTAACAAGAACTTTATTGCAAAAATAAAAAAAATATTTAGAGTTAATGTAATACGATTATAACAGCAATAAAATTAAAATGATTGATTGGTTCACTAAGATTCTTTATTAATTTTGACATAAAAATAATTGCAATAACCATTTCAATATTGTCATAGCAATAAAGATAGAATTATAGGTCGTTCAACAAAGCAGCTTGTCATTTTAACAAAAACATGTTTGAATTAGTCAAATAGGAATTATTATTGATGCAATATTATGATTATTCGTTGCAGTAAAAATATAAATAAGCGCTTTATTGTTTTAAGCTTCATGTAATTTATAAATTTAAAATAGTACTTTGGTCTGCCAAATTTCATTATTGCATTGACAAAGAAAAATATTAGCATCATAAATTAGGTTATTTAAAATAATAATGCAATTTTATAGTTTCTGTAAAGTTGTTACAATCAGTTGGCTGACGTCACGCGACCTGCATCGCGCTATGAGAGATTTTTTAGTAACAAGCATATATATCACTTGGTCCGTAACATACTCGTATACAAACTAAACCGTATAAAAGTGAACCAAGGCGGTCCCCAGGCAGTATACCTTGCCTGACTGGAGACTTCACATCTTCCGTCGCTCCATAATTGGGTAACACCAAGCTAAACACTGTGAGCATCTTGCGCAGCAAGCCAGCCTTCTCCTTCATCTACCAGTAGTGAACCGTGGGCTGTTCATCAACTTGGCATTATCAAGATTGTAAGTGCGCAAGCATTACTGCAGGAAGTATCGACCTATGGTCTGGTAGTGTTATATAGCAGATCTCCTTCACACATTCTTGTTAATCGGAAGAAAGCAGTTTTACAGTAGCAACATCACACCTATTTTAATATCGAATAAGTTGATTTGTACAAGTTAGAATTAATCTTTTCAGTTTTAAATAAGAGCTTGATAGAAGCAACAATGTACCTTACTACTATTCAATAAACATCTTGATACAAACTGTAATTTGCATGTTTATTTTGATATAAGAAGCTTAATGGGAGCTACAATGCGCCTTTTTAATTTCAAACAAGCAGCTTTATATAAGCTACAATGAATAATTTGAGTTTTAAATAAGATAATTGATGAAAGTAAAAATGTTCCTTTTGATTTTAAATAAATGTCTTTATAAAGACAACAATATTCATTTTTAATTTCAAATAACTGACTTTATACAAATTTCCAATAAACAGCGTAATTGACCCATCAACAATTTTAAGTTTATAACTGTTGACAAGATACTTTATAGGCTCGTATTTAAATAAGAAAGTTTATTGCTGCTAATAAGATTTTGTTTCTATCAATTAAGTATTTTATCAGTGCGGAAGTACATGTAGACTGGCACCTAGAGCATATTTATTTGGTAGCAACCAACAATACTGTTGACCAACGATTCGTACAGACCTGCAGCTAACTTTAATCATTAGTAGAGCTTGGCGAGAGCCTGCTAACTACTTATAATTGCAAACCAGTTAAGTAGCTGGCAGGCGTATATGTTTGTGGTGTGGTTAGTGATTGTGCAAGATAGGTGTTGGATTGGAATATCACACAGAACCTTAAAAATAATCAACATTGAGAAAGAATAAGCTCTTAATCGAGGTTTACAAATTAGCTAAACAGAAGAGGCCATTTCAATAAACATATATACATATAGGTCGTTAGATGATCTCACCCCTAAAATCGTGTCGTCCAGCTAATACTCCGTGTGTAGGTGTCCTACCTACCTAAAGTGGGATGTCAGTCGCAGCACAACAGTCGACAACGGAATTGTCACAATTCCAGAGCCCCCTGACTGCAATTAGTTGCGATCCCACTAGTTCTGAACGTTCGATATGAAATACGGCTCTACCAATCAGCTGAGACGTAAAGATTAGGTTGACTACACACGGTCTATTAGAAATAAATATTTTTTCCCATTTTTATTACCTACTTTAAATATAGTTAACTATGTTTTTTATACCACTAATGTGTCAAACAATCTTACGGTCCGCCTGTGTCCGTCTCGCGCGACTCTTTAAATTGCCATTCAAAATGCATTCATTTATATTTTTATTTACCATAAATGCAAAAAGCAGATACTTACATTGATAAAATAATAGTAAATAATTAAATAAATGTTTAAATAAAGCTCAGGTAATTTTCATCATATCAGCTCATATTGGTCCACCGCTGGACATAGACCTCCTCTATGGCACGCCATTTCTCCCGGTCCTCTGCCTTCCGCATCTAGCCACCACCAGCCACCAGCCACCTTTTTAGGGTCGTCGGTCCACCGGGCTGGAGGCCATCCCACGCTTCGCCTTCCCATATGCGGTCTCCACTCTAGAAGACGTCTGCTCCATCGGCCATCGGTCCTCCGACAGACGTGGCCAGCCCACTGTCACTTCAGCTTGCTAATTCTGCGAGCTATGTCGGTAACTTAAGTTCTCTTCCGGATGTCCTCATTTCGGATTCGATCCCTTAGAGACACTCCGAGCATAATTCGCTCCGTTGCGCGTTGTGCGACCTTAAACTTGTTTACCAAGTAAAGTGTAAGGATAGGACATGACAGGTAGGAAGCACTAGTCAAAGACTATCGTCTTCAGACTTTGCGGTATAGGCGACGTGAAGACTTTACGATGTTTACCAAATGCTGCCCACCCTAGCTGGATCCTCCTATCGGCCTCCTTCTCAAAATTGTTCCGGCCCAGTTTAATTTTTTGTCCAAGGTACACATAATCCTGGACAACTTTGAGTAAGGTACCCGCGACGTATACTGGCATTGGCACGATGTGTTGGTTGAAAATGAATTTTGTCTTATCCAAATTCAGGTTAAGGCCCACTCGTCGAGAGGATTCATCTAGGGAGTGCAACATTTCGCTCAGTTCTTCCAATAACTCTGCCATAATAACGATGTCGTTGGCAAACCTCAGGTGTGCGATGTATTCGCCGTTTATGTTTATGCCCCGCCCAGCCCAGTCCAAGGTTTTGGAGACATCTTTTAGTAGACAGTATAGTAGACATCGTTTCGGGGATATGACGTCCCTCTGTCTGACACCTCTACGCAGCGGATGGCACTTGTCCCATGGTCCTGGAACTCGACGGTCATCGTAGCAATTTAATTTAAATAAATTTAATTTACTGGCTTTTATATGTTAATTTTTTTACGCTTACGCTAAATAGCTCTATTTAACGTTACGCTGTATGGCAATATTTGGATTGGAATAACTTTAATTAGCACCCCTTTCTAAATTATTTATTTTTATGGTGAAATTTCATGATTGTTAGGTAAAAAAATACCAATCAGAAGCGACACAATTTAAGAACTACAAGATTACCGTTTGGAATCTGGTTTAGTTCGTATGATTTCATTATTAAATAGTCTTATTCAGTCGGTTTAGTTTTTTCTATTTTAGTTCAGCAAACATAGTATGTAAAAAGATATCTTTTATTGACAAATAAGTCAAGATTTTAATTATCATAGCTATTTAAACTCGAATCATTAGGTTTAAAACAACCAACATTGTCAATTTTCGTCTGTGTGTCCTAAGTGCCTAGTTTTCCACCCTATAACATATGCCAAATCCATGGTTCAACCGTTTTGCATTCGACTGTGGACTCCCTTTTAGATGACGTCAATATGCAACCTTTAATAGCCTAATATAACGTCATAACAACCCTTGCAAACACAAGCCATTAACAGCCTTAACACTCTGGTTTAAATTCTAAAGTCTTTTAAAGGGTCTTAAATAGAAGCCTTTACAGGCATGAAACGTCATAGATTCAGTGTCAGGTTGTACGGCAATGAAATATAGTTTCGCCTTCATTGAATCCGTGATAAATTGATACGTACGGGGAAGGGAAAGGCGGTTATTGAATAACAAGTGCGGTTTGTTGATCGCTCGTCATTTGTAAGCTTTGTCGCATCTACGTGCGATGCTGCGCCGCGCACCGCGTGCCGTGTGTAGAGGCCTCATGATGAATTTGAATTTGGAATTTGTAATTGCACACCCTGTAGTAGGGTAGTTGATATGACGTCGTTTGAATTAATCCATAAAATGGCAGATGGCACAACCAAAGTAAAAAAGCAAAGTTCAAGCGAAATCAAAGTTGAATCCCGAGAGTGGCGAAGAAATTCTTTGTTTAACCCGGAACGTAGTAAGGGGTTCAAGTTGAGGTGGAACTTTGAGCGAGGGATTCAAAGCTGCGAGGTGGTTTTTTTATACTCACGAATTGTGCACTCTTCCACATAGAGTTTACATATAGTTCTTAACGGGTCTTTAAATTCCTTCACTATAAATAATAATTCTTTGACAACAATTTATTTCAATATATAATCCTAAGAACACAATAATCTATAACTATAAAAACAATTATTTTCCTAACAATAGTAAATTGGGACTAAACTTACCCAAAAAATTCTAGCTCCAGAAGCTGAACATCTCTTATTTAACGAGATGTTAAGCTTCTGGAGCTAGATTTTTTTTGGTGGCAAACAAGCTTACGGTCCGCCTGATGGTAAGCGGTCACCGTAGTCTATGGACGCTTGCAACATCAAGGGTATGCTTGCGCGTTGCCGATCCTTCAGAAATCTAATAACTTCTTTCTCAAGGAAGCCCATACTGTAGTCCTTGGAGAAAACCTTGGCAGGGAGCCCATTCCACAATCCAAGCGTTTGCGAGAGGATGTTTCTCTGAAACCGCACTGTACGCCATTTCGGTTCTTAAGTGTAAGGCTGAATTCTCTGCCGATTGCGAGCGGCGCGATGGTAGAAAGTAGCCATGGGCATAATTTCGAATAATTCCAAAGAACACATCCCTTTGTACAAGCGGTAGAACACAGGGAGGCAAAGTCTCAGACTTAAGGGCTCGATACGGCAAGTGAATTTAAAATCGTCGACAATTCTCACAGCCCGTCGTTGAACCAAGTCAAAAGAGCCAAGCTTTATACAAGAAAACAGAGAGTTCTTTACAGATGACGAGTACCAATGGTTGCACAACCCTAAGATATCGCAGTCACCCAAACTCTATGGACTGCCGCCAATATATAAAAAAATGTGCCTCTACGACCAATTGTCAAATTAAAATTCAAATTGTAAAAAGTTAAATTAATTCTCCCACTTACGACTTAGCGAAACACATAACTGAAGCGTTGCAGCCACTTATAGGTAATTCACAGTCTTACGTTAAAGATTCTCGACATTTTGTTAGCATCATGTTTGACACCCAGTTGGATGAGATAATGGTGGGTTGTGACGTAATTAAAAATAAACTAGTTTTAAATGGTATCCCTGATAGGTTATATACCTTGAACTAGTGTTTTGCTTGAACACTATTTAGAAGGAGACTATTTTCTTTGCCAAAGTCAGCACTACCTTAAGATTAATGGAGTTGCTATGGGTAGTCCGGTAGCACAAACGTTAGCCAACATCTGGACGGTAAATTCTGAGGAGAAAGTTTTGAGCTCAGGGCCTTTAAACGTTCGACTTTGGAAGAGATATGTTGATGACGTGTTTTGCTAAATAAAGGAACCATGCAGGAAGTATAACAGTACCTAGGTCACCTTAACTCCATCCTAACAAAATACGTTTTACATATTTATTAGAAAGTAAACGTTCACTGGCATTCTTAGATGTTAAATTGAATGTAAGGGAAGATGGCTCTCTGGGGCATACTGTATATCGGAAACCCACACGTACACATGGATAGATACCTGAACACCTCCTCGCATCATCAGCTGCGTCACCTACAATCAGTTGTGACGTCTCTGACTAACCGAGCTCATGACCTTTTACCCTGAATATTTAGATACTGAGCTGATTCAGGAGGCACTCAAGAGAAACGGGTACAAAACGAGTACAATAAGTTCAGGTTGCCGTAACCCACGTACGAAGAATCCAGAGGTAAGCAGACAGCCAGCGTTCATGCCATATAATAAAGTAGTAATAGATAAAATTGGATCGCTTTTGAATAAATTCTCAATTAAGATTGTATATGTTCCGTTCTCCAAAATTGAACAGCAGGAGCGCATGCCAAAGGACGTAATCCCGTACCACCAAACACCAGGTGTCTACAAAATTGACTGCAGCTGCGGCAGTTCTTACATTAGCCAGACCAAACGCACAATTGCGGACAGGGTCAAACAACATATTGCTGCTGTAAAAATACAGCTCTCGAGTTTCACTAACGAACGCACCCGATTTTTTTTTTCTGAACTGACTATGCAGTTGGCTGTTGCAGCCATTACTGCTTCACCGGGCTTTTTGGGGCGAGACTCTGAAGGAGCCTCAGCCCATATAGCGCCCAACGCTCAAGTGCTCCCCGCGGGGGAAGCCTCGGCTTGGGTTGTCGCTCGGGGGAAAAGATATTTCAGTTTTTAGTTTTGTGTGTAGTGATTATGACAAGTATAAAGACAAAGTGAGGGTAGTTCAACAGGGTTTCTCCACTCGAAGCTGAAACGCACCGCCAGTCTTCCCGTTACCAAGGCTGGTGAAACCCAGCCGAAATGTCGGGAAAAAGGCGATTTTGCCAAATAACGACGCGTTACACCTGTTTTATTATTTTTAAATTGAAATAAAATTGTTTCCAGGGTATATTTTGATTTAGTGGGATAAGATTCTGACATATATTTCGCTATTACATCATTCCCAGGCCAGAATATCTCAAACTACACCCCAAAAAAGGAGGCTAAATAAATTAACAAATAAAAAAAACAGCAAAAATAGACTTAATTTTCATAAGAAAAAAAACCAGTAGTTGGTGACTTTTGGCCCATATGACCGGTACGCTCTAACGCGCTAAGTGTGTTAAAAATATAGTAATTAACGCCTATAGTACTGCCACAGATAGACCAACACAAAAAAAAACTCAAACAGATAGAGGATTTAGTTACTTAAGTCAGAGTACTTACTTAGAACGAGCGTTAAGTGCTTGTTATATTATTAAAACGAAAACGGTTAAATTTTCAAGTTGGTTTAAGGTCTATATATTTAAGGACAGGATACTTTATAAAAAATTTAGATTATTGGATTAAAACCATAACTATCATAAAAAAAAAATCGCATTATTTAAGTGTTTACCAAAACCATAACGCATTCAATATTTTTTACAACAGATGGCGTTCGTGTCTAATACGAAATAATATTTTTTCAATTAAAAACAGTACCACACAACAGTTAAAAGTAAACGTGTTAATACTAATTGAAACGGCTAATTATTTTTTAAGTTTTAATAAATAACTAAATAGCAACAAAAAACATACTGAAAAACACGTACCAAGTCACGACCGAGATGATTTGTCTATAAAAAGTAGTGAAATCTCATAAACATCCAAGTCTAAGAAGGTGAATATTATAAGAAACGAGTAATTTTGGCTTTTATTTTATTCTAAAATCAATTGTGCCTAATATATGTATGCATACTTTCATGCATACAGTATATTTACATTATATGAATGAAAATGCTGCTTTTGACACTGAGCATTAAGGTACGGTACGAGTTCGTAGCTGACTGCAGGCGACATGCCGCCGCAAATGTAGAAATTAGGGACCTTATTGGGAACAGTCTCGAGTTTTTTGGACTCTGGGATTCCAAACAAAAATGAATGGAAGTTTGACTTACCTCTCAAAACCCGTGAATGTACTTGCATCCATTTTGCTCTCGAATTCCAGGGTCCGAATAGCTCGAGACTGTTCCCAACAAGGTCCCTAATTTCTATATTTTTCTATGCAGACGACGCGCGACCGTGTTGCAGCTACGGAAGGTAATAATTAATACATAGACACCAGTAGTGTTGCGGCGGCACGTCGCATGCAGTCGGCTACGAACTCGTACCTCGATGATAGTGGTTTTCAGGTGTGAGAATAGTTCCGATAAAATGTCACAGGTGACATTAATGAATCGGCGGTTTACATTTTACTTTACTCAAATATCTATAGACTTACTAGACGATTTAAAAGGCAATAGACATCGAAGTACAAGAAGAAAGAAACTCGATACGCGCTTGTTTTAACATGCATGCTCGAAGTATAGGTAGGTACTGATAATGCTAAGATGATTTCAGAGCATTTTTACACAGGAAAAAATACGTGACGTAACGTAAAGCATACAATTTGTAGGCATAAAATGAACTCCCTTTTTTTTACCAAATGCTGATTTACATCAGGGACCTTATTGAGAACAGTCTTAAGCTATTCGGATTCTGGAATTCGAGACTAAAATGAATAGAAATCTGACTTACCTTTCGAAACCCGTGAATGTACTTGCATACATTTTTCTCTCAAATTCCAGAGTACGAATATCTCGAGACTGTTCCCAATAAGGTCCCAGTTGACGTAACTTTTGAAATATTCTTGCTAAGCTCTCAGATTTGACACATTATTCTGTGTCGACGCTAGGCACTTTTTTATATCACTAACGATGCAAACAAGACAACGGTCCGCCTAAATGCAAGCGTCCACCGCAGCCTATAGACGCTTGCTGTGGTAAATTGCGTGACTTTGTGTAAACATTTCTGGCCCAACACCATGCTTCATGGTTGAGCAATCTATACACAAAGTACTACAAAATAGGCAATCTATAAATAAATTATTGTAATTGAAATCAATATCATTTTGTTTTAGTAAAAGAAGGTCCATATCCAGCAAATACGTTTTGCGGCTGATGTTATGATAATGAATCAAAAATCGTATAGTTTGAATTCAATTAAAAAAACCATCAGAAAATAAACAACATTTCTGTAAACGGACATATAAGTACTCTGAAAAATGACAAAGACGTCATAAATTTCCACACATTTACAAACAAAATTACCAATTCGTATTCAAATTGTAACAAAGATTAACGCACCAAAACCCATTAGGGCGGACGTACATAGAAGACCGTATATCCGCACGCTATCTTCAATCTTGCAGTCGCACGGTCTCGCTAACAAACAACTATTGCGCTCGGCTGACATTACGAGTCGCTACGAAAACGTTGCGCCAGTGACATCTAAATTTTGGCCGGCCGCTGCCCCGCACTCCCCGCACTCCCCACACAGACACGGAGGTGCGAAACTATGGATTAGAATGAAGGTACTTACTGATATTTATGGACCTTTAAGTGATCGCAATAGCTTCCAAGCGCAGGGTCTACTCCGGAAAGAAAATGAGATATTTGTGTGAAAGTGTGTATCGGTGTATTTTAGGTCCTTAAAGCAAATTAGTCTAAATAACATATTGCTTTAGGTATTATATTTATTCCTTGACAATTTAACATTGGCTAAGGAATAATGCTACGCGTGAGTTTACGAGAGACTGATAAACTAACTACTAATATAGCTTATGAATACACGCAATATTTGAATTTAGATTTATTTACAAGGAAATATAAGGTTTTTGATTCCACCTCATAAATGTTTTCCTAATGTATTAAACATTTCATTAGAGCAGACACCTGGTGGAAGTGAAGGAGCAAATATTGAACCCAAGCCAGGAGTTAAGCCTTTGTTGACCTTCTATATGCCCTTTGCCATACCTGCAAAGATTCCGATTATATCTATGTTTGTTTGACAATTTATGTTTATTAATTTCATAATACTCTTTGTGTTAATTAGACTTATGAACTAGGAGAACATAGGCTACCATCAGTGGCGTTACTCGCGCGTTGCCGACCCTTTAAAAATAACTCTCTTCTTAAAGAACCCCTATACTGTAGTACCTAGAGGCAACCTCAGCAAATCTACCTAAGCAATTGCAGGAGGAAGTACCTCAAAATCCGCAAAAAGCGTGGCATATTTTAAATCTTATGTTTTAACTAATATCAAATTTCAAGTAACGATGTCTTCATCCACATTTTCGCAGCTGAATGTTTTGGTTTAAGCTAGGAGCGACGAGGCCGAGGTCTGTGAGGCGACAAAACGTATCGGCGGTGTCGCGCCCGTTGCGTCCACCCTGACTCGTCGCGCCGCCCGCCTCACCAGCTGATCTGTTACTCTGACACGGTTATTAATCATTTATGTACTCTATATACAACATGTCAAAGGAAAATAATTGGTTGCTAGCTACTTGGTTATTGAATCATGTTTTCATTTCACGGGCAAAATTTAAATAGTAGTATTTGACTAAATAGATTAGATTACAGACTAGAGTCCACAATCCGCACTAAGTCCACAATCCGCACTGGGCCCGCGTGTGGACTATGGCCTAATTACCCTCGCTTATGAAGGTAGGCCGTGCCCCAGCAGTGGGGACGTATGAAGGCTTGCCAAGCTACAAACTAGACTTCTATGTAACAGACTGGTGTAGAAAAAGAACTACATATTATAGTGTCACAGGCACGAATCGTTTGATTTTCGCCAATGTCGGCAGTGGACCTAGCGCCGAGCGGTGGGCGTTCGTCTAAGACTGACGAAGCGGTGAAGAACCAAAACGTTTGGTTTCTATCGCTGCACAAAAGTAGCATTGCAGAAAAGTAGGTCGCAATTATCGTTTCACAAAGCCATATTTATATTTTTTGTAAATTAATCTATATCCATAATTACCGCGAGCTTTATAAATTTTTCCGAAATAATATGGAAATTAAAATGTAGTCATAATATAAAAAAGCGGTCGGTGGACATAAACGGCTCAAAGTAAGAGGATCGACAAGAATCCCTACGACTAATAAAAGATGGGGCTCGATCCATAAAACTATAAGGAGGATATATGTCCCTGGAAAATGTCCCCGGCAATAACGTGACCATTCGGCAAAACCCCAAATGTCATACCAATGAATTCATGTCTGCCATTTTTTTGCGCGGTTTATCGCGTTTCTTTATTACGGTCGACCGTTTTGAGCGTTTAGGGATGTCCTGGCATATATTTTTATTGGCAAATTTGAGGGGTTGGGCCACAAAACTTGGTTTTCAAATAATTTGTTTATGACCCTCATATTGGTTTCGGTTCTTCGCGTCTTTAATAAAATCTTTTATTTTCTAATAATGTCGTTTTTATTTAGACCATTTTTGTTTATCACGTCTTATGATGGCATTAAATTTGTGCTCATACGTTTTGTAGACAAAGTGGATTTATTTTATTGTTATTTGCCGTTTCGGATAGAAAGTTATGAGGTAAGTAAGACACAAAAGTACTTTTAACTTTATAATTTGTACACTTGTATACTTTATAATCTGATCGGTACATATAAATAAGTTAAACTATCAATAATCTGTACCTAAGTAAAACGAAGATATTCTCTTTGTGTATAATGTCCTTCTCACTTATAAATAATTTGTAGTAGATTTATATAATATCCTTCTCACTTATCAATAATTTGCAGACGATTTATACAATGTCCTTCTCACCTACCAATAATTAGTAGTAAATTTATACACTGCTCCTTCGCTTATCAATAATTTGTAGTAGATTTATACATTGCTCCTTCGCTTATCAATAATTTGTAGTAGATTTATACATTGTCATTCTCACTTATCAATAATTTGTAGTAGATTTATACATTGCTCCTTCGCTTATCAATAATTTGTAGTAGATTTATACAATGGCCTTTTTACTTATTAATAATTTGTAGTAGAACTATACAATGTCATTCTCACTTATCAATAATTTGTAGTAGATTTATACAATATCCTTCTTACTTATCAATAATTTGCAGTCGATTTATACATTGCCCTTCAGACTTATCAATAATTTGTAGTATATTTGTACAATGTCCTCACTTATCACTAATTTGTAGTAGATTTATACATAGCCCTTCTCACTTATCACTAATTTGTAGTAGATTTATACATAGCCCTTCTCACTTATCACTAATTTGTAATAGATTTATACAATGTCTTTCTCACTTATCAATAATTTGTAGTTGATTTATACTTTCCCCTTCTCGCTTATCAATAATTTGTAGCAGATTTTTACATTGTCCTTTTCACTTATCAATAATTTGTAGTATACAATGTCTTTCTCACTTATCAATAATTTGTAGACGATTGATACATTACCCTTTTCACTTATCAATAATTTGTAGTAGATTTATACGTTGTCCTTATGACTTATCGATAATTTGTTGTAGATTTATACATATTTTTTTTCACTTATCAATATTTTTTGTATGATTTATACATTGCCCTTTTCACTTATCAATTATTTGTAGTAGATTTATACATTATCCTTCTCACTTATCAATAACAACCATTTATATTTTTGGTCTAAGCGGAAGACCATATTAGTTCACAATAACTTGCTAACCAAAAACGTTCATTATACTATGTTTCCATATAGTTTATAGACGGATTATGGAACCTACTTATAAACAATATATTATTAAATTCTTACCATTTCCCTTACGCGCATTATCAAAATAGTTCACTTATGCATTGCATCTCAATATCAATTCCAATAATCCCTCAAAAAATTACAGAATTATGACACTACAACAAAGAATGGGGAGACATCAAACATTCAGATAATAAAACAAAGCCTTGAATACAGACGACGGTATTAAAAATAAGAATTGTGAAGGGTGCACTCAATACTGAGAGCACTTTGGACCCGATCTCACCAAGACATCCATTAGGTATTATTGAAAATTTTAATATCAAAAATTGCGGCGATATCCCTTTTTAACGTTCCGATACGGTAACGATACGACAATTTTAGTATATAGGTGCTAGGTGTTACAAAAAATATTTCCTGTAAGTAGGTAAATGAGGATGTGCTGGGGTTGTTAAACGGTGAAAGAATGCATTTATCATAATTAAGAGGTTAAAGTAGTAAATGGAGAGGTTTGTAGATATTAGACTCGATCAAAAACTTGTGTTTAGGAAAAGTCGATATATTTAAGTATAAAGTTCAACGTGTATAAAAATACGTGTAGTAGATAAAGCACCAAAATAAACGAAAAAAAGTAAGCCATACTCGTAGGAAGTGGAAGTCTGTGATCGATTTTTATGATCGAGACATGATGTTCTGTTTGAAAGAAAAAAACACATTAAAGACTTTGTACTCATCCAAATATCGTACAAGGGTTTATTAAGGGAGTCTAGTTATACGATTTGTTTGTATGTACCGTACTATAAGAAAGTAATAATACTTATGAATGCTATTGTCCAAGGAGTTCAAAAAACTCCAATGCAAGTTTAGTAGGTCAACTTAAGCACTAAGCTCTAAGTAAGTTTTAAATAACAATATAAACGTTTTTAAAAATAAAAAAACCGGTTGCACTCCGGGAGTGCCGGCAGAAGTGAAAACAAACTAGCTATTTACTTCCCATCACTTCGTATACATATTTATTTATTATAAATAATAAAGTTTGTTTATTTACTTTTTTTATGTAGTATATTTGACATCTCAATCTGTCATAGAATTAAAATCCCATGTCCAACCTCCCTGTACTACTCATAATCGCTATATTTTAATAATAGAAACTAACCAAATGTAAATAAATCTGACGCGAGTTTCGTCTGATGAATTTTCTATGAATTTTCGATCAGGACGCGTGACCTGACGCGTGTTTAACATTTTTTACCCATCACAAAAAAGTGCACAACGCTGCTAAAGAAGTCTTCACTTCAATAAAAAAATAGCAAGAGTTAGGAAACATGTATGCAACCGTTTATGGGAAAATTATAAAAACTGAAATTTTTTTTCGTGATACACACGACACAACATCTTATGAAGCGTGTGTCCATAGCCAGATATAGCTTGTTCGTCTATATTTTTATGAATAGATTTTTTCCATATTTTATTGATTTTCCCACCAAAACCTAAGCCAATATACTACACACTTTAATTTTATTTCTATATTGTATGATACTGATTAAAAATAGAAGATGGCTTTGAACCTATGTCTAGCGTGTAAGGAATCATTGGGTCTTAAAATATACGTATCTTAAATCATGTGTTTCTGTAAATTTTTTATCCTATTCCTAAACTTTAGATATTGCCGAATCGCGCCTGTCTTCACTGACCAGGGAGCTTATTGGGAACTGTCTCGAGAACACCAGCCTCGTGAACTCGTGAGAAAAATGGAAGCAAGTAAGTTTTACCCCTCGCGGGCCGTAGATATTGTGCATACATTTTACGCCCGATTTCACGAGTCTGGGTTACTCGAGACCGTTTCGAGTAAGCTTCCTCTATCATCACTAATTGTTCAAGAAAGTGAAGCGTGTTGTGAACGGGAAACTACACTAATGCATGTCTGACACAAGCTTTTCAGTTTTCTTATCCAAACAAGTTATAGATTTCTTTTTGATTGTTTTTTATTGAAATAAAATTACAAAGAAAACTTTAATCATAATTTTTAATGTCAAATATCAAAGCTATTTGTTGACAGACATAAGCCTAAATATTTACTTTGATGTAGGTAACTAGAATCTATAGAATACGACCTCTTTGTGTCATGTTTGTCGCAAGATACAAAGATCCTTCTAGGAGAAAATTTTAAAAGAATATCGTTCCATTCACGAATACTTTTGTTTTGTTATTTCATTTCCAAACTGGAAACGTTACAATTTTTATTTAAAGAGATGCGACCTTTTTAAAACCTTCATCTTATTTTTAGGTAGGTACAGCTAAGTATAACGTTAAAGAAAATTAAAAAAACTATTATATTATTGTTACTTAAATCTATATACATATAATAATATTGTACAAAGAAATAATAATGCAAAAAAAATATTGAAGATAAAAAATAAATCAAACATTGACCATCATAAAACACGCATAGTTCAAAAAACATTTCTGACCTGAAATTAAAACTACAGTCGCCATATTGAAATGGTGTGAACGAACAACGACACTAACGAAAGAACACCCAAGGTTAGAAGGCCAAGAAAACAAATGTATCTTAGATTTCAAGAAAAAAAAAATCTCGCAAAATTTCTGGCTATTCGAACACAGCTTTTTATTTACTTTTTTTTTAGCGCAGTAGCACAAGATATTGTCATAATAAAGGGCGCGCATACATACAAGATGCGTTGTATGATTTGTATGAAGATATTCTTCTTTAGATGGTCCAATACTTTTTTATTTGTTCTAGGTTAGAGCGGTGCAAAAATCCAAATTAGTACTATTTGGGCTAACGCGCACTGCGCGCAAAACTATTCTATTGTGCAGGCTATTCACGGACAAGGATGCGAGATACTCGATAAAGAATGTAACAGCTTAATGAAATTGTTTGTAACTAGGCGGTTTTAGCACAACCCTGTTGTAGCTTCTAAACACGTCCCTCTACTACAAGCAAACCTTACGTGTATAAAATATATTTATTGAGTACTTGGACGAACGAGCTTTGCTTTTTTTAACAACGGCATCTATTGTCAAGAAGCTTGAGTGTAGCCTAACACCGCCATTGTCAAGTGGTAAAGATAATAGTAATATTACTACTCGCCAATAGATGTCAGGAAGAGTCATATTTTTCAGTTTATCACTGCTTGAAAACACGGATAAAACGACGTTTTCTAAAAATGAAACCTAGCGAGATCGATTCATCGCCCCCAAAATCCTAGCACACTAAATTTCATGAATGCCGTTTCCGAGATTCAGATTATACATATGCAAGAATTGCTCGCTTAAAAGAATTAGATTTTTTTTTTTTTTTCTGAACTGACTATGCAGTTGGCTGTTGCAGCCATTACTGCTTCACCGGGCTTTTTGGGGCGAGACTCTGAAGGAGCCTTAGCCCATATAGCGCCCAACGCTCAAGGGCTCCCCGCGGGGGAAGTCTCGGCTTGGGTTGTCGCTCTCGGGGGTGTCCCTTCGAACGGCGTGAGTCTCGAACCCGAAGGTGAGTCACCGCCAGGAGGGGAGTTCCCCGTTACGCGGGTACGGTTGCGATTGAGTGGGGGCGAGAAGCGCCCCGGCGCTCTTTGATACCTCGTGTATCCTGTGGGCGCCGACGAACCCGGGGACGTCGGCGTCGTGTTTGGAGGGAGGCCCTATTCGGGGAGGTCGTAGAGACTAATCTCGCTATCCGGACAGCGAGATCGTCATCTGGGGCCGTTAGTACGTGCCGAGGCCGCCTAACTATAGTTTTACGACCGTGCCCAGATCGATCGGGGAGATGAAAAATTAGATAAGCCACAGCGGGCTATGCTGGGGCACATTGACGAATAGCCGTGTAAACGGATTTTAGCGAAATCAATAATTTTCAATAGTTTTATATTTTATAAAAGATAATTCAAAATTAGTAAGAATAGTAAGGAACCCTGAACTACATTTGTATCGTCAAACTCGCCTTAGGTGTTTTTTCTTTTTAAACATAAAACAAAGGTATAAATCTTACACATAAATATTTTTTCTACGGTTCCTAAGATGAACAACGTCTGATGAACCAGAAAATTAATCAATACCGCTCGGTACCAATTAAATATAATTTCTGTGGCTCACGACTTTTAATTTTGATTGATGATTTCATAATCGGTGATTATAAACGTATCGTTTTGGTTGTCCGTCTGTCCGAAGCCCGTCATTATCACTCGGCCTGTCTATCTTTAGATATCTGTCAATCTCTTTAAAGGTTTCGAGGTAACTTTCAAAATCTCTGCTCTTTTATTAAAAATTATTATTGTAAAGATTTTGACACTGATTTGTTTAATTTATTAACCGCCGCGCGTGTCTCAGTGACGTAATGAATAATAAATATATGGCACCAAAAAGGCTGCTCTGTTTGTGGCAGTTACCGTTTGGCGGAATAACAGCGGATTGAAAGACGTAGCGTGGGACGACCTCCTACCAGATGGACAGACGACCTGGTGGAAGTCTTCAGGCTGAAACGAGACGAGACGAATAAAATAAAAGTTTTTATCAGAAACCAAATAGTTAAACCCGGGATAAATTACAGCGATCATGGTGCTTGTGATAGCATCGAAATGTCGAGAGCTCCGAACTTTCGACCAAATACAGTAAGAATAAAAATATCTTTTGTAATAATAATTTGTAATAAATTATAAAATAAACAGAACACGATTGACTACACGACCCGTAACGGGAAATAACACTTAAAATCCATTTTGTATTTGTTCCTATTTGATAAAACTCACGTTAGACTTTGTCACGACTCGAGTCCTATAAGTTCCCGACAACAACAGTACATTGTGTATTAAGGGTGGTGGTGGACAAAATAACTAACGAGAGGCTATTTAGAAGCCTAAGACCGAAGGCCGAAGGCTTTAATGACTCGTGTTTGTAATTTCAATACCACTATGTTACACACAATGTTTTTCATCACATTTGCGATTAAATAAATAAATATATAAGGCGAAAAAACTTACATACTTTAAAATTTACTTAACAATTTTTAAAAATACAAAAAGTTTTTTAAGTTACCTTAATGCGTAAGTATTCATCGCCAGGAGCTTTATTAATATTTTTTTTTAATATTTTCTACAAGTACCTTCGATTTTTTACTCACATACCTACCCATCTGACTTCCTTTTCGAAAACGTTCATTTTATATACAGACCTACTGTTCAATATTGATGGAATTTCTGGATGTTTTTTTCCCATTGGGAAGACGGTTTGTATTTGTCGGCAATTTGCCCAAAGTAAGCTAATAAGACATTCTCTGAAAAAGATCTCGTTTTCTTCTTGTTTCTCCAGGTAACAAAACTAGCGTATGGGGTTAGGTATAGGTGGTAACAGGTTCATATTTATTTCTTGAGTCCCACTAACAACATCTGGAGGTATCACATTTATATTAAACTCATCTGACGACGAAGACATTTTTTAAAAGTTGTTAGTAAAGAAATGCCAAAATAAAAATGGTGGGAAAAGAACTGTAGCCATCTAGCGATATCTAGAGAATTTATGAATAAAAATTTTTGGCTAAAGTTAAAAACTTTTTGGTCGCTAGTGTCGTTGTAAGTTCAAGCCATTTCAATATGGCAACTGTTATTTTGATTTTTGACCAATGGGTCAGAAAAATTTGTTGCACTATAATTGCTCGCTTGGCGCGTAGTTCATATCTTAAACTATAGGTGGCATTTTATATGTACTTGATAGAATAGAAAAAACAGTACGTAAAGTCTACGTACGCTTTGATTTTAGTAAAAAAAAAAACAAAGCCCGTGGAAGTAATTAAGGTCTTAGCATCCACTTTACCAGCACGTAATGATACTGTTTATGAGTTAGTGTGATGAAAAGGTATTTATAATTCGTACTTGGTATAAATAGCATTAAAAATAACAAATTCATCCAAAAAAAAACCCGATAAAAGCAAAACTCTAATCGTGTTTAACTAAATCAAAAACATGTGAAATAATGAATAAGTCCAGGGCTGTCCAACGGCGGGTATGGGTTGGGCCGACCTACGTGATTGACAACCCTGACAGCGGTTAAACACAGGTTGGCTCGCGAAAGGCATTTCATTCTTTGATAAAAATTTAGATGGATGCGTATCTGAGGTTATATTCGGAGGGTTCCCTTATAATTTCAAATTTGATAAATCTAAAATAAAATCACTTTTAATTGTTCGCTGCTTAGTTCGAGTCTAGCTGTACATCACTTTCAAAGATGTCAATGTTTAAAGAAATATTGTTATAAGAATCCACTTAAAATAATTTAAATTTCCTTAACTATGTAGCTTTTTAGTATTAAATGTTGTCTTGCAATGTTTTTAAAAATAATTAATAGGTAAGTAATAACAATATCCCATCAAACACACAAACATTAAAACAGGCCAACTTCTCGTGATAAGTTTCGAAATTGAATTAAAGATTAGAGTACCTATCAATAGGTTTATTTCCTTTATTTGCGGAACCCTAACACCCAGCTGATAGTCACTATACTAAAATTCACACGGTGGGACGCCTGTTACGGTATTTTTTGTTAAATCTAGGGTATCGAGGTTTTTACACAACAATTTTATGATTGAAAAAGGACCAACAGATGGCAGAACAGAGAAAAATTTTAATATGAAAATATATAAAAGTTTATTTAAAAAAATGAGAGTCACTAAGTGTTTACATATACTTTGAATGAATAGTGTTAAAAATTAGTAAGTTTTATTTGGTAGTCTGTCTGTTTTTTAGGATATGTAGGTATCACGTTAAAATATGTAGGTATCACGTTAAAATATGTAGGTATCACGTTAAAATCACTTGTGGACATAATCCCATAGCCTTCATAAAAATTTAACTCTGAACTCTGACTCCATCCATATGAATACAGTTTAGATTTATATCGTTAAATTGTCATTTTTTTTAATGTTTGTTACCTCTAAACTCCGTCATTTATAAACCAAATTGAAAAATTTTCACGTTTAGGGAAGGAATAACCTACAGATTGGTCCTATTTTAATTTAGTAAGGATTGGTACAAGAAACCCAGAGTTATGTGAGAAAATGTTTTCAAGTTGTATCATTTTGATTTTCTTTCACCAGTCTAGACTGGCCATGTAAGTTTCTGCATGACGGAGGTTACTACTGTGAATGAGATCGACAAAAGAATATATAGCATTATCGCTCCGCATTTAAATACGTGCAAAGTAACATATATGACGCGCATTCTAGTTGTCAACTCGATATTTTAAGGCTGGGCGCACTGCGGCGCGTCGTCCTGCGGTGCATATTCAAAATCGTAACGCATCATGATTTGCTGCGCGTTCTAAATTGGATTGTACAAAATTTGATAGGGATTAGAAATTGGCCTTAAAATTCACTAAGACCCGTGTGGTTCCCAAAACAGTCTATCCACTTGTTCGAAATTAAAGATGTGGTACATACTACAAATACAGAGGTCAGAGAAAAAACAAATTCAATAGAAAAGCGAAGAAAAATAAAAAAAAGATATTCTTAAATTAAAAGTGCTGAAAATTAAGTTTACTTGTCTTAGATCTTGATATTTTTTCAGGGAACCCATTTATTTTTTGAATTCATTAAAAAGGTATTTTTTCACATTAAAAGAATTTTGGCTAGAATTTCTTCATAAAAGCTATTTTTTTTAATAAAATTAAAACATAAAAAACTAACTAAATACGCGTAAGCGCATTTAAACTTGACGTGCGAATTTCAATCTTATAGGAGGTGGTTTAAGATAGTTTTACCTTTTTTATACTTGACTAGCTCAACTGGCGTCTATCGTCCCTTAAATTCCTTACGGAAACAAACCGCAACAAATCTGTAGCAAACCACAGATATCCGCATGCAATTCTATCTCAAAGTGCGAGCATTTTCATTGTGTAATTCACATCTCACAAATTTTGAAAAAAAAAAACGCACAGCATTTTACTGAAGTGTACGATTGGCCTAACCAATTCGATGACGTTTTCGACTTTTATGCATTTGACATTACAAGAGAAATCTGATAAAGACGTTTTAATTTTTAGGGTTCCGTATTTGAAAGCAAATGTTATGTTGTATATCTATAGCTTCATCATATCTGTGCGACTATCTATTTGTCAAATATGAGGGTTCCGTAGTCATATGGCCAAAACAGATTTCGTCATGTCCATTAGTTCTTGCATTTGTCAATTTCAATCAAAAAAAACATTAGCCATTATACAGTTTCATCATATCTTGCCGTCGGTCCTTAAGTCCGTAGGCATTGATATACTTATTGTTAGTTTATTGTTAGTTAGATTTACCTACCTACATAGACAAATGTTAAATAGTAATATGAAATCTTATTGTTTCGTCATGTTTTTACAATCATTAATTTTTAGGATTTCGTAGATATGTGGTAAAAACCGAACCATTTCCTAGTTCTCTATCCTTTCTCTCTTATCATTCGTCCTCTTGACTAAATTAAGGTTTCAAAGTAAAATGAAAGAAAGTTCTAAGTTTCTTTAATACTGACTTTAAGGACCAACTGAAAAATGAAAATAGTTTAACAGGACAAATAAAAATAAAAAAATAAACGATTTCTTTAATAAAGTCTTTTCATCCACTAAAAAGTAACAAACAAGCCCCTAAATTAGACAAACTGATAGAACAGTTTCTTTGCCTTAATGTCAGATGCCAACAGAACCTTTTTATCCATCTTTATTTTTAGCAATCGATTTTAAGGGGAATAAAACATGTAGCTGAATTTTCTGTCAATAAGTCTGCTTTAGGGGGTTGTTTTTTACTTTTTAGTGAATCTCAAGTCGGTTTATGTTTTTATAAGTTCTCAAATTTTCGCTTCCTATTACTAATTTAAAAATAAAACGGGATTAAAAGCGTCGTTATTTGGCAAATTGAAGTCTACCCGTGACCACGGCTGGTGTAACCCAGTCAAAACGTCAGGAACAAGGTATTTTGCCAAATAACGACGCGTTTAATTCCGTTTTATCTTTAAAGGTTTATGTTTTTGTTAAAAAAATAGTTTATTCCCATCTTGTATAAGAGACAGATATAATTTAAATATTAGTTAATTCAAGCTTAATATTTGAAACAGTTACGACTGACGAGGTTTATTTATATAATACTAGCTTATAAATAACTTTGTCAAAATTGTTGATTGCATACAATTAGGACTGGACTATATCACATTAGTCTCAAGACCCTGCAGAGAGATCAGAGGCAGAGTTGCTGCAATAGTCTGAACAACAGAACTGCCGCACGTCATGGGTTAAGTGATTACTGAACTCATTAGCTAGTGTGTAATCGTCCAATATGAATTAAATAAAATTGATCTTGTTTGCCAGAGTGAAGAAGTGAGGGTCCAACTATAAACATTCTCTGTTGAGAGAACTGTACGAGTTGTTAAGCTGAAAACGAAAAGAAAATTAATATAAGACAGGAATTCTAATTGACGATGTTTATCGGAAAAATAGCAGAGTTGTAGACTCATACGGAGAGATACGGAGTGACGGACACGACGAGACCATGAAGGTTCCGATTTTGACATTTAGCTACGGAATAAAACACGGGGAATATGTTACTTGGATACCAGCTAGGCACTTTTGATTCGGTTCAATGACGGGCTGAGAGAATCGTCGATGATCCTAAACTCACTACCCGTATCGAACCCTTAAGCCTGAGGAGAGATTTTGTCTCTTTGTGTGTGTTCTACCGCTTGAACAATAGGATGTGTTCTAAGGAATTGTTCAAGATTATGCCCAAGTCTACTTTCTACCATAGCACAGCTTCCCATCGGCAAGGAATTTTTTCTCATACTTTAGAACCCAAATGGTGGCGCACAGTGCGGTTTCAGAGAAAATTTCTTCCACAAACACTTGGTTGCGGAACCCGTGTTTTCCGAAAAAAGGTTTTGTCTAAGAACTTCAGTAACTACAGTATATTTCTTCAAAAAAGAAGTTATTAGATTTTTAAAGGCTTAGCAACGCGCGAGTGATGCCCCTGGTGTTGCAAGCGTCTATAGGCTGCGGTTATTTTGGTTCACTGCTGGTCATATGCCTCCTCCATTTCTGGCGGCTCATGGTTCTTTTTCTTCCGCATTCAGCCATCTTTTTGAGTTCATCGGTCCTTTGGGCCTGATACCGACCGGGATACCCTACATATCACCTTCCGGTACAATATTTTCATTCTGTTCTGTATGATCATCATTTTCGATTCGATTCTTCATCGCATCACACTTCATCACATAGCTCTGTCCATGGTGTGCTGTGTGACTTTGGACTTGTGGACTAACTCCACTGTATCCACGTCAGCGTTAGTCACAGTAGACACTGATCAAAGGCCTTCATACTCCGCGATTTAGTCGACGATATAAAAACCGGCTTATGCTTTATAGGGTAACAACCCTGTCTTTTATACGTGTGTAAAATTAACCTACATACAAAAGTCTATTCTATTTTGTCTTTCTCTTTTACTGACCATTTATTTAAGACAGAAAGAGATAAAATACAAGAAGGGGATTAACTAAGGATATGTGTACATGTACAATACATACTTTTGAATAGTTGCTTGCTCTTAAGGCCTGCATTATTTCTTCCCTGTTTTCTTCATCTGCTTCATACAAAGATGAGAGTCAGCATGTCCGAGAGGAGATGCAATTAAGTTCTTGTCCTCAGCCTCTTGATACACTTCCTGTTTAATTTTGTGACTGACTTGAACATAATAATTAAATCTGTAAACTAGTTTTTAACAAAAACATAAACCGACATCAAATCCACTGAAAAGTAAAAAAAAATTAGTTCGACAACAAATACCGTACGCTTCTCTTGAGATTTTTTTTTTATATTTAATAATTTATACATTAAGATTATTATTAAGTTTTCTTATCAGTTTTTTAGCGATAAAAACAAACCGCGGGACTGTTTTTGCTAACACTCTTTTCAGATCTCATGAGAGCAATTTGGTTCATTGGTTCTTGAAATATCGAGGAGCAAAAAAAAGCTAACATACAAACATACACATACACACACACACCCACACACGTAAACTCAAAACGTAAAGAAAACGAAAATTTAGCGATTTCGATTCTTCTTTCTCAAGTGAAGTTGTAATAAGCAATAAGTATTAAAATATGCTTTTTAATTTTTAATGATGAAGAAATCTTCGAAAAGAAATCTTTTAGCTTTGTTTGACGTAACGTATGGATGTACGAAATTTAAAATAGTTTGAAAGAACTTTGTCCCCGTGCGAAATCTATTCTTTAATACTTTTTTTTTAAATAAAACCGAACTTCACTGAAAATGTTCAATAGCACCAAATAAAAAACGAAAAAAGATCAAATCATAGACCACTGAACCATATCTTATCAATAACATGGATATGCCACCAAAATTCGGAATTTTAGACTGTATATTAGTAAAATTAAGAAACAAAGTTGAATACTTCGAATATGTCAGTCAGTTGTAAAAGTTTCAATAGGTGTAAGACAGCAATTGACACGGGTTTATCTCAGCGGGTTATCCGGATTTGACCGGACTTTTTTATTTTCTTTATAAATATCCAGTGAGGAGTTAACCGTATAAAATGCGGCGATGTGTGAATGACAGCGAAACTGATGTGGGGAAATATAATATGGATAAGACAAATTAAAAGTGTATTGTTGATGTTCTAGTATTACCTAAATTTACATTAAAACTATTATTTTAGTATCTACTAATATAAAATTATATTATTATTCGTATAATACTATATTTCTTGATGAAAATATTGTAGTGTAAGTAAAAGATTGGTGCTGCAATATACGTCTACAAAAGCATGTAATGTAATGTCATAATTTTTTATTGCACAAAAAAATAATTAAAAGTAGTATATACAGTTGATTGGTGGAATACAATTGAGGCGGTCTTATCGCTATTTAGCGATAATAAATAATAAATAAATATTTTTGGACATTACACACAGCGCCGTCTGGCCCCAAAGTAAGCAAAGCTTGTGTTATGGGTACCAGATAACGGATATAAATACATAAACATTACTTTTTTTTGTAAATACATACATATCATACATAAGCGATTTCTTACATGGAATTACACAATACCTACTACATAGGCGTACACAAAATAAACTTAAACAAAATAACATGTCTTATTCGTAAAATAATACTTTTTGCTGCGACCGATAATAATTTTTAACCTGCGTTTTAAAGCAGTGTAAGCTTTGGGCTTGTCTGATAGTGAGAGGTAAAGCATTCCGTAGTTTATGTCAAAGAATCGTTATAAAACTGAGAGGAATGTGAAGGAATCTTTAGGAGTCAATTTGTAGAAGATCTAAAGAAGAGCCAAGGAATTCAAAGCAATGTTTTAGATAAGATGGTGATGAAGGTATGAACAGAACTGAATAAAGAAGAGAAAGAAGGTGTGTATTCCGGCGTTAGCGAATGGAGAGCCATTTGAGCTTAGAACGAAACTCTGATACATGATATTATTTGCGTAAACCAAATATGAGCCGTACCGATAAATTTTGAAGCATGATTATTTTATGCCTATAAAAGAAGACATACTTGAACAATACAGACCACTAGCTTAATACCGCAACTACGTTTGGGTGGACTTTTGAAAAAAGAAAGTTTTTAAATGTTTATGGTTGATTTCTTTTTTTACTTCTTTTAATTAACTTAATGGCGCATTCTTTTTGTTGTGCCAGTGCGAAATGTAAATAAAACTTGATGAGTTATCTCTTTTGTTATTAATGTTTGGGTTTAAAAAGTTCCTTCTATTTTCAAATATCATATTTGACCGCTCGAGCGGACTGATATGACATTGCGGGTCGCTCTCTGATACTGTACTGCAAGTACGATCTCAAAGAAGCTTGTGCAAGATATGGTCGCATATCGTAGCATGTTTAAGAAAAAACAATGTTTAATTTTAGTTGGTAGAAAAGCAGATTATAAACCTCGCTTAAAACGAATTCTTGCGCTCATGTTTTGGAGTCATCAAAACCACCACAAAGGCTTTCAATTAGAGCCACATATACTTTCCTATAATATTGTAAAATAGCTGCGTGTTTTTAATATGTATGTATAAATAGCTGTGTTAACATGATGACACTATTATAAGGTTTTGTTAAGTTTCGTAAAAACTCTACGTGTGAAGTGACATTTTATTAGTTTTTAATTTATGCAAAAAAATACAAACTCTTGCTCACTTTAAGTATATCCACATAATGCTTACCTTTCAGCAGTACCACGGCGGTTGCAACGCGAGGTGGTCTTGACAAGACGCTTATTGCTTTCGAACATCTCTTGTTTTAATAATTACTGTTTATAGACAAGTGAGCATCATTGGGTGCGTTCTGATGACTCACAAATGTTTCGATTTTAACATATAACAAGCGCATTGAAGACTCGTTCAACTTGAGTTAATTAAAAATAGCAATGTTGATATTATTTTTTTTTATTAATTAGATAATGTATTTTGTTTGGACAGACGCTATTCTGAGTGGCAACAATTTAATTGTGTTTTAAACTTGTCTGACTTTCTAGTAAAAGAAAAAAAGGTTACATAACAACTGATTGGTTCGTTGTAGTAACTGATACCTACTACATATGAATAATGGTAGGCCTGAAAAGTAAAATTAATATAAACAGTAACATGCACCATTATTGTTGATCCAAACCCGTGCAACGATTATGGTATATAACTGGACGAGGAACTACGTTGTGCCTTAATAAACAATACTTATGTGAAATATGTTATTCTTAATTATTTATTTATCTATTATATTTTACAGCATAATTTACCAGGAAACTTGTTACTATTGCTTTTGAAGGAAAACGATAGGATGCGTATTATGTTTACGTATACTGATTTTTTTATAATCCTAGAAGATAACACATAATTTTTGTGTTTCATTTGTGTTGTCATTCACTAAAATTATCCTTGAGATTCAATATATAACTTTTATTACTTTACATCATAAATTATTGTTACTTATTTACTACTTACCATCTGTGTGCCAAAAGACATCCAGTGCCTAGTTCTAAGGAACTTTGACTGTGCACAACGTCTAATTTGATTCTATTAACGTTGAAACTAAAACAAGGTTCTTGCCGTTTTAGGGTTCCGCAGACAAATGATATCCATCCTTCCTACAGTTCGTTCGTCTGACCTCATCATAAAATTTTACAGGATGGTGTCTTATTTGAACCGCGATGCCGCTATACAGTTTTGCAATAAAATTGAAAAAAAAATACTACGGCTCTCCATACAATGAACTGGGAACTAGTCAAAGTTATCTATACATATAATAAAATTGTAGGAAAGTCAAAACTGTACATTGAATATTTTTTTAAAAGAATACTTGGGGTGTGATCTACAATCGAAACCGAAGCCAAAAATATAGTTTTTAGAATTTTTGTCTGTTTGTCTGTTTGTCTGTATGTATGTTCGGGATAAACTCAAAAAGTACTGCATGGATTTACTTAAAATTTGGCACGAATATTATTAAGAAGTCGGGTCAACATATAGGCTACACATAATCACGCTATCACCTACGGGGAACGAGCAGTGAACCTTAATTTCTTCATATATCATATATGCATATTTGACTTGCTTCTTAATTATTAATTATTCTACTCACACATATCCATTTATTTTATGTTAAAAAACCGTGTAAAGTCATAACTTAGATGTGTTATAAATTTTTCACCATATAAAAATTTTTCCTATTTGCTAACTAGATAGCGTTGGCGTCGAATTTGATCGCGCTATGGTTTCTTTCTCAAAAAGTGATTTTATAGTATAGCGTTCACGACGTCGCGGGCAGCAGCTAGTTATATAATAAAGGTACAAATAGTTCACAGTTCAGGTTTTAGGGTTCTATACCTACGCCAAGAATGCCAACGAAATCATCATAAATTTTTTTTACTACTACAAGTAAGCCACTAATAATTTAATAAAAAAATATAATTTACTATAAGATTAATATAAAATTAGTTTCCTTAACAAAATACGTTTTAAAAGAATTAATTAAAAACAAATTCTACGTGGACAAATTATAGCTACAGCAAGTGTTGGGCAACATTTAATTGCAATTAACAATTATTTATTTTCAATTGTTACTGCAGAAATTTCAAAACGACAGAATTTGTTTGTTGTGTTGGCCACAATTAACCATTAATTAATTATTAATTTGTGACTGCAGTAATTAACATATTTTGATTAATGGGTTTTTGCGATAGTCACAATTAATTAATAAGCTCTAAATCAAGGAGTTACTGTAGAATTACAGCAGCGAGCACGAGCGAAGCCGCTAACAAAAACTAGTTTGATTACAAGTTTTCACTTATAAACCTGTATAAAGTAGTGCGTTGTATAAGGCCTTTGTCCTGCAATGAAGGTAACAATGTAGAACACCACCACCGCACCACACAACGTGTGTAACAATCTCCATATTGGCTCTAACTTATTCAAAGCTCACGATCCGCTCCAATCTTTCTTGTTTTATTTGTTTTCATCCACTTGCGATACTTTTGGTTTGTGGTGCAAGTCACAAGCGGGTTTTATGTTTTATTGAATTGGAACTAAACTTTTGTTGGGTTTTTAATTTACTTACGCAAAAGGGCAGGTTGGTCAAACATGTATTTCAGTCTAAGAAGTTATAGTAGAGGGGATTCGTTGGTTCTGGCGCACTTCCCCCCAACCTCAACCCCTCGCCTAAAAACTTTTCTGCCCCGCACGACTCGCGCTTGACCACTCTCAAAACCACCCCTATGTCTGGGGTGTGGCGACTCGCGCTTGACCACTCTCAACACCACCCCTGTGTCTGGGCTATGTCGACTCACGCTTGACCAAAACTACTGCGTGACGTCACAGTGGCTCCTGTGTATAACTTGTTTCTTTGTATCATTATCGTAATGGGTCTATCATGTTTTTCCCGTTCAAAATTAAGTTATTCTTATTTAATTACAATGATGTTGGTGGTGACATTCCAAAAACTAGTCCCCCGAGGGTGTATCTCAAGATTTTAGGGGTGTGTCCACTTACGCTTTACAAAAAATTAACCTGGAGACGTGTCGGTTCACGCTTGACATGACTTGACATGTTATACCTACAGAAAATCTTAAATTCAAGTCGGTCGAAGTTTAAAGGGAAAAGCTGATAATAGTGTTAAAGATTTACAACTAGCATCGACGTCAACATGATGTGTCAAATATGTGATTTACAGGTTAACCAAAGATTCTATGCTCAGCACTTACGATCTAAGTAACACAAATAGAAATGTCTTATTCTTAATCATAATTTACTTTATGTGTCTGTTATATCACTTGTGAAGTATTTTTAGCATCAATTGAAGAATCAATACTATTTTATTATTCATGCAGATTTTGATCAGGAAACAAAAGATTTAAAAAATTCTTTTGAATTTTTAAATTTGTCTATTAGGAATTGGATAAAAATTGGTGAATTAGAAAATTATTCAGAACCTTTAAGTGATGACATTAAAAATAAAATGTGTAATATCACATAGTGATTTAGAAAAAAAAAAGAAAATGGTAGACCTTTAAAAAAAAACAGTTCTTAGAAATGCATGTTAATAAGTTCAATCCCTTACGGGGATCTTCGTATATTCGTAAAAAAGAACGATCAACAATGTTTTAAGTGGACTATATCCTGCAAATACACATTCCGATAGTGTATCATCATACTTTAGCCATCAAAATAAACTAACCTTTAATAATATTCAGTTCCCAATCAAATTATCTGATATACCCAAGGTAGAAAAACAAAATGACATTAGCATTAATATGTTTGAATTAGAGTTTAACAAAGAAAAAAAAACTTTACAAAATGTTCTAATTAATTACAAATTAACTTATTATTTTTAAACAATGGTTGAAATGGGTTTTTAATTAATCACCAGAAGCATGACTGTGCTCAAATTTTTACTGAATAACTAGGAATTCATAAAAAAGAAAAATATTGGTTTAATAGGGAAACAAATAATGATGAAATCTATTTTGATAAATTTCAAAGAATATTAAAATTACATTTTATAATATATGCAGACTTTGTAGCTCATTTAAAACCCGTCGCCTATTGTATCCCTGATCCATCGAAGTCATATACGTAAACAATACATGAACATGTACTTTGTTCTTATGGATACTATATAAAATGTTCATATGATGATAAACTGTCTATATACAGAACATACTCAGAGCCTAATTGTACAAAAATGTTTTGAAAAATGATATTAGCAATATACATAGGATAAATTGTTTTCAAAAATGTCCACTTTCTTTAACTAATGAAGAGAAGGATAAGACAATCGCAATTATGTTATATTAGGTGATGAAATCACAGTAGACTATGACTGGAATACTAGTAATTTTAGAGGTGTTAGTCACGAATTATTTAGTACCACAAAGTATCGTGTTCCATTTTTCATTCCTATTTTATTTCACAATCTAAACAATTATGATGCTCATTTTATTGTTCATGCTTTGAATTTTAAAGATTGAGAAATAAAAATAATTCCACAAAATAAGTAAAAATATATTTCATTCTCATATAAACCTAATATGTCGTATAGTTCATTTGCGGTTTTTAGATTATTTTTAATTTATGATCTACTAGAGTTTAGATATATAGATGTTATATAAAGACCAATTTGCAGAATTAAGAAATCAATTACAAACGAATTTTAATAAACTTATTAGGAAAGGTGTTTTTCTTCATGAATTTGTTAATTCTTATGAGTCCTTAAAAATTACATCTCTTCCAAATCAAGACGCTTTCTTTAACTCTTTAATACCAGTGTATCTAATTATAATAATAAACATGCTCAAAACGATGTCAGCCCAATTTAAATGTAAAAATATGTTGGAATATTCCAATCTATATTTAAGAACTTATGTTATGCTACTCACTGATATTTCTGAAAACTTTAGAATTTTTTATATCTAATGTGATATAATTGTAATTATTTATTTTCTTCTTTTTACACTAAGCTGTACACCTATCTATAATATATTTTTGCCATGCAAAATGAGCTCTATTTTAAAATTAACCTGTAACCTTAAGTACCCTGAACATTTACATGATCTTAATTCAGATTTACCTTTATGCCTGAAAAACATTGTAAACGGTTATAGTAAAGATAAGAAATTAGTATCAAATTTTTATAATAAAACTAAAATATAATTTACTATAGAAATCTCAAACAATGTTTACAACTTACTATGAAGTAAATTAGGGTTCATAGAATTTTACAGTTTAAGCATAGTCCTTAGTTGAAATATATATATACATTTAAATACACAAGTAAGAACTACAGCTAAAAGTGACTGAAAAAAGATTTTTATAAATAATACATTCTTTGGTAAATCTATGGAAAATGTTAAAAACGTGAATTTGTGAAAAAAAAGATATTTATTTGGAGAATTATAAGTCAGTCTATGTATCACAAATGTAAATATTTCACGTGCAGAATTCGAAGTGTGAAACACACTATATTACACAAAAAAATAAATAAACTTGTTGTAGACTTATATAAATACTTTACCATTGTTTTTTATCTTTATAATATCCAAGTTTCGTTTTATTAAAGTTTAATAATAAAGTAACTATAAATGTTATCACTAGGATAGTCTGAAGTATCGAAAAAAAGTGCATGGTATAATAATGAAAGTTATACATCAAAATTTTTATATTTCCAATATACAAAATCGTAACAAGTATTTCGAGAGTCCTACAGACTTCACAAAAATTAATAAAACTTGTTGTAGATTTATAATTGCTTGATGTAATTGCCGAATCTAAAGTTTTCAAGAAAATTGTGACAAAAATAAAAAAGCGATTTATTTGGAGAACTATAAGTCGTATCTATGTATCACAAATGTAAATATTTCACGTGCAGAATTCGAAGTGTGAAACACACTATATTACACAAAAAAATAAATAAACTTGTTGTAGACTTATATAAATACTTTACCATTGTTTTTTATCTTTATAATATCCAAGTTTCGTTTTATTAAAGTTTAATAATAAAGTAACTATAAATGTTATCACTAGGATAGTCTGAAGTATCGAAAAAAAGTGCATGGTATAATAATGAAAGTTATACATCAAAATTTTTATATTTCCAATATACAAAATCGTAACAAGTATTTCGAGAGTCCTTAACAAGTTTATTTATTTTTTTGTGTAATATAGTGCGTTTCACACTTCGAATTCTGCACGTGAAATATTTACATTTGTGATACATAGATACGACTTATAGTTCTCCAAATAAATCTCTTTTTTTTTTGTCACAATTTTCTTGAAAACTTTAGATTCGGCAATTACATCAAGCAATTATAAATCTACAACAAGTTTTATTAATTTTTGTGAAGTCTGTAGGACTCTCGAAATACTTGTTACGATTTTGTATATTGGAAATATAAAAATTTTGATGTATAACTTTCATTATTATACCATGCACTTTTTTTCGATACTTCAGACTATCCTAGTGATAACATTTATAGTTACTTTATTATTAAACTTTAATAAAACGAAACTTGGATATTATAAAGATAAAAAACAATGGTAAAGTATTTATATAAGTCTACAACAAGTTTATTTATTTTTTTGTGTAATATAGTGTGTTTCACACTTCGAATTCTGCACGTGAAATATTTACATTTGTGATACATAGATACGACTTATAGTTCTCCAAATAAATCGCTTTTTTATTTTTGTCACAATTTTCTTGAAAACTTTAGATTCGGCAATTACATCAAGCAATTATAAATCTACAACAAGTTTTATTAATTTTTGTGAAGTCTGTAGGACTCTCGAAATACTTGTTACGATTTTGTATATTGGAAATATAAAAATTTTGATGTATAACTTTCATTATTATACCATGCACTTTTTTTCGATACTTCAGACTATCCTAGTGATAACATTTATAGTTACTTTATTATTAAACTTTAATAAAACGAAACTTGGATATTATAAAGATAAAAAACAATGGTAAAGTATTTATATAAGTCTACAACAAGTTTATTTATTTTTTTGTGTAATATAGTGTGTTTCACACTTCGAATTCTGCACGTGAAATATTTACATTTGTGATACATAGACTGACTTATAATTCTCCAAATAAATATCTTTTTTTTCACAAATTCACGTTTTTAACATTTTCCATAGATTTACCAAAGAATGTATTATTTATAAAAATCTTTTTTCAGTCACTTTTAGCTGTAGTTCTTACTTGTGTATTTAAATGTATATATATATTTCAACTAAGGACTATGCTTAAACTGTAAAATTCTATGAACCCTAATTTACTTCATAGTAAGTTGTAAACATTGTTTGAGATTTCTATAGTAAATTATATTTTAGTTTTATTATAAAAATTTGATACTAATTTCTTATCTTTACTATAACCGTTTACAATGTTTTTCAGGCATAAAGGTAAATCTGAATTAAGATCATGTAAATGTTCAGGGTACTTAAGGTTACAGGTTAATTTTAAAATAGAGCTCATTTTGCATGGCAAAAATATATTATAGATAGGTGTACAGCTTAGTGTAAAAAGAAGAAAATAAATAATTACAATTATATCACATTAGATATAAAAAATTCTAAAGTTTTCAGAAATATCAGTGAGTAGCATAACATAAGTTCTTAAATATAGATTGGAATATTCCAACATATTTTTACATTTAAATTGGGCTGACATCGTTTTGAGCATGTTTATTATTATAATTAGATACACTGGTATTAAAGAGTTAAAGAAAGCGTCTTGATTTGGAAGAGATGTAATTTTTAAGGACTCATAAGAATTAACAAATTCATGAAGAAAAACACCTTTCCTAATAAGTTTATTAAAATTCGTTTGTAATTGATTTCTTAATTCTGCAAATTGGTCTTTATATAACATCTATATATCTAAACTCTAGTAGATCATAAATTAAAAATAATCTAAAAACCGCAAATGAACTATACGACATATTAGGTTTATATGAGAATGAAATATATTTTTACTTATTTTGTGGAATTATTTTTATTTCTCAATCTTTAAAATTCAAAGCATGAACAATAAAATGAGCATCATAATTGTTTAGATTGTGAAATAAAATAGGAATGAAAAATGGAACACGATACTTTGTGCTACTAAATAATTCGTGACTAACACCTCTAAAATTACTAGTATTCCAGTCATAGTCTACTGTGATTTCATCACCTAATATAACATAATTGCGATTGTCTTATCCTTCTCTTCATTAGTTAAAGAAAGTGGACATTTTTGAAAACAATTTATCCTATGTATATTGCTAATATCATTTTTCAAAACATTTTTGTACAATTAGGCTCTGAGTATGTTCTGTATATAGACAGTTTATCATCATATGAACATTTTATATAGTATCCATAAAAACAAAGTACATGTTCATGTATTGTTTACGTATATGACTTCGATGGATCAGGGATACAATAGGCGACGGGTTTTAAATGAGCTACAAAGTCTGCATATATTATAAAATGTAATTTTAATATTCTTTGAAATTTATCAAAATAGATTTCATCATTATTTGTTTCCCTATTAAACCAATATTTTTCTTTTTTATGAATTCCTAGTTATTCAGTAAAAATTTGAGCACAGTCATGCTTCTGGTGATTAATTAAAAACCCATTTCAACCATTGTTTAAAAATAATAAGTTAATTTGTAATTAATTAGAACATTTTGTAAAGTTTTTTTTTCTTTGTTAAACTCTAATTCAAACATATTAATGCTAATGTCATTTTGTTTTTCTACCTTGGGTATATCAGATAATTTGATTGGGAACTGAATATTATTAAAGGTTAGTTTATTTTGATGGCTAAAGTATGATGATACACTATCGGAATGTGTATTTGCAGGATATAGTCCACTTAAAACATTGTTGATCGTTCTTTTTTACGAATATACGAAGATCCCCGTAAGGGATTGAACTTATTAACATGCATTTCTAAGAACTGTTTTTTTTTAAAGGTCTACCATTTTATTTTATTTTTCTAAATCACTATGTGATATTACACATTTTATTTTTAATGTCATCACTTAAAGGTTCTGAATAATTTTCTAATTCACCAATTTTTATCCAATTCCTAATAGACAAATTTAAAAATTCAAAAGAATTTTTTAAATCTTTTGTTTCCTGATCAAAATCTGCATGAATAATAAAATAGTATTGATTCTTCAATTGATGCTAAAAATACTTCACAAGTGATATAACAGACACATAAAGTAAATTATGATTAAGAATAAGACATTTCTATTTGTGTTACTTAGATCGTAAGTGCTGAGCATAGAATCTTTGGTTAACCTGTAAATCACATATTTGACACATCATGTTGACGTCGATGCTAGTTGTAAATCTTTAACACTATTATCAGCTTTTCCCTTTAAACTTCGACCGACTTGAATTTAAGATTTTCTGTAGGTATAACATGTCAAGTCATGTCAAGCGTGAACCGACACGTCTCCAGGTTAATTTTTTGTAAAGCGTAAGTGGACACACCCCTAAAATCTTGAGATACACCCTCGGGGGACTAGTTTTTGGAATGTCACCACCAACATCATTGTAATTAAATAAGAATAACTTAATTTTGAACGGGAAAAACATGATAGACCCATTACGATAATGATACAAAGAAACAAGTTATACACAGGAGCCACTGTGACGTCACGCAGTAGTTTTGGTCAAGCGTGAGTCGACATAGCCCAGACACAGGGGTGGTGTTGAGAGTGGTCAAGCGCGAGTCGCCACACCCCAGACATAGGGGTGGTTTTGAGAGTGGTCAAGCGCGAGTCGTGCGGGGCAGAAAAGTTTTTAGGCGAGGGGTTGAGGTTGGGGGGAAGTGCGCCAGAACCAACGAATCCCCTCTACTAGTTATTGTCGTAACTACTTATTTATTATATTCAGTATCTATATTCTACAATAATTTACTAAAACGTGATTTTTATAAATGTGGAAGTGGGTTGTTTTGTTACACCACGAAGGTGGCAAACAAGCTCATAGTCCGCCTGATGGTATATGTATCGCTTGCCGACCCTTCAATAATTTTATTACATCTTTCTTGAAGAACCCATAATGAAGTCCTTAGACAACACCTTGGCAGTAAGGTAACGCACTGTATACGCACTGTATGCAACCATTTCGGTTCAAAATTGTGAGAATGAATTTCCTGCCGATGGCGACCGGTGCGATGGTAGAAAGTAGCCATGGGCATCATTTCATACCATTCGTCAGAACATCCCTTTGTACAAGCGGTAGAACACACATAGGGAGGCAAGTGCTTAAGGGCTCGATACAGCAAGTGAGTTTGGCATCGTCGAGAATTCTCATAGCCCGTGGTTAAATCAAGTCAAAAGGCCCAAGCTGGTATCCGGTTGCACTTGCCCAGAGATGGCAGCAGGACTCTATACGGGGCTGAACCTGCGACTTGCAAAGCAGCAACGTTTGCCCCTTCGTGAAGTACTTCTTAACTCTGTTGAGTACACCAAGTTATTTGGACGCCAGCTTCACCTTATCTTGCAAATAATCTCGGAACTGAATATCGCTGGAGATGTCAACACCAAGGACACCAATGATCTTGGAGATAGAGAGAGAAGTGTTCTGGAATTGTGAGAACACAGTGAATGGAGTTTTCTTAGCGAAAAACTTGGGTCTTTGTAGGCCTGTTGAATCGGACCAAGTTTTCCCGCTCTCAGTCAGAGACCTTGGCGTGGTCTCAATTTGAGACAAAAGTTCTCCGCGGTTTTTCTCCACAACGAAACGAGGGATGCTTGCACGAACCGTGTAATAAATGTATCCAGTACTGTCATCAGCATAGCAATGTATGCTGTTGATGACCAACATGTCAACAGAGCCTTGCGGGACACCAGCATTAATGTCCATGCTATCAGAGCAACCACCGTCAACTAAAGCTCGTATAAGTCTGCCGGACAGAAAGCTATCCACCCAGTTGCAAATACCGTCGGGCACTCCGTAAGATGGCAACTTCGATATAACTTCGACCTGATCTATCGCCCTTCTTGGGCACCGGGTGCACATTCGCAGTCTTCCATGAAGACGGATATTGCCCAGTGTGGTAGGAAAACATGAAGAGGCACGTTAATATAGGACAAAACTCAGGCGCACACTGATTAAGCACCACTGCTGGTATACCGTCTGGCTTACCGGACCACCCGCTGTGTAATGGAGTTTTACACAGCGCCTTCGTCGTTCATATTCGAGTTAGAGGCAAAGAGACTGCTGAATAGAAAAGAAAGTCACCATTTCGCAGTGGTGGTAATGACGAATCGCAAAAGTTTCCTTCGGCAGCTTTAACAAGCGACCAGAAAGCACGACTCCCAGAGAGATGGCTCGTAAGTCGCCCACCTATTTTGCTGATGAATTGGAATTTAGCTCTGCTTTCTTACTAAACCCGGAGGCAGCATTTAATTTGCGCATTAACTTTAACACAAAATATTTGGATCCTTATTATTACGATTTTATTTTATTATATTATTATTGGTTCATCCATCCTTTAAGTAGCAACGGAGCATCCAATAAAGTTGAAATTTGGTACAGTCTTAGTTAAAGCGAAGATTGCAACAAAAAGGACTACTTTTAACCAGGAACATTCAATTTTTCCCTCAGGAACTTAAATCGAAGACCAAATAAATAAACTACAGTCACAGCTATAGCTTATCCTTACTTCAATCAAGAAGTTGCCATAAGAAATCAAGCCGATAACCGTATTTAGTGCGGGTGGAGCCGCAGTCAAAAGTTATAAAAGCTAGCATGCTGTTGCTGTATTTTCAGCACTAAATAAATCCGACTGATTTGTCAATTGGATTATAAGGTAAGACTTCAGTAATGTTAGCTGACTTCAGCAATAGCTTCATCATTATAAGGGAGCATGTATCTAAGTAAGAGTTTTTAAAGATTATTCTATTCAGGATAAAAAATATATTTACCTTTCTACCGCTTTAGTAACCTCTTTCATCTCATTACTTAATTATCTACCTAAAGGGGATGTCAGACTACACGTCAAACGTCATCGGCCGGGAAGACAGCCCTTCGGTTTTGATACCATGTCTTATAAATATTACAGTGTACACACAAATAATGCTAATAAATATTGAGTTTACTAAACCAGTCCTTAAGGTTCTTATTTCTTTAATTAGTTTATCTGATAAGGAGCAGGCATATTTTCAGATTGGCAGCAAGCGAAGCAACCAATTATAAGTCGAGTTTGATATTACACTTTAGAATTTTGATTTTTCAATCGTTTTATTGTATCGGTTTGACGTGCGTCGGATATTTATAATTAAAATGGCGATTTCAATTTTTTTCATTCTTGGTCACGAATATGATGAAGTAAAACTTCATATTTATTTTCATTTAATTATAATTGGTTGTCGATCAAATTTGGGTTAGACACGGGCGTTTGTAAATTTTGTTTTTAGCCTTTTTATGTAATTCAAAATCCTCCCCAACGTTTTATAAAGTTCCTACAATATTTTCATCTAACTCAGAGATCTCGGGGTACTTTTACTTTTCTTAGCAATAGTGCATGATTTTGGCATAAAATGCCAGTTAATCAATGTGTAGGATCCCAAAGCAAGACAGAATACGGCGCAGTCGAAGCCACGGGCAACAGCTTGTTTTAATAACATCGAAAATTGTAACTGTAGATTTTAGTGTATTTTTAAGTGTGACTTAAAAAAGTTTTGTACCAGTTTAGTAAGTGCTGATTTTGCAAACAATAAATATGAAAACCCATTTAAAGGTAACCATTGTCTTAATATACCTATTCGTTTATTCATTTCATGACAGTAATCATGAACCATAAAAGAACCGACTATTAAAAATCAATAGTGGTTTCAAGATCCTTTGCAACCGTCCACGCGACTTGTTAAGGCATCTGATGGGTTATCGGGATACGCAAAAGCGCTTATTTTAAACTCATCATTTTTTGAGTTTGAATTTTATGAACAATACGTTAGAGTATATTATGAAACAATGGGATCTTAGTGGAAGCGCACATCTAAGACTCTCGATGACCCAACTGGTCAACTACTTAAAGACCGATATCTTCGGTGAATATGGTTAGAACAAAAAGTAAAACCATGATTGTTTATTGTATTGAATCGTCCACCGATACAGTCAGGAGGAAAAGTAAATTTAATTTATATTCTTGTATAAATAAATTACTACGCTCTGACATACAAGAGAATATGGTTTTGTCCCATTCGGTGTCGAGATCGTTGGTCCGTGGGGTCCAAGCGCTATGAGGCTTTTTAAGCAAATGGCATTATTAGTTGATATCACAGGAGATCGAAGAGCTGGCAGTTACCTCTGACAAAGAATTAGTCTAGCTATTCAAAGGGGGAACGCTGCCAATATCTTCGGAACCTTGCCTAAACTTTTAATAATATATTTTAGTTATTATATTATATTTTTTAAGGTATTTATTTTTAGGTTCATTGTTTTTTTTTGTTATGTAATTAGATAATATAATAATAATAATTTACTTTATTGCACCAACATAATAATTGTAGAGAATATTAACATCCTACATGATGTCCTACCAGCAGAACATAAAAAAATCGATTTACATACTTCTTAGAGAGCTAGTCTAAAACATGGAAATAGTCTGAGTACCGTAAGTCATCTCATCATGAATCTCACAGAGTAACGAAAAACATCATGAAATATTTGAATTGCCTACCTAGTTTGTCTTATTCTTCTACGACACTTTAGTTCCTGACTGTACTTAAGACGGTAGGCAAATGAGTTTGCTCGATGCCGATACCTGTGCGGTAGAACTTATTTTCATATTTGTCCACTCTATATTGTTTATTGCATTTCTTATAGGGTTGCCGCTTTTTGTGTATTTTAGAATTCAAATTTTTATAATTTATATAACAATACTTCAGCTACTTTCAGTTTCGGCTAATTTAAGGTGAAAACTAGAAATCTTTTAAGACAAAGTGGAGAAAGACCTATAATATTTATATAATACTTCATTGTAAAATTGTTAATTTAATGAATATAAGTAAGTGACTAGCTTCCTTAATTTTTTTTTTAATTTTATTACAAAACAGCTTTTTTGATTTTTCAATTTTCTGAAAGGATTCAGGTACAACATATTTATCCATCTTTTTTTTACAAAAGATTTTGTATCTATATCTATATATTTTGTGTGTGTGTTTGTGTGTGTGGGTGTGTGTGTGTGTGTGTGTGTGTGTGTGTTTTGAAGCGAACACCGTTTTCACTTTGTTTGTTTTGTCAGAACATTTGTCTCGACTGATGTATTTTTATGGATTATATTAGTACATTCTAGTATTCATAATTGTCTGACGGTTAATACATCGGCTTCGCTATATAGTTTTGACGTATTTGTATTCATACATGTATGAGCGGTCAGGGCTAATTAATGTCTCGGTTGTGTGGAGTCATTTTCAACCAATTAGTGAATGTGTGCAAACCTGTTTCAGCATTGTTAAATAATTCCTTTAAATTTTTCTCATGAAAGAGTAACGCAGTATAATCTGCATATAAAAACTCTTCTACTTGCGTGTTTTATATTTGTAAGGTCATTTATATAAATGAGAAATAAGGTTGGTCCAAGGACGCTGCCCTGAGGTATTCCGTAATTGGTAGACAGAACATCTGAGCTAAAAGAGTTGTCAAGTTTTACGTGTTGTGTCCGGTTTTTGAGATAGTCTGTGAGAAGTCTTAAGAAGTTAATTTCTCAAGTTTATTTAGAGGGATGGAAACAGATATGGTGTCCAAAGTTTTTTTTTAGGTCTAAAAATATGCACAGAGTTTTTTTAATCGATAACATACTTTGTTATGCTTTCCGTAAGATCAAGAATACCGTCCTCTGTGCTGATGCCTTCTCGGAAGCCCTACTGAGAGTTTGATAATATATTATAGGATCTTATAAATTTTAGGAGTGTGTTGTTTATTCGTTTTTCTAAGATTTTGGACAGAAAGAACAGAAATGGGTCGATAATTGTTTATGTCGAGTCTGTCTCATTCTTTGAAAATTAGATGTACTATGGAACGTTTGAGTAGATTAGGAAAAATAACTTGTTTTAAAACTAAAGGTGGAAGATAAATAAAATTTTATACTTAAAAAGGTAATAACAAGCTAAACCAGCGAATTGTTTTCACTTTATTTAAAATGATTAATCATCAAACTTAATAAAGTTTTATTTATTTCTCAAATCATGTAACAAATAACTCAATAGCGTCTTGACGATAAACTAGGTCATTTTAAATTACTAACATATGTTTATCCTCTAGTCAAACCAACTTAATAAAAACGTGATAAAATCTACATACAATGCATGGCCATTTTTTCCGGAGGCAATATTTCTTAACAAACTTGATGCATAAAAAAAACTCGATTATACTGTCATTGGAAGTCGAGCACGTACAAAAAACTATTCCGCTGTCATTAAATAGAGTAATAATGTCTACATAAAATAAAATTGCAAAGATAAATGCCGCTGGCCATATTTTTTTATAGCAGTAATTTCAAAGATTAGATAAAGATTACATATTAGGTAATAATATTCCTCGGTGCCAACCCTAAACGGGAGTTTGACGTCGCTGTGTTTATTGTTCATATTTTTTTCGGCGGATTGTCCCATAAGCATGATATTCAAATTAGGGTTGCCCATTGTGCGGGCTCCATGTAAATATTCTTCGACTATACGACGTAATACAAAGATGTTAAGGCTCGTACACATTGTAGGCAATAAAAGCCTTAAGCATCAAATCGACAAATTTAGGATAGCAAAATAATGAACATACATACATACATATTAGTATCAAACCTGTCTGAAATGAATTAGTAGATACATACATTTTTCTATATATAAGTTTATGTGTTGTCAATGCTGCACAGACGGTTAAAGTATAAATATTACTGTTTAAAATACTAGAAACAAGTACATGCGTTTCAGAAGATAGATAGATAGTGACTTTCAGGCACGAAATATAAATATTATTGGCTCCTGTGAAGTTTATATTTTTAGTTTTTGAGAGAACGTATATGCAAGAGATCCGAGATTCCTCTAAAACTAAATTTGATTTTAAAAATAAAATAGAATAGAATATATATTGAAGGGCTCGTGACATGATTGCATTATACTTAAAGGTACTCAAAAGAAATAATGAAATATGTTCTACAAAATTACTTTAGCAGGGATTGTTAAATTTATTTTAATTTAATTAAATGATAATTAATAACAGAGCTTACTCTATCTTTATTGTCATGTATTGCTCGGTGATCGAGGGCGTTACTGATATTTTGCTAGTATTTTCAAATAATTGATTTTAAATATTTACACATTTTAGCTCTAGGAAATATACTTGTCTCTTATTTGAGAACTTATCACTGTATTTATTTATTAACTTCTGGGCTACAGGCTACGATGTAGTTGTAGTCCGTTGAACGTCTATGTCACCATGTGGGCACATAGACACAGGTGCGGGTCTCTTTCGAATTGTGTCAAATGACGAACTAGTTGTCATTTGAGCAATAGGAAAACAGATTCTTGAACGGATATTGTATACACTGTAAACTGTAAGCTTTGATTGAGTGATTCGACCGGAAGAAAAAATTATAAAAATAAAATAAAATTGTCATTAATTCTCATCATCATCATGGCGGTCCGTGATATAATCGGTCAGTGTCATAAAAAGGTATTTTTAGTTAACTAATTGTTTAAAATGTACTAAAATTCTTTTGATGTCGTAATCAAAGTGTAATAAGTGTAATCAAGCATGAATAATTCATAAATAGTGATAATTGGAAAATATATGACTTGATTTGCTGGAGGTGACAGTGCTTCAATGCTTTGTGTTGTTTTTAACTGTTTTCAAGGAAGAAATTAGTAATACCTTAATATCCTTAAGCTATTACTAATAATTATAAAAAACTGTTTCATGCATTGGCACACTTTGAAAAGTTTATTAGAGAATAGGTAAAAGATATCATATATTTTTGGTCTATATAGTCATGCCAATTCTACACGGGCGACTCTTTTACACCTTAAAAAGTTTAAAGAATAATAGCAGTTAAGATAAATAAGTACCCAGTGTGCACGCGCCCTTAGGATATCTCTTTGAATAATTATCCTATTACGAACTGTTTCTTACAAAGATAGCTCTATTTGTGAGGTTTGTGTGTCTTTGCTTTTTGTGTCGTTTCTACAAGTTTTCCTTCTTTTTGACCAAAAAAACATTCTGAATGCATAAGAATATCTATGAATACGCATTGCTTCTAGTAATTGGACTTTGATAATTAACTTAATGAAGATAATTTATTATAGACAAATGTCAAAGCTGTGGTTGTGGAAACAATTTAGGAATACTATTTAAACTGCTGCTCCAATCTAGCATTAAATTGTACACGTAAGTAGGTACTTATATCTATATATACGTGTCACATCACAAAATATTTGGATATCATAATAATTTTTACAGCAACTTTTTGAATATAAAGATTTTTACTATAGTATAGTATACATATTGATTTTATTTTGCTTTTATATTATAGTTATGTAAATTATGAATTATTGTCGCGAGTCACTGTTCTATTCAGTGACATTTTTGTTTCTTTACGCAATTCAGATTTATAACGATGAAAATTCAATTGCTTTTCATATTGATGATAGCGAATTACATTATTAAGCTAGTAGCATTAGTTGGGTGTGACATGAACCAAAGAAACCGTTTGGTGAGTAGATGGTTACATGCAGTTCACATTGCGTCAAATAATTCAATTTTGAAACATTTTTGCAAAAAGAGTTTTGTGATGCTTTTATATTATAATTGTGTATTGTAAAGTGTATAGAATAGGAAAAGGAAACCAAAATAGGTCCGTTTTAGTACTTTTTCCAAGTGTCTTACACGAATTAAGGATTTTATATGCCAAACATTTTTTTTGAGTTAAATACGTTTTTTTTATTACAATGCGAAATGGAAGATAGAATTTACACAAGGGCTAACTCTGTTTTTGGTTATATTAAGAGATATTCCTTAATTCACTCCTGTCTTTCTCTTCTGTTCTGCATTTAGATTTATGTTTCCGTTTAGTTATAATTACGTTATACTTAATTGCGTTTCCATTTCGGGCCATGTAAAATAATTTTGATAAATGCTGATTTTCCAAAATACTGCTGCACTGGTACACTTCTAACACAATTATCTAACCTACTTAGTGAAGACTAATACACAAATGGCATAAAATGTCGTGCAAGTTTCTTTGGTGGCAAACAAGCTTACGCGTGGTGTTAAGCGGTAGCCTATGGACGCTTCTTTTAAAAAAGTTTATTAGGAAAGTCTAACATCATTGAGAAAAATACATGAAACAAAACATATTTTTGCTAAAAAAAATTAAATTAATATTGCTCTAAGACACTTATTTATTTATTCGTCTATAATGTTGAAGTAATACAATCCACACTATTCTTATATGTAAATTCGTGTCATTATTGTGTGTGACATTGTGTAACAAATATTTTTTGTATCTTTACATGCACACAGTCGTAACGCAATTGACATTATTACTTTTTTTCGTTACCTGCTGCGTCGATTTTATTGATACAGGGTGACAATGTTTGTCAAAGTATATCTATTATACCTGCTTTTTAAATTGTTCCATCACTGGAAAATTTGGAGTGTAATTTGTCACGTACTGGTGTAAAACGTTCCATTTAAAGACAAAGACAATGTTGACGACCAGATTCGTAATTTTTCACCGGGTAAAAAAAAGATAAACAAACAAGTCCTTTTACAAAGCAACCTTTTCTTACCGCAAAAAAAGTTTTCCGAAAAAGTTTTCCGAGGGCCAAGCGGGCATTTTTCCCTTTTCCCTTTTCCCGTACAAACGGACCGCAAAAAAAGTTCCAGCGCCGACAAACGAGGATTTTTTATTTCATATTTTAAAATATTTAACGACATCGTTAGCGGTTACCATTGCTAAATATCTGAAATAATTTTCTGGTACTGAGATTGTTACATTTTTGTTGTTGAACAAATTCCCTTGTTTCAAGTGGGTTTTAAAAAAGTTTCTTTTGATAAAGTTTTGAGCGTTTGTTGCAAAGGTTGTTTGCTGTAGTTAGTATTATTAACCGACTGTGAACTAGTAGAAATGAAGGTTTTGTTTTTCAACATATTTATATAATATCTTCTTTTTAGGTTAACTCTCTCCTATAACGAATCTGATAACGTCAGAAACACATTTGGTCAGTCCCAAGTGTGTAAATAAATATTAGGAAAATAAATTTTATATGAGAAAACATTTTTTAGTCAATTATATGTAATTAAAACAAGTCATAATTTTTAATGTGATTTCGGGAGATACTATTAATTGTTTCATAGCTAAGCCTTTTATCCTGACAATTCCATAAAAATATTTTTCAAATAGTTTTTTTCTGAAAATATTTGAATTTTGTTTCATATTTGACACCAGCTATAAACCAATAGTTCGTTTTGATCTGTGTGCCACTTAGCACGCGCCTTCTCCATCTTCTTTCATAATGCTGTGTACTTTGCAGTCCTTGCCCACACATTTCTACTTGTCTTTTTTATATCGTTGCTCCATCTATTATTTCTATCCTTTGTTCCTTTTCCCAACTCTTGGATATCAGAATATTGCTCCACTTTTATATTTTTCTTAGCGTTTAGCCCAGCCAGCCATAACCAGCCTATCTCCTCTTAATTTTCACTAAGACATCTGTCACTCCTTTCCTGCCTCACTTTTCTTATCTCTGTGTTTCTTTTTTTGTCTTTTCTTCTGACACTTAGCATTCACTGCTCGCTGGCAGACTGAAAGTTCATAATTTTGTATTACTCTATAATTGGCAACCGTAATTTAACCGTTAGCTACACTTCCTGTTTGTCAAGACTTTTCATGTCCATAATCTGATCTAGATACTTGTATGTACTTATCGTGATATTCAATTATTTGTTGTTAACTAATATCTCGTCTTTGTCACGTTCACTCATACGTTTTGTCTTACCATCATTAATTATTAGTCCTTCTTTCTTCCTTTCTTTTTCAACTCATCTAGCATGAGTTTTTATTCTTTTGGTGACCAAAAATAAATTACAATGACCTCATCTCCATCTTAAGTGTATAAGTATGTCTTGCTCCAATAATAACTGTTCCCTCACTATACCATTTCAGCCGAGGATAGCTACTATCAGACCCCTCTTTTGGTTTTTTTTGATGATTTTCCTTTTTTCCCTAAAAGGATTCTAGCTGTGCTTCTTTTAAAAACATTTCTAATGAGTCGGATATATTTGTTTTATATTAACAACTTGTTCTTGTAGTTAATTAATCCCGCTATATAAAATATTATTCGAGAGAGTTCACGCCTTATTAGGGTTCCGTACCCAAAGGGTAATTAGCGGAACCCTATTACTAAGACTTTGCTGTCCGTCCGTCCGTCTGTCACCAGGCTGTATCTCATGAACCATGATAGTTAGACAGTTGAAATTTTCACAGAAGATGTATTTTTGTTGCCGCTATAACAACAAATACTAAAAAACAGAATAGAATAAATATTTAAGGGGGCTCCCATGCACAAACGTGATTTATTTTGCTCGATTTTGCTCGATATTGATAAAGGCTCTACCTGTTGCCTAAATATTTACAGAATATTAAGTTATATAGTCACTTTAAAAATAAATAATTAAATTTAAATAAAACAAATATTTAAGAGAAATATTTGTTGTATACAAACGTGATGTTTTTGCCGTTTTTATAGATAATGGTACGGAACCCTCCGTGCGCGAGTTCGACTCGCACTTGGCCGATTTTTATATTCGACAACGACACAGTATAGTTGTAAGTTGTATTCATTATATATTTTTATTATCTATTTTACAGCTATAACCGAAAACCCGCTCCTACACTCTGCTTGCATCTTAAGTCGTGGACAATTTTTTAAGCCAAGCTTTGGAGAATCTATACTAATATTATAAATGCGGAAGTAGCTCTGTCTGTCTGTGTGTTAACTCTTCACGCTGAACTGATTTAGATGAAATTTGGTACGGGGATAGTTTAAGTGCCGGGAAAGGACAAAGGATATTTTTTTTCTCGAAAAAATCAAAAGTTATCGCGGGAATAACTATAACCGAGCTTACCCGAACTATAGCTTGCTAATGCAAACTTTATAAGTATAATAAATGAGTGGACGTAGAATCCCACGCCGATAACCAAATTTAGGGCAGGTGGAGCCGCTGGCAAAATAGTTCATTAACTACCAGCTATCCCATTAATATTATAAGTTCGAAAGTTCGGATGTTTGGTTGTTTGTTAACCCCTGGATGGATCAGTATGAAACTTGGCACACATATAGTTAGGTCCTGGAATAGGACATAGGCTATTTTTCATCCCGGAAAATTCTAAAGTTTCCGCGGGAGCAACTATAACCGAATTCGACGAACGAACCGTAGCTGCAGATATAGCTTGCTATAAACAAACTTCTTTAGTATAATTAAGGAGTTGCCGTAAGTATCCTACGCCGATAAATAAATTTAGGACAGGCGGAACCGCTGGAAAAAGCTAGTATCATATAAATATCCAACACGATACTGGTTGGCTGGTAGGTGGCAAGGTTGTAATTATCTTCTTTCTTAAATTAAAGCATAATATTCGATTCAGTCAATTTTGTGGATATGTATTCAGTTTTTAGTATTCAGAAAAAATATTAACAGTAGGTATTCTTGTTATTTATTAGCAGTTAATCACCTCTCAGTTTTGTAGTAGCACTTCATTTCAGATATTGTCGGTGTGGAATTGGAGATACTTAACAATTTAAAAGAAGTGTACTGAAAAACTACAACAAGACTTCTCGAATCTTGAATATCTGGCTTAGTGCTATAAAACCACATTATTTTATTTAATGGCCATAAAGTTGATTTAGATTGCCTACTCACTTGCTATTTGATAAACTTCGAAATTACCCAATTCAGTAGGTACCTAATTTTAGTATCGTCTGACAACAATTTCAAAATTCCGTAGTGAATTCAACAGGTTACAATACTTCCAACACTTACGACTTCCCCTCGAGCGTCATCTGAAGTTCACATTTAGGTTGCATTGGACCGATTTGTCGACACTTGTATGCAGACAGCAGGTGGCAAATGGAAATGTCTTTATTAGTGATGGAGTGTTTACATTGTTCCAGTTACTGGATAATTAATTACCTACCTGTGGTTACTGACGAACTAAAGTTGCCTCGTGCAGATCGCTTTTGAGTTATAAATCTTTGTTAATTTATATTACCATTTTACTAGAACAACATTTATTATTAAAACTTATTTATTAAAATTAATTCTTTTGTTAATTGTTGGCGAATGTTTGTTGATATGTAACTATGTACATGTATGTACACTTCAACCTTCCAGGTTTGTTACCTTTTAGAAGACTTAGCCGTAATTTTTCTAATGACACAGAATACATAGCATTAATGGACGATTCTAAAACATATGCACGATATAAAACTTACTTTGTCTCTACCGATTTATTTACGTTTAAGCATCACCTATAGGATATCCCAACCGATTTTTTTTTTACAACTAAGGTGGAAAACAAGCTTGCGGTCCGCCTGAAGTGGTCACTAGCGCACTTGCGTCACTTTGTAAGAATTAAAAGTTGACATGAATTTTGTTGTATTTATTAATAAAGTGCATTAATTACATAACTTTTTCTTATTCCTTATATTGTCAATTTAACCTATTTTATATCGACCTATGTAAGATATATGAGAGGAAATAAGTAATAGCTTTTTGCTTTTAAAGTCTAAATATATTTTTATAGCCAGAAAAAAATGCCTCTGAGAGTACTGACAGGAAGAAATAAATATAAATAAATAAACAAATATTTTTGGACGTTACACCCAGCGCCTCGTGGTCCTAAGCTAAGCAAAGCTCGTGTTGACAATGGATAGAAATTCATTTTTTTTAATACCACTAAAATGGCAAACAAGCTTACGGTTCGCCTGATGGTAAGCGGTCACCTTAGCATATGGACGCTTGCAACACCAAGGCTATCACTCGCGCGTTGCCGCCAATTCAAAAATCTAATAACTTCTTTCTTGAAGAACCCCATACTGTAGTCCTTGGCTCATTCCACAGCCCAAGCGTTCGCGAGATGTCGCGGCATTTCGGTTCTAAAGTGTGAGAATGAGCTCCCTGCCGATAGCGAGAGGTGCGATTGTATTAAAGGCAAAGCTCTCGACCTTTTGACATCCTATATGAGTAGGAGAGTACAGAAATTAGATGTCAACGGTGAAAGATCTCCGGGATCAGCAGTTACTATGGGAGTCCCTCAGGGCTCAATTTTAGGTCCTTTTCTATTTCTTATTTACATCAATGATCTCCCATATAATGTAAAAAACCATGACATTGTCTTATTTGCTGATGACACCTCTTTGCTTTTTAAAGTTAAGAGACGACAGACATATAATAATGAATTAAATAATGCCCTTTCTAAAATTATAAATTGGTTTAACGCTAATAATTTGTTATTTAATGAAAAAAAAACCAAATGTGTTAAATATACATTACCAAATGTTAGTCAGAGACAGACATGTATTAATATTAATGGCGAGCAATTAGAACTTGTTAATTCAACAGTCTTTCTTGGCATAACGCTGGTCTCCAAACTTCAATGGGGTCCTCATATTCATAACCTAGCCAAAAAACTTAGCTCTGCTGTGTATGCGATCAAGAAAATAAGACAATTGACCGATGTCGACACTGCAAAAATAGTATATTTTAGCTATTTCCATAGTTTAATGACATATGGTATCCTATTGTGGGGTAGCGCTGCTGATGTAAATACAATATTTTTGTTACAAAAAAGGGCAATTTGTGCTATTTATAAATTAGTATCTAGGATATCTCTGAGGGATAGGTTTAGGGAAGTAAAAATTTTAACTTTAGTGTCGCAGTACATATATGAAAATCTTTTATATGTACGTAAAAATATCAATAGTTTCAGCAAGAAAAGTGACGTTCACAAAGTAAATACTAGAAGTAAAAATAAGCTGTTGGTGCATGATACACGTCTACACAAAATAAGTAACTCTTTTATGGGGCAATGTATACACTTTTAGAACAAAGTTCCCAATAAAATGCAAAATCTATCAATAAGTAAATTTAAATCTTTTATCAAGCAGGTACTTTGTAAAAAGGCATACTACAATATTTCAGACTATGTAAATGATAAAAATCCTTGGGACTGATGATGCTCAATTACAGGATGCATAGGTAAACCAAATTAAAATGGAAATAACATAAAATTGTACGACTAAAAATTTTTTATTTAAAACATTAATTGTATTTTAGTTTATTTGTATTATTGATAGTGTTTTTAAAAGAGTAACTATCGAGTTACTTGCCGGATTCTTCTCGGTAGAAAACAACAACATTGTGAACCGGCGGGAAGGTGGGAGGGTTCGAAAAATAATATTTTATAACTTTGACGATTCAAAAGTGATTGTAAAATCCTTATTTGAATAAACCATTTTGACTTTGACTTTGACTTTTTGACTTTTGACTTTGACTTTGTAGAAAGTAGTCGTGGGCATCATTTTGAACAATTCCCCAGAACACAACCCATTGTACAAGCGGTTAAACACACACAGGGTATACCGCAAGTGAGTTTGGAGTCGTCAATATTTCTCACAGCCCGTCGTTGAACCGAGTCAAAAGGTCCAAGCTGGTATCTGGGTGCACCCACCCGCCCAGAAATGGCAACAGTACTCTATATGGGGCTGGACTTGTAAAGCAGCAACCTTTGCCCCGGCGTATAGTACTGCTTTTAAATACATACATAATTAAACACAATTATACATAGAAAACACTACTTAAACTTACATTTTAATCAAATGAATGTTTGCTTCGTGCTGAAATCGAATCCACGCCCCTCAGTTCAACAGGCAGGTTATTACGCACTGAGCTACGGAGCCGCCAAAGCAATCGTTATGTTTAATATATAGGAAGATAAACTTCAACACTCAAATGTTTATCTTTCATTCGAAAGGTTTGCTAGGAAGTAAAAAAGTACGTAATTTATAAAAAAATTCAAGATTAAGATTTATTTAAAGGGAACAATAATACCGCTTTTGAATGCTATTATACTAACCATAATTTGACTACACAAAATAATTTTAAGTAATCTGAAAAATCTTTATATTAGTATCTACAAGTAAAATGGCGTCAATGCAAATGCGCCTTCATAATTCATATCACCAGAGAACAGTGCTCGCTGAAGTCACCTTCAAAACTATAATTTAATAATAACTCATTTGCTATTTAATCAGTTTGTTTCAAGATTCGTATTTCATAAAACCTTTTATTTAATGAAATTTAAAAAATTTATGAAAACTCGGTACATGGGGGATACTATTTGTAGACAATTATATTATAGTTACTTTATTACACTTGATGACTGAATTTTGTTATATTGATAGGGAAGCGAAGACACATAATTACCTAGCTGTGTATTTTCTTCATACTGTATTATTTTTATCATGTCATTTAAGGATTTTATTATAGAACTGCAATTGCTACTTTTTCCTTGTTTTAACAATGAGTGAGACTTTAGTTTGTTCTGTTATTTTATAGATCTATGTGTTTTATCAATGTGTTCAGGATGATATTTTGACTGACATTAACCAAACTGAAAATAGTCACTTTAAAACTGAATATTTCAAAACCGGACAAAATTTTGAAAAACTTCCACGCACCCTACTTGATTATATAGGTGTCATTGTTCCATTGGTTCATAAGTATTTTACATTTATTTATTTATTATTAATTGCAGTAGGTACAACAGTTTATAAACCATATCACTACAATATATTTAAAACACATACATTACAAAAACAAAAACCATATACTACTAAAATCTCCCTCGCAGCCTAGTTGGTAGTGTGGCCGACTGCTGTGCAGAGGGTGTGGGTTCGATTACCGCACAGGACAAGCATTTATGTAATAATTTTTGTATTTGTCTTGAGTCTGGGTGTAATTATGTATGATATGTATGTATTTACAAAAAAAAAGTAATATATGTATTTGTATCCGTTGTCTGGTATCCATAACACAAGCTTTGCTTACTTTGGGGCCAGACGACGCTGTGTGTATTATCCAAGTATATCATTATTATTATTATATATCTATATCTCACATTCGTCTTTCTAGCATACTCTTGCACTCAGTCAACAAATTTGCTATGTCAGACACGAACAGGTCACACTGTGCTGCTGCTGCGACAGGTGCGTGCGGGATACAGCTTGTCTAAACAAAGGACGTGAATGAGATCTCAGATAGATATCAGGTGCAAATAAATTTAGTAACTAACCTAATAGATCTAGACTATCAATTTTATTCCTTATAATATGTAGGACGAATTTAAACAACGACAGTGACCTCCTGATTTATAGAGAAACAAAGTCTTGGTGTCGCTGAGGAAAACGAATTGGAAATAAAATGGATAATAGTAAAATTTCTTTTTTTTTTAACACTTTCCACTATCTCCATACAATATCCGCAATAATTCTTGCTCGACGGAACCCTAACTTATTGCGTGTGGACACGCACTAGGCTGGTTTTTAGTTAATTGTTGCTTACTTGTTCACTTGTTTTTGTGCGTAAATAATTTTTTCCAGAAATTTGGGAATTTCAGACGCGGGTTATTGCGGGTTATATATTTTTTTTATACCACTAAGGTGACAAACAAGCTAAAAGGCGCCCGGGCTCCATTTGCATGACAAAGAGGCGCTTGGAAGTTCCACAGCTTAGACAACGGTCTTTGTATAAATAGTCATTGTAATTTTTTTATCTCAAGACTAGCCTTTTCTATTGATTTTGCAGTTTTGATGTTATCACCTTAATTATCTCCTTATAAAAGATTTTCACACTTCTCACCTTAAATTATACTTATCAAGCTTTTATCCAACATTGTACTTAGAGGTCTCCTTTATTAAATATATATATACATATATCATACCTTTATTTAAAAATTGAAGCTAATTACGCACAAAAAATAACAAACTATAATAAAACTAACTTAAAAACAATCAAATAAACCTTGTCCGCGTGGCATTGTGGCAAGAATGCAGGCTGCGTTTCCTCTTTGGACGGCTAAGCTAATCCTTTGAGCTAAATAGCAGCCCGCACTCTTGTCACCGCTGATTCCGATTAGTCGAGGCAGTATTGACTTTTAGAAAGTTTAAGCACTTGAACCCCATGGACCCAGAGTCTCAACTGCAAACTAGTAATTTCCTTTAATGAGTTATATATGCGCCGTTTGCGAGACTCTGCAACTTGGGCTGCCCCTCCAGCTTTAAGTTTGGTCCTAGGGAGGTGAGACGGAGCCAGGGTATCAACGCAAGTTACGTCCCATATTAAGGCCCGCCCCTTCTCCCAGGGAATCAACGATAAACCGTCCGGTCTTTTTCCGTCATCACGATTTATGCCATGAGGTTCTAAAATAGAAGGTACATTGATGGTGGAAAGAGACCTCTTGATTATGTCGTTAATTGAACTATGCCTGGAGAGTCTACCTGCGCTTTTGATACAGTACAGTCCATGAAGTCCAAGGCCATCAACGTTTTCACCACACGGACATATGTGTGGATGGCAAATTGTGGCCCCGAATCGTATACCAACAGCAATTCGAAAACTCTCGTTGTCTATAAAGTTCCCAGATTTGAAAAAGGAATACAATGAAGCCAATGACCAGATTCCTTTTCAGAAACTGCTAAAAGGCGCGCTTTGTTTGCATCAGCAATGTTTGCTGAAGCTCGCACAAGCGATTTTTATGCCATCATGCGCAACAGAACGGCGTCACTTCTAAGCCGTGTGCGTGGCAGCCCGAACAGGGTCTTGGTAGCAGCTTCCAAAAGGTTTGATTGCCCCATTTTGCGAGAGTGTGTAGGTGTTCATATAAGACGACGTATGTGAACACTTGTCACTCTCGCAAAATAAAATAATAATTTAAAAAAAAATATTTGTTTAGTATTTTGTTATATTATCTGTACAACTAACATAGTTTTTTTTAAGAGTATTTGTTACTAACACACTATGGACCAAGGTCTGAAATAAACATTTATTATTATTATTATTATTATTATTATTTGTCGCGATCATTCGTTAAGTTTTGAACCAAATTATTAAAAGTCATCTGAATCAGCGGAATATCCCAAAGTTTTTAGAATACCTCTAAATTGGAACTGATTAGAATTAGGATAATTAAGTTATCTAAAAACTTTATTAAAAGTTGATTTAAAATATTTTGTGTTAGCTACTTATTTCAGTATGATAAAAATATCATTCTCCTCATAGTATCTATAAATTGAAAGCAACCTTTACAATACTTATTTCTAACAATTACTACTTAATAGTACAGTATGTAAGGTATATACTGTTCTTTTTGTTAGGAATTCAAAATACAATTTCTTATTTTTTGCAAGGTATAAATAAATATTTCAAATGCATGTACATATTAGGCGTTGCACAAATTACTTATCTATTCAATAAACTAACTAACAATTTAAAACAATCACAAACTTTCCCACAGTCGTCAAAATATCCCGCGTATTTTTTGGGCGGGCTTATCTCTAAACCGGTTTAGGACAACTTACTGTACTCTTTCTTAGGACGGCAGAACTAGTACTACAATTTTTCCGATGATATTTGTGTGCCCGTCTCCACCAAGGCACGTAATGTTACTTTACAACATTGTTCATATTATTTACACTTTTCTCAATTCCAATAAGTCAGGGAAACAAAGATATACCATTTTATAACCTACCGGTTTGCCGGTTCGGAGGTGAAACATTTCGATATTCTAATTCCTTTAAAAGTCGCTTAATTTTTCTATTAATCTTGTCAGCTGTCTTTCCAGGAGTTTTTTTTGCCTATTTTGGACTCATTAAATATTATTGCTTAGGAATATACAGTTTTTAATTAAATATACGTGTCAGATGCAACACACAAAAAAAACAAATGAAACAAGCAGCGACGCCATCTGTCAGACAGAGTCACAGAGTGAAGGAAAAGGTATCAGTTATATATCCCTTTTTCTGAAAAAATATATGCTAAAAATCGTGTGAAGATGCACAACTGTGGAAAACGGACTACATGGTTTATTTAATCTCCTAGGATGCAGCAACTAAGCACACACAAATTTCACAATGATTGAAGTTGTGGAATATGATAATAATGGAGTCGAATTCAATGCAGCGATTGTTGAAATGATTGTCGTACATTCAATCTTTGCCGTTTAGGAGAAGATCAGTGACACATCGGCTGCAGCCCCACCTACCATCTGCAATTGTGGTATCAAACCTTGCAGGGACCGACGCGAAAATACACCAATTGTATTTATAAATAAATCATCCAGGAAACTATCGAAATACCCATATAAAATTTCAACTTAATCGGTTGAAATAATAATCTCAGAAGATATGTGAAAAAGATAAGTACGGAAGGATAATTCTTACTACCCGTTGTCCTATTACCCGTTTTCCCGTAGGAATGTAACATTTTCCCGCGGTAAAAAGTAGCCTATGTTCATCAGGGATAATGTCGGCTTCTAATGGTAAAAGAATTTTGCAAATCGGTCCAGTAGTTTCGGAGCCTATTCAATACAAACAATCAAATCTTTCCTCTTTATTATATTAGTATAGAAGTACAAATTAAGAAAGTCGAAACGGTGCGAGAGTTAGGAATTATAATTAACAGTAAAATGAGCGTGAATAATCAAATTGATTTTATTACTAACAAGATATTTAAAAATCTCGGCTTCTTTTTCGCTGGCTCCAACAATGGCTAAGTTTTTTTTAAACCCAAATTTCTTAAAATTATATTATTTTGCATATGTTCGTTCCGTCTTAGAATACGGTAGCTCTATTTGGTCACCTCTGTACAATACTTATATAGAGAAAGAATAGAGAAAGTGCAAAAGAAATTCATAAAAATGTTAACTACGTACTAAAGCAACAACCAAAACGTACACTGCCAGCTGTGCCTATATAATCTAATGTCTCTTGAGCAACGACGAACCTTGTTAGATATGACTTTATTATTTGACATTATTAACGGTCAATTGGACTGTCCGGAGCTCTGCTGCTAGCAGGTATAAAGTTCCGAACCCCGACGAGGCGCACGCGTCAAATTAAATTGTTTCACCAACAGCTACATTTTACTAATTACGGTAAAATTTAATCTTATCTCGATTGATAAATATACTTACAACACCACTCTTCACGAAATAGACCTGATTCTATGAAACGAAACAAATTTTTAAGTCTACCCCCTGTTAGGTGTACCTATAATGTATAATTCACAGGTTAATTGCATTGTTAAATAACCGAAACACGAAATCATTTAGGTAAATCTTGTAAAAATCTAGAATTCGCTGTTTTACCTAAAACTTTAATGTAATATCTTCTGTCATTTATAAGCTGTTTGGTTTTTTAAATAAACTATAAAATAAAAAAATGTTTTTTTAACAGACAGACGGATGGGCAAACGTAGCAAAAGAGTAAGGATTACTTATTTAACTAAGGAACCTTAAAAACTAATGTTTGATCGCTTATCGAAGTAGTATTTAATTCATTAATTTAACCTGCTACATAAATATTTGTGATCACTAGTTCTGTTAAGCACTGTTGCAGGTTACCTTTTCACAACATTTAATGTTCCTTCCATTATTTTAATTCCCAACCCATAAGAGTCAATTTCATCTACTTTAACAGCAAATACATCGATTGATTTTGTAAAGTCAGTTGTTTTCTACAATATACGTGTGAGTTAACTTTTAATGTAATATTTTAAGGTGTGTTTTACAGTGATTTGTATATCTTGAACTTGGTTGTCACAGCTTAATGAGTATTTAATAACAGACGTTTTTCCGCTTTTGTTCGATTCCCGACCGTTCGTTCATACGTTTCAGATGCATCGCTTCAGGCCTTCTCTTATTCAAATCATAGAGTAACTCAACATTAAAGAAAAAGTTTTATTCAACTAATATCGTAAAAGCTAAGGTTTTTATGTTTGTTTGTTACTTAAATTGTACCTACTTGTTATTTATTTGTTTATATTTATATTTTATCATATAAAATGCTTATTTGGGAGTAAGTGTGTTTGTCATTCCTTTATGCTACAACAACTAAAAGGATTTGTCTAAAATTTTAAATGGTCATAGCTTTACTCTAAAATGCCACATTTTATGAAAAAAATCAAAATTACTCTAGCTGCATATCGCTAACTTCTTTACTATAATCCATAAATGCAACTTGTACTTTTTCTGGTATGGATAATCATAAAAGCCAAAACATAAGTATGTACTTATATGCGTGTAATAGAACAAATCCTTAAAAAATGAATCTGTTTTCACAATAAAATCCCTGTCAAAATCAGACACTTGTCGGTAAGCTTATAACAAAATAAAGACTACCTTGATGATAAAAATGCATCAGATTAAATAATTTTTGTTAATATAATTTACTTGATAAATTGTATTAATTAATTGAAATTAAAAGTGCGACTGACAAATAAAGCATTTGAATTTAAATGGAAACTATGGACTTATTCAAAAAGTATTACCATTTACACTACATACGCAGATTTGTCTGTACTTATTCATAACACGTTTCTTTTTTATTGTCAAGTATTATAAAAAGTATTAATTTTACATCTTCGCATTTCCTACAAAAAACATTAGTGGTTCTCTGTCCTCCCACTACTCTACAAAGCATCCGTAGTGAAGACCTTTCAATCATTATTCCCTTACGCCGTATAATTATTTGGCTACGCATTGAGAAGACAAATTCTACGGATGATGATGAACCCTCAGGCGTCACGCAACCGCCATTTTGAGTTTTTATTTTTAGAAAAAAAGAAATTTTTAATTGCTGTAAGATATCAATTAGGTACGCGATTAGATTTTACGGATTCCTTCTTTACGGATATTTGTACTATACTATGTATTTTCATAGGTGTATAGTCTGGTGACTGAGCTGGAATATTGTAGGCACACGTGGCTTTACCTTAGTCCGACATCTTTGTTCCTTCCATATTAATAAATTTACTATTTCCCTACACATACTCTTCCTTTATAAGTTAATTAAACTGCAATATTTCGCAGACATCACGGGTATTACAGTATTTAATTTAAATAATTAGAAGATTTACTACCTCATTTCTGTTAATTGTTGTGTTGTGTACCTATTTGAGATTTGAACCTCTTTAAATTAAAAAGCTGCTGGTACAGATGAGACAATTACCACTAGATTCGATAAACCTATTTAAAATTAAAAATATAAAACAAAATTTTAAATAGTGAACCATTTAGTTGTTTACGTAGACATTTTTCACAGAAAACCAAACGATTCCCGGTTAAGAGTAGACGATTCGGAGCGCCTCTCAGCGTGCTTTATACAAAGGAATTTTCCACTTTTTGTGATATTTGCAGATAAAACACCACGAAATTTTGAAGACATATTCTAGTAGTAAAAATCTAGGTCTTTAGCGTGTCAGTTTTCTGTTAAATTTTATAGTTCAAAAGTTTTACAGGATCCTAGTCTTTCATACAAATGGTTTAAAAAAAGATTTCTAGTTAATGAGAACATTTTACAAGATATTGGAAAACCACAGACATAGGTATTTGGCTTGTAATTATAAATAAATAAAATTTACAGTGATTGATCAGTAAATGTCAAAAAAAAATTAGAAATTCGTTTGTATGAGGCGCCGCGAATCGTATCCTCTTAAGACTGACGAACTAGCGGAGACCCCAACTGTACCTAAACAAGAAACATTTTAAACTGTCATAATTTTATGAGGGTTTCGATAGACCCTGACAAAAGTGACTTGCTTGCATATTTCGTTTTCGACATATAAAAAAAAATTATATAAAACATTTATTTCCGATCAAAATATACATGTGATTTTAGTAACAATCCTAACATAAACAATGCTGAGGGTGATGCCCAAAGTCAACGGATTACAATATAAGATCGCTATAAGACATTCAGTAGCTAGTAGGTATTATGTGGCGTTCAATAAAAAAGCGTATATTTCCGGTTATTTTTATTAAATGTAATTTTATTTTTCGATATAGTCGCCTTTTAGCATAATACACTTGAAATATCATTTTTCTAAACTTAAAATTGCTTTCTTAAGAAACTCTTCACCATGCACACCTAAACAATCCTGTGCTGTACCGGCTACGACTTTATCATCTTGGTATCTCTGTTCTTACGCTTTGTTAGTTGCCACTTCAGCATGGATACTTACTAAAAACTCCAGCCTTGAAATTTTTTCATCAGGAATAGTTTTCAATGAAATAAATAAATAAATAAGTTTAAATAGTGCAAAAAGCACGATTTTAGTATTATTTACGATTTATTTCTGAACTTTTTTCTTTTTATTAATTTAAATTAAGTGCTTTAAAATGATTTTTAAAACAGACTCCTACAATTTTCCATTACCAAGGTATAAGCGTTTCACATTTTATTATAGGTCCTAGTACTGTGAAACATTTTGGTAAAAAATTTATAACTTTTACTCTACTTTCTACTCCTAATAATAAAATCATATAATCAGAAATTGACACAATTATTTTTTTTTTAAAGAAAAAAATATTAAAACAAATCACAATAGCAGTACAATAGTAACAATAGCGCGAAAATCGATATATTCAATGAGCCCATGATCTTTAATTTCTTAGGGATTGGATATGATAGTCTGTTTCAGGTCATAGACTGTAAATTTGTTACTGGATAATAATAGTTAAGCCACGTTTTATATATTTTTATATAAGTTTCATGGTTATAAATTAAGCTAAGAAATGTTTAGGTTCTTGTTGTAAAAGTTCCGAAGAAGCTCGATAGATGTTGTCTTATTTGGTTTTGTGCATCGGTAAGCCTTCTGAGGACCCAGCGCGCGGGTTACTTTTTTTTTAATCCCCTAACGTTCATGCAAAATGCTATGAATTATATATATTTTTATTATATATTTTTAATAAATGATACGTAACTTAATAAATCATACGTTATTTAATATTTTGCTGTATTGCAAGTTACTTTTATGGTTTTAATCATGAGAATTATAAAGTTGTAAAGCAGCAAAAGTCATAATTATCTCAGCATCAGATGTTTCTATCGATCTAAATTAAGGCTAAGATCTAGCCTCGATCATGGTTTCTCACAACTATTTCTCAGAGAGAGAAAGTGTGCAATAAGAAACACGACCGCTCCTTATTTGAAATCATGCTGACATAAGACTAGAAATTAAAAGCTATGTACAATATTGATATGTGTAGTTGCATCGTCGTCGATGCGTGGATATGTCGGGTTGATTAGGATTCCTCTTCTTCATAATGTGAAAATTCCTTATTTCTTGGGATCCGCATCCTTTTCATCTTCCGCTTCTTCGTTTTTAAAGGAATTTATGAGCTTTTGCATAACGTTAGTATACTTTACGGCTGTTCGTACCGCATGAAATCTCCCGTCCTTCGCCTGCTGCATATATGTTGTTATTGCACTACCACTTCTCTTCCACATCCTCCCTTATCGTCATCCTCATCCTCAACGTGTATTTCTAATTTCTTTCTTAAAACTGCTTCTTCATCAACCCTGAAATACACCGATGAACCTACTATCAAAAAGGCAATGACAAATCAATTAATATATCAGAGCTACAAAATTCTAGAATATCAATTTGAAAGTGTGTCAAGTATTTGTATAGGTCCCCGATTTGTAAATCCCATGTTGTATGAGCAAAGAGTTGTCATATTAGTGGGTATAAATATTTCATCAGGCTGCGCAACTATGTCGATTTAAGCTTTGTAGTACCTTAAAATATTTAAAATTTAACAATATGAGTTAACGTAACGATGTCACAGTGTCGAGTACCGATCGCTCCACGCTCCGGTACCGGAGCGAACGTAATTTTTATCGTTCCGCTCACATCTGAAACTTCAGGATTAATGATCCGGCGCGTCTAGTCATACGGTTCCGCCGAATGCCGTAAAAACACTCCGCGCAATTCTGTTTCGGATCCGGACCACCACAGTGTTTTGCTCGATTCGGATGTGGCGTTCGAGAAACACAAACGTTTAGAAATACCTACTGAGTACTATATAGGTATGAGTTTATCAGTTTTATTAGAACAGGTAATAATAAATACTGTAACAATTTAAGAGTTCTCTTGACTACATTCTTTTTCTTCATCAGACCCTTTTTGTACTTAAGTATATATGACCTCCTTGTCATGAGAAAACTCGATTTGACTTACTGTGAAAAAAATGAGTGAAATATATAAGTTGCGCATAGTGAAGCTAAGTGTAGGCTGTACTTAATTTTCTTTAAAGGATTGTCAAAGGAGTAAGACAAGGATCTGTAGCATCACTTTGGTTTTTCAATGTCATCAAATGACTCAAAGATTCACGGGCCCCCTTTTATGCCGATGACCATATTATCTAAAAGCACAGCAGCAGTCCTTGTCTAGACTGTAACCATAGTTAAACGGTAAGCTATATTGTTACTGGCTTAATAAGTTTTTGAAATTTGTATGACTAAATACTAAACACTACGCTTTGGCGTCGCGACTTTCTTAACCCCATACAGTAAGATTGCAACACAAAGCTAAGCTTTCGCTACTCAGGTGTTAATAGGTTAACACCAGCCGCTTGGTTGCGATCGACAATTTGTTGTACTAACTGTTATGGGGGAGTTTCTTATTGCAAATTCTATTTTCACTATGAGTATTTCAAATACCACATCCACAATAGTAGTTCTGTGTCGACGTAGATCCTGCATCCCGACCTTTAATTGCTCTCATCTTGATACGGCTGGTATATCGAGCGGCAAAATGGGTTTTTCGCGGCGGCAAGCGGTCGCAACTTTGTACTGTGATGTTATCGGATTTATCCACAGTTTTTGGTATGAAAATTTAGTTTTTGGAGATCTTTCCACGATAGTCAATTTTAACGTAACAAAGTATAAAGTAATAATGAACGAAAACAATAATATTTGATGTATGAAGTATGTAAGTGATGAAGCCAACCTGGTCGAAGTCGGAAAATTTAAACTTTTTATGTATGTATATATTTAGGATCTCAATCTCTCTCTATCGTGAATATTGATACAATATGGACACTCTGGAACGATTTAGCAGTGACTGTTGCAATGGTTTTAGTTAATGACAGTCACACTATACTGGGACTAAAGAAAGTGTGAAGCCAATACCAGTCACACTATGCTGTGACTGAAGAAAACGTTTATTCATTGCCAGCTGCACCATGTCTACAGTGATTGTAGAAACTGTTTAGTCAATGCCAGTTGCGCTATATTGTGAATGTAGAAAGTGTGAAGCCAATACTAGTCACACTATGCTGTGACTGAAGAAAATGTTTATTCATTGCCAGCTGCACCATGTCTACAGTGATTGTTGAAACTGTTTAGTCAATGCAAGTTGCATTATATTGTGAATGTAGAAAGTGTGAAGCGTGAAAATGTTTATTAATTGCCAGCTGCACCATGTCTACAGTGATTGTAGAAACCGTTTAGTCAATGCCAGTTGCGCTATATTGTGAATGTAGAAAGTGTGAAGCCAATACTAGTCACACTATTCTGTGACTGAAGAAAATGTTTATTCATTGCCAGCTACACCATGTCTACAGTGATTGTTGAAACTGTTTAGTCAATGCAAGTTGCATTATATTGTGAATGTAGAAAGTGTGAAGCCAATACCAGTCACACTATGCTGTGACTGAAGAAAATGTTTATTCATTGCCAGCTGCACCATGTCTACAGTGATTGTAGAAACTGTTTAGTCAATGCCAGTTGCACTATATTGTGAATGTAGAAATGTGAAGCAAATACCAGTCACACTATGCTGTGACTGAAGAAAATTTTTATTCATTGCCAGCTGCACCATGTCTACAGTGATTGTAGAAACTGTTTAGTCAATGCCAGTTGCACTATATTGTGAATGTAGAAATGTGAAGCCAATACCAGTCACACTATGCTGTGACTGAAGAAAATTTTTATTCATTGCCAGCTGCACCATGTCTACAATGATTGTTGAAACTGTTTAACCAATGCCAGTTGCACTATATTGTGAATGTAGAAAGTGTAAAACCAATACCAGTCACACTATTCTGTGACTGAAGAAAATGTTTATTCATTGCCAGCTGCCCCATGTCTACAGTGATTGTAGAAACTGTTTAACCAATGCCAGTTGCACTATATTGTGAATGTAGAAAGTGTAAAACCAATACCAGTCACACTATTCTGTGACTGAAGAAAATGTTTATTCATTGCCAGCTGCACCATGTCTACAGTGATTGTAGAAACTGTTTTGTCAATGCCAGTTGCACTATATTGTGAATGTAGAAAGTGTGAAGCCAATACCAGTCACACTTTGCTGTGACTGAAGAAAATGTTTATTTATTGCCAGCTTCATCATGTCTACAGTCATTGCAGAAACTGTTTTGTCAATGCCAGTTGCACTTTATTTTGAATGTAGAAAGTGTGAAGCCAATACCAGTCACACTATGTTGTGACTGAAGAAAATGTTTATTCATTGCCAGCTGCACCATGTCTACAATGATTGTTGAAACTGTTTAATCAATGCCAGTTGCACTATATTGTGAATGTAGAAAGTGTAAAACCAATACCAGTCACACTATTCTGTGACTGAAGAAAATTTTTATTCATTGCCAGCTGCACCATGTCTACCGTGATTGTTGAAACTGTTTAGTCAATGCAAGTTGCATTATATTGTGAATGTAGAAATGTGAAGCCAATACCAGTCACACTATGCTGTGACTGAAGAAAATTTTTATTCATTGCCAGCTGCACCATGTCTACAATGATTGTTGAAACTGTTTAACCAATGCCAGTTGCACTATATTGTGAATGTAGAAAGTGTGAAGCCAATACCATTCACACTATGCTGTGACTGAAGAAAATGTTTATTCATTGCCAGCTGCACCATGTCTACAGTGATTGTTGAAACTGTTTAGTCAATGCCAATTGCATTATATTGTGAATGTAGAAAGTGTGAAGCCAATATCAGTCACACTTTGCTGTGACTGAAGAAAATGTTTATTCATTGCCAGCTGCACCATGTCTACAGTGATTGTAGAAACTTTTTAGAAAATGCCAGTTGCACTATATTGTGAATGTAGAAAGTGTGAAGCCAATACCATTCACACTATGCTGTGACTGAAGAAAATGTTTATTCATTGCCAGCTGCACCATGTCTACAGTGATTGTAGAAACTGTTTTGTCAATGCCAGTTGCATTATATTGTGAATGTAGAAAGTGTAAAGCCAATACCAGTCACACTATGCTGTGACTGAAGAAAATATTTATTCATTGCCAGCTGCACCATGTCTACAGTTATTGTAGAAACTGTTTAGTCAATGCCAGTTGCACTATATTGTGAATGTAGAAATTTTCATTGCCAGCTGCACCATGTCTACAATGATTGTTGAAACTGTTTAATCAATGCCAGTTGTACTATATTGTGAAGCCAATACCAGTCACACTATGCTGTGACTGAAGAAAATTTTTATTCATTGCCAGCTGCACCATGTCTACAGTGATTGCAGAAACTGTTTTGTCAATGCCAGTTGCACTATATTGTGAATGTAGAAAGTGTGAAGCCAATACCAGTCACACTATGCTGTGACTAAAGAAAATGTTTATTCATTGTCAGCTGCACCATGTCTACAGTGATTGTAGAAACTTTTTAAACAATGCCAGTTGCACTATATTGTGAATGTAGAAAGTGTGAAGCCAATACCATTCACACTATACTGTGACTGAAGAAAATGTTTATTCATTGCCAGCTGCACCATGTCTACAGTGATTGTAGAAACTGTTTAGTCAATGCCAGTTGCACTATATTGTGAATGTAGAAATGTGAAGCCAATACCAGTCACACTATGCTGTGACTGAAGAAAATTTTTATTCATTGCCAGCTGCACCATGTCTACAATGATTGTTGAAACTGTTTAACCAATGCCAGTTGCACTATATTGTGAATGTAGAAAGTGTAAAACCAATACCAGTCACACTATTCTGTGACTGAAGAAAATGTTTATTCATTGCCAGCTGCCCCATGTCTACAGTGATTGTAGAAACTGTTTAACCAATGCCAGTTGCACTATATTGTGAATGTAGAAAGTGTAAAACCAATACCAGTCACACTATTCTGTGACTGAAGAAAATGTTTATTCATTGCCAGCTGCACCATGTCTACAGTGATTGTAGAAACTGTTTTGTCAATGCCAGTTGCACTATATTGTGAATGTAGAAAGTGTGAAGCCAATACCAGTCACACTTTGCTGTGACTGAAGAAAATGTTTATTTATTGCCAGCTTCATCATGTCTACAGTTATTGTAGAAACTGTTTAGTCAATGCCAGTTGCACTATATTGTGAATGTAGAAATTTTCATTGCCAGCTGCACCATGTCTACAATGATTGTTGAAACTGTTTAATCAATGCCAGTTGTACTATATTGTGAAGCCAATACCAGTCACACTATGCTGTGACTGAAGAAAATTTTTATTCATTGCCAGCTGCACCATGTCTACAATGATTGTTGAAACTGTTTAATCAATGCCAGTTGCACTATATTGTGAATGTAGAAAGTGTAAAACCAATACCAGTCACACTATTCTGTGACTGAAGAAAATTTTTATTCATTGCCAGCTGCACCATGTCTACCGTGATTGTTGAAACTGTTTAGTCAATGCAAGTTGCATTATATTGTGAATGTAGAAATGTGAAGCCAATACCAGTCACACTATGCTGTGACTGAAGAAAATTTTTATTCATTGCCAGCTGCACCATGTCTACAATGATTGTTGAAACTGTTTAACCAATGCCAGTTGCACTATATTGTGAATGTAGAAAGTGTGAAGCCAATACCATTCACACCATGCTGTGACTGAAGAAAATGTTTATTCATTGCCAGCTGCACCATGTCTACAGTGATTGTTGAAACTGTTTAGTCAATGCCAATTGCATTATATTGTGAATGTAGAAAGTGTGAAGCCAATATCAGTCACACTTTGCTGTGACTGAAGAAAATGTTTATTCATTGCCAGCTGCACCATGTCTACAGTGATTGTAGAAACTTTTTAGAAAATGCCAGTTGCACTATATTGTGAATGTAGAAAGTGTGAAGCCAATACCATTCACACTATGCTGTGACTGAAGAAAATGTTTATTCATTGCCAGCTGCACCATGTCTACGGTGATTGTAGAAACTGTTTTGTCAATGCCAGTTGCATTATATTGTGAATGTAGAAAGTGTGAAGCCAATATCAGTCACACTTTGCTGTGACTGAAGAAAATGTTTATTCATTGCCAGCTGCACCATGTCTACAGTGATTGTAGAAACTGTTTTGTCAATGCCAGTTGCACTATATTGTGAATGTAGAAAGTGTGAAGCCAATACCAGTCACACTTTGCTGTGACTGAAGAAAATGTTTATTTATTGCCAGCTTCATCATGTCTACAGTCATTGCAGAAACTGTTTTGTCAATGCCAGTTGCACTTTATTTTGAATGTAGAAAGTGTGAAGCCAATACCAGTCACACTATGTTGTGACTGAAGAAAATGTTTATTCATTGCCAGCTGCACCATGTCTACAATGATTGTTGAAACTGTTTAATCAATGCCAGTTGCACTATATTGTGAATGTAGAAAGTGTAAAACCAATACCAGTCACACTATTCTGTGACTGAAGAAAATTTTTATTCATTGCCAGCTGCACCATGTCTACCGTGATTGTTGAAACTGTTTAGTCAATGCAAGTTGCATTATATTGTGAATGTAGAAATGTGAAGCCAATACCAGTCACACTATGCTGTGACTGAAGAAAATTTTTATTCATTGCCAGCTGCACCATGTCTACAATGATTGTTGAAACTGTTTAACCAATGCCAGTTGCACTATATTGTGAATGTAGAAAGTGTGAAGCCAATACCATTCACACTATGCTGTGACTGAAGAAAATGTTTATTCATTGCCAGCTGCACCATGTCTACAGTGATTGTTGAAACTGTTTAGTCAATGCCAATTGCATTATATTGTGAATGTAGAAAGTGTGAAGCCAATATCAGTCACACTTTGCTGTGACTGAAGAAAATGTTTATTCATTGCCAGCTGCACCATGTCTACAGTGATTGTAGAAACTTTTTAGAAAATGCCAGTTGCACTATATTGTGAATGTAGAAAGTGTGAAGCCAATACCATTCACACTATGCTGTGACTGAAGAAAATGTTTATTCATTGCCAGCTGCACCATGTCTACAGTGATTGTAGAAACTGTTTTGTCAATGCCAGTTGCATTATATTGTGAATGTAGAAAGTGTAAAGCCAATACCAGTCACACTATGCTGTGACTGAAGAAAATATTTATTCATTGCCAGCTGCACCATGTCTACAGTTATTGTAGAAACTGTTTAGTCAATGCCAGTTGCACTATATTGTGAATGTAGAAATTTTCATTGCCAGCTGCACCATGTCTACAATGATTGTTGAAACTGTTTAATCAATGCCAGTTGTACTATATTGTGAAGCCAATACCAGTCACACTATGCTGTGACTGAAGAAAATTTTTATTCATTGCCAGCTGCACCATGTCTACAGTGATTGCAGAAACTGTTTTGTCAATGCCAGTTGCACTATATTGTGAATGTAGAAAGTGTGAAGCCAATACCAGTCACACTATGCTGTGACTAAAGAAAATGTTTATTCATTGTCAGCTGCACCATGTCTACAGTGATTGTAGAAACTTTTTAAACAATGCCAGTTGCACTATATTGTGAATGTAGAAAGTGTGAAGCCAATACCATTCACACTATACTGTGACTGAAGAAAATGTTTATTCATTGCCAGCTGCACCATGTCTACAGTGATTGTAGAAACTGTTTAGTCAATGCCAGTTGCACTATATTGTGAATGTAGAAATGTGAAGCCAATACCAGTCACACTATGCTGTGACTGAAGAAAATTTTTATTCATTGCCAGCTGCACCATGTCTACAATGATTGTTGAAACTGTTTAACCAATGCCAGTTGCACTATATTGTGAATGTAGAAAGTGTAAAACCAATACCAGTCACACTATTCTGTGACTGAAGAAAATGTTTATTCATTGCCAGCTGCCCCATGTCTACAGTGATTGTAGAAACTGTTTAACCAATGCCAGTTGCACTATATTGTGAATGTAGAAAGTGTAAAACCAATACCAGTCACACTATTCTGTGACTGAAGAAAATGTTTATTCATTGCCAGCTGCACCATGTCTACAGTGATTGTAGAAACTGTTTTGTCAATGCCAGTTGCACTATATTGTGAATGTAGAAAGTGTGAAGCCAATACCAGTCACACTTTGCTGTGACTGAAGAAAATGTTTATTTATTGCCAGCTTCATCATGTCTACAGTTATTGTAGAAACTGTTTAGTCAATGCCAGTTGCACTATATTGTGAATGTAGAAATTTTCATTGCCAGCTGCACCATGTCTACAATGATTGTTGAAACTGTTTAATCAATGCCAGTTGTACTATATTGTGAAGCCAATACCAGTCACACTATGCTGTGACTGAAGAAAATTTTTATTCATTGCCAGCTGCACCATGTCTACAATGATTGTTGAAACTGTTTAATCAATGCCAGTTGCACTATATTGTGAATGTAGAAAGTGTAAAACCAATACCAGTCACACTATTCTGTGACTGAAGAAAATTTTTATTCATTGCCAGCTGCACCATGTCTACCGTGATTGTTGAAACTGTTTAGTCAATGCAAGTTGCATTATATTGTGAATGTAGAAATGTGAAGCCAATACCAGTCACACTATGCTGTGACTGAAGAAAATTTTTATTCATTGCCAGCTGCACCATGTCTACAATGATTGTTGAAACTGTTTAACCAATGCCAGTTGCACTATATTGTGAATGTAGAAAGTGTGAAGCCAATACCATTCACACCATGCTGTGACTGAAGAAAATGTTTATTCATTGCCAGCTGCACCATGTCTACAGTGATTGTTGAAACTGTTTAGTCAATGCCAATTGCATTATATTGTGAATGTAGAAAGTGTGAAGCCAATATCAGTCACACTTTGCTGTGACTGAAGAAAATGTTTATTCATTGCCAGCTGCACCATGTCTACAGTGATTGTAGAAACTTTTTAGAAAATGCCAGTTGCACTATATTGTGAATGTAGAAAGTGTGAAGCCAATACCATTCACACTATGCTGTGACTGAAGAAAATGTTTATTCATTGCCAGCTGCACCATGTCTACGGTGATTGTAGAAACTGTTTTGTCAATGCCAGTTGCATTATATTGTGAATGTAGAAAGTGTAAAGCCAATACCAGTCACACTATGCTGTGACTGAAGAAAATATTTATTCATTGCCAGCTGCACCATGTCTACAGTTATTGTAGAAACTTTTTAGACAATGCCAGTTGCACTATATTGTGAATGTAGAAATTTTCATTGCCAGCTGCACCATGTCTACAATGATTGTTGAAACTGTTTAATCAATGCCAGTTGTACTATATTGTGAAGCCAATACCAGTCACACTATGCTGTGACTGAAGAAAATTTTTATTCATTGCCAGCTGCACCATGTCTACAGTGATTGCAGAAACTGTTTTGTCAATGCCAGTTGCACTATATTGTGAATGTAGAAAGTATGAAGCCAATACCAGTCACACTATGCTGTGACTAAAGAAAATGTTTATTCATTGTCAGCTGCACCATGTCTACAGTGATTGTAGAAACTTTTTAGACAATGCCAGTTGCACTATATTGTGAATGTAGAAAGTGTGAAGCCAATACCATTCACACTATGCTGTGACTGAAGAAAATGTTTATTCATTGCCAGCTGCACCATGTCTACAGTGATTGTAGAAACTGTTTAGTCAATGCCAGTTGCACTATATTGTGAATGTAGAAATGTGAAGCCAATACCAGTCACACTATGCTGTGACTGAAGAAAATTTTTATTCATTGCCAGCTGCACCATGTCTACAATGATTGTTGAAACTGTTTAACCAATGCCAGTTGCACTATATTGTGAATGTAGAAAGTGTAAAACCAATACCAGTCACACTATTCTGTGACTGAAGAAAATGTTTATTCATTGCCAGCTGCCCCATGTCTACAGTGATTGTAGAAACTGTTTAACCAATGCCAGTTGCACTATATTATGAATGTAGAAAGTGTAAAACCAATACCAGTCACACTATTCTGTGACTGAAGAAAATGTTTATTCATTGCCAGCTGCACCATGTCTACAGTGATTGTAGAAACTGTTTTGTCAATGCCAGTTGCACTATATTGTGAATGTAGAAAGTGTGAAGCCAATACCAGTCACACTTTGCTGTGACTGAAGAAAATGTTTATTTATTGCCAGCTTCATCATGTCTACAGTTATTGTAGAAACTGTTTAGTCAATGCCAGTTGCACTATATTGTGAATGTAGAAATTTTCATTGCCAGCTGCACCATGTCTACAATGATTGTTGAAACTGTTTAATCAATGCCAGTTGTACTATATTGTGAAGCCAATACCAGTCACACTATGCTGTGACTGAAGAAAATTTTTATTCATTGCCAGCTGCACCATGTCTACAGTGATTGCAGAAACTGTTTTGTCAATGCCAGTTGCACTATATTGTGAATGTAGAAAGTGTGAAGCCAATACCAGTCACACTATGCTGTGACTAAAGAAAATGTTTATTCATTGTCAGCTGCACCATGTCTACAGTGATTGTAGAAACTTTTTAAACAATGCCAGTTGCACTATATTGTGAATGTAGAAAGTGTGAAGCCAATACCATTCACACTATGCTGTGACTGAAGAAAATGTTTATTCATTGCCAGCTGCACCATGCCTACAGAGATTGTTGAAACTGTTTAGTCAATGCCAGTTGCATTTTATTGTGAATGTAGAAAGTGTGAAGCCAATATCAGTCACACTATGCTGTGACTGAAGAAAATGTTTTTTCATTGCCAGCTGCACCATGTCTACAGTGATTGTAGAAACTGTTTTGTCAATGCCAGTTGCACTATATTGTGAATGTAGAAAGTGTGAAGCCAATACCAGTCACACTTTGCTGTGACTGAAGAAAATGTTTATTTATTGCCAGCTTCATCATGTCTACAGTTATTGTAGAAACTGTTTAGTCAATGCCAGTTGCACTATATTGTGAATGTAGAAATTTTCATTGCCAGCTGCACCATGTCTACAATGATTGTTGAAACTGTTTAATCAATGCCAGTTGTACTATATTGTGAAGCCAATACCAGTCACACTATGCTGTGACTGAAGAAAATTTTTATTCATTGCCAGCTGCACCATGTCTACAGTGATTGCAGAAACTGTTTTGTCAATGCCAGTTGCACTATATTGTGAATGTAGAAAGTGTGAAGCCAATACCAGTCACACTATGCTGTGACTAAAGAAAATGTTTATTCATTGTCAGCTGCACCATGTCTACAGTGATTGTAGAAACTTTTTAAACAATGCCAGTTGCACTATATTGTGAATGTAGAAAGTGTGAAGCCAATACCATTCACACTATGCTGTGACTGAAGAAAATGTTTATTCATTGCCAGCTGCACCATGTCTACAATGATTGTTGAAACTGTTTAATCAATGCCAGTTGTACTATATTGTGAATGTAGAAAGTGTGAAGCCAATACCAGTCACACTATGCTGTGACTGAAGAAAATGTTTATTCATTTCCAGCTGCACCATGTCTACAGTGATTGCAGAAACTTTTTTGTCAATGCCAGTTGCACTATATTGTAAATGTAGAAAGTGTGAAGCCAATACCAGTCACACTATGCTGTGACTGAAGAAAATGTTTATTCATTGCCAGCTGCACCATGTCTACAATGATTGTTGAAACTGTTTAATCAATGCCAGTTGCATTATATTGTGAATGTAGAAAGTGTGAAACCAATACCAGTCACACTATGCTGTGACTGAAGAAAATGTTTATTCATTGCCAGCTGCACCATTAAGGAGTTCCTTGCCGATAACCGAATTTGGTGCGGGCGCAGCTGCTGGCCAAATCTAGTTTACTATTATTAATTAATAATACTATTCTTATTATTATTAATGTAGGTAAAGAATCAGACAAAGAACTTTTTATTAACTATCGTTAATAAGAAACGTCGGTAGTCACCTGCTACGAAATTCCTGGGGAACTGCCAGTCTTTATTTTAGATTTATCGTTTAAGTTTTATCTTTATAAGATTGAAGTGGATGTGCACACACGATGTCACGGAAGTGGATGTGCACACACTATGTCACAAAAGTGGATGTGCACACACGATGTCACGGAAAAAAGAAAGGTAGGTATACCATAAGATATGAGTAAATTAAATTTTTAGTGTAAATCGATTACTTTTGCTTTTCTATTCGGGGAAGCCCGGGGCAATACGAGCCCCTTAAGGGAAATCTTTAGTAAAACCTTTAAAATAAAAGATAATAAAAAAAACAGCAGTCTTTTAGTAGTTTCATTGATGTTCTTTAAACTTAATGTCTTAGTCTGACGATCTTTGGTGTTATCTGATTTATACAAAAAAAAGAGAAACTGCCTGTTTTGAGATAGGTATATGCGGGGCATATAGGCATTGAGTGTATAATACAATTATGTAAGTCTAAAATCGAGAACAAAATATGAAGAGATATGAAGAGACTAGTCATCATTATCTTTCTTGCCAGCACATGAACAGCGGGCCCGTCTATTGCATGCACGACAAGTGACCCACCCTTCTCCAGATTCAGAGTACCAATATCCACAGTACAAACACTCGCTTCTTCTTTCTCTGATTAATATTCCTTATTAATTTCGTTCTTTTACGTCTTTTTCTTCCTTCCTTTCTTCTCATTAGCCATTGTTTTCAGTGCCTGACCTTCTTCCAGATTCTTTTAATACGGTGAACTGGACAATATTGCGGTTTTGTCACGTTTCGTGGTGTCTCGTTTTTGGGCTTGTTATTTGGGTATTGCCACCTCTAAAGTTCATTTGGCACGGTCCATCTTTTTTTAGTAGTGGTGACCCATAATTGTATCTGCAGAAAAAAGTTAAATTTATCGCAATAACCCAAAACAAAACGGGCAACCTGCTTATCTTGCCCCGCCCATAATGCCCCAAAGTTCAAATAAAATAAATGTTGCTACATTTAAAAGAAAGTTAGGTAATAATTTTACAACTCTTTTTAGTTAGTTAGTCACTTAACTAAAGGTAACAATTAACATTATAACTGAGAAATTAAAACAATCACAAATTAGCTATAACGCATACTTAAAATTAAGAAATTTCATTCAAATGGATCAACTTAAGCATTTTCGTTCTGTCGACTAGCGACTCGCAGCTACGTACACACAATCAACAGTCTCGCAAGCGCGTGGTCGACTGTGGAACCTCGTGGGTTTTCTTCTTTTTTACCCTATGGGTCTTGAGGTGCGGGTGTCGAGGAAGGGGAATTGCGGATAGCAGAAGCTCAGGGGTGCTGAAAACGATACGACTGGCTCTCAGAGTCTCAGTCTATTATCCTGAAGGAAAAAGGGATTGTCCATTATGCCTCAGGGACCCGTTATGCCCCGGCTTCCCCATGTATTATTATTATTTTCACTTTGTTGTTTATTATTGTGCTTTAAAGATACAGTATTTCGCCAATGTTGACGTGGTAAGAGAGTCGCTGTATACAATAGATCGGTTTCCTAACTTACTTAAAGCTTCAGACTTTTCAAATTATTTATTTACCAAGGATCAACGTCACACGCACACACACACACACACACAAACACATACAACACAATTTAATTGAAAAAGGGCATATTAAAGTAGAAACAAATATTTATAATCAACTTACTACTACAGTTTAATGTTAAATGTTGTGACATATTTTGTTAAAAGATGTATAGGTAAATGTCGTATTTACGTGGGATAAATCCTTAAAAAGCAAATTCCACAGTGGTTTTATGTTCATTCTTAGACCCCAAATTCTATAACAAGAACCTAAGTTATACGTTTATCTACCAGTTAACCAACACTGTTAACTGTTAAAAACTTAAAAAACATTTTCCTACCTAATTTTTTTAACACTTACCAAAAACATATATTGTAGATAATAAAATTCTTGTCTATACATTTTAGGACACCATTTACAAACAAAACAACACATGTCATCCACTAGCAAACACACCAAGTAGGTACCACATAAACCTACATTTACAATTGCATCGCCGACGCACAAAATATTTTTTTGCGTAGCACGAGAACTAGGAGCCATTAGACATTACCCAACCTCGTTACACACCCCATAAGGAAACTCTAGTTAGCTCCACATTCCAAACCAACATCCAGTCCATCATCAAAGCTGTTACCAGTTCCAAGAAAATTATACATAGAAATTATGAAAAGTTGTTCTGTTTCGGTCCGTCAATCGAATTGATCGAGCGTGACTACGTCTGTCTCTGTCTCACCTAAGCTTTAGAATTCGAGTGAAAGAGACAGGTATAGTTGACAAAGGATCTATAGGCCCCGCCTTCTCGATCGAACTGATAATGAAGGCACCGTTGCGCCCGCGCAGCCGTTTTGATTTCAATCTCGTCATGAACTCGGTTTCGCGACTCATGAGTTCTGTTTTATATTTAATTTATCTTTATTACTCAATCCGTGGGAGTGAACAATTCCCTTTTAAATGTTTATAACTTAAATTATTCCTAATTATTCACGATTTAATGGTTTTTACGTGAATCATTTTGAATGTAAAAATTTTATTTCCGTGAACAGTTTTGATCGTTTTTGTTGATATTCATCTGAGCTGCTGAGGAAAGATTAATAAAAACAGCATTAATAGGTAGTAAGAACTTAATCTTTTATTGTTAATTATTTTTAATTAATTAATTTATTTATTCTGAATAAATTTGCTTTTTACATGGATTAGTTATATGTCTCTTGTCGTTATTAGTTGTATAAAATTTCTTTCCTTAGGAGGGCGGCCCCTTTAGGCCAGAAAGCTAATTTTTGAAATACTTACAACATTTATGCCAACTTAATAAAAATCATTACATAAGGTCGTAGGTATATAGGTACGTATATTAGTATAGTGATTAATGCCGTGCCGTAATGATGCTTTTAAACTATTAATATTTCGTATTTAATTTAACGTTATAACCGTTTTGTAGTATTATACAGGTGTTGAAACTCGTGATTTTTTTCAGCATAAAATAAAAAGTAAATGAAAATGACTCGGTAACAACATGCACTAGCCAAAGATAGTTTTTTAACATTTTTTTTTTCAATCTTTCAGATGCCGATGTTTTATTAGATACAAGATGTGCACAGAAATGGCGAAGGTTTTAACACGATGTGACCTGTCTATGAGTATATATCTAGCCCAGATAAATAGTCGTGACTTAGCCAAAGTAACATTCTAAGACAGATGCTGAACAACGAACATAACCGAGGTCCGTTGTAATAGTCGTTGCTTAGACAAAGTATAACTTATTGCCAAGACCAAAGTATAACTTATTGCTAAGACATATGCTTAGCCCGAATAATGTTATTATAAACACTGCTTAGTCACACACACGTTGCTAAGCATGCACTTATTCTTAGCTAAGCCCGAGTAACGCATTTCCTTTACTTGGGACAGCCTGAGCACGTAATGTCTTAATAATAATTAAACACGGATTCAAATGCATATATATTTAATACATGAATTATTTTTTCTAGCTGCTTACGTCGACTTATGTAAGGGTACTATAGGCAAATGAGAGAGCTGCGAGGTGGTAGGCAAATAATTTCATTACATAATTACCTACGGCACCATGGTCGGTGCACGACTTAAAATTCGCAATCGACCGGTTTTATGCTTTTTATGGCATTTGATGCACGCAGGTAAAGGTTACAAGCCATACAGCGTTGCCGATAAACAAAACCACTGTTTACAATGAATTGACATGAAAAAAAGTATAGAATTTTAGTTACAAAAAAAACGAATGGTATTTATGATAACCACCGAAATTAATTTTCTTTTATGGCTTTCTGTTTTTGAAAATCTGGTAAATATGACACATAGCAATAGTAAGTATTGTAAAGAATTCTCCTAATAAGACTTTCAGAAGTATTACTTAGGACATTACTTAGCAACGACTATTAATCCGGGTCTTAGTCTCCAGCCGCATAGCTGTTAACTAGTGCCACCATTAAATATCATTTATTTACTCTTCGAACAAAGCAGATTTCAAAACTGTACATATCTACTACTGAATACCTAGAACACAAAAATGTACATGCTACTGTATACCTAGAAGTCAAACATTTACATACTACTGAATACGTAGAAGTCAAAAATTTACATACTACTACGTACCTTTAAGTCAAATATATACATACTGTGCCTCGACATAAGCTATTTTAAGTTTTATATGCCATTTCTGCTAGAGTGTCCATTTTAGCAAAACAGCTTTTACAGATGTGTTTCAGAAACTACAAAACTCTCTTAATGTAGCATATGACTATTTTTATTATTTTATTATGACTCTAAGGTGGCAAACAAGCTTGCAGACCGCCGGATTGTAAATGGTCAACGCAGCTTATGGACGCTTGCTACCTAACCTAACCCTTCCCGGCCGATCGCGAGCGGTGCGATGGTAAAAAGTAGCCGTGGGCCTCATTTCGAACAATTTTCAGAACACATCCCATTGTGCAAGAAGTAGAATACACACAAGGAGGCAAAGCCTCTCCTCATACTTAAGGGCTCGATACGGCAAGTGAGATTGGAATCGTCGACAATTCTCACAGCTCGTCGTTGAGCCGAGTCAAAAGGGCCATGCTGGTATCCGGGTGCACCAGCCCAGAGATGGCAGCAGTACTTCATATGGGGTCAGACTTGTAACTTGTAAAGCAGCTACCTCTGTCCCAACGTGAAGTATTGCTTCGCTCTGTTGAGTACACTAAGTTTTTTGGACGCCAGCTGAAGGTAAACCTTGTCTTGCAGATGATCTCAGAACTAAACATCGCTGGAGATGTCAAAACCAAGGATCCCAATGCTCTTGGCGATGGAGAGGGGATTGTTCTGAAATTGTGGGTCCACAGTGAATGGGGTTTTCTTAGCGGTGAATGCTCAGACTTGTGTCTTTGTAGGGTTGAATCGGACCAAGTTTTCCCGTCGCAAGTTAGAGACCTTGGACAGAGTGGGCTCGATTTGAGACACAAGTTCTTCACGTTTTTCCTCCACAACGGAACGAAGGATGCTAGCTCGACCCGTGTAATAAGCGTCAACAGTACTGTCATCTACATAGCAATATATGTTGTTGATGTCCAACATATCATTGATATGCAGTAGAAACTGCGTTGGAGACAGCACAGAGCCTTGCGGGACAACAGCATTAATGTCCATGCTATCAGAGCATCTACCGTCAACTACGGCACGTATATGCGTCTGCCGGACAAACAGCTAGCCACCCACTTGCACAAACCCTCGGGTACTTCATAAGATTGCAACTTTAAGGTTGGCATGAAACTTCGATAGAAGACCCGATCGAACGCCTTCGCTATGTCCAGGCTACATGCCAATGCCTCTCCCTGACTCTCAATGGCTAGTGCCCATCGGTGTGTGTGAGATACACTAGAAAGTCACCAGTCGAGCCACCGTGGCGAAAGCCACATTGACGGTCGCTGACCAAGTAGTGTTTTTGTCGTCGTCGTGTTGATCACACGCTAAAAGCGATAGGCCTGTAATTCGATGAATCTGATCTATCGCCCTTTTTGGGGACCGGGTGCACATACGCAGTCTTCCATCAAGACGGAAATTGCCTAGTGTAGTAGGAAAGCGCGAAAGGCGCGTGAGTATAGGACATAACTCAGGAGCACAAATTTTAAGCACCACTGCTGGTACACCGTCTGGCCCACACGACTTATGAACGTCTAAAGAAAGCAACTCCCGCCGGACCTCCCGTTGTGTTATGGAGATTTCCGGCATGGTCTTACCGCACCACGGTATAGTAGGTGGCACAGCGCCTTCGTCGTTCATATGCGAGTTGGAGGCAAAGTGACTGCCCAATAGATCGGCTTTCTCTTTTGCACTATGGGCCAAGTCACCATTGATTTTTCGCAGTGGTGGTTGCTTTCTTTTTGAACCTCAAGGCAGCATTTACTTTGCGTTTTCGGATTCTTATTATTACGAGCCGTGGTCCAAGCCTCATACGCAGTTTGCTTAAGAAATTTAGCTTCTTTGCAAGACCTATTAAAACATTATATTTATTAAAATAATCATTATATTACATAAACCAATATTTTTGACGCCAGTAACTACTCACAGGTTACGAATAAAACATTCCATCCCTGTCTTCAAAGCTATGAAGGCGGCGACAGCAGATATCTTTCTGGACGAACATTCATATACCGGCACGATTCACAAAAATTTGCTCGAGTTTGTAGCCGGGATAATGTAGGTATGATGTATCGGCCGGGCAGGATATCTGCGTCTCCGTTTAAAAGAGAAAGGTCGGCTGCGCAGTTTTAAGTGATGGTGAACTGCGTTAAGGTTGGCATGAATACCCCTGATATTGCAGAAGTCCACATTGAATGTGGATCGAGAGACCACTGAAATAAGATAATGTGATATAATCAAATAAATATGAATATAAACAATATAATACAGTAAGATAATAATGAGACTAAACAAGGGTATTCAATGCTCAGGCAGCTTAGAGAACAAAAGGTGCGATACTAAAACTGCCGAAGCTTGGCACCGATAATACGGTTGCTGGCGCACGGCGGGCGGAAGAGCCCCTGATTCCCCTCTGTTGAGTAGTCGGGTCGACCTCAGTCTCCTTCTGCGGCACGACTACTACTTCAGAGACTGAAATAGCAGCGAATCCTCAGGGGCGCTGGCAACCTAACTCACCGCCAGGAACACAACACTACTCAATGTTAGCGTTATTATATATATTATGGCCGCGATTTTCTGTAAAGCGGAGGTACTTCCCCTGTTCGGGCTATTCATTCGAGCAAGTTTTCGCTATGCCCCGCTTTAATTGTTCAGTCGGCTTATTCGAGCGAGTACTCGCGTGCCTGACCTCTATGTTATAATATGCTGAAAAAAGAACAAAATTGACAGAACTTCAAAATTGGGATTTTTGCTAAGCAAATGGCTTTTTGTTAGAAAACGAGGATTAAACTTGAAACCTGCAATGGAATGATTTTGGTGAAAGATAATATATCTGAACACCAAGTTCAACAAATAAAAACATACATAAATTGTCCCTAGGAAAAACAATTATTCAGATAAGAACCTATTTTAATATTATTTAAAGAGGGTGGCCTCTAGGCCCGTCCAAAAAGATGGATGCTCACTTTAAGAAGCACCGGAAGGCGACCCATTGACAATGGTGGAAGATTCGACAGAATATTCAATTCAATGTGACCTGTAACTTTTCAGATAATATGGCATTGTATCAATTACAAAGAGCCAGCAGGGGCTGCACTAGCGGCCTAACTTGTTTGAGCCTAAATTATAGATTTTTGATTTTGAGGTTACAAAGTAAGACAAGAGAAAAAAAATTGAGTGTAAATACTAATAGACTTGAAGTTTGGTGTTTATTTTGTTTTAAACAAATATAATTGTCACATAATTTTGCGATGTCATATTTATTTATTTTTTATTTAACAAATTCAGTATTTAAAACTTTAATGGTTTAAAGTTTTTTTTATCATTTATTAACATTGTATTTTTTAATATTTTAGGTTACCTATACTTTCAATCAACAATCACTTTGTTGGATTTTTTAGTGAATAATATACATTCGTAGAATAGTTAATAAGGTACCTATTAGCAACAACGAAGAAAGTTTCTTATTAGTAATTATTTTTTGCGTTTGTAAATCAACAGTTTTAATCTTTCAGTATGTTTTATAAGAAAGATTACCGTATGATAAAGTTTCGATTATTAACAAGTATACGCTACTTGATACTAGATGGCGCTACTTATTTCTAACAATGTTACTATGCTAGCGCACGTGTGCAGTTAGTTTTATATTTAATGTCATTAATTTTAAAACCAATCTTCAAACTTGATTTGTGGTATAATACCTAATTTTTTTTTTATATCTATAAAAGAAAAAGAACTGACAGACTGTCAGTCTGACTGACTGATTTAATGATGTAATGCACAGAACAGCCCAAACTACTGGATCTAGAAATGCAAAATTTGGCATGTAGGTTCCTAGTGTAACGTTAGGGTCCACTGAAAAAGGATTTTGAAAAACTCATCCCCTAAGGGAGTAGAAAGGGAGTTGGCAGTTTCTAATCCAAATGCATAAAAATTTTTTTTTTCAAACATTAAGTTAAAATTGTTAGTTACCTGTTTGACCGTTTTTCAAAGATTATACCCTAGGTATTAGTAAATATCAATAAAAGTTGTAGGACGACGGCGATATTTCTGTTTGTAAAACAATGACGTGTTAATAAAAGCTTTCTTTTTATTGTAGGTACCTAGTGTAAAAATAAATTTGAAAACTATTTATTGTTGCAGATATTATCACATTTGAATAAATACAAGTACTTATATCTACATATAACTACTACGTATTCGGTCAGAAGTAAAAATATCAATAAAAAGATCTAATAAAAAATCACCAGTCAGGAGCTAAGACACGATGTTTACTCGTCATAAAATAATAAAATTCACAAACTGATTCCTAATGAGGTATAAATTGTACCTAAATTTATTTGTATGGTACAAAAGATAGTTCATAAGAAACAAATACTTCACTCTCAGATTCATTAAGACTCACCTTTCTACGTACAAAATGATGGCATTAAATAAAGTCGAACACTAATTCGATTTTAAACGTTTCTGAGTAGAATCGATTCGTGACAGGTTCATAATAACTATCGAGTATCGTGTTCTTCAAAACATTGATAAATCTTGGAATTATAAACCACTTTCGTGGACCGAACCCAGCAGACAGGGTACTTATTGTGAACAGGCTCGAGTACGCCAGACTCGTGAATTCAGAGGTAAAATATATGGAAGTAGATCTAACCTCGCTTGACACGTGAAAGTAGGAACCTACTTCTATGAGCTTGGAGTGCTTGACATTTTTCGCAATAAGCTCTCTGTAGTGTACAAGTCGTTTGCGAGAATGCATTACATCAAGAACTACAGACATTAGAGTTGATTACATTAAAGGAATATGAGTAATATTGATAAATAATAGAAATACGTAGAATTTTATAAAGTACATTTATATAAAGTTTTTAATGGCGTTAGATTAGTAGCAAATACTTTTATCTGTCCCTGATCTTGTATTTTATCACTTATTACCCTAAAGCTGGTTATTGACGCCTTGTAGTCTTCAATCGATAGCTTTGTAGCTATTTTATTAGTAGTTAGCGCCTGCCTGAGGGTCTAAGAGCGCGGGTTCAACTCCTGCTCAAGAAAAAGATTTCTGTGGTGAAAAATGTGTTTGTTTGGTTAGCTATGTATAACATAAATGTATTTATAAATGGATACCATTGTTAAACCTTTACAGTTTGAAACCAGATGGCGCTGTGTGTATTTTACAGTAATATTTATTAATTTGTAGGGCATGAAATAAAACCACCTTTGTTTTAACACACTGCAACTATATATATTTACAAGAATTTTATTGTAGTAATATTTTGTAGTACTAGTTTTTGCCAGCGGCTCCGCCCGCCCTAGATTTGGTTATAAGCGTGGGATTCTTTATTACGGTAATTTCTTGAAATAACTAAAGAAGTTTCTTATAAGCTATACCTGCAGCTATTCTAGTTTGTTTATTTCGTGGAATTCGGTTGTAGTTATTCCCGCGGGAACTTTTGAATTTTCCGATATGGAAAATAGCCTATGTCATATTTCAAGACCTAACCTATAGGTATGTGTGGCAAGTTTCATTCCGTTTCGTCTAGTGGTTAGAGCGTGATTGAGTAACAAACATCCAATCTTTCGCACGGGATGAGATAACATATATATAATATATGCCAGCGGCTCCGCCCGCCCTACATTTTTCGGCACTTTTTGAATTCTTCGGAATAAAAAGTAGTCTATGTGTTAATCTAGGGGGTCAGTTACGTCCATACCATTTCATCTAAATTGGTCCAGCCGTATAAGTGTGAAGACGTAACAAACATACAAACACACAAACTTTCACCTTTATAATAATAGTTTCATTTGAACACATCAGTCGTAAAACATGAGGGTTCCATAGTCACAAAAAAGGGATTCGACTTTGATTTGTATTTTTTGTGTTTTGTTGTGTACTAATGTGGGTCGAGAACGCCCAGTATTGCCAATCGATAAAAATCTGTACAAAAAAGTGATTTGTTACTAAATTGTGTTCGTGAAATCAATTCATGTTTTTTTTTATTTAAGGTAAATCCGACTAATAATTTTCTATATAAACTGCGCTACACTAATATCTTTAACTAAAAAAATCGCGAATCAAAACGCGTTTTACGGAACCCTAGCAGAAGAACCCTAGAGTCAAAAATCAATCTAGATCAAAATAACTACTATATATTTACAATAAAGGTGCCAACCATTTATTTCGAATATTAGACTTAAATTTAATCCAAAAAGAATTCTTAAAGTTGTCTGGTGCTGAGTGAACCACTAAAACCCGATCGTGTCCCGATCCCATTCAAACTGATGTTACCGATTGACCGATTTTAATCCACAACCACAAGTCAGAGTTCGGAATGACTTGCCCAATATCAAAATAAAAGTTCTCAGTCGAACCTGTCATTGGAATCAGATTAATTTTAGGGATAAAGATGCCGAAAAGTCAACAGCCTTCTGTTCACTGCTGCCAACTTTGCGTGAATATAATATGCACGTGCCTATCTATTACGACTCCCTCGCAGCCTAGTTGGTAGTGTGGCCAGCTGCGGTGACGAGAGAGTGGGTTCGATTCCCGCACCGGACAAACATTTATGTCATAATATAAACATTTGTGTTTGTCTTGAGTCTGGGTCTATTTATATATGATATGTATGTATTTACAAAAAAAAGTAATATTTATGTATTTGTATCCGTTGTCTGGTAGCCATAACACAAGCTTTGCTTACTTTGGGGCTGAACGGCGTTGTGCGTAATGTCCAAAAAATATTTATTTATTTATTGAAGTACGTATAGTAAATTTATATCTCTCTTTTTAATAATAACTTCAGTATTGAAACAATTGAATGACAATTGTAAAATCTATTATTTGTATTAGAAAGCTTTTTGAGTAAGTAGCTCCTACGCGTATGTGAAACTTGTTATGAACTTGGTATTTTTTAACTATTTATGTTGTTAAACAGACTATTTTAAAATGATAATTTCAAATGAATTTCAAACGGTAGTTAAATACAAAAAGGGTTGATTCAAAAGTTTTTTTAGGCAGACGTGTCTTTTGATTACTGACTGACCAGACCCAAAGCAAGTGAAATTTGACCACGGACTTTTGGTTTCTGACCATACTGCATGGTAAGGTGGTTTGTGGTACTGGTTAGAAGAGTATAGTATAATTTTACATAAGTTATTTCATAGTATACTAAAAATACAAAATGGTTTTTCACATAACTGTTTAGGTTACACTATTTCTCATTTTGTCCTCATAACTTAGTAGTGAGTGAGCATTAATCCCATAACGAAGAACATATATCTATTGGCTTTTATTACCGAAAATAATAGCTTTAATTTTCCTCGATAGAAAAAAATATGAAAAAGACTAAAATTTTCTGCTTTTTGGTTTTCTATCCGTTAACGTTTAACATTAAAATTTATAGATGTTTATAAGTATTTATCTAAAAACCGACCTACGCTTTTGATATCTAACTTCTTTTGAAAATAATTAGACCACAGCTCTTGTCTCGCTTAGGAGCACGTGATATTATATAGGAAGCTGTTTTTTATGCGGTATGAGTTCAAATCCTGAAATTTTAAGTACGGTACCTTACCGGTCTTAAATGTCAACCATAAAGAAAAATATACTTGTCAAATTGTGCGCAGTAAATTGATATAGATGCATCTAGACATTATACCAGATGTTATTTTGAACTTTAACACTTATGTAATTATTATAGATTCGACTTTTACAAGTCCACAGGCTGTGTCACCAGTCACCAGTGCCAAGCTCGTGTGTGGCAATTCTCTGACAATAATCTCACTGAATGTTTACAAATTAAACTATAGAAGGAAGTGTCGAAGCGGGGTGTAATTTCAAACAATAAACGCCACATTATCCCCTCAATTTAAAAGCGTTAACGCGTGGAGCCGAGATCAATGCCTCATCAGCGACCTGGCCTGATCTATCTCGAGCCTCATTGTATGCTAAGTGGACACATTTAGTGCACAAAGGACTCGAAAGGTGGAGGAAATTGGGTGACACAATCCATTCCTACGCACGATCTTTAATTACTTACATTTTTTTGGTAAGCGTTGGGTTTATGTGTGTAATCAGAACAATTTTTATTTGTTGTAACACGTACTTTTCATGATTCATTGTGATTATTTTCGTCTTCGTCTTATTTAAAGACATTTCCGTTTTTAAGAATAATTTGTCATGAAGGTTTGATATGGTAACCATATCTATTTTTAATATACTCTGTCCTATATAATTATTATGTTCGTAAATGCATTATGACCATCTCGACGTTCCCACATATCACCAAAGGATCTTGATCTAGGTGAGGTCCTCTACCTTAACTCGCCAAAAAATAGCTGCCGTTACCCACCATTTTGTTTATATTTCATAATTAATTTTTATTTCGAATAGGTGTTAAAATAAGATTTGTAAAACATAAAAATAAAAACTGTAATAGGAAAATTTAAATGCTTTAAATTGAAAAGAACCAAATGAAATGAATCCTTTGTGATTAGGATTTTTGCGTAACATCTACCTAGTACAGTTCATCAAAAACACGTATTCTCACAGCTCATGTTGTTGTTATGTCATGTTATATCAGTAGACTGACGTGATGCAGCAATCCTATTCCTCGCTTCTCCTAATCCATCTCCTAAGAAGTTCTGGTCCGATAGTGAGTCACTAATTGCCGTATTCGACGCGTCTCTCGTCTCACACCCATTAACTCCAATCGTGTTAATTTAATCCCGACTCGCCCACGTCGAGGAAGTCAATCATCAGCGTTGTCAACGATCCATATTGGCTTTGGTGGAATTAGGATGTTTTAAATTTATAGCGCATTATATTAGGGTAATTGTCTATGAGACGTTCGGACCAGTTGAGTTTAATGTGTTCAGGAATGTCTCAACTTTGTTTTAAGGACTTTGTACGACTTAAGGTTCCACAACTTTGTGAATAACAACGAAAAAAAAATCAATAACTCATGTTATGATTATTGTAACAAATAATTTCTGCTCTTGTTTGTAGCGAAGACAAATATATAAAAACTTAAAAAAAACAACCGGCACCAAAAAGATGCACTAAGAAGGTAAAAATATTAACTTGTTTTCAAAAATCTCTTTTTAGTGCATCTTTTTGAAGGCGTTTGTTTTTTGTTATTTTTTTTTTATTTTTACATTTGAGTGACGAATTGCTTTTTTCAGTCGTACACTGAAAACATCGATACTCGAAACAAAATTTTATACAATCATCAAAATAAAAGGCGTTTCAACGGTTCCAAATTAACACCAATAATTTAAATTTTGAACTCACTACATTAATATGGGACCTTCCGAGGTATTATACTAATATAATACTTTAGTCCTTCGAAACAAGACATGAGGATGGCTAGCCTATACAAACACTGCTTTCCATGCAAAAACATTAACTTGTGCCTAATATTTTCAATCACAATTTCATTCCAACCATCACCTTTAGGTACTTATTCAAACTTGAATACATACACATAATGTAAGTACTTTCACAGACGAATAATGTGAATACAGGCTTTCGTTTAATTCATTATACGATCCACCAACATCTTAATCAAAAAATAATAAGAAAGGTAACAATTTGTCATCGCGATGTTTATCCAGAGGCGTTCGGGTGATGAATAGAATTAATAAATGACAAAAAGACCCATTATATAAAAGCTCCGGAGAATCGACATTGGAAGTTAAGATGATGACGAGTCATTGTGACTTTCCAAACGTAAACAGTCCAGTGATATTGTACCTACCAGTCGAGTATAGTATACGGGATATTTAAAGATACAGAGGTGGTCAAAGGAGATAAAGAGATAAATTAATTTGCTGCTGAAACAGAAGTCTGTACTCGAAAAGTAAACTGAAATTCATGCCACATGTTTAAGTATTTTTTATTCTAGTTTAAAGAAGCTAAAGGATTACAGCTATTATAAGATTCCGCATATTTTAGTTTATAGTTTAAAACCCTGTCAGGGTCATCAGAATTATGGATGTGGTTTTATTGAATTCACGTTACTTCTGATTTTAAACTCCTAACATACATCGTCATATTAAAAAACTGATGGAAAGGTATAGTTTATCATTTTATTAGAACCGTGTTATAAGGTGCATCCACACTGCGGATTGGACAAATAACATTATCGGTCGTTTTAAAGTTTGGTTATAGCACTACACGTATTAATCCACGTCGATCACTATTTTGCACAATGGCAGTTCTCCGTTATTTATTATGTCAAACGATAGTAATTATTGACTAATGACGTTCAGTTGAAAATACTTCAAAATTCAAAATCAAATATAATTGTTAAAACAACAATTATCTGTCTTGCTACACCGTTATGTGCGAAAATGTAATGACAAAATAAAAGGCAGGTAAATCTGGCACTTTTCCTGTATTTGAAACTGTTAAATAAGTTTGAGATACATATGTATTTTAAAATTTTGCATATACTACACAGGGTCGATGGAAAAGTCTTAAAGGCTTAAAGGCGGTGACAGATTTAGTTTCCACATAAAGGTTGGCTCAGCTTAGCGCGCCATTGATTTATGAACCCGCGAATAAAGCCCCCAAGTGCAAGAGCGAGGTGATACTTAACTTATAGGGTTTGTGTGCGTACGTCTTTGGTTACTATTTTATGAATGGAAGAGTTAAGTCATTGGATCTATTAATACTAGCTGATACTTGCAGCTTTGCTCGCGTGGAGATCAGCTAAGGAAGATTTTTTTGTAAAATACGGAGGAGAATTTATATGAATGGTGATTAGAGGTCCCAAACAGAGGCGCGTCGCCTGTATGAAATTATTGTTTCTCAGCTCAGCAGCGGACACCATGGTACTCTGAAGCACGCACGTTCATACTTCTACTGTTCCAAAGTCACAAGGTCTTGAAAAACATACATTGTGTCTATGGGAACTATGAATCTTTATCAGAAATACAACCTGATGGATCGTCACTTCGATCTTCGCTACCTTTATTTTGTACTTGACAGTCAAAAATATTTTTAGAATTTTTCACTGGGGAGATTACATAAATATAAATAATTATGGTATTCTTTTAGTTACTTTAACTTCCGCTGGATCACAGCAAATAACAATTAATGCTATAGCACGGACGCTAAGCAGGAAGAATTTCGTACATTGACCTTTTACTTTTTAGCCTGTGTCAGTTGTCAAAATAGTAGTAATTTCTGATGACAGCGGTCGGTCATTGCATATGTGCGAGCGAGACGGCAAATAATTATGCGCGTGCAAAAGAGACAAATAGTGTCCGTGCTATACTAGGATGATGAGAGCAATTGGTAAGATTATGATCTGAGAAAAACAAGGTATTCTTTTTCGGAGAGTGACACGAGGACACGTCACTAACACGCGATGTTATAGTTTATCTTTGTCGTACACGTTTGAGTTGTATATTCTGCTCCCGTTCAGGTCGGATGATGACGTCGTCTTGATCTCGTGTCAATCACGTGACTATATTTTTTCTATAGGAAGACAATAATAAATAATAAAAATAATTATTTTTGGACATTACACACAGCGCCGTCTAGGTCCTAAGTAAGCAAAGCTTGTGTTATGGGCACCAGACAACGAATACAAATACATAAATATTACTTTTTTTTGTAAATACATACATATCATACATAAATACACCCAGACTCAAGTCAAACACAAATGTTTATATTATGACATAAATGTTGGTCCAAAGTAAGCAAAGCTTGTGTTATGGGCACCAGACAACGAATACAAATACATAAATATAACTTTTTTTTGTAAATACATACATATCATACATAAATACACCCAGACTCAAGTCAAACACAAATGTTTATATTATGACATAAATGTTGGTCCAGTGCGGGAATCGAAACCAATACTCTGCACAGCAGCTGGCCACACGACCAACTCGGCTGCGAGGAATTCAAAAACCAGCCGCAGTATGTTATTTTTACCAAGATGATATTCAGTAGGACAAGAAAAAAAAGTTTTTTTACACCATCGAGGTGAAAAACAAGCGTACGGCCGACTAATGTAAAGCGTTTACTAAGCCTATGGACGCTTGCAACACCAGGGACATTACTCGCGCGTTACTGACCCCTTAAAAATCTAAACAACCTTCTTGAAGATATCTTATATGTCCTAGATGAAATAAAACCGAATGAGAGAAAACCGATTACTACAAGAGTTTAATTTTTAAGGCCAGTCGCAGCAAAGAATTGAATTAGTTGATTTTAGAAGTGCATGCATGAAACCAGTATTGCACATTTAGTTCGGTGGATGTGGGATGGTATTGTTAAATGGTGCACAATGGCGTTCTGAAGCAAACCGTATAGTTAGGGTTAAAAATATCGCAGAATATGCACATGAGATGATATAAGAGCGCTTGAGGTGTCAGGGCTGGCACAAACAGTTTTCTAAATCAAGATTTAGTTTACATAACAGAAATGTTAATGAAAGTTCGTTTGAAATGTTTCCGTTTTGTTTTAAACATTCCTTTACTTTATGTAAACACCCGGGTACATTATCAAAACATTAATAAAAAAAAATCACGCTCAATCAATTTTTATGAGAGTTGGCAAAAATTATCAAAGGCTGGGACAGTGAGGTATTTACTGTAAACAAGGAGGGAATGTCTGTTTTGTATTAAGACTATTTATAATCCTGCGCTGTATTATAAACGTGTTTGTAAACTTTATGAAAACTAACTAAGAAAACTTTGAAGCCAAAAAACTTACCACTGTAGATATTATTCAAAAATTGGTTGGGCAGCAAGTACCGTACATGCAAGTTGCATGTACGGTACTCTTGAGAAAAATTCTTATACAAAAAAAATTACATCATATTGCATCCGCCATTTTGAATTTTAAAAAACTGATAAAAAATTCGAAATCAACACCCTCGAAAACCCTTTACTACCCCTCGATACATGAAATTATACATGAAATTTATGTTGCGTGCATAAAAAAGTCAGTTTTTTACGGATAACAAACGAACCGCTGGACCGATTTATTTCAGACTCCTTTCAGATCTAAGTCATGAGATAGCGTATCGATTGATATGTCATCAGAGCGATTCGGTCCAGTAGTTATTGAAAAATCGAAAGCCAAAATATGTCTACATACATACATACATACGTACACACACACAAACATCACTCTAAAAATGATTGCAAATGATTCTCCAAGTCTTGAAACGTAAAGAAAACACAAAATTTACGATTTCGATTTTCGGACCTATTCCAATAACTTCTCAAAAGAAGTTAAAAAGTGTCACCCCTGCTACAGTCCCAACGCGTGGGTGTCATCGCGACACAACTCGCAATGCCTACTTGAATAGTGACCTTTTTACACCGACGCATGTATTAAGGGCACTGTGAAATTGAAAGAGTAAAATAAAAATTAACGTGGTCATATTTGACGTGGCACGTCTCACGCATTTGATTTAAATTTATTAGAAATCGGAATTTTAAAAGAAGGTACTTTCGTGCAAGTAATTAAAATTACAACTTGAAATTTCAGTTAATAGGGTGACATAGGCCAGAAAGCTAATTTCTGTCATACTAAGGATGTTCATGTTAGTGTACTAAAACTACTAGTACCTACTATGAGATCTATTTTAAATACCTACTTTTTAAGTGATTTATAGCATAATGATGCCTTGAAACTAAAAGTTTTAAATAGACAATGCATTAATAATTATTCAATCGACTTTCATTATAACCAAATTCAAAACAAGTTTTAATTTTATTTTTCACAAGTGTTGAAACAATGGTCACTTCCAGATTTCAAAGCGAGTTTTATAACGTATATTTTAACCCTTCAGATACTAGTTTAAACAAAAACGGCGTATTTTTCAGATTCACGCGACCTAGCAAAACAATTTTGACAAATAATACAAATTATTCAAGGTTATAATTTCCCCAGAGTTTTTAATATATGACAGTGAGTGTAACAATAACTCTTAAAGAAATCATAAATTACAAGACACACAGACATACGTACGCACTATATCTACTAATTTCAATAGAGCTTGTTTGATTCAATTTCTTATAAATTAAATAATGTTTTTTGTCTCCATTTTCTGTCCTTTTGTCGCACGATTGTTTGGTAAAGTGAAAATAATAGTTGTTTCAAAGGAGTTGATCCCCTACTACGAGCTCACACTCAGGTATGAAATTGTTTTGAGTACCTACCAGGTAATTTCTATTAAGAAGGTACCTACCATTCTAATGCGTAACCTATATAAAAAAAACGTATTGGCTATATTATAAGTTATAATAATAGTTAGCTGCATCCTATAATAACATTATAAATATAAAATGACAGATTTATTTTTAATTTTTAAGGTAAGCATATCGATATTTACAAGTAAGCAAAAAAGTAAATAAATGAAAAAGATTATTTCTGTTTGTTCGCAAAATCAATGAAGTAGGATACAGGAACTTCACACATCGATAGGTATAGCTAAATATTAGGTACTTATATTTATACTTTTGAATCAGAATAGTATTCTCAATGCAACTTCTTGAAATTGTCTCCATTTCTTTCTGACGTACTTACGTCGACGTGACGTACTTATTAAGTCCTTAAATAAAAGTTTACTATAATGTGTTCATTGTTATTTTCTATTTATTTTTAAGTCTCTTTTCTATTACCTAAGCACTCTCAGCTAATATTTCAGTAATATTCAGTTTAAAAATGTAGATGTTTGTCTCGAAAAGTTATCTTTCGAACGAACCCTTAGTAGCGCCCGACAATTTTAGATACCAGAAACGCCCACCTTATTATTATATTGAAGAACCTCTCGAAACATTTTTTTGTCGCACGACACCAGATTGAGGTTTCGCTGCTTTTGTACGATGTGACATAAGAGTTGATTTATTGTATGAATTTATAAAGAGTATTAATTAGAATCTTAATCCGAGGAATAATAGGTTCGTGAAAGGATATTAATATTTGGTATTTATTCGGTTAAACGATCGTAGTGACGTGTGTGGAGAAGTTTAGTTTAGTCTCTTTTTATTCATTCCTATTATGATTTTGATATTGAATACTTTCATAAGTTGTTAGATATAGATACTTACCTATTTATAACACAAGGAATAGTGGAATTTAATAGTTAATATCTGGAGAGCAATTCACAATCTTATTCGCTATGTGATTTTTGTCATCAAATCGATATCACTTTAGTGTCGAATCCTACAAACATTAAATGTTCAAGACTTAAAATTAATTTAGTATACGTTTCTTATCGAAATAGTTATAACGAGTTGAAAAAGGGGGCAGCTAAATTCTTTAACTATTCTCTGTCTAACAATTCTCCTCCGATAACTAATCTTCGAGATACGATACGACGATAAGAAGCGCATACATTGAAAGGTATGCGCTTACTCTCTTTTTTAAGCCGAGCTAAAAAACGCTCTAAATACTAAACAGTACAAGGTTTGTAAAGTCACCAATACTAGACTCGTAGAAAAAATGTACGGATTAAAGAATATTGCGTTTACGTATGCGTTTAAAATATAATCAGTAAATAAAAACAAAATATATCTTTTTTCAGTAAATTTTTAATGACTAATCTGTAAAATATTGACATTTTCTATTGAGTAAATTACTTCACTAGTCATGTTCTTTTAATATGTAGGTACTAAAAACAATACTGAGTTTATGGTAAATATCATTTGAAAAAATCGACCCAGTGCGAGTCGAACTCGCGCACGAAAGGTTTGGTACCATTGACTATAAAAACGGCAAAAAATCTCGTTTGTTGTATGGAGCCCCTCTTAAAAATTTGTTTTATTTTAATTGAATTAATTATTTTTATAGTGACTATATACCCAATAATCTGTGAATATTTCAAGCGTCTACCTGTTGCCGTTATCAATATTGAGCAAAATCAAGCAAAAAAATCACGTTTGTTGTATGGGAGCCCCTTTAAATATTTACTCAATTCTGTTAAATATGTCCCTTAAATATTTGTTGTTATAGCGGCAACAGAAATACATCTTCCGTGAAAATTTCAACTGTCTAATTGTCACGGTTCATGACATACAGCCTGGTGACAGACGGACGGACAGCAGAGTCTTAGTAATAGGGTTCTGCTAATTACCCTTTGGTTCCGGTACCCTAAAACCAACGTATTGTCGAAGGTATATTCAGAGATATTAAAATATAATAATTAAAATTACAGTCATCGTATTGAATATTTTTTTTACAGCTTCATGTCATAAATACTGTTTAAATACCAAATGTAATTGTAACACTAAAACTTTTCCTTTTTTTTCTTATAATCTGTAATCTCAAACAGTTTGCGTCAATGTGATTCTATCAGTCCAGTCTAGTTAAATAATCAGGAAATTAATCAAATCCGATACAGTGACTGGAAAGAGCTGTCAAAACGTCATATAATATTAATCCAGAAGACGTCATAGATTAAAACTATTAATAGAATTGACATAGCAATATTCGTTAGACTTGTGTCTCGGATTTACGCTTTATCGAAAATAGGTAAAGCTATAAGTCGGCTCCATGGCTCAGTGGGTAATGACTGGGCTGCTGAAGGAACGCGGGTTTGATTCCCGCACATGACATAACATTTGTGTTTGTCGTGAGCTTGGGTGTTTTCTATATGTAATATGTATTAATTTACAATAGGTGAATATTTATGTGTTAGAATCTATTGTCTTGTATCTATAGTACAAACTTTGCTAAGTTAGGGAATTTAAAATTGTACTGTAAAAATAAGTTAAACATTAACTTAATTAAAATACTATTATAATTAAACTATTTTACTACTAACACAAATCTGTAATATAAAAAATTAAAATAATCAACCCACACTAAACTTTTTTAATATATATATATATATATATATATATATATATATATATAAACACCTGTAAAGATATTAAACTCAACGTATACTTTAATCGTACGGGCCCTTTAGGAAAGAGTTCTTTTTGTGGGGTAAACGTGAAGAGTATGGTTTATAAAAAATACTACAGGGTAGTACAAGAATTAAAAACCGAAGTTTGTAATAATATTTTATGTACACACCTTAACTCGATACCAAACACGACACAAAGCGAATTCAATTGACGGATAAATATTCGTGAAAACAGTTCTGATTGTAGGCAATTTAAAAGTTAAATAAATGGATGTTCTTACACTAGTTACTATTATAATATCTTTTACCTTTCTTGGTCTTTTTAATTTTCAATTCATTAAACAATTACCATTTTTTTTAAATCATAGATTAAATTTAAAAAAAATGCTTTTTGTCAAAAAAATTTAAAAATCGAACGGCCACCTCATTGCATCAAAATGTCGATCAGAACACTCGCATTGCGTTTTTTGCACTGTTTTTTTAGTCACCAGCCTCATGCGGACTGTCTATATTTGACGTGTGGCTATAGTCACCCGTGTAAATCATCATTGTGTGGGCTTTACACAGGTGACTATAGCCGCACGAATATCGACGTACGTCAAAGTTGATCATCTAAATGGCAATTCGGCTACGTCACAGGTGACTGAAATCGCAAGTTCCAAAGTTGACTAGAATCCAACTTTTGTTCGTACGACGACCGGCCGGTGACTAAAATCGACCGTGCAAATGCTCAGTCGCAGGCGATTGCATCATTGACGTACCCAGACTTTCCTCTTTTTCTTGAATTTATTGTCTTCAAGTAATTCTTAGATGACGGCTTGTCGAACAATTTCAATGCTAGTACGCAGTGCGACTCTTCTGGTCGACATTTTGATGCAATGTGAACAAATCATTTGCGATTTTTATGTAAACCGAGTAAATGAGGTGAAGATTCGATTCTGACAAGCGATTCAACTGGTGACTAGCCACACGGCTAAAATCGACCCATATAAACATCACCATATCAGTTCATATCGGTCCACTGCTGGTCATATGCCTCCACTATGACACGCCATTTCTCCCGGTCCACTGCCTTCCGCATCCAGCCACCACCAGCCACCCTTTTAAGGTCGTCGTACCACCGGGCTGGAAGACGTCCCACTGTTCGCCTCTCCATACGCGGCCTATTTAGGACTTATTTAGGGTAGTTTTCATCTAACCATGGCCCTTATTTTCCAACCTGTATATTATCTTTAAGCCGTCTTTCTGTAACTTCTTTTTGTAACGGCGCGGCGCCGCGGCGGCTTAAAGTAGGTAGCCTATTCTAAATGTACCTTTATTAGAAAACTGTTTCAACTGTTTGCAAGTTTTGGACTGTCTGTTGTTAAATTTAACAATTTTTGATTAATTTCTAACGAGGATTAAATTTTAATTAGATGTTAAGAGATTGATGACAACGATATTTTAGTTTCATCAAAATAATAAGTACTTCCGATAAATAAGAATTTCATTGAATCAGTACTAACAAATTCCACTTTCATCCTAGTCGAGTTTCAGAGTCGAGAACTTTGCTTCTCGGTATCTGAAATACGAAACAGGCAAAACCGCAAAATCAAAATAGATTAAATAGGTAGAATATTAAATAGATTTATTAAATTAAAATTATTAATTTATTTACCAAACACACTTTCTGAAAATTAAAAAGAAACAATTGAACAAGATTTTTAACACTTAACTTTTTAAAAATACGTCGTGTTCATTTTATATCTATTGTTATTTGCAAGACTTTTTCAATTTAATTTCCTAATCCTTTCAGTTTTGGTCCAGATTGGTTCATAATTATTTAAAATTATTCTGAAATTCAATACTTTAACGGTTCAAAAATTATAACATTTTTGCTTTAGGTGTATAGGCCATGTTAGGGACTAGATAATATTAAATACTTTAGTATTCATTTGTATATATATATATATAAATACATGTATAAGATCGATAGACTCCTATAACTTAGATCAAACATCGTGAAACTTTTTTTAAGGGTTCCGTACTTTAAAAGAAAAAAAGGAACCATTATAGTTTCGCTTTGTTGACAGTCTGTCTGGCAAGACCCTTTTTTTTAGACCCTTTTAAAATGAATATTAAATACTCAGGTCTACGATCCCTTGAAGCTGTAAAATTATCAAGCTTCTAAGCCAACGCAACAATAAAAAATACGGTAATTTTTGTCGCATATTTTCGCATTCACAAATAAATCAAAATCTATGGGGTATTTCCCGTTGTCGTAGAATAAAGAAATTTGTTATATCATAAACATAGGAAAATTTCGAAATTCGTTAATTTGTTGTTATATTTAAATATTTATATTATAAAACATATATATTATAAATTTGTAATTTACATTAAAAAAAGTTTATCTGTCAAGACTTTTTTACTTAAGAACGCCAGGAGGTATAAAGTTTAAATTATTATTAAATAGGAACTAAATAAAGTCTACGGTCACTTAAAGTTGTATATAAATCAAGCTTCTAAGTCAATGCAATAAATAAGTATACCCAAAATACGGTAATTTTTTGTCGCATATTGAGACAAATAATTAAATAAATCAAAACCTGTTTACTTTACTAGTATAAGAAAACATCTGAAAACTTATAAATAAGGCATAAACCTGTGAGATCCAGTCTTATGATGGAAGAATTATCTTCATATTAGTTTGTACGGAGCCCTTGGTGCGTCAGCCAGACTTGCACTTGGCCGGTTTTTTTTTTTTTTTGCTGTAAATTTTACTATAACTTGCCAGTGGAGGGTGATGTAGCATATGTAGCAGGACGACTAGGTTAATTCAGCTAGTAATAAAGTATTAAATGAGAATTTAATACTTCAACGATACGAAAATCCAATTTCGATTTCTGTTTTCTCTAACAAAAAATATTAGATGTTTCTTAAGCAAGTTTTTAAAGCAGTTATTACTTTCTCTGGTATTTCTAAAGAGTCTGTACGAAATGGGTAAAGAAAACAATTTAATATTTTCCAGTATGAAAACAATAAAGTTGTGATCTTTCGCCTCGTCTCTATTCGTATTTTTACGACGTATCTGTCAGACGACATCATTCGATGCGAGCTAATCTAACTTTGTCGAGACAAACCAGCACATTTATAGCTTTTATACGATGTTACGGTCATTTTCCGAAATTAGAATTTTGGAATAAAATTTCATAAACAGATACGTACTCTGTAACTTTTTACGGGAATTACGTTTGATGGAGGTCTGTACTTTTTGTTATTTTCAAAACAAATATAAGTTTTGTTATTAAACTTTACAAGAATTATACTGCCTATCACCGCCGGTTGTAGTGTAGGTATGGTGTTCATCTGATCACTCATAACACCCAGACCACTTATCGTATTTTGGCTAAGGAGGGGTTCTTAGTTGAGTTATAACACTTTGTGCATCGTATTATGTGTTACCAATGAGCTTTAAACACCATTACGATAAAGGATCAATCAAGTAATAAAATATTCGATAAAGGCAGTGCTGTTGTCATTGATAACTTATATCATATTATGTACAACTCTAGCCTAGTTGATAGTGTGGGTTCATTAACCGCACTGGACAAATATTTATGTGTTTGTCTTGAGTCTGGGTGTATTTATGTATGATATGTATGTATTTAAAAAAAAAAGAATATAAGTATTTGTATCCGTTGTCTGGTAATCATAATAGGAGAAAGGTGGCAAAACAATCCACGTTGATAATTTTGAGACTTAAGGTGCCATCTCTGTACACATTTTGTTAAAATTTAGGCCGTCATAATCCCGCTCTCGGTCAGTGTATTCAACGCCGCTAACCGAACGTGCACTATTTTAGCAAGGTATGGATATTTTTTAATATTTTGATGTAAAATTTATATTTTTTATTAACTTACAGTTTGGTTTGATTGATGATAGTGTGTTCTGGTGGTATAACTAATAACAAAGTATGTCGGCTATATCTCAACTTATAACTTTAATATTTTTAGTTTTTATCTTTTTATACCTAAAAGGAAAAACGGCCTGGGATACTGTTTTGCCCTCAACAGAATGACGTGAGTGCTAATATAAATCTAAACAACTTAGGAAACGACAATGCTTATGTTAATTAAAACTATTTTATTTTTTTTGTTTTAGATGATTAATAAGTACAAAAAGATGTCCAAACTGAATACTTGGTTAAGTTTCCATATAATATCAGAAAAATTATCTATAAAAGGAAAACTAAAAAAGAAGATCGAAATAAAGAGAATGAAGTAGGAGAAAAGTGAATATGGACCTAAAAAAGGAAGGCAAGAAAGATAACTGATATGAAAGGATTAAACACGAAGAAAAAGTTCATCTGATGACGATGACGCTGAATGTCTGTACTGCTCTTGTTTCTTCTCAGAATCAAGTGGAGGTTAGATCCAGAATCCAATTTGAAGTTTATGGCACATGAGGATTAGAGGATAAAGACGATGGGCACTATTTTTATGTAAAGAATGTTTTGCCTAATCAAGTCCGTTTTGCTATCATGTGTGTCCGCCATTAAGGTAGAACGGACCATTTTTTTTGTTTAGAAATCACCTTATATCTTTATTAACTGTAATTTTATCAAAGTTCTATTCGAAATATTTTTTTTTCTGAAGTGGTCCGCTTTATCTTCCTTTCCGTACAAGCTTTGCTTAGTTTGGGACCAATTGGCGCTGAGTAATAATATATCCAAAATAATAATTATTAATTACCCATGATGAAAATAATATGTCCTATCGAAATAAACGTGGTTTACATTTTTGTAAATGCTAATGACTAGATTTTGCTCGTGGCGCGGAATTTGATTATCACAGTGGTATTCTTACGTCCCTTTCCGTCCCTCCAGCTATCTTAAGAATGTGGTCACCATTCTTTACATTGCGTACGACGATGTAAAATAAAACGGTTGAAATTAAAATATTTTTTTTAGTGGATTCTTTCGATCGTCTAAAAGTATCATATTCCTTCCTATGGCGTGAAAGAATTCAAACCATCAAACAAACACTTTTTACTGACTTATAAAGTCCTAGTACATAAATCTTACAAACACACAAAAACTTCATGGAATTAAGAAATACAATATTAATATACATACATAGAAATAATCTTATAATATGACGAAATATCCGAACTAATTTTGTATTCATTCGGGTTTCGTATCGTCATTTCAATTAAAAGCCAAAAAGATGATATTAACAGGCACGAAGGACAGATTCAAGTTATTTTAAGTTTTTAATAAAATATCCTTTGGCAAAGATCATCTCGCGAACGAATGAAAGAATTATATTGTGAGCTAAGCGAATCCGAACTGTTCACCGTGCCGTACCACCGTACTGCTGGTGCCGTACCACCGTACTGCTGGTGCCGTACCACCGTACTGCTGGGCGGAGGGAGGAAGCTTTAAGACAGTTCTAACTTAAACAATTGTAGTAAAGAGTCTTCAGTTCAAATTTGCGTCCACCCGCTCTACTCTACTCTACAAGGTATCTGAAAATAATAATAATAATAATTATACAATAATTTACCCATATAATAATATTTAAAGTTAAAATACTTATTTATTTTATAGTGAAATAATTTAATTATTTTTAAAATTATAAGATCTTAAATTAAACTTTTTAATTTGTTTAGGCTTGGATTTAGAATTTAGAGAAATAAAAGCTGATTTACTGACGATCAAGAAAAAGAAAGGACTTAAAGAATTTACAATAATAATTTAAACATTATACAAAGGGTCCCGAACTGAGCAAGTCTTGTGATGTAGCTGCCAGACAATGGATACAAATACTTAAATAGTCTTTTTTTGGTTAACACATACATATTGTATATAGAAAACACGAAGACTCAAATATTGATTACATAAATGTTTGTCATATGCAGTAGTCGAACCCACGCCCGTCGTTATAAGGTAGTTTTTGTATTTTTGCAGCGAGCATATTCCATTAAAATACAAGAAATCGACATATCTGTTACTTAACTTGTAATATAAATATACCAGTATTTCTGTTCTGTCTACCTGTACATTATTTTATTAAATACATTTTAAGACATTCCTTATACAATTCTATGTAAAATAAAAAAGTTTACCTTGTCTAGGTTTAGAGGTTCGCATAATGAAACCGTGATAATTCACCAAAATAAATTTTTCATGTCCTTCTATGCCAACGTAACATTTGTGATATATATTTGAATTTTAATTATATTAAAACGTTTGAATATTAGATTTTTTCAAAATGACATAAATGCCACCCAAAAATTGGTGTTTAGAACATTGATTTTCAACTATTTTGTTTATATCCCAAATCTATTTTAAATGTCAAATTAAAAAACCATGATTGACTTGTAGATTTATTTTATTACAATTAACGGCTTGTCCTCGCGACGTAATTGTGTTTACCTACAGCTCGTGTATAGACCATGCTTGGAAAAAAATAATATTAATTATTTAAATTTTTGTAACATATATAATGCAATATGAAAATTACTGAATCCAACATCCAATATTGCCTTGCTGCAATAATCGTCAATTTTTAGCGATTATACTGGTACCACCAATATTGTGGCCCAAGTAATAAGCGCTTTGCTTTGTCATCAAAAAATTTATGAATGAAATCATTCAAAACAACCCTAGCCTTGATATTTTATATTATTTATGCAAAGTGGTTTTTGTTCCTTCTTCCTTTAGTTTGGTCGAGATGAAAGAATGTGAAATTTTGCATTGGGATAGGTGAATGGCTGGCAGCAGAATGATACCTTTTGTACGAATGATTATTTTTATCACTACAGTGATATAATTGTTATAGCTTATTCTATGGGACGTATCGGATGCAACTTACCATCGGTGAAAAATTATAATTGTCTGCCACGATATTGCACTTCATAAAATTTCTAACAAATCCCTTTGGGGATAAAGTGTGTGATGGTATTTGTTTTTTGACCAGTAAGACACTGAGCAACCATTTTTTTTTACAATTCCATTCCAGTCCATTTACAAAGCTGCTTCACTGGATTTTATATCATTACAGAAGCAAAAAGCGCAGTGCGATTATGACTTAGACCACAGTCATAATGTAATGTCCGATTTGAGTTACAATTATGGCCGATGTAACGTATGTCTTCTTCAGTTAAGTATTGGGTGTCCTTATTTTTGCTGTCGAGTTTGGAAAAGAATGGACACCCTGCTGGTAAGGTATTGGCGACAAAGTTACCTGAGCACTTTTTATTTTAAATATTTCTTTGTTCTGATAATAGAAAAACGGTCAAGTGCGAGTTTAACTTGCACGTTAAAGTTATTGTATGTATGCGTTAGGGTTTATTAATAAAAAAAGTAGCTGACCCGCTAGGTTTTTAAGGGTGGTTTTACTGTAGCCCTGTATCCTTTCTCTCTCTCTCTCAATCGGAATCGGATCGGATCTCAAAAATTACGGAATATGTACGGATTTTATTAAGGTTTTCATTAATAAATAAAGTTAAGAAAAAGGTTAAGGAATTTAAAATTTATAAATTTATGATTATTTATCAAGTGTTTATAGTTATAACGTTCGCCGAATCAATATAATTACCTATTCATAAAATTACTTGGATTAAAAAAAATATCTATACATTTCAAAGCCTTACTTAATTAAAAAAAAAGTTCAATTGACACATTTGAATTTGAAATTCGAATTCGATTGACAGTTACCAAAGTTCGGCCGGTTGAGTACGAAAGCGTTCATTTGGAAAAATTTAGTCGACGAAAGTAGCCACTTATAACTAAACAACTGTATATAATTTTATATACTTTAATATTAAAGCCAAAAGGTTTATTTTTGTATAACTTACTCTTTGGGAGGTATAAGAAGATTGTTGTTTCCATGGTGTAAAATCGTCACGTTATCAGTGGACAGGTCTACAGCCAGTAGCAATGTTTAAGCGATTGGAAAGATTTGATCGGTAACACAAAATAAACTGCATCCTTATAAAACGCTACCTTTGGTCCAAGGTTAAATTTATTCCTTTCCTTTCCAAAGAATTCCTTTCAGATTACATTGTAGATATTTTCTAGTGATCAAGATTTAAAATTAGAATGTAATCTTTACCTTTTACTATTTGTTTGCTTGTCTGTCTGTGCGTGTATGCTCTGACCCGTGACTGCAGAAATTCACTGCATATCATCTAAGACCAGAGTACTTGCTTGTCACGATCAATCCACCGAGCCCAAAATCGACAGCGTTGTGTCTTTTCAGGTTTTGATTTAATATACTAAGTTTAAATTCAATGCTGTTAAGGGTTATTTTGATTTATACCTCCTCTTAACTTCTATTACTATCAAATTTTACTCGTGTAAAAATTATTAAGATATAATTTTTTTCATCGAGGCCTACAGTGTTTGGTATAAATACATACTTAAGGAAATATATGAAATAATACTTCATTTGAAAAACTATAATAATGATACCTTCTGATGGTATAGTGTGATGTAGAGATTCCTTTCATACAAGTGTGTTCATTTTGTCAATGTGTATAGGTACTTAACTATTTTGTTATTTTTTCATCGATACATCTTTAATATTATTTTGCGTACCAATGCTTTTAGTCAATCACAAGCTCAAAAAATATGCAACTCCATCTTCAGTAATCAGTGTTTTAATGCAAATTGAGAATTCTTAGGATTTTTGCTGGTATATATATTGATTAGCTGGAGTAACCTTACATATTTCTGGCAAATCTCTTCACAAAATATCTGAAAGTTGTATTTAGAAATCATATTGACAAATAGATATATCAACCTTTGTGTTTGGACTTGTTGTGAGCGGAACCTTAAATCCTCAAATTGTCCGTAGCGCAATCATGAAGGCATTTTTGACAGTAATAAAACGTGGCCATCTTTCCATAATTACGGTTTCATTAACCCATTAACGCACCCGGAGCTACCTGCCTTTCGCTTTTCATGTTCCATAAACTAACGATTTAATTGTTTTCCGATTGATTTAACTTGAAGATTACAGTTTGATATATCTTTTCACCTTACATGCATGAGGACGTGGATAAAAGGAATAGATGCAATACTTTAATGGTGTAATAGTTCACCGTCCATTGGGTTTTGTCGAGAACCTTCGCAACAAGTGCAAAAATGGTATAACTACAGTGACAGATAAATATAGAACCTATATAGAAAATTGCTCTTTTTTATATAATAACATTTTCTGTGACTACCATCTTTATTCCAATCTGGCACCAGAACACTGCCCATTTAACAAATATGCAGAGGTAACTCAGTACGCCTTGTTGCCGTTAATTCAAAATGTTGAACTCTTATTCGTACATATAGCTTTCACCAAAACGTTCACTGTAGGTATATGTAGCTTCTAGTACAAGCCAGAATGGACAAGCGGAACACTTGTGTACGGAACCCTAAAAACAATGTCATAATGCGGTGTAAACATGGAGTTAGCTATGTGTGTCCGTTCGTTCGTACGTGACATACGCGAGATACGCGATCAACGTACACAGCATCAGTTGCGCGGTCGTTCACTTCTCCGAAGGTTGACCTTACGGAGAAACACGTCATTTCAGAAACTAATTCAATAATTTATAACTAAAACACTGTAACATTTGCTTATAAAGCTTTTTAATAAACACTAATTAAGGAAAAACAAAAAAGCTAGCTTTGGTAAAAAAATCACATGTGTCGTGGGACACCCGATTGGAACGATTATTTTTTCCCCGCGGCTCGGCCCACGCGGTATTTGGTATTTTCTAATGTTTGTTAAATATATTTGAATTGTTTTCAATAATTAACCGTCAGCGCAGTAAGTAGACTCATGCTTGACGCTTTTTAGATACAAAAAAATATTTTTTAAAAAAGCTTTGAAATTACCATTCAGCTTTAAACCCTCGGTGCGGTAATCCAACTCACACTTAACGTTTTTAAACCCTCGGTGCGGTAATCCAACTCACACTTAACGTTTTTCTAGTACAAAAATTTTCTGTTATTTAATTAGGTTAAGTTAAAGCTTTGAACTTTCTTTCGACTTACACTTTTTTTAAGTTGCTTTATCCTTTTCTAATAAGATATTTCTTTCAATTCCTATCTTTTTGATGTCAGTTAAAAAGTTTTGATTTTTTATTAAAACCCTTATTCGACTCACACTTGACCTTTTTGAAGCAGATATCACTTTCTAAGGTGGTCCCCATTCTGAATTTCATCAAAAGCGGCTTAACGTTATTCTTATTTACCATCTCTGCAGCCATCTGACTTACAAATGCCCATGTTAAAATGATATATCCTTCCCTAAGGTTATCCCCCTTTCTAAGTTACATCAAAATCGGCACAGCAGTTCAGCACAAATACTTTAATGTCACATTAAAATTAGTAAATTTTAAACGTTATAAAGCTTTGTGTGCGTTAAAAGTCGCAATTGTTTTCGTTCACTTTTTCAAAAAAATTCAAATCTTTTATTCAAATGGGTTTCTAAGAATAGTGTTTTATTGCGTGCGTCCAATAGTTAGCCTTTTTAAAATCACAAACGAAACATAATATTATGAATCCACTAATATATACACGTTTTGTTTTGAAACACTTAATACACAGGATTTACAATGTAAATACTTTGATTAAAAAAAAAACAATATTAAAGTAATATTTCAATTGCCATTTTTTTTAACTTTCAATGCAGTTGGCTGTTGCAGCCATTACTGCTACACCGGGCTTTTTGGGGCGAGACTCTGAAGGAGTCTCAGCCCATATAGCGCCCAACGCTCAAGGGCTTCCCGCAGGAGGAGCCTCGGCTTGGGTTGTCGCTCTCGGGGGCGTCCCTTCGACCGGCGTGAGTCTCGAACCCGAAGGTGAGTCAGCGCCAAGGGGGGTTTACTTATAGGGACGCAATATATACGTTATAAGTCCTCAGTTATTATGATTAAAAATCAGAAGTAACCCCTGAGAAAAATATATTTATATATCACTAAACAGCAGACGTACATATACATATATACAGACATACATATTTACATTTTATAAAAATATAAATGAATAAATAGGTAAGTATTTATATACATATTACAGAAGTAATGAAATACATTAACATACACATATTCGTATAAACACACAAAGACATATATTAATACGTACATACTTATATATAAATATACAAATACACATGAAAGATATATGAAATAAAACTATACGTAAATTAATTTAGATAGGTCCTATCTGTGGCAATCGTTTTTTGGCCGCCCGATAGCGGCAGGGTCCGAACGCAAGCGGGAGTATCACACAAACACTTTAATTTTTAATCGTAATTTAATTTATTCTTAATTAATTTAATTTTTATTTAATTAATTTATTTTATTTAAGTTGCATTAATGAATTATTTTTATTTTTCTTGTTGTAGCTAACTCTTTATTACTTTTTACATATGTAAACTTATTGAATGCTGTGTTTACCCATAAGTGGTTACTTACACATTTAATTTAAGACAGCAAGTGATTTTCTACCGAATGTATTAATGTAACAACTGTTGGTAACCTATAAACAATAAATAAAGTGAATAAATTACCACGCTCATATACGTTTTGCATACACACATTCAAAAACAGACATCGCACACCCGAAATAGGACCAGCCCCCACACAACAGCCTGGGAACAAATGCACATTTAAACTTCCACCACCAATGAGACAGATAGAGACATTATGATGGTTTTATTACATCTTTGACCAAACCCTTTAGGAATTATAGTATATTTATCATTATTATAAAAATTGTCAGGAACTTTCAAAAGAGACCTACTATTTTGAGAAATATCTAAATTGATTGACAATGAAAGACTGCCTCCCAACAAATAAATAGGGTTCATTCAGTTCCTGGTTACCCCGGGTTTAGAATTAAAATGAAAAACTAATTAAAAATATGAATCCGACATAAAGAAGTAAGTTTTTATACATAACGAGGGTAAAACTGGGAGGCGAAATTAATTATTCGTTAAATTCATGTAAATAAAATGTTTAAAACTATTTAAACCAAAATAATTAGTGAAGGATCATCTCCTAAACAGAGGCCAGGTCCATACCTTTTTTTAATTCTAAAAAAACTTCATCATGGAATCCTACAGATGTGAATTAGAATCTTATCTTTGGTTTTACTAAAGATTGCCAACAACATACAAAAAATTGCAGTTGACAAATAGCGTTTCCAGTCGTTTTAAACCTTATGTAGATGATTACAAAGTATTTTCTGAGTTTTCAAGTGTTAAAAAATATGGTGTCTTTAGATTAAAGTGACCAGGTATTCTTTACACGTGGAGGGTCCGTAATAAATAAATATCCACACGATTTGACAAATGAGGGAACACTACTTTTATGGAGGCGGCATGTCTGAACTGTGACCGTGTACTAAGATAGCACTGTTTGGTTTATACTGTCGCTAACAATTATAATATTTTCATTAAATAATGAATATCACACGTCATAAAAGTACGTAGACATAAAAATAGGAATAACACAAAATAGAAAATCTTTTTTGCTACGGTAAGTAAGCACTAGCTATCCTAAATGTCCTGTAACTTTTTTATCCATATAAGATATTTACACATAACAGCATGGGCGTAGCGAGGTACAGGCAGGGGGGGGGGCAGGCTAGGTGCCCATTGCCTGAAGGAATTGGCTCAAAATGAACATGTTTACTATATTAAAAATGACATTTTCTATCAAGTCTGCCCCCCCCCCCCCTAATCCTACGCGCCCATGCATAACAGGTATGTGTTCTTGAGTTGTATTGACTTAAAAAGCTGAAAACACTAACTGCCATTAAACACTGAAATAATTTTGAACAAAATTCGAATTTGTTAAACAAACACAACGATACAAAAGCGACAGCAATATCATAATACAACCAAACGTAAGAGATTCGTAAAACACACACAGAATTCATATTAGTCGATTAATAAATTCTGAGAAGACAGAATAAGACATAAATTTTAATAAAATATACCATAATGCATTATCGGTTTGTGTTATCTAAAGTGGCGCGAGTTCGTGGTCGAGGTATTGTTTCAATGTCTCCTTAAGATTTAAAGATTGTCGGTTTGCGTGATGGTTACATGAGAAATGAGCAATAAAGTTTTTTAAATGTATTTGGTTTTTATGACAAAAAAAATTAGGGCGACGTGCATCATGACTTAACGTTTCGTCTTGGGTTGTTCAACCATTAAGTATTATTTAGTTTGTTTTGACTGTCTACTCCTAGCTTTTGGTTGACACAATATCATTATAATTTAAAAATAATGAAAGAGATGAATGATTTTTACTAATACTCCTAACAATATAGCAGAAGCGAATCTTTGTACATACGTTAGTAGACATGTTTATTCACGTCACTACAACTAAATCATTTCTGAGTACGTAAGAAGCTAATGGAATGAAATGGAATCCCGGCTTTGATAAATTATTAGAATCTGGTTCTTAGACGATTTTGAGATACTGAAGAAGCTTACAAGTCACTTCACAAACTATTGTAAGTCGGTAAAGAACGTAAAGTCTTCATTTCTGCTTCTCTACTCTGAATATTTATAATTTAACGGTTCTTTTGTAAATAATTTGACATTTAAATACTGAAATGATTTTGCTATTTTTATCATTAAATTATCTGTAACGTTTATCATAAGAAAACGGGAATATTGTGCTACTAGTGTGTATTGCTATAAGTATATTTATATGGTCTAAGTCAAACATAACCAATTTCATCAATCTTATGTATGTGTCCATTGTATGTCGGTATAGATATGCCTAGTGAAAGTGCCGCCATGCAAAATAATATAAACATAACCATGTATTTCATAAAATGTGTTATTTATTTGTTACTTGACATACTAAGTGGACTCGAGCCCTTAAACCTGGTAACTATAACAAGAGAGCAAGAAATGAGTTGATCAGGTTTGTGTGAGGTGGCATGAGGACATGAGGTTACGGTTCTTAGGGATCTACACATATGAATGAGGACAAAAATAGGCCTCATAGTATAAGCTAATAAACACAAGGGTAAATTACAATATCCTTTCGCAACGAAGTTCCAGGCTACTATAGAATCCTAACCTCCGCGTGATGATACGGCCACTTTTTAATTTCGATTAGCAAACTCAATTTGCTGAGAATAATCAAAATAATAACAACAGTCCCACGGACCACCGCATACATTTCGATTACTAAAACTATCTAATTAAGGTCTCGGATGGAGTGGAAAACGTCCAAGGAAATTACCTTGAGACCAAAATCACTGTAATTGCTTACCGTCTTCAGCTACCAGTCTTACGAACAATTCTTATGGCGTCATCTCTTTCCTCTTCACTCTCATTAACAACGCTATCGGGATCTCTTTCTGAATCTTAGTTTGATATTTTTACTTTCTTAAATAAAGTATCTTATGTATCCTCATCGATTTTGCGGTTTATAACCTTTGTAAGGAGAGGATAAGGGCGAAAGTCTAATGGCGAAGTTAAAACGTTTATTATAAGTGATTTTGTCGATTGCTTGCGGCGATTCCACACTGTTGATATCGATTTATTGAATTCTGCAACGTACAATATTAATTTCGTTTGAACTACCGGTTAAGAAGATAACATGCAACAATGTATTGACAATAAAAAGATAATTTTATTATTTGAAATTATGAATATATTTATTTAAGTAAAATAATACTTATTTAGATTTAATGAGAAATAAGTACACGATTTTTTAGTAATCTTATTTAAATATTTGACATTTTAACTAAATTATGAATTATTATTCACTTAAATTCTCCTTGAATGCTATGTATGCTTCTTTTGATGCAAGGTAATCAAATTTATTTAAATTTATTTCCAGTGATTGCAACAATAATTGCAATGTTAGTAAATAAAGAATGATCAATATTTATTCATGTTCCATAAACTTTTTATTACTATTTATTTTACTGACGTAACGAATTAGAATTTAAATTATAGACATAAGAAAATAAAAAAATCACATCAACCCTTTATTAGTGCAAAAAACTATGCAAGCTGAGATAAAATCAAGTTTATAATTTTACCCTCGAGTTTAATAAATGATTTGTGTTTCTTATAAAATTCCACTTTTTAGGCGAGAAATCTAAGTTCTAACCAAGAAGCAGCACATCACATATCTTGATCGAGAATTTCCTGAATCAGTTGAATCACAAAAGGGACTTTACAACATTGTTATTATCACGTCAAAACCATATGTTCTTGTTTCTTTGTGACAAAAAGATTCTTAAAGCATTTCAAGTAACTCTCTCTAAGATAATCTTTTTCACGTATCTTTTATTATTTTATATTCCAAGTGGCTGTTACGTGCTCCAGTGTGTAACCACCATTACTCGGTCCAGCGAGATCTGACGATGGGTGAGTATCATCAAAGGTGCCGACCGCATCGATGGAAGATAAGGTTCTATTCGATTTGCGTACAGTTGTTATTACGGTACTTAAAATTGATTGTTTTTATTAAGAGTTTTTGCGATGCTACTGTTTTTATTTCTAGAGTATTAATCTATATTCAAGAGAATCTCGTATACAAATATGGTCCAAAAAGGAAAAAAGTGTTTGTAAATGAAAGCACACTGGATCTAACTTGGCATAGTTATTGTCTTTTAGTTATTCTTGTCATCATAATACCAATAAGCCTATGTCTAGAAAATTTAGTTTACTCTTTTACATGCGTATTTTTTGGTGGAATGTCATAACTTTTTGTTCAGTTCATTCATAGCTATACATTATCAGGTTTAATTATCATTAAGCACTATTTTTTCTTTTCTTTAAGTAGCGTTTTGTTGATCAGTATCATATGCATTGATTGCGCTCTTTGATCTATATCGATTGTTTCTTGGAACAAAAATGATTGCGTTCAATGCATAATATGGCGTCACTTTCAGGTCGCATTCAACGCATTGACTGCACATGCTTGGGTGGTATAGTGAAATCAACTTTTCCGACACGGCGATCAAAAGTCAAAACTATTGTCGCCATATTGAAATGATGTAAACTTACAACGATACTAGCGACCAAACAACCAAGTTCAGAAGGTCAGAAGGCCAGATAAGTTTATTGTACTGTAGATAGAGCAATGGATGATCTGTCACATATTACGTGTTATAATGGCGCATACCCTAACAAATATTAGACTCCGGTCAAGCGCGAGTCGGTCTCGTGAATTCTATGGTGGTACGGTACGGAACCCTCAGTGCGTGAGTCTGACTCGCTATTGGCAGATTTTTGGTTGCGATACTCGTAACTAGCATACTAATTAGAATTTTACTAAGTCATATTTATTTTATCACACTTGTAAACAGTGTAATTATGTGCAGGTAAAGCAGGTGCTAAGAACTTAATTACTCCCACGGGCTTTTTTTGTAAATAGTACATAACTAAGTAAAGTGCGTTAATAGAACCCTCGGGCGATAATGACACGCATATTCTATCAAATATGCACAAAAGGTATACTGCAGTTAAGTACATATAAGTTTTGTAGATATGTTTGAGTATGTTTTAAGCTTTTTGATTCATAAATGCTCTAGATATATGTCACTATTCCCGCCATTTCGAATGTGTTTTGGTGAGTTTATTTATTTATTCATCTTATATTTTTATTTATTTACTCGCAAATGTTATTAATTATATATTATATAGTATATAAATTACAAACTCGAGTCAATAATGCCATCGGCCGTCGGCCTTAGCCATCAAGTAGCGTCTTGTTAGTAATTTTCTCCTTACTACCCTTAATGAACAATCTATTGTTACCAGCATCTTAGATACTATCTATTGAATGTCAAAGAGTACCTAAGAGCGTGATCTTTGGACCCTCGCGTATTTTAAGAAACTGTTTAATTTCATCATAATATCAGCTTATATTTGTCCACTGCTGGTCATAAGTCTCCTCCACACTTACCTGCTTTCCGCATCCAGGCATCACTGGCAACCCTTTTAAGGTTGTCAGGCCACCGGGCTGGAGGGCGGCCTGCGCGTCGCCTTTCCGTACGCGGTTTCTTTTCTTGGGCACGTCCATCGCCCATCGGTACTTCGACGAAAGACAATCCAGCCATCTGCCATTTTAGCTTGCTGATTCTGCGTACTTTGTTGGTGACTTTAGTTCGGATATTCTCATTTCTCCTTCAAGTATAGCTCGCTTCATTTAGATGAATAAAATTCAAAGCACAGCTATTTATCAGTAATTTTGACTCATCTCAAAATAATAAGCGCCAAAAAACGCCCGACTCTAGAATTTGACAGAATAAATGAACTTTCAAAGGTCTTGAGAGGTAAGACTTACATACATATTTCTCTCGAATTTTGGAGCCTGGCGTATTTAAGACTGTTCCCAATAATAATAAACAAAATAATAATAAAAATTTACCTACAGACAGCGAAATACACTGATGGTGTATCCGAGTGACTATTTTGCATAAAACCTGTATTACAGTTAATATCCTCAACTATAGATATTTCGCTACTCAAAACCTCTTATTATCATAAACTTTGATTGAGACCGAATTCGATTCGGATGCACCTTAAGTATTAGGACATTATTACTACCAATTATTACTTTTCCTTTGCTTACCACCATTGGACCCCCTTCGTAGAAAAGATAAGAACACCAATAAAAACCGGGACACGTTGTAATGACTACCTACTTATTAAAAAAAAGGTGTTTTATTTACACCGCGTACGATTTACTGATTCAGCTCCGTTGATTTATCGGACGCGCCTGTACTTGGTGCATCCGATAAATTACCGCGTTCGGACGTAATACCGGGAATCAGTAAGAAAACACGAAACACGCAGACTTCCAGTCGAGTCGATGTGTGTCAAAGCAGTGAGGTGCCGAGGTGAACGAAATTAACGAGAAGAGTCCTTTTAATATAAATGTTAATGATTTCAAAAAGAATGAAAATTTCTTATATAGGTATATTTTATGGATATTTGGGTAATGTAATGGCTGGCTGCGTAAATAAAATAGTAAAAGGACAATATATAAGATGTCAAGCTAGACTTTTTCAAGTTTAAATTATTATTTTTATTTTTTTTATTTTATTTTATTTTATAATATAACAATAATAATAATAAATGTTTATTTCAGACCATGGTCCATAGTGTGTTAGTAACAAATACACCTAAAAAACTATGTTAGTTGCACAGATAAAATAACAAAATACTAAACAAATAAATTTTTATTATTATTTTGTTTTGCGAGAGTGACAAGTGTTCACATACTTCGTCTTATATGAACACCTACACACTCTCGCAAAATGGGACAATCCACCCTTTTGGAAGCTGCTTCCAAGAGCCTGTTCGGGCTGCCACGCACACGACTTAGCAGTGAGGCCGTTCTGTTGCGCATGATGGCATAAAAATCGCTCGTGCGAGCTTCAGCAAACATTGCTGATGGGCTACAGTCGCGCGGCAGACCCATCAGTATCCGGAATGTATTATTATATTGAACTCGCAGAGCACTACAGGCCTTTTGCGTATAGTTGACCCATAGACTGCAAGTGTAAAACGATTGGCAGAATGCTTTAAACAAAGTAATTTCAACACTCTGCGTACATCGAGCAAATCTACGTGTCAACATATTACACCTAACAGACAGTGCTCTGCGCTCCCTTTCAATGTCTAGGTCATCTTTTAGAGTGTCTGTGACCCAGTGCTCTAGGAACTTAAATTGGGAAACTCTCTTAAGAGGCGCGCCAGCAAGTATAACCGAAGGGACCTGGTCATAGGTGTTATTTCCCGCCTTAAACACCAATATTTCACTTTTTAGTGAATTGTATCGGAGGCCATGGGTCTCAGCGTACTCCTCACATATTCTAACCAGTCTTCTCAAGGCACTAATTGATGGACTCAGCATCACCATGTCATAAGCATAGCTTATGTTATTTACAGTTTTGCCATCGATAAAGCATCTGACAGATGTTATGTTATTACCTAGTGTAAGGCTATATTATATTTTTATATAATGTATAAAAGATTAACTAGTGAGTTTATTTGCTTCTCGGTAGTAAAGCATTACGAACCTTCCAATCTTCTCCTCTTATATTTTGTTCCTTTACTACACACATTGTAACTAGTACAATAGATGTTTTATTGGAGTTGCTTGAGTGTGTCATGCTCTCTCAAAGTGTCTCTGCGGTGGTGGCGTGTGTGTCGGGTCGTTACGTTCCCTAAAACATGGTTGAGCGAAGCGATGGCTGATTCATGTGTCATACTCGTGAACGGGTGCCCATCTCACACAATTGGTCTGGTGCTGATACTAATATTTAAATATTGATATCAACTCCTTTGGTACACTAGTTTCATTGAATAGCTATCTCCACAGTATATCATAATTTACCAGATCAAAAGCTTTAGAAAGATCCAAGAAACATGCATATCCTGTTTTTTTATCTGTATAGTACCTGACAGTGTGCTTAAGGCAGTAAATGGCTGTTTCGGTTGAAAGGCCGGGCCGAAAACCAATCTGTGCGTCATTTAATTGCAAATGAAGCCCTAACTGTCGATCAAGCACACTGTCCAGCACCTTGGCAATAACAGTGGCAAGAGACATCGGCCTATAATTATTTATGTCGCAAATGTCTCCAGTCTTGTTTTTAACAATTGGTACGACAACAGTCTCAATGAGGTCGTTGGGCAGAAAAGCATGACCTAAGCACAAGGAAAATAACATTGCCAGTACACGAGGTAAGTGAGCACCCGCATACTACCTACGCGTACCTACTTGCCAAAATGAGGTTTTGTTTACAAGAGTGTATTACAAGAATAGACATCACGAAAAAGAAGTTGGATCGTGTGACAACACACAGCTTCTAAGATACCTATAAAAATACGAACTGGTCACCGTCCGCCAATATGGGTTTTGCCACGGTCACTCCACTGGTGACCTTCTAGTGTATCTCACACACCGATGGGCGCTAGCCATTAAGAGTCAAGCGGAGGCATTGGCATGTAGCTTGGACATAGCGAAAGCATCATTCAGGTCTGGAACCGCGGTCTTCTATTGAAGTTGCTATCTTACGGAGTGCCCGAAATTTATGCAATTAGATGGGCTAGCGTTTTGTCCGGCAGACGCATGCGAGCCGTAGTTAGTTGACGGTAGCTGGACATTAATACTGATGTCCCACAAGGCTCTGATCTGTCTTCTACACTGTTTGTACTGCATATCAATGACATATTAGACATCTAAAAATCTTGTTGTACTCAACAGAGCGAAGCAGTACTTCATCTCGGGGCAAAGGTTGCTGCTTTACAAGTCGCAAGTGTAAAAGTGTGGCCCCAAATGGAGTACTACAGCCATCTTTGGGCTGGTGCATCCGGATACCAGCTTGGCTCTTTTGACAACGATGGGCTGTGTGAATCGTCGACGATCGTCGAAGGCGTATTGAACCCTTAAGTCTGAGGAGACTTTGCCTCCCTGTGTGTGTTCTACCACTGGTATTATGGAATATGTTCCAGAGGAATTGTTCTAAAAGATACGGCAACATACTACCATCGCACCGCTCGCCATCGGCAGGGAATTCATCATAACACCTAGGTAATATTTTGGTTTTTTTTTATTTCAGAGGAGAGGAAATAAAATATATCTACTGATTGATACTGACTGACTCATGTATTTAATTTTGACTGGTTCAGAGTTTTATTGGAAAACGGGCCGCCTGCCATACAAACTCCCGATTTCCACGCGCAAATGTATTCGCGGCTACCACGCTCTGAAAATATATTATAATGAAAATTAATTCTAAACATTTGGTTTTTATAACTGTATTATACTGTTGACTTAACAACTTATTTTACAAATAGTTTATATTTTTTTAATTTGTTTTATTTTTAGTATTATGATGGCTGGATGGTGTTAAATTTGGTTAAAGGGTTTCTAAACTATATTTTTAGGAAATGAATTAATGCAACGAAAAATATAAGGGCGTACTCCGAAAGCAATAAATTTCATCACAATTACCAACGACCATGGTTAAAGTACCTATATATTGTAAAGGTCAGAGGTACCCAAACGGTCGATCGGAAGAGTTTTTGATGTTGATCGCCGTATATTGTTTGAGCAAAAAAAAAATTTGTTCAAATAAAATAATATCTATGGTCCCTGGGTAACAACGGGAAAAACCCGCGCGGGTGCTCGCGTTTTGAGTGTTAGATGTTGCATGTTACAGCTTGCATGCGTTTAGCTTTATTTAAAATATTCCCAAATTCGTAGCGAAAGACCACCAATGTCATGCACCAAAATCACGTTGATTAATTTATGTTTTATTATAAATTACTATTAAAAATTTAAACATTTTCACTTAGTGTAGTAGATTTATTTACTAATAAAAAAAATTTATAGGCACAAGCGTTGATCTCCCAGCCTAAATTTTTGGTAGGTTGATCTTCATAGAAAAAAGTATGGGCACCCCTTTGCATGATTTACATAATTTAAACAATCTCACTGATATCTTTGAATTGCAAAAAACCGGTCAAAAGCATGTCCGGCCACGCTAAGTGGTACCTGTTTCTACTATTATCATTCACCCCGTATGTGTCCATACGTAAGCTGGACTTGTTCGACTTAATCTCGCATAGAAAATAAAATTAATTAAAAAATTAAATAAGCCGTGTTAATTTTTTATTATTTAATTTCAGAATATGCATTACTTTTCTAGATTAAAAAAAAATTGACAATACGCTCAGGGTCAATTTAAATACAATTATTAGTCACTACTTTACATACAGCTACCTACAGCGTTCCATTGATTATTTTTCTCCAAATATAAATAAATATTTTTGGACGTTACACACAATGCTTCTGGCCCCAAAGTAAGCAAAGCTTGTGTTATGTATACGAGGCAACGGATACAAAGTACATATAATTACTTTTTTTTCGTAAATACATACATATCATACATAAATACAATCAGACTCAAAGACAAACACAAAATGATTGTCCAGTGCGGGAATCGAACCCACACCCTCTGCACAGTAGTCAGACACACTACCAACTATGCTGCGAGGGAATCACATATGTTTATAATGTTATATAATTTCAACGTTGCAGTCTTCGTATCGTCTTGGATTAAAAATAACTGTAGATACCATACGGATGGACGGACATAGTATATCTTTGAAGTTATACGGCTTCCTTGTTTGAACACAAAACCCTTAAAACCCGGTTCCCGTCATGCACATAAAGCATCGCCATCAAAAAAATGTTGAATCGAAAAATACCTATCGATAGGACAATAAAAGTCACTTGTATCGATTCCAGTTCTTTAGCACTCCCACGAGTTTTTTCCGAACATCGAGTGAATGACATATTTGAAAGAAACTTAAAAAAACCATTGTGCGGATCCCTTTGTGTTTTTGGATTCAGTTTAAGAGGATTATAATCCGAATCGTACCATATTGAAAATCGTTCGGCGATAAATTCAAAACACCGTTGTTACTCGAACACTTAAAAAAACCTATTGATTGTAGTCACTACCTGCGAGCTGATAGTAGGGGTTGTTGATATCTATTTCCTGGTTGACTAAACCTCTTCATAGATAAGATTATAATAATAATAATAAACACACACATAGGTACTTTGCTCTAACCTCAAAAAAAACCTATGGTTGGTGACCTGAAACAACCCAAAAAAAACTCAATATCCAAGCCAAGATTATATAAAACATAGGATTCTTAGCAAAGCAAAGTACCAGTGGTTTCTGCGTAAAGACAGGTACCAGTGGATCTTCCTACGTACAGTGGGCCACAGGCTACATATACTTTGGAATTATATTAATTTTAATATTATTAATACCATTAGGATTTTGATTTAGATATTTTTTTTGTATTGATATTAAATAAATCTGTCAATGGAAATGCCAAATAAAAAACATGCCAATTTCTCTTGATACAATTTGATTTATAAACTCAAAAAAAGTTTGAAATCTGAGTATAAAATAAGGAACCTATGCCTATCTGTTTCTTGCCTATCTCAACAAGTTAACACAATATATAGGTTATTTGTTTACAATGGGTTGATGGAACAAAATAAACACTGTCATTTGGTCTTCAAGTGACACTGTTATGTAATATCCTGATTAACCTTCTCAAGAAGCAATCATTTCTTATCAACACTTCGCTTTCACTTTTCACACACACTTTTCTTTTCGTTGGTAAATCTTTAAAACGTGAAATCGATTCAGCCGAATGGCTTTTTCTTTCCAGTTCAAAGCAGTTCCTAGGCCCAGGTTTCTTTACGCTTCAAAATATTATTTACAGCAATTTATACATTTATTTATTAACTATTATCTATTGATGACGTAGAATGGGAATTCTTGTGGATAATACCTAAAAACTTGTACTTCGATTTTGTCCAAAACAATTTTCGTAAGTTGTATTTATAAAGCCTTATGATCGTGATTCCAGATTTTGCGGTTACGCGGCTAAAAATTTAGAGGTCACCCCCGGACATAAATGGATGCCAATAACTCGTGAAAAATAAACTTTAGAAAAAAGTTACCTAAAAAACCTAAATACATTATTAAAGCCCTATCGAATTAATAATACCAAACATGGTGATTATCCCTAAAAAATTTTTAATCAATTCTCATAACATGCCCGTATGATGGTTCACAAAAAACACATCTCTGTAAAATTTAATTTGAATCTATCCAAAGACGACGGAAATATAGGGCTGACTCAGAACATACAGATGGACGGCTAAGGAACCCTAAAAATAAACTTAAATATTATGTACTACAAATATGATAATTGTTCTAAAAGAAGTATTTTCAGTATGAAAAGACCCTGTAAACAATGAAAAGACAAACATACAAAAGTGTGCAGAGAGTTAAGTAAGATAGAAGATTATTTATTGATAGGAACAAAAACAATCTGCTAATGTATCCCATTGTACGTCCCGCCGAGAGCTATATCCATTGTCAGCCATCTTTTTTCAGATTTCTAAATGACAACACTTGCGATTCGAATCGGTGAAAACCCGCAGAACGATTTTACTCATCAACCAAATTAACGTTTACAACCGAGAAAGAACTTGCTATTTCTTAATTCAAAGAAATACGATCGAGATTGCTCAAACTTTAAACATATCGAATGAATTTATATTATTGTGTTTGGAAAAAACTGAAAGCACGGATTGGTTTCAAACAAACATATTTCTTCGCTTATCTAGAATCTATTTACTGCTTGCTGCCTTCGAATAAAGTTCAAAATCCTACTAGTTACGTTGTATGTTTCGGTTTGTTCAAATGACGAAGTGTCGTACCCTACCGTTTCTTTATCAATCACGCAAACAAAAACCGGTGTACATCGGAAAAAGGAGTCACTTACTTTAATGGACGTTCCCCTAGAAACCGATCCATGGAATTTTTTCACCGATCGCTCAGACAAACGTGTAGTAATTATTATTTTATTATTTCTACAGATACGAATCTTTGCACATATTTTAATAACCATTTATATAACTTATTTATCTTTTTCGACAAAAAAAAATTACGACCGTGAAATATTTATGTCGCCGGGCTAAGCGTGTTCTGTTACAATGTTTAAAGCACTACGGGTTGTTAAGAGTTTATAATTGCCGTTAATAGTGAAGAACTGTCAAGAAGATAATTGAATAATGTTCTCTGTGTGACAACTGATTAAAGAGTTTGTGACTGTTAATTTGCAATTCAATAAATACTAGAAAGGAGCATTGAACAATCTTAATATAATATTACGTCAAATAAAAGCATATCAATAGCGAAATGCGTCGCGTATTCGCAGCTAATAACTTTGCTACGCTTAAAGCGTTTAATTTTACATTAACACTGTTGGAATTCGGCCATTTATTCTAGTTCCATTCGAGTTGTTAGTGAGATCGAGCCAAATCGCCGGAATTTATCGCTTTACGTGAATTTATTAAAATCACCTAACACTGAAGAAAGACGGGCAGGATATACGTGTTTTGTGATAAATATTAATGTGTGGCAATTTTTATTATCACATTAATTTTAAAAAATCTAGTTTAACTCATAAAACTGGTAGAAAACTTAATCTTTTCCACATTTTAATATGTTTCTGTAAAAACCAAAATAAAAATCTTTTAATATTTATTTTAATAACGTACAATATTGTTTACTACAAATTGGAATCGTAACTATTAGATTAAAGAACTAATACAACTAATGAATGGCGAATTTGATAGTTTAAATTTAATTAGTTAGCTGAGTAACTAACTCATATAGCATCGCAGTTCATTATAAATTCTCGGTAGCAAAGCTCATTTCTAACAAATCTTCGAGACTAAAGAAAACAACTGAGATACTGGTTCACAAATTATGACAGTCATCCGAGTTAGTATTATAAATAGTTCAATCTCTACCAAAGTCCAGTTAATTAACCGCTTAAATCTCAATTTAAAGTGTATTATTAGAATTCTGTTTAAGAAAATCTTTGTTTTCTGGAATATATCCAGAGCCCCTACCATTTAGGCATTAAGTTAGAAAAAATGATGGTAACGGTAATCCTAGAGAAAATGATTGGAAATGTAAATGTTAAACACAACCTTCACATTTATTCTATTTTAAAAAGTATAACGTGCCACTCCTTATGTATATGTAAAATTAACCTTTTTTAATTTTTAATGCTATTTAGTTACTTGTTTGTTTTATGTTAGTTTTACTTTTATTCCATTTAAATTAAAAATAAAAATATTATGGTACAGAAATCACCATAAGTGGAAATTATTTATGTAATTACGTTACAATTACAGCTGTCATATTTTTAAAGTAGTCTTAATACATCATTCATATTTATTGCCATAACATTTTTTTAATTTTGATTTGCACCTAAAATAATTGTATTTGTTTGTTTGGTATAAAATTTCTTATTTACATAAAAATCAATAAAGGATCTTTTTTAATTATGTACCTACAGTAATTATCTTACAAACTCGATACAACGAATCAATGCCACATTAAAGTGAGTAAACTCGCTATGAACCAACAGTAGTGGTTTCATCTTGTGCATTTCTCACTTTTGTCATATTTCGTTGTTTATTGTGATAATGGGCTAACCGATGTAACAAGATGGTCCAATTATGTCCATCCGTTTGTCACTGCTCCTTTGATCTTATCCCTACAGCGAAGTCAGAATAAGAACAACTAATAACCGATATGTTTATGAATAAAGCTAACAGAAAACTAAAATATTTATTTGCAAGTTAATTTACAAAATAATTTTTTTCTGTTTTTCTTCCGTATTTACGTTTCTACTTATATTTGAACTTATAACAAGTTTAACATTATGTTAATAAGACAGAGAATTATCTATATGGATGATGAGGGAGGTTACTTTACCGGATTTTTAATATCGGATTTATCGGAATTATTTATCGGAATCGGAGTACAAGAGAAATGTTAAGTAACTGTTAAGGGTAAGTCAAATAAAATAATAGAAAAAAAACACAATATAGTAATCAGTCTCTTTAATCAGTACTTTAAACATTTATTAGATATTACGCTTACGTATGTAGGTACGCAGCAATAGGTAAATGTCTTAGGTTTATTTAATTAAGTAACAAATTGTACTTAATAACCAACATCTTGGCCGCTTTCTCTTTGTCCAATCGGTTACTTGACGGATTCATATAAAAAGTTGCTCACACGCCACTGATTCTGGTGGACACGATAAATATTAACGAGCAATTAAGCAGAATATTAAAATTTTTGTATATAGGTATATTCCACAATAACTCTCACTTAAATGATGTGTAGTCGATCATCATCAGCGATGGACGGGTGCGGTGGATAGTTTACTGTGCCATCGTGTCATCCTAACCCCGTATACTGTACAGGTGGCGGTACTGTACATGAATTTGTCGAAAGCCGAGGGGCTTCTGGTAGAATGCATAAGCATATCCAGGATTCCTGCCCGTGGCGGTTCGTAGAGTCCGACTTTCGAGCGACACAAGCTATACGTTGTTTTATTAGAATTCATTAATTGCATCTAATAAAAATAATATTCAAAATCCATCTAATAATAAAGATGCGTAAGTGCATTTGTTTATTTATTGTCCTTCCTTCGAGTCAAATGTTATTGCTACCTACCTACGCTAAAGTTTAACAGAGAGAGAGAGAAGGAGAGAGAGAGAGAGAGAGAGAAACATCCGCCATTTCGCACTAACGTGGTGGAATTGACTAAGCCTTCTGCTAAGAAGATGCATGTCCAAGGGCAGTAAAGTACAACGGCTGAGGTATTAATTTGATTTAAAAAAATTGAGTATGTAATTATTGACCAAAACACTTTTGTATCTCATATCACACAAAATGCTACGCCTAAGAAAACACATTGTTTTAATTTATTAAGTATATTTATTTTAGTGCACAAACCAACACTTATTAGTTGGTTTAAGCATTTAATTTATTGGTTTGAAGAAATATGATCTTGTATTAACTTTATATTATTTGAAATATTTAAGAAAAATAATATCTTAGATGAAGCAAAGATTAGTTGGTGCATATATGAAATGATATTCCCTTTTGACGAACGAATCCTTTTTTACTGTGTAGCGCGGGCGGTGCCGAAGGCAAAACCTAGTAACTAAATAAATTGTAACTAACCTCTTCCGACACGAATGCTGTGTAAAAATATTATCTAGTATGCAGAATTTATTCGTTTTTTTTTCATTATTAATAACTCTGATTTCGTCTAAAAACGAAGTGTATTTTTTTTATTTAAGCGTTATTGCACAATTACTTACTTGTTTACAAAATCAATGTAGGTCGATTTTTTTATTGCCACCGCAAAATATTATTTTTGTTTACTCCGTAAAATTCTTTTATCGTTTATGTTTCTGACATATCACACCAAGTGTTTATGGCTATACAGCAGTAAATTAAAATTAATTATGACCGCTGTCAACAAGCGAACGATGCGACATTCCAATCGAAACAATAAACAAAATGTCCCAATCGAAACCAACGAAAATAACTGAAACACATAAAATAATGGCCGACCGAAATGCATTTCAAGATGGTGTCACGAAGAATTAATTTTAATTTCGGAACGATCCCAATTATAAGTGCAGCAAATGTTGTTTTTTGGTTGCTTTACTCTGCAACTAATAAAACACATGACAAAGACTATATAAAACTATGCCTAGTATTTCATTTTAAAAATGTAATCGCTTAGATAGTAGCGCCAATCTTTACGTACTCACACTCATTATATTTTGTGGTTCAATATTGCATTTTATTACTGCGAATGCGGCAGTTCGAGGCAAAGGTGCAGTGCCATACGGTTTTTGTATTACACGGAGTAGATAATGAGCACTAGCTGTATAATGTGTACCTAAAGTAAAAGAATGTTGTAACATCGTGAGTCATGTCAAAATGACTGAGTTTTGTTGGCTCAAGCCCAAAAATCCGAATTAGGCTCCTTATACACTCTACAGTACAGAATACTAATTCTTTTACCAATTTCATACTATGTAAATACTTACATAAATAATCCTCTTTTAATTTAAAATGCACAGTTTTCGTAGAAACACTTAAGCGTGAAGTGTAAAAACCCTTTTTTTTATTGGTAAACGGATTTTAGTGCTATACATTGGCCAACAACGGCCTAAATAAAAACTGTTTCAAGACCTAATAAGCGTATAACTCGATCACAAAAGGAATTGTTGCGTTAGTCTTTACCTAAAATATTTACGAAAACTATATGATTGCAAATTGTTTTGAGAATAATTCAAATACCAAGCGAAATCGAATAAAAAACTGTGAATAAAATAAAATATACTTTTATTATTTAAAGTAGCATACTTATTTCAGCTCGTGTAAAATGTTCTTTATAAATATTCTCATCTGTTCATCACTTTGATACGAGTATCTTCTGATTTTGGTCAACGAGCTTATTGGGTATAGCAATAAATAAGTATTTATTACAGGTATATTTATATGCTGCTAACTAACTTGAAATTAAGGAGTTCTAAAGATTTCAGAAGATTGGTGTCATATGCCAAGTAAGATATTAAAAGGCTTTAAAAAAAAATACGCACTTGCCTTTTTTAGGTTAGAACATTTTGTTATACACAAATTAAAAATTAGTTTGGTAATTTTTCTTTTTCTGAATCCCTATTCAGTCAGTAATTCCACTGTGCAATGTTGCAGTGCAGCTTACAAGTTTTGGACTTTGTTAAACGTCCAGACAATATGAATGCACTCTAAATCACATCGAAGTGTTAACGCCGAAGGATAATTCAATGGGACATACATCGAAACTAATCGACACGGACGCCCACGTGTTTGGCAACATTATTTTGTGTACAATCGCGTGGAAAACTTATTTTGTTAAAAGGAACTCAGAATAAATTAGGGATGCCAAAATATCTGTAAAAAGAAAGGGACGGAATGTTTCTAATATGACCCCAAATAAAGTATTGTTGTGACAACGTTTTTTAGTGGAGAAAGCATCTGATTTTGCCAGGTTTAAGAAATGTTTCATTCTAAAAATGCTGAAATACTAAATATACTCCACGAAACTGCAATTTTCTACGAAATTAAACAATAATATACTAGATATTGTTTCATAACTATAGATTTTAGTCATTTTTATATTATTTCATTATTACAGAACGCGACCAGAGGTTTTAGGAGAGTTAATTTTTTATTTATTGTTAGATTTTTCATAGATTATTTAACAAAGATATTTGCAACTGTTCCACGTGTAAAAATACTAACCTTTTTTTTTAAATGCATCCGACATATTTGAAATTATTTAAGTATAAAAGAACTACAATGTATTGTATTAATAGTAACAAGCTAAAATCTAATTCAACAATGAAATAATTTGAAATAATGAATATTCTGCTATACATTTGTATAGTTTATAATAAAGTAATTTTTTTTTTAACTTTTGCATAAAGGACTCAAAAAAAGTCTTCAAACAAAAATTGCTATTAAAAATACTTCACTAGCACTACACATTCTGAGCACAATAATACCACCTCCGCAACGAGGTTGGCCCATCGTAAATCATAATTAGGACCGACCTAACCTTTCAACGGCTGCCGATCGAGGGGCATAATCCTTCGAAGGTACCCATTCAGGTGATCCGTGGCCTATGACTCGAACGACCGTATTTATTGATTTTGACATAAAGGAACTAAAATGTTGCTGAATCTACATATTTTTTGAAACCTGCTAATTCAAGAAATATTTTCTAGTACGAAAAAATAGAGTATGGCTTTGGCATAATTTTAAATAATTATATTAGAACTTAACCCATTATATAAAACTCTTTTACAATGGGTTATATTCTAAAGTAATTATTTAAAATGATAGCTAAGACTTATAAGACTCCCACGCAGCCTAGTTGGTAGTGTGGCCGACTGTTGCGCAGAGGGTGTGGGTTCGATTCCCTGGACTGGACAAACATCTATGTGATGAAACTTTGTGTTTGTCTTGAGTCTGGGTGTATTTATATATAATATGTATGTATTAACAAAAAAAAGGAATATATATATATATATGTATTTGTATCCGTTGTCTGGTATACATGACACAAGTTTTGCTTACTTAAGGCCAGGCAGCGCTGTTTATTGTCCAAAAAAATATTTATTTATTTATTTTGCACGAGGTAGAACACACACAGGGAGGCAAAGACTCTTCTCCGCCTTTTAGAATATTCTTTAAACCCGCTTGTTAATTTGGGATAGTTGACAATTCTTACAGTTCGTCCTTGCACCCAGTCAATAGGGCCAAGCTCACCAGATGCTCCCTCCCAGAGATGACAGCAGTACTCCATGTGGGCCCGGACTTGTGACTTATAAAGTAGCAAATTTAGCCTCGACGTGAACTACTGCTTTGCTCTGTTGAGCACACCTGTTTTCTATAACGCCAGCTTGACCCTATCTTCTTAATAATCTCAGAACTCAACATTGCTGATAATGATAACTCTAAGGATTCCAATACTTAAGGAAATGGGTAGGGGTGACTCTTTTCTGTGGTTTAGGGTGTAAACATTCCATACCAGCGAGAATTATCTCAGCGTCTGGGGTTTCGCAAATGTCGGTATCTTCTAATGTAAATGAAATCTGAGTATGATGCAAAATGGTAAGTAGTGCATCCTCTGGAATGGAAGATTTGTTTAGAACTGTGGTCAGTCGAAGGTCCTGTAAGGAATTACCAAAGAATGTACCACTTGCGAGAATTCATAGGCCAGAACAAATTCGTGAGCTGATCTTCCGGCAAAATCGTGAACTTACCCCTGATATTGTAAAAGTCCACTCTTACGGTATTTTTGAATACTATATGATTGATATGCCACAGAAACAGCACAAAGTGTTGCGGGCCGCGGTCGCCAGCATTAATGTAGCAGCTACGACTCGTCGCAATTGACGGCCGGACAGAAAGCAAGCTACCCATTTGCACAATTGCACATTACACTCAAGATGGCATTTGCGATAGCTCATTGCTTTTGTAACATATTTTTTATCATGAAATGTAACTAAAACTGCAACTAAGGAATGATTTCATTTTAGTGTAAGTTAGACCGGTGGTAGGCGTAGCCAATATATCCGATTATTTTGAGCATTAACATTATTTTGACAGAAATGACTAATTGAATGCGTCCCAGGCGGATGTCGGAGATTCATGGGGCGACATGAAAGAGGGCCGGATTCAGACTCCGTATTAATAATATTATTACTTACGTGTGTTCGATTGGTAAATGTGTCTAAATGAAAAATTTAGGGAAACGAGATCAAACAGTTGTTAATTTTAATGGAACTAATATTATGTCTTGTATTTTGTTAGTTTATTTTTCATTTGGCAGTTCGTAGCTGGAGATGAAACAAAATATAGTTGTCAGGGTTTTGTTTTTGAAAAATATATTATTTTTGGTGTCTGAAGTACAAATTTTATTCACAAAATTTGAAGTAGGTAATGAAAATTATACAGTATCAGTAGAAAATAGGTAAATGTGTAACAAAATAAATGTCTATTTTTAAAAGAACACTTAAAAGTATTTGTCTATTATTTGACATTACTATAAAAATATTTAAATTAATTAACTTATTTACTTGATTTACAATATTCACTATATAAATATGTGTATATTTGTAAAATTGAAATTAAAAAAGTACATCATTATCTATATATAATGATGTAATTTCATAAATTACAATTTTTGTTTGATAGGATAGGTTTCTGAGTTACACGGTTTCTCCACAGTACAGTTTAAAATAATGTTTAAAGATAATAAATAAGAGGAGACCCGTATATCAATTGATGGACGCACTGTCTGTGTAATTGCACTAGTGTCTCACCCGGTGATATCTTTGATTTCCTGGTGCAAATGATTTATGTTCATCGTTAGAAAATAGTTTTTTAATTTTTTTTTTATTTACGTTATTTAGTATTTTTGGGACCGTATACCTTAGTATTTTATATAAATTTCAACTTGATACCTTCACGCGTTCCTGGAAAAAAGGGTTTTGACAGACAGACCGACAAACAGACAGCCAGACAGACGGATGGACAACAAAGTGATCTTATAAGGGCTCCTTTTTTCCTTTTGAAGGACGAATCTCTAAAAATGAAATATAAAATACATTATACAATACAAATACTGATTCATTGCCGCGCAGGCGAAACAGATGAAGATATTTTTTTTTATAAAATTCAGACGATAGGTTCCCATTGTGATGATGTAAGCATGAAATTGTTTTCATAAGTTCCTTAAAGTGATGGTGGAGGAGTAGGGGATCAAAGTTTGTATAAAAGTCGTTTGCCACCCACATTTTTGAAATTAAAGCCCTAAAAATTAGTATTTAACCCTTTGTGTGAAAAATAACTATTAGGTTACGTGTTGCACCCTATTTAGTAAGTCATCTTTATAAGGGGGTAAAATAAGGGGAGTAAACTGTTTTGATTGATTATGATATACCTATATACATCATTGATCATCTCGCTAATGATATAGAATTAGGTGTTTGTTTTTCCAATCCCAAACATAAAACGTATAGATGACATGAAGTAATAAATATAAGCTAAGAACTTTATTCTTAATAAAGGGGACACAGGTTCACAAAAGCCTCCAAAAACGTTTAATATCTAAACCTACCGAAGTATCTTGTGTAGATGAATATCTTTTTCGAATAAAATACTTTACATGCGAGTATATGATTCAGTAGTCCAGTCTGTCTGTCTGACAAAAAAATGACTGCCATACATAAGGTGGAGTATAAAATGTTTTGAATGATATTGCTAAAGTATGGAGTCCTCACGAAAAAATTAAGTCGAAATCGAGAGCCGCCATTTTGGTTTGAAGTTGCCGAAATTAGATTTTTTTTTATGTAGGCCTTAACAAATTACTTTATGACAAAAGTGTCAAAAGTATAAAAAAGAAGTATAAAAAGTCACAAGCGACACAAACATCGATAATACTTAATATTACAAATTTAATAATGCTAATTGGACACTAATTATTTTTAAACGTTTTGAAGTTCCGGATATTAATTGCCCACTTTTTTACTATATTCCAAAAAAAAGCGGCAATCTTACAAAATGTAATAAAATTGTTAACGAGCCATGGCTGTACATTAAATATTTTGGAAAGTTTTTTTTGGTATTATTATTTTTTCTGACGCTTGTAACTTTTACCTATGAAAGACATACAGAACAAATGCCAATGATAGAAAATCCGTCTTCTTCATACTTGTTATAGACACTTTTGTCATAAAGTGATCTGATGAGACTTGTAAAAGAGTAAATTGTAAAAAGTCTATTTGTATTCAAGGATGGGCTATGGGCTCACTCCCTTAGAAGGAACCGTTGGGACGTAACCTTTAGTGAAAGGTGGATCTAATAACCATTTCCTATTATGTATGCAAAGGTGTGCATGAATAATTTGTATATAGGTTTTCTTAATGTATCTGTCTTAAATAAACACATATATACTATATACTGTAATATCACAAATGCGAAAGTAACTGTCTGTCGGTCTGTTACCTCTTCAAGCTTTAAACTGCTGTACGAATTAAGATGGGCATGGAAATAGTTTATGTAGCGCCCAACGCTCAAGGGTTCCCCGCGGGGGATTACCTTTCCTACACGGATAACCGAATTTAGGGCGGGTGGAACCGCGGGAAAATTTGGCATTGATATAGTTTGAGTCCCGGTGAAGGACATAGGCTACTTAAAAAAGTCAAGTATAAGTCGTTTTTTTTATGTTGAGGAGTTGACGTTGCAATTCTACGCCGCGCGCCGATAACGGAATTTAGGGCGTGTTTCTATTACTGTAATAACTTTCTGTTAGTACCTATACTGAAATTTGATACCCAACAGTTTACAATTGCAGGCTAACGATAGACTTAAAAGGAGGAAATAAAATTTTAATCTAACAAAAAAATTCATTGATTCATCGAACACATCATCTGATGGCTGACAGTAAAAAATATATCAATGGGTAAAGAAAACAATCTTATATAAGGCGAAAAAATATAACAATGTAAGCCTAATCCCAATAGAGTTAAGAGTCAATCGTGGAATACGTGTAAAATTGACAATACACACAGAGCGTTATTAATAGTTTCGCCTGCCAGTAGCATCTTGTTTTTTTCTTTTCCTCAAACGTCCGGTGAGGGTCAGTCTTTGTATTCCGATTCATTTATCAAAATTATTTTTTCATTACATTCGTACTGGTTTGAAATTTTAATATCGAATCGATTGTTCGATGAGGTCGGTAGCGATTGATTTTTTATTTTATTTTGTTGCTCGGTTTCGTTTTTCAATGGACCGTGTGTGTTTGTATCTTTCTGATCTGACTAAGATATTCCAAATGTTATTAGAATTGAAATGGACTTAAAATATCCTTGATTTGGTTTGATTGATCAATGCTCAATAAATTAGATTTCATCAACTGTAACCTACTACTTAACAGGCATTCATCATTTGACCTCCTTCCACTAGGACTCCTTAGGGGAATCAAGTGTTTTATTTTCACTCGTGGATCCCCTGGCGATTTATTTAAAACATTAACTCCTTCGTGGATCTCCCAATAATAATCTTCCTGCCACTGGATTTGACACTGAGTGCCTATACATACAATTAAAAATATAAAAGATTAACTACTGAGTTTCTCGCCGGTTCTTCTAGGTAGTAAAATCATTCCCAACCGGTGGTAAACAGGCCTGCGGGCCGCTTGATGGTAATAAGCAGTCACTGCAGCCTATGGACGCTTGCAACACCTGGGACAGCACCTGCGCGTTGCCGACCCTTTAAAAAATATAATAACTGGTTTCTTGAAGGACCCAATAGTCCTTAGAGAAAACCTTGGCAGGGAGCTCATTCCACAACCTTATCGTTCGCGGGAAGAAGTTTCTTTGAAACCGTATACTATACTTGATCATTTAGATACTAAGGAGTGAGGAGGAATTCTCTGCCCATGGCGAGTGGTGCGATGGTGGAAAGTAGCTCCCAAGTAGATCCCATTTTACAAGTGGTAAAACACATATCAAATTAATAATTAAAATGACGATTCAAAAGTGCTCTTTATAAATGTACTTAAATAAAAAGGTCAAAAATAAATGAGTGGGTGTGCGCGTATCAACTTATAGAACTCTGAAGATTTGCAGAGTTTTCCACCAAGTGGGCCTGAGAATGAACATGGAGATAAGCCGATTTTCATGTTAAACGTCAATATCAGGCCCTTGTCGATTGTTGTTACAGACCCACCAACTTATTTGAGAAATATCTGTTCGAGGAATTTATCATTTTCAGGTTATTAATCTTTAAATACTAAGCATTGCTATACTGTTCGACGTCACATATATTAATGTGACGTTTGCATATATAACGTGACACGACGCCTAACTCGGATATTCTTTGGTTGTATGTATCCGAACGCAGCCAAGAAATGTTGTTATGTTGTTTTTTAAAAATCGACTTTAGGGTCACCACATCACTCTATTCTTAGATAAGCTGATAGATCAACATATTATTATAAGTTTTACTTTCATAGTTCTGATTTATATTTAGTAGTAGTAGTAGTTTAGAGAGGTAAATTGAAAATTCCAATTCGGTGGTACTATAAGTGGAATTTCGATCTTATAGAGATATCAGGTAGAGATACACCCTGGTTAAAGCACAGGAACTTAACACCGGTTGCTGTGGAGACTTATGGGCAGGCCTTCGTTCAACAGTAGACGTCTTAGGCCGGATGAGAAAGTAAGTTGCGTAGAAATGGACATATTGCTAACCAACACCTTCACGCTTCAAAAGTGTTTCTAAGATAACTTACTTGAATAAAATGTTTTGACTTAAACTTTGGAACGTTTGTAAATTGAGCATTAAGTTGTTGCTAATCCTATTATACGGCGTATAGGTTTATCCTGATGATTGTAATAATCGCGAAACAGTTAATTACTGACTAGTCGCGAGGAAGCTATGCTGCAGGAGATATGCTGGATTAATAATCCTGATACTCGGTTTCAGATTGGTCTTCTGGACAATTCGGTATATATAAAACAATAAACAAGTCAAGAACAGTTATGGATTGACAAAAATATTAAAGTTCTTACTTAGTGAGTTGTGACATAATTTATCGATCACCTTTCGAAGCTCTCGCACTAATCCGTTCCTATCGATACTCTAGATCATCCTCTTCGCCCATATTAACACAAAACCAACATTTCAACCAATTACCAAAATTCAAACATGTCGCTTGACAAATATTGGCCGCCAATATCGATCTATCAATGTTGTACTTCCGACGGGTGACCACGAAGATAAAAATGATTAGTCTCGCCTCCCAGATCAAGATAATCGTCGTATTGAGGCGATAGCCCAGACGCGATCACTCCAGCCTGATCGGCGTATGCCACTGCTTAGGCGGTACAGGATGCTCCATAGTTACACGTTTTTAGGTTGTCATTTTTATGACAGACTGCCTCAGTCATATCATAGGTTTAGAATTAATTTGGATTAAATTATATTATTGGATTTTGTAGCGTCTAAGCATGAATATTTGCAAATCAAACATGCATACATTACTTATATTATATAAACAAATGAACTTAATAGTATAAATAATAATAATTTAACAAAAACACACCCAGAATCACTATTTGTGTTGCGTACAGTTCAAATAACAAATACTAATACAAATCCTAACATTGCGTACTCACAGCTATAAATTATAATTTGAAGGAGCAGTAGCTTATGGAGTACCATAAGCTACTATACCACTTATTGAAACTTTAAATTACATTGACAAGGCTTCACTTAAAGCAGCTCCAGTCCTTCAGTGATATCCTCCAAGGTATAACTGAAATTCTGACGAAATTATACTTGGTCGACAGATTTGCTAAGAATAAAAAGAAAGATTAAAGTGAGAACATCCTGTGGTTACCACACCAGGCGCAGAAGATCTCAATGTCACGATACTGTCGTTTTGATAGATAATCTTTGGAATCGAACAGCGTTCGATGGCTCGTCCGCCGCTTACCGCATTAACTTATTAGGTAGCTCCCACGGTACCGAGGTGGCAGCACCGTCAACGCATTTAACTAACTCTTTATTGTTCTTCTTTTGAATCCAATATTTATCTTAATATCATGACAGGTCAGTTTCGATCTTGCTCAATGGATCAAACGACGAATTACCATTAATATATATGAGCTATATAAAGTAGCTACGTAAAGTTTACAGACAACAGTAAAAATTAAAGTAAAAATATATTAAGCTTAATCTGCTTGAAATGGCAGGTTTAACATAAGTGTAAATAAAAATGACTGTATTGACAAAAAAAAATGTAATAAATATTGTGAGTACTAAGTACCCCTCCTGGTGTGTACAAACATTAATTGGCTGCAGTTACCGCTGAACATCAGGTGGGCTGGTTTGCTACCTCAGTGGTATAAAAGAAGATGAAATCGAATTTTATTTTTTATATTAGTTATATTAGTATAAATGTGATAGTATACTAATATGTATACTAATATGTCTCTATACTCATAGAAGATAATCATTTTCAAATTGAGCAAAAAAAAAACAATTCTTCCGCAATATAGGTACCTCCATGTATTATGTACCATCATGTATTATGAATAACTTTGAAATTAAATGAACTGAACAGATTTTGTTGAACCAAGAAGGAATAGTCGTTAAGCCTTGAGATGCTAATTACTCCCAAAATATACATATAATATAGAAGAACGAAAGTAACTGACTAGGATTGTTTGTTACAGCTTCTGGAATTAACTTCAACTTGAAGTAAATATTCAAGCTATATACGAGTGGCTTTAAGGGTTTAATTTAGTGAAAATGTAATCTACTTACATTTTCCCTCAAAGTTACCAATCCTTTAAGCTCCTCGGATATGGTTTGAATATTTACTTCAAGACAAACACATTGAATTAGACTGGTCAGGGCTGCGGAAGGCCACTTGAGAACAAACGCATTAAAGTAGACTGGTCAGGGCTGCGGAAGGCCACTTGAGAACAAACACATTGAAGTAGACTGGTCAGGGCTGCGGAAGTCCACTCGATAACGGTTTAGTTGTATTACCTAGAGTTAGGAAACAAGCATTATGTTCAGCATTAGACATCAATGGAATTAGAATATGATCAACATAGTCTCTTCTGTTGTCATTTTTTACACTCAAACATACTCTCCGACTTTTTAACTGCAATAAAACATCGTTTGGACATAAAACAAAGCGCTATTGTCCCAAACTAGGTAAAATTCACTATGTACTATGGATACCAGACAATGGATACTTTTTTTTGTAAATACATACATATTACACATAGAAAACACCCAGTCTCAAGTTAAATGTTCATCACATAAATGTTTTCTGTGCGCGATTTGAACCCATGTCCTTAAATTCAGCAATTTGGGTCATTACACACTGAGCCACGGAGCCGACCACTATTTTTTTGTGTAAAACAGACCAATGGCCAATTCCTTAATATGATCATTATAATAATATGAAAATGTTGATTGACTCTTTAAATGACATCAGAACTCCCGATATAGTATGAATGGTGACACAAACATCTCAGTTAAGCACTCTAATGCATTGATTCTTTTGTAGTAATTTAGGTCTAGCGTGATGAAGTTAAATATAATTCAAGTTATAAATAAAACAAAGATACCTATAACCTTCAATGTTCTTCCTCGAAATTTTCCACATGGTATATATGGACAATAGTATTTTTTCTTTTAACTCCTAATATTTAGGGTTGTCACTTTATGGTATGCATATATAAATACCATCATCTATTTCTTAGAATAATCTAAATATCTAAAATAAATCAATTAATTTTGTGGTAGATATTTGTTTGTAACTAAGACAATAAAATAATAGAAGATTTTCAAAAACCTTCTGAATCGATTAAATTGAACATTTACTAGATACACGTATGTTAAATATAAAACATTTTCCGTTTCAATTGCTATCCATATTATAGGTAAAGTTTTACATAATTTGAATAAACTGTCCGACAGCAACTACCACACGAGCAACTTCTCTTTGTTTGTCTCCATTTTGACGATTTTTTTTCTAAAAATGGACGTCATATTGGATCAGCCATTTTGGATTTCATCGAAGAATTTTTATTAAAAAAATGCTGAAAAATTCTTAATTCTTTATTTTTTGATAAAAAACGAACTGCTCTAGGTTCAATATTCCTGAAAAACTAATTAATTTGATTTCAGGTGTAGAGAAATGAACACATAAAAACACACTTATCAATCTGAAGATAGTCGCAAATGATTTACGCGGTCTTAATACGCAAAGAAAACACAATTTCAGTCATTCATTTTCAGACTCGTTATAGTATTCAATTCAATTTATTTTATCTAAGATTCAATTTATTTTATCTAAGATTCAATTTATTTTATCTAAGATTCAATTTATTTTATCTAAGATTCAATTTATTTTATCTAAGATTCAATTTATTTTATCTAAGATTCAATTTTTTTTATCTAAGATTCATGATCCAAATTATTGATAGTAAGCCTAAAAAAACTATTTTAGTAAATTATACAGTTTATTTATAATTTAAAATATTTTAAGATAATTAGGTTTAACATAATATATGTAGCCGAGTCCAGTCTAACAATTTTGGGCAGTCCATTCCACTTGCTAAAATGCGATGGATGCTATTTGTGCTACCATGGACACGGTATTACATCGAAGCACTTCTTTTTCTAATTATAGCAGAAAAGCCATCAACATGCTTCAGCAAACATGCCGGATGCGCTGCACCTTGACAGCCCCAACAACATCCTAACTGCGTTGTTATACTGAATTAGCAAGGCGTTAAGAGTCTTCTGCGTTTAGCTGACCCACAGGCCACAAGTATAAAAAGATGAGCAGAAACCTTTAAAAAGAGTGATTTTTACATCTTTACTGCAACGAGCAAATCTCCCCCTTAATATCTTCTTCGTCTGTTAAGTCAGCTGAAACCCAGTGACCAAGGTACTTAAATTTAGACACTCTCATTATGGCGATTCTTTCCATGGATATGGGTGATACTGTAGTAATATTGTGACCACGTGACTGGAACACAAGATTAAGTGAAGCTGGCGTCTAAAAACCTTGGGGTACTCAACAGAGCTAAGCAGCACTTCACGTCGCGGCAAAGGTTGCTGCTTTACAAGTCGCAAGTCCGGCCCCATATCAAGTACTGCTGCCATCTCTGGGCGGGTGCGCCCGGATACCAGCTTGGCCCTTTTGACTCGGTTGAACGACGGGCTGTGAGAGTTGACGACGATTCCAAATTCACTTGCGGTATCGACTCCTAAAGTCGAAGGAGAGACTTTGTATCCCTGTACGTTTTCTACCGCTTGTACAATAGGATGTATTCTGAGGAATTGTTCTAAATGATGCCCACGGTTACTTACCACCATCGCACCGCTCGCCATCAGCAGGGAATTCATTCTCACACTTTGGAACCGAAATGGACGCGTATAGTGCGGTTTCAAAAAACTTTCTCCCACGAACACTTGGGTTGTGGTATGAGCTCCCTGCCAAGGTTTTCTCTAAGGACTACAGTATGGGGTTCTTCAAGAAAGAAGTTATTAGATGTCTGAAGGGTCGGCAATGCGCGAGTGATGCCCTTGGTGTTGCAAGCGTCCATAGGCTAAGGTGACCGCTTACCATCAGGCGGACCGTAGGCTTGTTGCCACCTTACTGGTATAAAAAAAATGTTCGCTCTTCTTTCAATCATACTTGAGCCCAAGAGCTTGAGCGTAAAGTTCGCATACGTTTCCTTACGGCACTTATTGAAGGAGCCAGCAACACCATGTCGACGGCATAGCTGATGCTGTTCATAATTTTGCTATCTATGGAGCAACCGGCTGCTGTACTGCTGAGTTCCTCGATAAGCCCGTTAATTGAACAGCCGAGGTGACGTTATTCCTCGTTGCCTTACTCCGTCGTAACTTATAGTCGTCATCGCCAGGGACCACATTAGCCCAACTCCCCACATTTACTTGGTATTGTACCAATAATCCATCATGTCAATAATTTGATCTAGCAGGCTTGTTTAGGTCCTTACTTTGTGCCAGAGTAATTTATAGGACACCAAATCAAATGCCCTAGATAAATCTAGAAAGCAAGCGAACACAGTTGTCTTCCTATATTAGTGTAGTACCAAACAGTTTGCTTGAGCCACAATATCGCAGTCTCTGTAGAGAGCCCAGGTCTGAAACCTGAAAATAGTAATCATCTCAAAGAGAAGTTCAAAACAATTACTTAACCTACGTTATTTGGATTTCTGGTATAATAAATCGGTGGCTATTTTTTTCAGACGTTACCTGGTATATTTTTAATACCTATAGCAGGTATTAAAAAACAAGGACACCACTGATTTCACTAACTACCTGAAACTCTCGGTACTGTATTCCAGTAAACGACTCACCTTATCCAAATTTACTAAAACAGAAACTTTAATTACCAAGTGCATAAAATTAATACGTCAAAACAAAGGCTATACAATTTATGATGGTTAATATTTTATACAAACAGTTTTCGAAGCATTAAAGTTGCACTATTTACAAGTATATAGTGACCTTATGGTCAGACGATACCCAACTGAACTACTTTAGTGTAGCTATAATTTACCAATCTTTTATTACTATGATACGATTCCTCAAACATAGATTAATCTGTTTGCATATTTTTACGTCAGATTTCGGTCGAAGATCACAGAAATATTACAACACTAGCAATTTGTATTCCGATTTTGACTTAAGACGATTTTAACGCTCATCTCTCAATATCAGAATTTAGGTAACCCTGGACTATATTTGGACTAATTTAATATGTCAGTGTGATATTGTAACAGTATCTATTTGTTACCTTATGCTCTTTAATATAAAGGTCACGTCTGTTGATTCCTACAGTAATATAAAAATTGTTGCAGCTGTATAGGACAGATACATCTCAATAAGGTGTGTCGTCCATCACAATCGATTTGTGCCGATCCCGAGCGCAAGTTTGAAGCGACAAAAAACTTGATACGAACCCTTCAATCAAAATAATGACTTTATTTAACATTGACAATAAAATATCGCTTCCTCTATTGTGTTCAAACGCCGCTCATAAGGAGGTGGAGTATCTTAAAATCAATCGGGTAACATACATCGTTACGGTCACAGCTACATTATTTCTTGTTTATATATTATTTCATTTATTTGTAAATAATCAGAAAGTGTAGAAATTAGTAAAGAATGCAATTAATAGATAGTTAAGCATTTAAGCGCTATAAATTAATTTCTAAATTCAGAAAATAATTGAATAATATTTGATATTCTTTTTCATTAATCACAGCGTAGGTAATATAGATGCTAGTTGAATAAATTGTGTTGTATTGTAATACAATGTATTTTTGTAAAAAATATAAATTTATCAGTATAGTCACTTCAGCACAATGACATAAACTTGTTCTTAGGTTCTGGAGGTGAACAAAAATTTCTTTCGCCTTCTCTAGAAATTCACTTCAATCTAGACATGGGTAACTCAAGAAATCTGCGTGAGCTGCAGGTCAGGTCGCAGCTCAAGTACTCGAACCGGAGCTGTAAGCCAGTTCGCAGCTTAGTTGAACTTGAATTTGAGTTATAGTGATTCGGGTTGTGAACTTTTCGCGGCTCGGCATGGTTTTGAGTCGTGCACTTCCGTAGCTAACGAACTAACTCATTTTTTCTCAATCTTGACTTCTTCCGTGACTCAATCGAGTTTATTCTTTATGAATCTTCCGTTTTTATTCGATACGTAGATAAATTAAGTTGATTAAGTTACATTGTATTTCTACGAACCGTGCCATACTTGCATTTGAGATCAACAGCTCATTTGATCGGTCGGAGTTGGATATTTGAGCCGGTTCACAACTGAGTTACCCATCTCTGTTTCGAACAAGTAATATCAGCAAATTAACAGTAAAATAAAAAATAAAGTCAGAGTTTCACAATAATTGTTTATTTCGTAATTCTGAAAATTATTAAAAGTATGTGATTATTAATATTTACAAAACAAGTTCCAGTTAAAAGATCTCCACACTTACCTTATTTAAAGAAAAAATCTTACCTCAAAGGGTTCACGTCACCAACAGCTACCCGACTCGAATCGATACAAAGCCCGATGGAGTTAGACCTTAAGCTGACAATACTGATTGGCCCCAGCATAGCTGGTATTGAGAGATTGACAGCACGAGACAATGGGCCCATCCGAGCCGGTCGTTGATCGCAGGTGACAGCCCTGCCGTCTGCATAATGAACACATTCCGTACGATTGTTACCGGTGTTGGACACTGTGCTGTACCCGTGTGGTGAGATGTCGGGTGACCTCTAATGACAAACCAAAATGTTGTCACTGTTGATTAATTAATATCACTTTAAGACCTCTTTGACCTTGATTGGGTGTAGTGCAAGAACAGAAACCAAAGCAATGTTCTGAATCAGAGTTATCCTACAAGTGTAATTATCGCTTTTATGTGTCATTACCCTCTTTTTTTTTTTTTGGCAAATTTTAATATCTGTGCTATCACTTGCGTTGACCGTCCATACGCCTGTCACAGTCACAACCAATGTTACTTCGATACGATTTGAAGTAGAAAGATGGTTTTTTGTCACAGTGATGGTAAACGGCGGCCTTATTTTAGTCGAGTTTCTGTTGAATTTTGATTTAGGATGTTACTTTATTGGCTAAGTATAGGTGTTTTATGCAATTTTAACATTATTATTTATTCTTAATTAACCATATTTTTTAATGTTACTTTCAGTCTGTTTACAAAACAACGTTTCTTTACTTATAGCACAAAAAAGTCGAAATAAAAACAGTATATAAAAGGTACCTTACTAGAATAGCAATTTTTTGGATATATTTAGGAAAATTTTATTTAGGCTAGTGTGTATATTTTGTAGAATTTTACAAAATTAACGAGCTACTCTGGCGGTAAAGCACATATTAAAATAACTGCTTTTACTGTAGGTATCTAAAATGTGTAGTACAGGCCCGTAGTCAGGATTTAGAGTTTCTGGTTTTTCGACCTCTTTTAATTTTCGAGGCACGAGAATGCTCGACCACGATTTCTCGAGTACCGTCGAGAAATTTTTAATAAAATACGATATAGTTTTGAAATTTTAGCTTTATTACAATTAAGACTGATAGATAAGATCTATTAAATCAAATAGTAAATTTTAAGTTACCATCAATTGCACTTATTAATTAAATTTATTTCATCTTTCATCATTAATATCACAGTCTTACTATTTAACAAATCATAATTAACTTTTAATACATTTTTTTTTTATTTAAGCATAGTACACCATCTGAAACTAAACCAGTAACCCGCAAAATAATCAACAATATAATCAAATTTGAATTTCCAGAAATATACATCATCATCTGATAGTCATCTTACTGACAATGTTTTTTTTATACCACTAAGTTTCAAAAAATAGTATTTCATAACTTTGACGATTCAAAAAAAATCAAATTTGTAAAAACCTAATTTGAATTATAAAAATTGACTTTTGACTTTGACTTTGTCACGGTTATGTGCGTGTTTTTTTTAGTTGCGTAGCGCACGGAATTGATTTCTCGGGTTCTTGAGGCGTTGAGTTTTTTTTACTCGTCTCGACTAAGTACAAATTTCTCGAGAATTCCCGCCTCAAGAATTGTCGAGCAAAAACTTATCAGAATTTTTTTAGGGGGGACCAAGTATTTTTTGGGTTTATACCTATAGTTTTTAAATTTACGAAAAATTCATGTGGCATATTCTTAATAGCTTATCTTTTTATTTAAGAATAGATTAAAATTGGATTTTTTTAAACTTTCAGGTTCCCCCACGTGCCCCTCTCTACCTACGTGCCTGGTGTAGTAGCAAAAATGAGTATAATAGAAGTATAAACTAAAAGCCAAAATTAATTATATTGCTACACATGTTGAAAACCAGATCAAAATTCACCTTGATTTCTCTTTCGTTTTTTTTTCATTTCGATGCATAGATACGCTGGTGATTGGTGTCCTAATTTACTAAACAATAAAATTAAACATAATATTACATATGGTATAAAAAAACAATACTCACTAAGTTCAATTGGTTTCCGAGATAAAGCCCAACAAATTTAAGCTCAAAACGGCTACGTAATCCAACAAAAAGCATAGCCTGACCGGCTATTTAAAACTTATTTTCATCAAATATCAGAATAGATATATTCTTGTAAAACTAAGAGGTAAAAAACAGTACCCGATTTAAAGCCAACATTAAACATTTAAATGAACATAGGCAGTGAGTATTAAAACCCTCCGAGCAAGTCCACACTCGGGCATAAACACAAAATGATAAAACGTTGTCTCAATAAACAACAGTTTGTAATAAAATCGTAAACAACGGTTCGCAGCACGAATCGTTCCTATCTCGTGTCTTAATTTGTATGAGACGCAAAATATTATAAATTATGTAAAAACAATGAGCGAGGAGAACAACCTGCGCTTGTACTGACGAGCGAAACTGCAGACTTAAGAACTGATAAAGAGGTGACGGTGGAAACAATGTTACAAAATAAAGCAAACACAAACTAAAATGCATAAAAATATAAAAATATCAATAATTATAATAGGATAATCGATACGTGTATGGTACATGACTTATTAAAATTCTAAAATATTGCTACATGGGTTTTTAAAAATTTAATGAATAAAATTAACAAGAACCTTAGTAGTTTTTAGTCTCTACAAAAGCACATCTAGTTATTAGGTTCCTAAATAACATAGTTCTTTTACTTGGTTAATGATAATCTTAGACTTCTTGACACCAATTAAACTCAATACCGTGTTGATGTTCTATTTTATTTAACAGGAAAGTAACTCAGATGTAGCTTTAAAGATTCCAAAAAGGACACATCTTTGACAGTAAAATAATAAGAGAAAAAAAACTTTATTTAGTACAGTCGTACCAAAGAGTTAAAGTGTCCTGTAAAAGTTTACACATTTCTTTCCTAGTCTTAGATAAGAACCAAGGTTAATAAAATATATCTGTTAAATCACTCAGGCATGCAGTTTTTTATCAATTAGCTGAATCAAGACATCATAACACAACCTGCAAATACAAAACTAACATGAACTCTACCAATCCCAACAGAAAACAACGGTTCGATATTATTTCTAATCCACCCTTTGAGCAGTGGAAGTTTTAGATGTTGTCCTGTCTAAATATTTCTGTTGCGCGTTTATATCATGTGGCGGCGACTTTGACATTTACAGAAAAATCATAAACCACCGCTCGGTGAGTATCGGGTTGCGATTGCTGCCTGAATGCTAATTCATCTTCCTTCTCTCTCTAACGCATGTGTCGACCTGCGCGACAGAGAAAGTGTTGATTTCGAAGAAATGCTTTGTTATTCGTTTGTTACAAGGAGTTTAGGTCTCTTAAAGTAAAATAACGAAGAATACCAAAAATATATTGAACAGATTAAGTTACTTTTTGTGAAAACTACGTTTGGAAAAGCATAGCCTCGGAAAGTTGTATAATTGGGCCGTCTTATGTCCAAAACTGTACTCATGACAATAGAAGGATTACAGTTGAGGAAACGTTTACTTTTCGAGCAGGAGGTGTAGGTTCAATCTTAGTGCCTGTACCTTGATCTTGATTTGATTAGGTAAAAATTTTGGAAATTTTACCAAGTAGAAAAACTAAAAGCGCATTATTGGCAATCATTGACAACAATTCAGGAGACAGGAGATTTTTCAAAATCTTTAATTTAAGGAAATACAAGTAAACAGACCAATCGGATATTAAAACTGCATTAATATTCGAAAATGATCATTATTATTGTAGACTTGGTGACTCTGTTCCATCAGAAGCATAAGAAATTTTTAAACATGGTGAATTTTTTTTAAAATAGAGCCAGACTAATAGTTCTAGAAAAACAAACACCACTAATAACTAAGTTCAATAAATAAATAAGTTAGTAAATATGAATCAGAGAAAACTATAATTTTTTTTATGGGTACTCTGATAAGACGATTTTAAAAAAAACAATGAGCTATCTCAATGCTTTGTAACTGAAGTTAACAATTTCTATATTACCTTTGATGTATTCAGTCAGCCAAATTATTTCTCATCTTTGGGTATTTAGTATTTTTTGATTCAATAAACGTCGAACAAGCAACCAGTTACCAAGATATCAAATAAAACAAAAAAACGAGATACCAAATAAACACGCCAGAAAATAGCTGAAAACAGAAGAACGTGTCAGTGAGTAAACAAGAAGTATTAAATGTTTAATACAATGATTTAGAGCAATAGTAAAACAAATATATCAAAATCAAATAATAAGTATATCAAAACCACCACTGTAAAGTTGAATTTGTCCGCTTCTTTTATGACGATAGACGTGAAAAATCACCAGTGAAGATAGCGCAAACAACTGTGCCGGAATTATGGGCTGACGCTCCCTCAGAGTCTCACCCCAAAAAGCCCGGTGAAGCAGTAATGGCTTCAAGCCAACTCCATACTCAGTCAGAAGAAGAAAAATACTTATGAAAACAGCATTTCTACTAAGAGTTCAAATGTTTAATAACGGTTAGTACAATGGTATGACATAATAAGACAATGAATTGAAATGGAAATGTATCATCAATTAGAGATACAAAATACAAATTATTATCGCAAGTCGAGGTAAAAAAAATGCCTTTAAATAATTCTTAGTTATATGTATCTCACTTATTACTCATAAATATGCAAGGACTGCAAACTCTCCATACAAAAAATTGCACCATTAAGTACAATAAATACAATATTAATGTAATTTAATAGTTACATTAAATTTAATAATCATATCCAGTTGAACAGTTTTATTGCGTGCGGTGAACGCATACCAATAAAGTTGGTGTGCGCACGCGCATACGTTATGCTAGGTCCGGCGACCAGATCCCATCTGGCAGATTTGCGACAGTGCCATGGACCAGGGTACATAGAAATATTGCTTTATTTCGATTTAGCATTATCAAGTTTTCATAAAAGATCATTTTTATTTTTAGATATCATTAGAATGGGTATTGTAATTAGAGCATCATGGTTTCCTTGTGGCTTAAGCTGCTAATTCCAGCATTTACAAATTGGCGTTTGGGTGGCGTATATTTCGCTCAAACCATCACAAACCTTACTACCGAGACGTGGTAGTAAGGTCTTTTGATATACGTTCTTAAATATTATTGTTGTGACATTAGTTCTAAACATATACTTGTGAAATAATTTGACAATAATTTCAAGTAAATGTTTATTTTTAAATCATTGATTATTTAGAATTTTTCACATACCTGTGTATTTTGAAATATTTTCTGCAGCTGTTTTGTTTAAACTCCTGTTTTTAAACAAATATTTAAAAACTTAATATCAACATTACTATGAGCATTAATGGCTGGACAGAACCTAACTTAAACAATCTAATCATAAAGCGTTTAGGATTTCAAAACCTTTAAAGTTATTATTTAAGTCACATTTTCATACTCTGTGTAAAGAAAAGGCTAAATTAAAAGCGTAACATAACTTATAGTGATAAGAACGGAAACGAAAAGCTGTTAAATTTTAAATTCAGATCGCCTGCCGCAGAGCTTACTGTAGCTTTCATCTTGGAGATAGATAGACGAGGGAAATGTTCCTCCGAACGTAACATGCATAAGAACTAGTGAAAATTCTGTAAAACAGTAACAGGTAATAACTGTTGTTAATAAGTAAAACTAGATGTTAATTAATAAAAAACATTTGTTACCCATATATTGTGTCAATATAACTTCACATTCCGAGGCAAATTTCTTATATCCTGATCAATTTCCGTAATTACATTTTAGGCACGAAACATGTGTAGTTTGAGGACACAGAAGTTAATGATTTCTGATATGTAAATCAATAATGATAATTTAAAAAATAATAAAAAAAAGTTTAGTATGACCACGAACACGCACTAGTTAGTAGTTTCTTTAATTTTGATTCCGTCTTTTATTGTAACAGAAGTTATAATAGTTCATCTGCTAATAAAAAAAAATATCAACATAAATACTCGTAGTAGGTAACAAAAAACAATCAACTGGTGAGGTGAGTCACCCACGGTCCGTCTGTCCTGACGCTCGTATCTCGTAACTCCAGGGTTTATGTCTCACTCCACAGGCTCCTGAAATGGATAGTGTTACGTTGAACCTTGCGTTTACTCCCGTCTTCGACCGTGCTTCATGTATCGGATATCAGTTTTCTTCATGTTTTATTATTTATAGTACATTGTACTCTACGAGAGGTACCTGTCTGTATGTAGTAAATTAACCCTGTGGCTTCGCCTATGTTTATTTCGGCTTGATATTACCAGCCATTTGTAATTGCTGGTGGTATAGTTATCAGAATTTTCACAAATTTAACATCACAAATGTTTATAATATAAATCTTTGTCCTGTGCTGAGATCGAACCAATACTCTTTGACGCAAATTATTGTGGAAAGGTTTAAGGGCATTGTATTACTTACCATTAACTTAAAACTACCATTTAAATGACCTAAAAAACACTACAATTTTCAACCACTCTATCCACCTTGAGGTAATAATTCCCATTAACTTTGAACCCAACCCCGTGCAGAGGTGTACGCACTTGTGCTGTATACGCTGGACGGTGCCGGTCCCAAGTCCGAATAAATGGGGAGGGCCCTGGCCTACATTTATCAAGGAGCCAATGAGCTGCAAAGCGGGCATACTTGGAAATGCAGTCCTACATACATACACATGCACATACATACACACACACACACACACACCTTCCCTAACTCACAAACCCACACACACGCAGACACACACTAGTCAACCCACTACATCACACCAACACCACTCACCACATACACAACACACATCATACCAAAACCGGCAGAAAAAAAGTTTAAAATATGGAAGTGAATTTTAAAAGGAAACTGCCCCAGGAGGGTACCAGCGTCCACGACGCTGGAGAATCCCTTCCTGAACCTTTGAGCTCAGGCTCGGGGGCTCAGGCTGCTCCACGTATTCTGGGGGGGAGCAAAACTTCACTAACCCACTCGATAAACCTGCGCGAGCTAGCTAACGCTATGCCCAGCGCAGAAATAACCTCTAACGCCTCCTGGCAGCTTGCACCGCGTCGAGCAGATGAACGCAGAAATGCTTCCGTCAACTCCGCCAAGCCAGCAGCCCCTGGAGGGAGAAAACGTAACGGGCGCCGCCATCACCGGGGACGGCGCTCAAAAAACAACACTGTGCAACCGGGAAACAGCGAGCCTTCTAAGACCAACGCTGACCAGGGTGCACAGCAAACCAACGCGACTGAAGGGGAGACCCGACAAGAGGACCCAGCTCTGACCGATGCCGCTACGAGGTTGACTTGGCCGAAGCCCTCGACCAGTTGCGACGCGCTTAGTGAGGAACGCAGCCACAACGGGCGTGCGGGAACCACACAGTCAGCGGGCGGGCCTATGATGACGGCTAACGCAAGCACGACTGGACAGTGCGGAGCACTGGGAGGGGCGACGTCCGAGGCTCCTCAAAGCGGACTCCTGGAGCGAGCTAGGGACACCTCAAGGTCAACCCAACCAATCGCAACCACAACAAGTCCGAGGAAAAAACGGAAGCGCGGACCTAACAAGCGCGGATCACGCTATGCAGCGAATCGACCTGAGCAATTGGGACATCCCGCACCGCCTGCAAAGGCGAAGAGGGAGCGCCCCGATGAAACCTTGTCGCCAAGGGACGGGCCGAAACGCGCTAAGCTGGATCCGACACCAAGGAAGACGGCAATTAGCTATGCCGATGCGAGTAAAACGCACCTGCTCATAGCTATTGCTGTCACGCCTGCCACGGACCTGACGGTGGAGCAAGCACAGCAGCTCGAACTCTCCATCGAAGAGAGGATTATTGAAGCAGCGCTTGCTTCACCAACAGACAACGAGCCACCATTCGCACCCGCATTTAGAGGGAAACCTATCATAGCAGAAGGCGTACTCAAAATGTGGTGTGAGAATGATGAGTCGCTAACTTGGCTCAAAAACACTGTAGCCACCCTACAGTCACCAATCTCGGACAGCAAACTGACCGTCATCCGACAGTCAGATATAGCGAAGCGAGTCCGCGCATCGCTGTGGCTTCCGAAATCAATTGGTGTCGACCTAACGAGGACCCATCGACTGCTGACCGCGCAGAACCCATGGTACAACGTAAAATCATGGCAGTTGTACGGCGCGACCATGCAGGAGAAGGGTATCTTCCTGACCCTGGGCATTCCAGAATCCGAGGTGGCGAAGATTCTGGGAAGGGATAGACGAGTCGCCTTCATCTCCGGCAGTGTGTACATCAAATTCAGCACTGTCGGGGGTGGAGATGATTCGGCGGACACAGAATCCCCAGTTGAACCCAACACAAACGGAGCTAAGGCTACTGGCACACTACCACCTAGCAACCCAACTACCTCAGCCTTAGCTTCCACAGAACACGCACCTATGGACACACACGTAGCTCCCACACCGAACACAGGTGCCTACGACCATACGTCGTCTGATGGGGAGTCGTTGGATAGTAAAATTCTCGGGTCCCTATCAGATTAGCGTGATCCAAACAAACCTCCAGCACAAGCAAATTGCAGCGGCTACCCTGCGCAGACTGCTGGAAGTTGACAAGAAGACCATAGCCCTAATCCAGGAGCCGTGGATTAGAGGAAATAACATATGCGGTCTTAACAACATCGGGGGTAAGTTACTACACAAAATCTCGGCTAATCAACCGAGAACATGCATATACATACCCAGATCAATACCAGCCTTGCTACTAACCAATTTCTGTTCCAGAGACCTTACAGCTGTAAGGCTTGACACAGGAACAAACAAACAAACGCTAGTGCTAGCCTCAGTCTACATGCCCGGGGATGAGGTGATACCGTCTAAGGAGCTGACTGAACTAGTGCAACACTGCGAAGATCATGGCTGGGACATTATAATATCAGCTGACTCAAATGCCCACCACCCTCTTTGGGGGAGCCTAACACCGAACCAACGAGGTGAGTCTCTAACAGAGTATATATTCTCAACTAACCTTTCTATAATTAACAACGGCTCGGAGCCCACTTTTGTTAATTCCAGATATCAGACAATAGTAGATGTAACTCTCGCATCCGATGGGGCAACGGATCTTGTGTCAAACTGGCACGTCTCCGCTGAACCATCCTTTGCAGACCACAGAAGAATCTGCTATACCATACAAGTGCATGAGAGGGACGAGCAACCAAAACGTAACCCTCGTAAGACGGACGTTGCAAGGTACACGACCCTTCTTCAAAATGAGGTAGACACAATCACCTTTAAAGACATGACCAACAGCACTGACAACATAGAACATAATATAAACACACTAACCACGTGTATCCAACACAGCTACCAGCAAGCCTGCACCCCTACAACACCAATCATAGGGGGAAAGTCTCACTGGTGGGGGCCAGAACTAGAGAGACTCAAACTCAATCTGAAAAGACTCTTTAATCGAGCCAAAAACACAAGAACTGAAATAGACTGGGAACGATATAAACAAGCCCAGTATCACTACAAGAAACGCATAAGATATCGCAAAGGTGAATCCTGGCGGCGGTTCTGCGACAACATTAATTCCACCAATGAAGCAGCTAGAGTGAAAAAAATTTTATCACAAGATAATAACAGAACTCTGGGCTCAATAAAAAAACTAGATGGTACATATGCGACCTCCGATAGCGAGATAAGCGAGGTGCTTATCGAAACACACTTTCCAGGATGTGTAGTCACTAACAACCCAAACTGGGAAAATGTGGAACGCAGAGAACCAACCCCTACAGACTGGAATATAGCCAAATCCATAGTCACTGCAGACCGAGTTGTGTGGGCAATCGAAAGCTTCCAACCCTTCAAATCTGCTGGCCTGGACAACATATTTCCAGCACTCCTGAAATGGGGACAAACAACACTTGTGCCACATCTAGTTGATATATTTAGAGCTTCTATAGCTCACAACTATATACCTCGCCAGTGGAGAGAAGTCAAGGTCATATTTTTACCAAAACCAGGTAAATCTGACTACACACAAGCGAAATCTTACAGGCCAATTAGTCTGACCTCCTTCATGCTGAAGACTCTGGAGAGGCTAACAGACAGATATCTAAGGGAGGGTGCACTAACGCGCATGCCAATGCACCGCCAACAACATGCTTATAGAAAGGGTAGATCGACAGAATCAGCCTTACACGCTGTCGTAGGAACTATAGAAGCAGCCCTCTCTGATAAGCTGATGACACTAGGCGCTTTCATTGACATCGAAGGAGCGTTCGACAAAACGAAATTCAATAGCATCAGCCGCTCTCTTAGTAGATTTGGAGTCGAACAAACCATCAGTGGGTGGATTGATCAACTCCTGAAGCTAAGAGCAGTGCAATTTACAGTTAACACCACCACGAGAGGCATTGTAGCCAAAGGCTGCCCACAAGGAGGAGTACTCTCTCCTTTACTATGGAACATCGTGGTGGATGATCTGCTGAAACGTCTTAACGATAGATGCTACTACACAGTAGGTTACGCGGATGACATTACCATTCTGATTAAAGGCAACTCAGAAAATATTATCTGTACCCGCATGCAACTAGCCCTCAGAATCTTGGAAGAGTGGTGTCACCACCATGAACTGACGGTAAACCCCAACAAAACAGAATTAGTCCTTTTCACAAATAAAAGGAAAATTCAAATAACTACCATGCCAAAGCTATTTGACATTGAGCTTACCCTTTCAAGTGAAGTCAAATACCTTGGGGTAATTTTAGACAACAAACTAAATTGGAGTAAGCATCTAAGCACAAAAATAACCAGGGCATGTACAACCTTCTGGCAATGCAGAAGACTAATAGGCAAGAAATGGGGCCTTAAGCCATCCATAACTCTATGGCTCTATACAGCCATAATACGACCCATGATAACATATGGTGCAGTAGTTTGGTGGCCTCGAACTCAGTTAAGCACGGTAAAAAACAAACTACAAAGCCTGCAGCGTCTTGCCTGCCTAGCAACCACAGGCAGTATGAAAACGACTCCCACAACAGCATTAGAAGTCATCCTCAACCTCAGACCCCTTCATCTTGTTATACAACAAGAAGCTGCCGCTGCAGCCATACGACTTGAGAAAGTAGGGCTCTGGAAACGGGACGGCAGAATCACTCATGCACGGCTCAAGGAGGCGGTGGGAAACGAGCTTCCGATGATAGAGGCGACATGTGATATCATCCCAAAAACCTTTGTCTTTGACAAAAAATACCGTATCCAGCTTCATGAGGAAGAAAAAGATAGCTCCGGCATCCATGAAGTCAGGATCTACACCGATGGCTCCAAAACGGAATCAGGAACGGGCGCAGGAGTATTCTCCCATGACCTGAACATCAACATGTCAACGAGCTTGGGTGCACTCAACACCATCTTCCAAGCAGAATGTGTTGGGATTACCCGAGCTGCAACAGCGGTCTTGTCTAAAGGCATAAGTAATGCATCGATACGCATCATCTCCGACAGTGCCGCTGTGCTACAAGCTCTCAACAACAACCGCATCAACAGTGGACTAATCCTGGAGTGTCACTGTGAACTGCAAAAAATTGCATTGAAGAACCGGGTTACTCTTCAATGGATACGTGGTCATAGTGGGTCTCTAGGCAATGATGCGGCAGATGAATTGGCAAAGAGAGGATCGGGCACTAAAATAATGGGACCTGAACCAATTGTACCGATACCATTTATCCAACTCAAAACATGGTTACGTGACAGAACCTTACAACAACACAACAAACAGTGGGCAGAACAGACAGATTGCAAACAAACCAAGAATGTTCTTACATCCGTGGACGCTAATCTGTCGCACAAACTGTTAAAACTCAGCAGGAAAAACCTACGCTACATAGTTGGCATAATAACAGGTCACTGCCCTCTAAACAGGCACTTTTTCAATATCGGCGTTACTGACAGTCCTCTATGCAGGGGCTGTATGGAAGCCGAGGAGACACCGTCTCACGTGGTTCTTCATTGCAAAAGCGTGAGCGACCAACGGACAAAGCTCCTTAAGAATCCACAAACCATGAGAGAGGCACTGAATAACATCAGATGCCTCCTTAACTTTTGGACGGAGCTGGGATGGTATGGGTAACCAATGACAGGTATTGGTTACCTACGTACAATGGCCCTATTATGAGGCTAAGTGCGGAAAACATAAGTCCAACTAACTACTAACCCGTCTTCGACCGTGCTTCATGTATCGGATATCAGTTTTCTTCATGTTTTATTATTTATAGTACATTGTACTCTACGAGAGGTACCTGTCTGTATGTAGTAAATTAACCCTGTGGCTTCGCCTATGTTTATTTCGGCTTGATATTACCAGCCATTTGTAATTGCTGGTGGTATAGTTATCAGAATTTTCACAAATTTAACATCACAAATGTTTATAATATAAATCTTTGTCCTGTGCTGAGATCGAACCAATACTCTTTGACGCAAATTATTGTGGAAAGGTTTAAGGGCATTGTATTACTTACCATTAACTTAAAACTACCATTTAAATGACCTAAAAAACACTACAATTTTCAACCACTCTATCCACCTTGAGGTAATAATTCCCATTAACTTTTCTTAATTGTCATATTTCTCAAAAACACATATTTTATTCGGTCACGAACTCATAATTCAAAATTAACATCCAAAAACAACATTCTGGCTACCGGCTAACGATACCGTACCACAAATGACCATAAGTTCTTTGAAAAGATAAACCTTTTGACCAATTATAGTCAGAGCTGCGTTTCCAAAAATCCCCTATATTTTTTTATCTCACATCAAACAGTTTAGTTAACGTGCTCCTGGCTATCGGAGCAATCTGCCACTTTATTTATGCAGCTATATGTGTATATTGGGAATGATTATGATCTTTATTTGAATGACTTAGAGAGGAAATTTTAAAAACATAACGATTTTTGTAGTGGTACAAATAAATTTGTTTATAGTAAAATTGTTAGTCACGAGTGAGACGGCGCGGCGATATGGACAGTGTCGTTTACTGTTTACAAGGTGCTAATAAAAGTTGACACGCCATTTTGGTTTGTAATCTCTTTTTCAAAATGTATTTTGTCGGTAATTTTATTTTTTACTCAGCTATTTTAAAATAAATTTTGGTTAATTTAACAACTTCATAAATTGAGATCAATATATATATATATATTTTAAATTTGACAGTCCTGAAAATTTCCTAGTAAAATAATCGTTTTACCTTAAGATTTTAATAGTAAATTAACTGAATAATTATAAACCAACTGCTTTAAACGTATTATTCAAATAAAAGCATTATAAAAATAAAGTTAAAAAAAAAGAAACATTCTCGTGTCTATCCCAATCAAAGAGAAATACTTATATAAAATATTTAAAGCCAAACAAGAAATAAAAAATTCTTCTTCTCTCGTTTGAGCAAAATTTTTCTCAGGCCAAATAGCACAACCCTTTTTGTTTCGAGATAAAAAGAAACTGTGAAACAAAACGTAGGTAAGTATTATATTTAAAGCAGCGTCATATTCCAGTACAGGAGATAAAGCATATTTGCCGAAACTCATTTTTGTGAAAAATTATTTTATTAAAGTAATAGCGAATCTTTGTACAATTAGTTCCATAGATTATAATTAAATGGTCTGGTGACCATTTGTATGAAAAATGGTTGTTCCTATTTTAGTTGTGTAGTAGCTGTCAGTTTTAAACAATGACCGTAGTTTTATTAGTCTTGCAGATAGCAACTGCCAGAGCTAAATTCAAACTCATCATCGAAAATCGGGGCTCAAAATGTTTATGATGCCGTAAGCTTTACTGAGTAAGACCAACGGTCACGTGATGTATAATGCTGAAAAGAACGCCGATTTATTGGGCACTCTTTTTGCCACAAGCTCTAATTTGAACTAAGAAGACAATGTAACACCTTCTTTACAGTGGTGCGGTAAGACCATGCCGGAAATCTCCATATCACAGCGGGAGGTCCGGCGGGCGTTGTTTTCTGTAGTCGTTCAAATTTTTTTCAATACCACTAAGTTAGCAAACAAGCTTACGGTCCACCTGATGGTGAGCGGTCAACGTAGACTATGGACGCTTGCAATACCAGGGGTATCACTCACGCAATGCCGACCCTTCAAAAATCTAATAACTTCTTTCTTGAAGAACTCCATACTGTAGTCCTTAGAGAAAACCTTGGCAGGGAGCTCATTCCGCAACCCAAGCGTTCGCGGTGGGCAGTTTCTCTGAAACCGCACTGTACGCGACCATTTTAGTTCAAAAGTGTGAGAATTAAGTCCCTGCCGATGGCGAGCGGTGCAATGGTAGAAAGTAGCCGTAGGCATCATTTCAAACAATTCCTCAGAACACATCCCATTGTACAGGGAGGAAAAGTCTCTCCTCAGACTTAGGTATACGGCAAGTGAGTTTGTGATCGTTGACATTTCTCACAGCCCGTCATTGAACCGAGTCAAAAGAGCGAAGCTGATATCCGGTTGCATCCGCCCAAAGATGGCAGCAGTACTCCATAAGGGGCCGGACTTGCGACTTGTAAAGCAAAATTTGCCCCGACGTGAAACACTGCTTCGTTCTGTTGAATACACCAAATTTTTTGGACGCCAGCTTCACCTTGTCTTGCAAATGATCTCGGAACTGAACATCGCTGTAAATGTCAACACCAAGGATTACAATTCTCTTGGAGATGGAGTGTTATGGAATTGTAATGGGGTTTTCTTAGCGGCGAATGTGCAGATTTGTGTCTTTTTAGGTTTGAATCGGATCAAATTTTCCCGTCCCCAGTCAGAGACCTTGGACAGAGTGGTCTCGATTGGAGACACAATTTCGCCACGCTTTTCCTTCACAACGGAACGAGGGATGTTTGCACAACCCGTGTAAAAAGCGTCCCCAATACTGTTATCTGCATAGCAATGCATATTGTTGATGTCCAACATGTCATTGATATGCAGTAGAAATAGCGTAGGAGACAGCACAGAGCCTTGCGGGACACCAGCATTAATGTAACCGAGGAGATCTTGAGTGCGATAATCAAAAATATTTTGTCCAAGGTTCTTAAGGTCAGTTACTATTGTCACTTATAGAGTGGTTTGAGAGGAACTTTCTCCTGCGAATATTTAGTTGTGAAATGAACTCCGTGCCAAGATTTTCTTTAGCGTCTACAATTTTAGGGGTTTTCAAAAAGAACTGATTAAATTTAAAAAAAGGCAGCAACTCGTCAGTTATTCCCCCGATTTTGCAAGCGTCCATAGGCTGCAGTGACTAGTGACCGCTTCACATGAGGCGGTCCGTAAGCTTGTTTGCCACCTTGGTGTTACAAAAAAGATCTTTAATTTGCTGATCGTCTTTAACCCTATTTATTAGGAAGATTTTTTTAGTTAATGCACTGTTTTGGACATGTCATATTGTATACACACTAATTTAGTCACCGATAGCTCAGTAGACATGAATAATCAATTTCGAACTCATAATTACACTCAAATGAAACTCATTAATAATCTCTTTTTGGTCGTCGAGCTCCCGGTCTACTCCCGAGACTGTCTGTCGTGTGTTAATTGTTTGTTCTTCATTATTTCGCCTTCAATTGCCTCTTTGTCTCGGCCATTCTTTTCACATTTCGCATTATTTCGAAGGCTCTCTTCCGAACTGTTCCGTTCATTTTTCAGTCTTTTCAATGGACCACCGAATTGTTTTTCCTGCGTCATCATTAACTTTACTTTTTTTCTTTCTTGTACGGTTTTTCGGCGCTCATTTTTTGTTTTTTTGTTGTAGTTAAGTATAAATTTTAAATGTAGATGTTTATTTTCATTACTAGTTTAATGATGAATAAAAATTTTTTTGACACCTAATTATAAAGTCAATTAAAACTTAGGCCCATAATTTATTAGGTATTATTAAACAATTTAAATCTTACCCAAAATTTGATTAACAAGCTGATAAGGTATACCTACCGTATCTACATTTTTCGAAATGACTTCTTGTAGAAAAACAAACATTAATTTTATACAAAATCGTAGATAGTACCTAGTTTCATCTAAATCAGTCCATTCGGACAGAGAAAAGAACTTTCGCATTTATAATATTTATATAGGGTCTTAAACATTATTTTGTAAGCAATAATTAGTAATCCCTGTATTTGTACAAATATTTTTTCCTTAACAAAGCGATTGGTAAGGTAAACGTTTTCACGGGCGCACCTCGTGGCAGCGTCTGTTAAGTCGCTCCCGGCCCCCGGGGGACACCAGCGAATTTGGCATTTGAAAAAATTGCTAAAAACAAAATGGGAATAGGGCTAATCTAAATTAGTACGGTTCACATAAAAAGTGCGACGTTTAAAAATACACAAAAACTTTTTATACTACACTTATTTTCATTATAGGCGGATTATGAATGAATGCCGATTAATCAATAATTAAATATACGTATGTCTTGATGTAAAGTAATATACATAATAATTTCATCAACCAAAAGTTATTTTATATTTGTGTCAATGGTACTAGGAAAAGGAAAACTAAAAATTTAGGTTAAGAAAATTCATTGTTAATTATTTAACAGTTGTAGCCGATATTATGCGTCTAATAGATAGGAGTAGTGTATTCCACAATTGAATGGCTTGTACGGTACATAGGTGATTGTAAAAGTTAGTGCTGTGTTCAAGTGCTCTAATTAAGAGACTAGTAAAATAGTGAAGAGTCAGATTAGAGTCACTAATAAAGTTAAAACGTTATTTAGTTAACAAAAGTGGACGGATTCAACAGCACATTGTACACAAGTGATAGAATACCGTCAAACGCGCATTGGGAGCCACTGGAGCAGCACTCTATATTTGAGATATGGTCATATTTGAGATATTGTCATATTTGAGATATGGTCATATTTGAGATATGGTCATATTTGAGATATGGTCATATTTGAGATATGGTCATATTTGCGAAGTGCCCATATGAACCGAATGTAGATGTTTTGTTAACACTCAAGCTTATTAAGTTGTTCCTCACTAAGATTTGAACGCTAGCGTCGGCGTAATCAAATATAGGGAGAAGTAGGGATGGCGCAAACACAATTTTATTGGACACAGGTAACGTTTTACGCATCATCATCTTAAATAAATTCCTGAGAAGAAGATTCTGCTAATTTTTTTTATCAGTGGTATCCAAAAAAGTAAACCATCAACGACTATTCTCAGTTTTTTAACAGAATCACTGTATTATAAAGTTACACCGTACAATTTAAGCGGGAGTATAATCTATCAGTTATTACTTGGTTATAGCATAGGAGTACCAATAATTATGGCTTGAGACTTTTGAGTATTAATCTTAAGCCCATAGTTCTTGCTCCATTCAACTATAGTATTCAGATTTGAATTAACATTTTTGATGGCATTGTGGATTGAATAAATTTGAAGATCGTCTGCATGCACGCGACCTTGTTGAACGCTGGCAGCGATATTGCATCATTATTGCACCAATCAGATAGGAAATCATCTAGCCATATGCGCTGATGGCGACCACAGAAGTATTTATCAACCCAGTCATCACTGTTGGAATTATGTTAAGAGAGATTAGGATGCCTGATAGAATCTACTGTATTAAAGCGTTACTAAAGTCAAAAAGAGATAGCACAGTTGTCTGTTTAGCAACTATTAAATATAACCTTAGCAAGTGCAGCAATCGTACTATTACAAGGACGAAAACCGAATTAAATGAGAGTTTATTAACCTACTTAAACTTACTGGTAAGAAAAAGGTTTAATTCTTGTTGAACAAGTTGTTTGAGTACTTTGCTAAAGAAAGGTAATATGGAGATTCCGTAATCAGTAAAAGGAAGTGCATTATTTTTCTAAGGTAGAATTATTCCATAAAGTTGTAAAAGAACTACTAATACTAAATAATAATTTTAGAATGTGGGTAATAACAGGTGTAATGAGGACAAGTATGTGTGTAATCATAATACGGCTATCATAATCACTTTTTTGAAATCAATGTTGGTTGTCAATCACTACCAACAACACTAGATGATATACACATAATAGAGACTCCTTTTAATATCATAATCAGTAAAATGACGAAACAAGGAGTTGGAATCTGCGAAAAAGAATTAAGTAAGCCAACCAAAGCCCAAAGGGAAAAAAACCGGATCCTATAACTAAGACTCCGCTGTCCGTGCATCCGTCCGTCTGTCACCAGGCTGTATCATCTCATGAACCGTGGTAGGTAGACAGTTGATATTTTCACAGAAGATCTATTTCTGTTGCCGCTATAACAACGAATACTAAAAAATACAATAAAATAAATATTTAAGGGGGCTCCCATACAACAAACGTGATTTTTTTGCTAGTTTTTGCTCGATATTGATAACGCCAACACGTAGACGCTTGAAAAATTCACAGAATATTTATTTATATATTCACTTTAAAAATAAATAATTAAATTTAAATAAAACAAATATTTAATGGGGACTCCTACACAACGAACGTGATTTTTGTTTCGTTTTTATAGATAATGGTACGGAACCGTTCGAACACTAGTCCGACTCGCACTCGGCCGTTTGTTTTCGTTGCTTTCAATGGCAGCCATAGACGAGAAATGTTAATTGAGTTGATGATTTAAATCAATATTGTGCAAAGAAATTGCTTGCTGAGTTTTACTAACTCCTACTGACTTGAGAAAATTCCAGATTTTGCTTTGATCTCCGTACTACACGAATCTATGGATGTGGGGTTGTTGTGCATCTATACATATCGTATTGCAACTATTACGCGGACATTTATATTTTTCCAATTTTTTTCCATTTGGTTGAAACAATTTTTTTTTTGGCAAAACGTGACTAGCATTAAGACGCAATATATGAATATTACAGGAGTCTATTTCACACACTTTAAGTGGCCAGGTGTTGAAGTTACCCATAATAATAGTATGACTATAGGAAGGTGTAAATGTTTTCAAAGGTGATTCGAATAAAGAAAAAAAAATTGACTTGGATGGAAGGACTGTACACTTAACAATATCTTGTTATTGGAAAGAGAAAGGTACCTCTATTAGTATGTAGTCATTAAAGTGGACATTCGTAAAATAGTGAAAGGAATATTAGACCGAAGATATATGGCAATTCCTTCTGCACAGCCAGTGCGGTCTTACCGAATGAGTTTTAATCAGGATTCGCAGACAAGAATGGCATGAATGTTTTTATCTTTAAAAGACGCTAGTATGTCAGGATAATGAACCAGAATATAAAATTTGTTAAATAATGTGAACTAATTTTTTTTTTTTATTTAGCCCAAGAAACATGATTTCAAGAACGTGCCTAGAGTGTCTGGAATCGATCATCACTTTACAAAAATCAAATGAAGTTACTACTATCTGGTTGTTAACATAATCATCACAAAGATTATTTTTATTTTGGAAATATCAATTGAGAAACTAATGTGTATGTGACAACGAAGGCCAAATCAATAATCAATGTAAAACTTAGTTTTAGTTTTGCTTTTAGTTTTACAAATTTAAATTTTGAAATTTGTATTGTAGTTTCACTCACTTATGAATAATTTAATGCCACGTGTCATAGCTAGTACAAATAATACACATGCAACTCACTCTTTGTTGCTGACGCTACCACAATCAAAATCAATACCTGTTTGCCATTATTTTTATTTCGTAATTAGAATTAGCAAAAGAAAGCCATTAGGATTAAAATGTCTTACTTTACGGAGAAAAATAATAAGTAACTTTTTAACTGGTCTGATAATGTTTTCCGAATTTAATATAAAGTACTTATTTTCCCTGTTTGAAATTAGTTAAATTTGTTTTTTTTAAGACTGTGTAAGTAGCTGATACTTATTAAAAAACTTAGTTTATATTTAATAAAAAACCCTGTAGGCATCAAAAGTAAGCCTAAAATAAATCGATTTCGCTATAGCTAAAGAGGCGTTTTGTTGACCGACATAATGTACATAATGCAGTATTCCCACCAAAGAGAATGAACCAAGATTTGTACTGTGTGATAGAGAATTTAAGACTTTTTAACTTGGAAGGATTATGACATTAAACGCATTGAAGCAGTCAACAAAACGCACCTTTACTCTTTATACCTACACGTAGTAATATAATTATCGCAATCGGACAAACGTATAGAAGAACGTGATATAACGTTCCCTGTCTCATCCCATACAAACGTATACACTTTTTTTGTAATAACTCGAGCACAACGCCACCTATCGGCTCCGTATTCTGCGATTTCCTTTTTTGCACTGACACAATATATATTGCGAATATGAGTTGTTTTGATCCATAAATACCAATTTATTAATAATCGACCGAAGCGCAAAATTTCTAAACGTAAATGTAATAAACAACTTTGACCTTTCTGTACTTTACTCTGTGGTTTGGGGAAAAAGAAACAAGGCTAATGTACGCGATTGGAGTTTGTTTTTTAACAAATTGACATTACACTTTCACTGTCTAGAAAAGCAGAAGAAAATTCGAGCGCAAGTTCTTATTTCACTTTTGTACTTCATAGTTTTTTTTGTATTCCACATCCATTTTGTTTCCATTCAGCCACCAAATCAGAACAATTCAATTAAAAGTATTTCACAAATGACTCCTATGGACTCTCGATTGGATCCAAAGCAAAGTTCAAAGTCAGAGGTTCGAGAGTCCTCCAAAGTGTCGAGGGCAGCGCCCTCTCGCCTCTCGCCAACGCAATCACTCGGAAACTGACAAGTGAAAAACAAACTTGTCACAATTGCGATCGCGATCGCCAACCGAACGATTTATTACGTATCTCGTAAATATTTGATCTCATTAACGTGACCATTATTGCCATTTGAGGCAAAGTTTTTTTTATACAAATTAGGTTTTCATTGAGGGCGCTGGTAGTTCACAATGTAGATTTCTGCCGAGAAGAATCCGGCAAGAAACTCGATTAATGGGTAAAGTATAGAATGTAACTTGCCGTACAGATATTTAACATAATAAAATCTTAGGATTGCTCTCCATAACTATAACTGAGGGATGGTTTTTTTTATTCGCGAGTAACATTTAGTTTGTCGCTAGATTTATACAAATCTAAATAAGGTTCTTAAGTGACTCTCTCAGGTGTACCTATATTTTGCTATATTTTGCTATTTCTCTTTCGAATTATCCTCATTATTTGATTTCATAAAAAGAACACTAGTCACAATACTTAAACTAATAAAACTTAATTTATACTTAATAATGGATATAATAAAATAATGGTTAGTATCAAAATCTGTTAATATGTTTTTTTAGGTATCCGAAACAATTGTACACTATGGCACCCTAAGTTGATGCATTTACGACACACACTTGACAAGGTGTTCTTATTTTCACAATTCCAGATCGTGATCGAAATTTTAAGAGATAAGCCGTTCGACGTCAAAATACACAGCTATAGCAACGATTAGGTTTAGACACGTAATGAAAACATTAGAAGTGGCAATTGGAAAACTCTACAAATCAACTGTTGTAAAATTTCCGAGATGAGTCGACAGTAACAACCCTTTGACTCGACTGCTCGATGGCTCTCGACTGCGAAGCCTCGGCTGAGGAGTGAGGGACCCTCATTGTTGTCTCTGCACTGATTGAACTCATTACTAAATCTCTTTGCGAAAGCATTTGTACATTCAAAGATATAGGTACACAAACACATTCTAATAATTATAATAGCATAAAATTACAAATGACATTTAAATATATAACATAGAGTTATTAAACAAGAAGAGAACTGGAATAAGGGTGGTGGTATAAGAAATCTGGTGTTTGTTGAAAGTACCTAGTGTTTTGTGTAGGTTTTAAGTTATGGACAGATATCTGATTCTAATCATAGATTCTAATCAGTTCTACTTGTACTTAAGACATGGAAAAGAATGACGGTTTAATAACCGGGACGCCTCTATTATCCTAAACGCATCTATTATCCCGAATGCTCCGACATTATGCACAGCTCACCACACTCAACAGCAGCGATGCCAGTCTGTACCATGGAAACAAAATTCTGAACTATTTAACACCCTAGTCCAAACTGACGTACCTTAGTCGTATCTTGGCTCTGACCGTAGGTATATATGTATATGGCTGTTCACGAAATAAATGAAAACGATAAACGAAGTTAAGCAACGTCGGGCGTGTTAGTGCCTGGATAAGTAACCGCCAAGTGAAACATTTTCTGGGCTGCTCCATACTTTGTAGGGCACGTTAAACTATCGGCAAACTAGCTCGACAAACGTCCGCCAACTTGACCATACTGTGCCCAATTTCTTATTCAAAGAAGAGGTACCTTTTTGGAACAGTCTCGCGCTATTCGAACTCTGGAATTCGAGAGAAAAATATAAGCGTTCACGGGTTTTAAGAGGTTAAGAAGTCAGTCTTCCATATTTTTTTCTCTTGAATTACAGATTCCAAATAGCTCGAGACTGATCCCAATAACCTCTTTGGTATGTACTCCTGCAGTGGGGCCTAAAACGGCTAAGTCAGAATGCAATATTATTTTGACTTAACAATTCCATTTTTCCGTGTAGCTATTTCGATAAACTACCATATTCTGTTTATTCAAGAACCTGTAATCTATACCAATATATAAAGCTGAAGAGTTTGTTTGTTTGAACGCGCTAATCTCAGGAACTACTGGTTGGATTTAAAAAAAATCTTTCAGTGTTGGATAGCCCATTTATCGAGGGAGGTTATAAGCTATATATCATCACGCTTACACAAATAGGAGCGGAGCACTAATGAAAAATGTTTCAAAATCGGGGTTTTTTTATCCTTTTGAGAGCTTCCGCTGCGTGCGCTGCGTGAACGGTTAGAGTTTCGCAAAAATCATGTATGACAGAATTGTTCCCTTATAAAAGTTCTAAAAAAAAGTCCGCGACAGCATATGTCTATATTTTAAGATTGGCTCACTATAACCTTTTTTATGCTAACCATATTTCTTCTAAAATAATGCATTCTTTGTGAAGGTGTTTTTATAAACATTATATTAATCTTTATAAAAATAAATACGTTATTCATCACAAGCATTTAAGTTAAAACAAAATTTGCCCTGTTCATCATTCGATTTCAATGAATATCTTCGGAGATATCGTAGTTTTAAAATAACGAGGCCGGCGGGCAGTCATGAGGGGGAAGGGCGGTACGTATTATTTAAAAATATTTTACCTTCTGTGTTGTTTTTTTTTATTGAGGAGTTGCCGTAAGAATCCTATGCCGATAAACAAATTTAGGGCGGGCGAGGCCGCTGGCAAAAGCTAGTTATGTAATAAAGTGTTACCTATTTATGCACATAGTACGTTTTTCTTTTAATGTCAGTACGGTAATTTAAAAATAGATGTCTAAATATGTAAACTCATTGTTTTATTTTTAAAACGAATTGTAATTAAAGATACACTACACCACCACCTAATCCGATTGCGGATCCGAGAATCGTACAAATTGTGAGGGATTCAGAAAATTAAGTTTTATTCTGCCACCTGGCTATTCCTGCTGTAATTAACAATGGATTGACAATACTGGCAAATTATTCACTTATATGGTCATAAAAAAATAAATATCCTTTCACTTTAGTATGCTTTCGATTCATGCCATTTCCGTTTATTTGCGGAAAAGAAAACAAATACTTTTAACCTGTCTCTAGTATTATTATAAAACTAAAAATCTTCAAGATATGTTGAGAGACATCTTCTGTCCCAAATTTATTTTTATTTTAGTTTGTTTGTCTATTGTTTGTACACGAATCATCCAACTATTAGGATAATAGGTTAGAAATATACATGGGTATAAAAAATTATAGTCTTTTTAACCGACTTCAAAACAGAAGGAGGTTTTCTTTTCTGTTTGTACCAGGGATTGTAATTGCATAAATCGCGGAATAAAAATTCTCATGTACTTTACTTTAATAAATAAGAATAAGTACTTTAATGAACTCTACTTAGCATCTGTGGAAGTCGACGAGGAAGGATTGCGAGGACTGGACTAAATAATTTTATTTAAAATACAATTAATTCCATATTTGACACTTTCTGGTATTGTATTGTATGTATAATTTTATAGATTATTATTGATAACTAAAATCAAAGCCTCTTTCTTTATTACTTGTTTTTATTTTTGGGTAGGATATATGTAACGGCTGAACAAATCAAAGTGTTTAAAACAGGCCAAACAAAACAGTAACGAAAAAATTATGTAAAACATGATTTTATTGTTTTTTGAATTAAACTCCATGTTTTGTTTTGTTTTAAGAAACTGTTTTTTTGGCAACCCTGCAAGTACACAATAAATTAATAAAGAGAGAGATTTACTTAAAACTAAAAAAAGAGCGGCAATGAAGTTGTTCATGAATAATCCCATCGAATTGGTTCCACATATTATCTCCATGGTTTCCTCGGAAGTTAATCTTTGAACAAACAAGCAAAGCACAAATCAGAAGCCAATTTCGAGTCGTTTCGATCAGTGTTCTGCTGCCAAAATCAATTAACTCCTTGTAATCACCAAACACCACACAATATTACAACAACGAAACACTAAAATAATCCTTACTATAACTAACATTAGAGACTATGAGAATGTTTTCAGATAAAAAAATAAATTTGCAAGGAATAATCGTAGGATGCGCCAGACATTTCGGATTACCCGAAATTGCAACCAGAACCGAATGCCAAGTGCAATGATTACAATTTTTTTCTCTTTAGTTTTCGATATGAAAGAAACGAGTTGAAAGTATCTTCTGCGATGTAATGATCGCGGCGGCGACATCAGAGGGTTTAGCGGCGAGACTTTCTGTCTTTTTCTAACTTAGCATGATGCTAATGGGAGAAAGAGAGTGACAGATGAAGTTTTAAGATAAAAAATGTCCTTAACTTTGTTTGTCGGCGCGTTTGTTGTGGTTTATCAAACGCGCACGGAATGCAGCAAGCTATGCACTTCAGGAATAGCGAATAATGCGCATAGCATTACTAAACGTTTGTTAGTAGAAAGTGCTTTACTAACATAATTTAATATTTTTTGTAATTGTCTTCACTGTGAAGAGTAAAACTTATAAAATTATATAAATACAGACACAGATGCGATAATAATGTAGGTAGGTATGTTTGTTCAAATTTTCTTTTCACCACCGTCACCACCTATCGTTACTATCAAAACTTCCCGGGTTCGATTCCTTGTAAGAGGCAACCAATATCGTTACAACTTGTTTATTGTAAAGTTATTTTGACTCTGGTTTGTGCTCGGCACGGCGACAGCCTCACCACCGTCACCACCTATCGTTACTACCTAACGTTAGAGGGACGGAATTCCATCGGTGAAACGTGGATGTTACAGGCATAAGTTCGTAACATCTCTGACTAACTTTCGGGGAAAAGTGTTGTTATGTCTATTTTTTTGAATTCTAGACTATTCCTAGAATTGGGTGAATGTTATAATCATTATGTGTATATAATGTTTATTTAAAAAGTATGTTCTTCATTAACGTTTAATTTTTTTATATAATAATATAAGAAAAAGTTTTTATAAAAATGATAAACGATAATTTTTTGGTTTTTATTATTTTAATGCACCTATACCAAAAAATAATGGCAGCCTACTTGTATCTTTCTAAGTAAATGTGTGGATAAAATAGCTTACAACAAAAATAAAAAAAGTATAACCATTGCAAATTTTAACAAGTTGGAATAAAAAAGTAGTAGTTACGACAAGAAGTTTACCATTACACACATTCTGTAAAAAAATATTCCGTGTAAAAGAATAAAGCTCTTTAAAGGGCGGTCAGTCAAAGTAAAGGCTTAGTAAAAGAGGTCTGTCTATTGTCACCCTTTGTGTATGGAACCCTAAAGTATATTTTGAACTACAGCTGACAGAGGTTTTTTTAAGAATTTGCACACACCCAAAATTTTCTTCGCCAATCGATAGAGGTGACTTTTTACTGCAGATGTGAGCGCGGGTATTCAGTCGCAAATGACATGTAAGGCTTTTTTCGATTTTTTCGGTCTCAAACAACATACAAGTGCCACACCCTTGACATTGATTTCATTCATACTCTCCGCAATCGAAGGCGTTTGGACAGACCAATAGTGAGGTAAGGTGCGCGGTGAGACGAGGGCGAGCACACCCGATTAGTCCATGTCGTCACATACGGCTAGTCAGTGCTGTCCAGCGAGTCACACATTTTTATATGGGCTATTTAATTATAAAAGATTAAGTTATTAATAGTTCAATAACTCTACCAACAACAATATATATTTACTGAATAAGTTTGCAATGCTTTTAGCCTTAACCACGACACCTCTTTTTCAAACCAGTAAGTAAGTACCGAATTGATAGGAGAGATAAAGTCGCTAAGTGAAAACGGTACTCGCACTCGCACTCGCACTCGCACTCGCACTCGCACTCGCACTCGCACTCGCACTCGCACTCGCATTCACACGAAAAAGCTCGTAACCTTAAACTTACTAATGAATGAAAATTATTTTTCAATAGTGTCGGTCATTTTTCTTGTTTCCTTTTTGAACATCTTAAAACCATTTTATAGTTTAAGAAATTTGTATGACATAGTTTTTGGCTTATAGCAAAAGCACGTGTGTATAAATGGGTTTCCATAAAAGCCAGCATATAACCCAACGCTATCCTATTGACTACATACACCTAAAATTTTGAGCAAAGTATGTAACGTAAGAAAACGTAACATGGATTTCTTGACATAAATTTTAAATGACATAATACACTCAGTACTAAAATTGAAGTAGCAGTTTTACTTACGACTAAGGCTGAAGGATTCCTCCACGAGCTGGCCCTTTGAACATAAAATGTTTTACAGGAAAACTTTTAATCAGTAGCCATCTGGATAACCCACGGTACTCGATTGAGAGGTTAGATATTCATGTCGAAGTTATTGTATAGGAAGGTGATCTGTGATGGGTAGATAAAGCAAAAGTGTTTTGTTTCTAAATTCAAAGTAAAAATAATAGTAAAAACCGAAATATTACACAGTAGTTATAAATTTGTGTTTCAGGCAGTGACACACTTAATGATTTACAACCGCGTGATGTGTTATGTCATGTAACTTCAATTTTACAAGATTCCGCCTTAACACGAAATGTTCGAAAAGAATGAGTGAGAACAACAAGAATGAGAATCCATAGTACCGTCATATCTCGGGGACATCGAGCTTAAAAATGAAAGCATAAATCACGATCTTCGGCCCTAATTAATTCCTCCCGGCTCCGTCAGGGCGCGACTCGTGCGTTGGGGCTGAATTATTCGAAAAAGTTTCACCTCTTTCGTTACCCCTTTCATTATCTTTAGCCGTTCACCTGCGCTGGAAGATTTTTTGTTTTAGGTGAATTGTTTATTTTCTTCGCCAATAAACTGCGATAAGTTATCAGTATTTGTAATAACTACAGTTAAATGTATTTGGGGTTGTGCCAACAATACAAATTAACATTGAGTCCACTTGGTTCTGCTTGTACCTACTGTTTGCTCATATTTTTCCTTGACTTCCGATATCACTATGAAACGTAATTTCCGTAAATTATTTTCTCAATAGACAGTCCTAAGTCGTATACCTCTAGTGACCTCTCCAGGAGCCATATTCTTTTCAAGTACGAAATAGGCCAACCTTCCTTACTCAACCTGAATGTCTTGTCAATAGTTCAGTTTCGGTACTGACGTCACAACTATAAGTTAATTATGCAAAAAAGAAAAAAAATTAAAATAATCTGCGGAACTGTTTATAATAACTATCTGTGTCTCTTGTAAAAGAGATTGGCAGTGATATCTACTCTCTTAAATTTAGTTTCTGAGTTGAATGTTTCGCAGGGTATAAGCCCATTATATAAATGACATAAGTTGTTAGTGAGTTCTACTCTCTTAAATTTAACTTCCTTCTAACTTTCAACCAGGGGATCAGAAAATCTGGAAAAAATTAAGATAAAATTTTACAAATATCTTCAACGAAAAATGTTTTGATAGAACTTACTTTTTTTACTTACGGTTTCCATATTTTATGTTGTGTATCCCATAGTAGTATAACAAGTATATATTAAAAAACGAAATTCATTATTTTTTCAATCTTGACGAAAGTAAAACTCTCTCTTTTTTTATTTCAATTTTAATTTATTTAATTTAATTTTAATTTTAAATTTAAAGTTATTCAAGTAGGTCACCTTCGGACACTTTTGAACGTCAGTTTATAATAAACAAGTGTGAATTAATAAATATAACATAACTAATATGTGTCAATAAAACTAAAAATAGCTAAGCTATAAAATATAAATTTACATTTTAAAATTAAAACAAAAACATCATAGCCATAAGTAAAAATTTCAAATTTTATATGCAGATAAGATATTCCAAACATCCTTGTCTCCTATATAATCTAAAACTGTATGAGTATCCTTTTTTTAATTAGAACATGTTTAAGATATTGCTTAAATTTGCTTTCAGTAAAATCATTTGGTACGGAACCTCAAGTTGATGCGTGCACGACGCACTTGGATTGTTCTTTCTAACTTATTTCGATTGCTTGGCGCCTCTTTTTACGATTCCATTAATTCTTTTATGTCCCTTTCACAATTACATGTCGGATCAACGCACTCTGTAAAAAGTTAATCCAAATCCCACAGTCGAAAAACTTCAAATGATTCGATGCGATACATCGATGGGAAACTGTTCGAAAACTACGAATCATCGAGCTTTTTGTGTTCGAACTCTGAAATTATCATTGACAAAATGTTATTTACTATTTTCTAAAAAAAAACAGTCCAATTTGAAATCTAATACTATGACAATAAAGCTCTAAAGACATGCCGAAAAACGCAAATAATGTTCAATTTGGTTCATAGGTCTGAATTATTAAAAATGAATCTTATTTGTCTGAAAATAAAACTGAAATTGTTTAGTCGCATTTTTAATACAGAGTGAAAATAATAAGTTGGACAATAAGTGAGGAATCGATGAGCGGCGAACTGAAATTGATTTCAATCATTAGACAGTAGGTGGCAACTGTGTTACGTTACGACTGACAGAAGTCATAACGGGAGATGCTCTATTTGAATATTACTATATTTATGAAATTACAAAATCTATCACTACCTATAAAAAAACAAAAGTCCCATAAATGCAGGTCTGGTTTTTTTTTATACCACTAAGGTGGAAAACAAGCTTGCGGTCCGCCTGATAGTAAACCCTTTAAATATCTAATACCCTCTTTCTTGAAGAACCCCATACTGTAGTCCCTAGAGAAAACCTTGGCAGGGAGGTCATTACGCAACCTTAGCGTTCGCGAGAGGTAGTTTCTCTGAAACCCATAGATAACTTCCACCAGATTCCGAAATTTAAAAAGTTTGTTTGATTCTAAGCTCACCGAAAAAAGGTAGGAGGTGGGAGGAGAACGGGTAACATGGTCGATAAAAACTCTCATTGGATATTTCAAGGACAATAAATGTCACCGGCCAGTACGAAGTAATTGATGATAATTTATCGATATCGGTAAATATTGGTAGGTATAATTATTAATTACACAACATGAAACTAAATACATGACGCGATGAAGCGAAAGCAGATTGCCAGGATCGTCAAGTGAAAGTCTCTGGCCTCTGTCTAACCCTTTGGGAAACAGTCGTTTACGTAAGTACGTATGATGATTGAGATAGGTCTAGACGCGAACCAAATTCTACTATTTTGAAGCGTGTGATATGTATCGGCGATTTTGACTTTCGAGTTTTTTTTTCATTTTGTGCGGCTTCTAAGGGTCGTAAGGTGATAATTAGGTACCCTATAACCTAACCGGGGAGGTAAGGCATATAAGCATTGAAAAAACATTCGTAACATCTCTTAATATTTCAATCAAAATAAATATTTTATACAGATATCGAAAAAAAATTGCTCAGTCACTAGCTTACACGTCGAATAATGATCGAAACAGCAACAAAAATGTGTAAAGAATGAAAAAGGCAACACACAATTACCTCGTATAAACGACCAGTATAACGTGAACCATGGAGGACCAAGACACAATAAAATTAATTATCAATTTACCAATGAAAAGTAACTCCATCCGTTTTATAGTTTGATATTTTGATACTATTACACACCACTTTACTGAGCACGAAGACATTTTGATCTAATTACGACAAATAACAAGTTTTATCAACAATGAACGTAAGTGAATGGTGGTAAGTGAATCGTAGGTTTTGGTTCTTGTAGTTTATACGTGCAGATTCACGTATGGGTTGTGAGCTAGCGTCACCTTGTATTGGGGATCTACTGCAAGTTATCTCTGTAGAAACCGCACTGTACCTAATCATTTAGGTTCTAAGGTGTGAACAGGAATTTCATGCCGATGGCCAGCGGTGCGATGGTAGAATGTAGCTGTGGATATCATTTCGAACAATTCCTCAGAACACATAACATTATACAAGCGGTAGAACACACACAGGAAGGCAAAGTCTATTCTCAGGCTTTAGGGTTTGATACGGCTTGTGAGTTTGGGATCTCCGACAATTTTCACAGTCGGACTGGAAGGTTTACTGGAGTGCACTGCGTAAAAAAATGAAGTTACATGAAGACAATGTGCTACGAAATTATTTACCTTATAAGTTCTTTTAAAATGAAGCAACGCATGTTTGTTTTTCTAAGGTTAACACACAACAACAAACGAAACAAAACTTAAAAATAAAATACGAAAAAAAATTGTAAGAAAATACTTGTTATGAAATATATAAGTATCTTTAAATTCAACGATTTTTCGGTGTACTTAATTATTTGAAAAAAAAGGATTTAGAATAAGTAGAGTCTATTTCTAGACGATCCGTTTTGTTTACGTACAACTACTGGTCTCAGAATGAAAAGTAATCAATAAGTATAATAGTAATTTTGATTGTAATCTTATTTTGTATGATCGTAAGAAATCCAGAAATAGGAAGTACCTTCCTACTTCATTAAAGAATAAATTTATCGACAAATGAAGGTATGCGTACCGATGTACGACTAAGGCCGAGCGCACATTACGAGACAATTCCGATAGAAAAATTCTCGGTCGCCAAACGCGCACTCACGTGCATACATTTTGTACCAGCAGAAGCACACTGTAAGAAAATTTCGCTTGACAAAATGTATGTACAGAGTGTATTTGTTACTAATACTAATCTTGTTTGGCTGACTCTGCTGTGTTTGAGGACTGTTCACAAAGATGTCATTTTCCATAAACATTTTACTCGCTCCTACTTTTCGCGCTCTTATCACGACTTCGAGGTTATTTGAACGTCGCCATTTATTTTTCAGGATAAAAAGTATCCGATTTCATCAAAAAACCTATACGCAATTGTCTGTTAAACAGAAAAAAACCCGGCCAAGTTCGTATCTAAGGGGTCTGTAGTATTAAAATCATTAAGGATATTAAAAAAACTTGTAAATAAATCTATTTACAAGTTTTTTTGATACCTTGTTTATAACAAATTCGTAAACACATTTCTGTTATTCTGGTTTTTCTTTTAATTATTAAGGTATTATTTTTTAGAGTTCCGTATCCAAATGGCAAAAAACGGAACCCTTACAGATTCGTCATGTCTCTCTGACTGTCCGTCCGTCCGTATGTCACAGCCACTTTTTTCCGAAACTATAAGAACTACAATGTTGAAACTTGGTAAGTAGATGTATTCTGTGAACCGCATTAAGATCTTCACACAAAAATAGTAAAAAAACAGTAAATTTTTGGTCTTTCCCATACTCAAAAATTTTTTTCATCAAACCCATACGTGTGGTTTCTAATATCATTTTTTTTATACTGAATAGTTTGCTCGAGAGACACTTCCAAAGTGTTAAAATGTGTGTCCCCCCCCCATGTAACTTCTAAAATAAGAGAATGATAAAACTAAAAAAAATATATGAAGTACCTACATTACCATGCAAACTTTCACCGAAAATTGGTTTGAACGAGATCTAGTAAGTAGTTTTTTTTTAATACGTCATAAATCGTAAACCACAATTTACCTTTAAATCAATCAACTCAAATTTAAAAATATTTTTGTTTGTGTTTGTAGATTACATAAATGGTAATAGGTACGGAACCCTCGATGCGCGAGTCCAACTCTCACTTGGCCGGTTTTTATGGAATGGCGGTTTACATACCATAAAATAATTATAATGTATAATCCCACTAGAACTATTAAATATCGGAATACTCTCTGAATTCCTGCACTCGATTGACGATATTTGACAATTTACATACTGCGCATGCCACATAAAAATAAAAATATAATATTGACATGTATTTGACATGTATCACAACTTTGCTGTTAGTAGCTTACTCACTTATTTATATAACAAAGTGTTTCAATACATATTGTTTACTTGTTAGTTGATTAACAAAGTATTGTATTTCATTCCACTAAGGTGGCAAATATGCTTACGGTCCGCCTGATGGTAAGCGGTCACCGTAACCTATAGACGCTTGCAACACCAATGGTATAGCTCGCGTGCTACCATTCCTTCAAAAATCTCTTCTTTCTTGAAGAACCCCATATTGTAGTCCTTAGAGAAAACCTTGGCAGGGAACCCATTCCACAACCCAAGCGTTCGCGGGAAAATTTCTCTGAAACCGCACTGTACGCGACCATTTTGGTTCCAAAGTGTGAGAATGAATTCCCTGCCGATGGCGATATTATTATGTATTTATTACTTTAAATAGTTGAGTTTCTTGCCGGCTCTTCTTATTTATGGCAATAAATTAACATTGTTAAGATTGAAGGTATTAAAAAGTGTTTCAAGAAACCTACTTGAATAAATATTAATTGATTGATATAAGACAAATGCCTGACAAAATTTCGTCAGTAATAATTATGCCCCCAAGGCCGGCAAAATTAACTTGTCCATGTACCTAACTAAAGGAAGCCATTGCATTAAGGAATGACATTGACAAGCTTCGGTATGGAGACAGGCATTTTGATGCGCGTTGACCGCGGATGTCCTATCGTTTCATTTGCAGCTACGAGAGAGAGCTAAGGATATTCATACCTATTCACATATATATATTGATATCTTCACTTGGCAAATATTGATCAGACGGGTTTTGGCATCAGTTAATTGTTGATGTGTTGGCAATTGTTGACCAGAACAACTTTTGTTGATCTAATGTAAGATTTGGCATACAAATGTGGCTCCGATCAGAGCCAAGAGGCAGAGCCACTGAGACAGAACATCCGTCCGGACTTGCAGAAGGTCCAGTAAGAAGCTCATATGGTCCTCTATATCTAGAATTCTCGTTGGAGAAAGTACCAGCTAAGATAATTTAAAGATCAGAGCAAATTCATCAGCAGATATCCCTGCGTAGTTATTGGTTCGAGAAGCCACTCACAATGGTGGGCGCTAAACCGTTAGTCTCCTAAAATAACTATTTCTGCTGTGGGATATTGCTCTAGAACTTAGTCAGTCTTCGAACTCAGGTGCGCGAAGAGTAAAGCTCCGACCGTGTCACCGCTATGGGACCTGCAAAGGCACGCATAGATACGAGTGTGGCTCGAGAGTGATCTACGCGCACCCATATCGACAGGTCCCTGTCTTCAAGGCTATCTATATACTCCTAGACGAACATACATACAACCGCACGACTCACAAAACTCTGCTCAAGTTTGTAGCCACATTATCCCGGCTAGGTATGATGTATCGGTCGGGCAGGATCTCAGCGTCTTCGTTAGAAAAATAAGAATGGTCGGCTGCGCAGTCTCAAGATGGTGGCGAACTGCGTTAAGATTTGCGTGAATACCTTTAATTTTGCAAAAATTCTCATTATATGTGGATGAAGTAGTTTTTAGTTAGTTATTAGTTTGATACCCTTTTCTAGATGTTTACATATGATGCTGTGATGTAATGCTAAATTAGTTCCTAGCCCCTAGTTACACTCTGTATATATTCCTTTAACTATATTCATATATGTATATATTATACATAGAAACCACTCTTTCTTCTATCACCACCCCTTGTTTCGGCAGCAGTCGCTACAGAGATACGGAGCAGGCAAAAATATACAATGTATTATCTTTTTGAGGCATTTAAGGCATATCCAGACTAAGATGTCACTCTGCGACTTTATCACCGCATACACTCAAAGCTTGCTGTATCACCGACAGGTGAGTCGGCAAACGCGACCGACATTATCCGCCGGGTAACTGTGCCGATATGTGCACGCGACTTTATATAATTCAATCGTTAATTGTTTGTCTACACAGCCTTATGACGATTTAGATGGGAGACACACAAATGTGTTTTTAACCAATTTGACTCCAAGGCCACCATAGAATCGCAGCCTAAAACAATTTAATTTCTACAGTCGTCCATCGAAGGCGTCCATAAAGAGCAGTCGTGAGGTAAGGTGTGCGGTGAGATGGGGCATACCCGATTCCCCTTTGTCGTCACATTTGACTAGTCTGGTGCTGTCCAGTCAGTCATACATTTTGTCGCATTGCCATAACTGTCTTGACGTTGTCGGATTTATCAAAGGCGATGACTGGCTGACTGACTGCAATGAAATAAATGTTTAGGCTGTGATAGAACATTATTATAGCAGGTAAATCAATTTCTTTATCGATAACAATGTTTATCGAATGGCTTAAGTAAAAGCCATTTTAGTCAGTTGATTTACTGTGATAAGTTTCTATGAAAAAAATGTTTGAATGTACTTATATGGTGTATAAATAAGCCCCTCACATGCATTTTATGATGACTTCCGTCGCGCAAGCTCACAAATTAAAGTCTCATTTAAATTTGTTTAGTGGTTGCAGATAAACGAATTGCAACAGGAATAAATGGGAATGAATGAGCCCGATCGTCACTTATTATTTACTTATCAGCTTACGCATTGATTTTTGAATCACAAAAAATGCACTAACTGAGAGGAAACCTATAACGAGATAGCTAGTAAGTAATCACATTTTTGCAGATTCGAGGACCTTGAGCTTGTTTGCCACCTTAGTGGTATGAAAAAAGAATTCATACTACTTATTGTTAATTTTTCACTATATATTTAAAGTTGGTTTAACTTTTTCATTAAAATCAAACTATACTCTTGCCTTGCGTCCTGAGGTGTGGAGGTTAGACCCCGGCATGTACCAATGAGTCTTCCTAATTTCTCGCCTACATCAGTTATTCACACCACTGGCGTCGGCAAAGAAAATTATCGTGAGGAAACCTATACACAAAAAAGACATATACGTCAAAAAACTTCATACTTCTCTTCCCCAAGTTTGAAGCTGGTAACTTATAACCAAGAGAGCATCGTATACTCTTACTTGTTTTAATCTATAATATGTAATAAAAATTAGGTTTATTTAAATACTTAATGAATATATACTATACACATTATAAAGTTTGCAAATATGTGCATTATAAATAAATATTGATCGGATAAAAACATAAAAAAAACATTAATATGTTTGAATGCAACTCTATGAGTTTCTAAGTTCTACTTGTCAACTGTAGAGTACGTGGTGTAATTGACGAACTCGGAATTAGGGTAATGAATGAGCAACAACAAAAAATATTACCAATTTCTCATTTCCCGGATACGTGACGATATATGTGACGGTAATGATTATAATTAATTAGGGATTAAAACGACGGCTGCTTTTCGAATATAAAATATTTATTGTTATCCTCATTTGTATAGGGATAATTTTTAATATTGATAAATATTTTGAAATACCTAAAATTAGTTAGTGTAAATAAAATCAATGACTGTAACCTTTAGTAAGTCATAAACGAAGAAAGATTATTTCTATGTATGTATATTCATTTATATTGTATTTATTAATTTTATGAAGATTTGTGTATTTTAAGATTGAACTACTAGGATTTTATAACTCACTAGGAGTTGTTTATAAATTAGTTAGGTAATAGAAATGTACATAATACGTATCATTGATAAAAATATAGTCATTAATAATAATATTATTTTGGACATATCACACAGCGCCATCTGGTCCCAAACTAAGCAAAGCTTGTATTATGAAAACCAGATAACGGATACATTTTTTTTGTACATATATAAATATCATACTTAAATGCAATCAGATTCAGGACAATCACAAATGTTTATCACACAAATGTTTGTCTAGTGCCGGAATCGAAACCACACCTTCTGCACAGCAGCCGGCCACACTCCCAACTAGGCTGCGAGAGAATTTAGTATTTAGGAATTAAATATTAACAAAAAAAAATTAGTCACTTCTTCAAAAAAAAAATTGATGTACGTAGAAGGTAACTACGTAACAAGTTCACTATTAATTTTACAAATGAAAGTAGCGTGGCTACTAGAGTTTTGATCTTGACAACTTATAATAACAAGTAAAACCAAAATTGGGTTAAAACTATTACACAAAACTGACTTCGATGGTGAAATGGACAAACAGACAATGATTTTTATATTTCATTGACACATGAACTCAAATTTCAGCCGATCCTATAACAAAAAGCAAAATTGACTTCGACACTTTGATGCAAAATGAGATAACGGTGCTTTTGAAGCAAACTTGTAGTTATTCTAGAAGAACCGTTTCTTGGACACTTTATTTAACTTTTTGCTACAACTAAGTACAACTTGCACTAGATAACAACCAATTTTAAATATTTAACCGACTTTCATAACAAACAAATGCAAAACACGCTTTAACAAATGTTAAAACAATGGTCAGTTCCAGTTTTTTTTTGTCATTAAATACAACAAATGATATCACTCCGTAAGATAATGCAAGAGACTAAAGTTAATTTTATAACATATATTTTTTTGTAGTTAATTGTGACCCTCCGATAGTAGTGGAATCGCTCCCCCATTGGACAACTCACTTGAGAAAACTCCACTCTATCTTAGGCCACGCCCCCAATGCTAGACTGTTTGGTAAAGGCGTGCGATTTTTCCCAAAGTAGCCGCAAGAATATCGCACCGTAGTGGCCTACATCGACGAGCTGTCTAAGCTGGATAAAACAGTAGCGTGGTACTGTTACAGCTTAGACAGCGACCGTCCGCATAAAATAGCGATTAAGGGGTTCCCTATGGATACCTCCTTAGACGAGATAGCGGAGGATCGCGTGGCGATCCCGGCCGGGGCCCGCTCAATGCCACAGATGTCAGGCTTTCGGTCACGCCTCATCAAATTGCCACCGTCCGATCAAATGTGTCCGCTGCGGCGACGAACACCCAGCTTCGGAATGTGACCGGCAATCGGTAGCACTGAAATGCGCCAATTGCAAACAGGCGCACACAGCCAACAACCGGTCGTGCCCCGCGTTTAGGCGTGAAGCGAGGAGAAAATGGGTGAAAATTTCTCCCCCTTTGCCTCGTCCCAATGCCCAACGGGCAACTAACTTACCACCTATTCAACCTACCCCTCTTCCAAGTATTACTCCACAGGAGTACGACTTGTCCGCAGGTGCGAACTTAATGCCCCCCGCCAACGCCGCCACCAATAGATCCCAAGCTCTTAGGAGGAGAAGGAGGCCACGACGGAAAAAAGCCGTACCTCAGTACACAGCAACCGTTCCGGTTAACATCCCGGTAAAACCAGACATACAATCATTCACCCCCTACATTTTTATGCCCCCCCCCCCAATTTTCGGACCCCACGCAGCCCTCCAAAACATTATATAGCTCACCCTGTCCCAAAACCGCAGCCTCGTACTGCCGTATCACAGCTGACTCAACCCCTTAGCCGCCCTAGTGGCGTTCAACACACTCAGGGCCCTCCACGTATGCAAGCCGGAACTTTAAACGTAGCCAGAGCTGCAATAGCGGCGCTTAACGCGGCTATAGAGGCCATAGCAGCCGGTCAAAACCGTCTGCCAGCATTGTTCAATGGCTTAGCACAACTCACCACAACTCGGGGCCTTAAATTGAGAATTGTGTATTGGAACCCAAGACTATATTACATAAACGGCAAGACAGATCGTTAGTCCAGGAACACGATGTTCACATTGTGTTACTGGGCGAAACGAAACTCCGAGGTGAGAATGAGCTCCGCATTCCAAATTTCTTCACCTATAGGCGAGACGAAATTTCTCCCGCAAACATGGCCTTCAGGGGTACGGCTGTATTAATTAGACGTGACCTTGTTCACGAACTACTACCCCTTCCCCAATTCACATATACTCGGTCTATAGGTGTAAAACTAAAGGCCGGCAATGCGGAGCTTAAAGTCTTCGCCGCATATAAGCCACCATCAACCCCCTTCGATCCAAGTGACATCGACAATATCTTTTGCGATGCCACCCCCACATTAATTTTAGGGGACTTTAACTCCAAACACCAACAATGGGGTTCACGAATTTCATCTAAATCGGGTCGTGAACTAAAAGCAGATGCTGAGTTGAAAAACTATTTAGTCATCGGTCAAGAGTCACCAACGCACTACCCCACCACGGACAATCACGCACCGGACGTACTAGACATCGCCTTAGCTCACAAGATCAGCTGGTCAATGTCGTTAGAAGTCCTCCACGACACTGACACTCAGCATCTGCCAATCTTATTGGTCCTTGGAGTATCCGCAACTGGTAAACCGCTTCCTAATCCCCGGAAAAGCACCAACTGGGCCATTTTCCACAATGCCATGCTCAGCTACAAACTACCGGCTGGGGGCATTTCTACTCCCTTAAAAGTCGAAGAGGCAGTTGATACCTTCACAACTGCCATTGCACCTGCTCTAAGGGAGTCAACTAATATCTCAGCCACAGCCTCTGGCAAACAGCTTTTGCCAGCGCACCTCCGCGCTAAACTTAAATCTAAGAGGGACCTCCGAAAACTCTGGTGCCATACTCGCTGCCCAGTAGTAAAGAGGGACCTCAACAAGATTAGTGCGGAGCTAAGTTCAGAAATCACCATTTTTAGAAAATACTCGTGGGACCAGTGATATTTAAAGCTAGTGAGGACGACACGGCTCTTTATCGCCTGGCCCGTCAAATAACAAAAACACCCGCCCCTATCTGTCCCCTTATTGATTCCGCTGGTATCCGCCATTATCACGCAGCGGAACGTGCTGAACTATTTGCGGACCACTTTGAGGACCAATTCAAACCGAACCCCAATATAGAGCATCACCACACGTTAGGAGTTATAGAACGCGTAGAGCAGTTTCTCGCAGCCCCAGCCCCACCACTCAGAGGTGATTATTTTATTTCGCCCAAAGAGGTTAGGAAGGAGGTCTCAAAGCTTAACAAGCGCAAATCACCCGGCCCCGACGAGATACCAAACACAGCGATTATTATGCTGCCTAGGAAGGGTCTGGTGGCACTCACCCGAATCTTTAATGGGATACTGCGCACTGGACATTTCTCATCTTCATGGAAGATTGATAAAATTATTGTTCTCCCGAAACCAGGGAAAGTCCGTCATCGCCCAGAACATTACCGACTGATTACACTGCTGTCCAATCTAGCCAAGGTGTTCGAACGCCCAGGATATCCCTTTTACTCAGGATACCCCCGCATATCCAGCTTAGGTATGAGCTTAGGCCTTCGAGCTTAACAAGGGCAGGCGCACAGTCGGAGTCTTTCTCGACATGGAGAAGGCTTTCGACCGAGTTTGGCACGAGGGCTTATTACACAAGCTGTTAGAGACGGACATCCCACAGATGCTCGGGCGAGTAATAGCCTCGTTTCTGGACAACGGAGCTTTTATGTCTCGGTCGAGACCAATCAGTCAGCATGTAAGCCCATTAGAGCAGGGGTACCTCAAGGCAGCTGCCTATCGCCACTGCTCTATGATTATTCACCAACGACATCCCCACTCTCAGTGACTCCGGTTTTGCTGAAGGTGTTGAAGACGTCCTCCTAGCCCTTTACGCGGACGATAGTGCCTATATGTCCTCCTCTCGCATACCTAAGTTAGCAGCCAATAAAATGCAGCGACTATTGGATATTTTGCCTGGCTGGCTGGACAAGTGGAGAATAGCCGTTAATGCCAGCAAATATCAGCAATACTGACCGGCCTGCAAAGGTTTCTACCACCGAAACTTGTGTTTCGAGCTCAAGTTATTGAGTGGCAACCCAGCGTAAAGTACCTCGGTTGTATTATAGACCGCCCCTTGCGCATGCGCAAAATGCTAGACCATGTGTCAGCAGGCGCGGTCGCATCACGGGCGTGCCTTAGACCGGTACTTTCTTCTGACTTGCCACTCAGAACCAAAATTTGCCTGTACAAATTGTACATCCGGTCGAGACTGACCTACGCAGCGCTTGCTTGGTACGGTCTTCTATCTTCTACCAGTAAACGTAAGCTCCAGGTTGTCCAAAATAAGTCGCTGAGAATAATAACCGGCGCGGGACGCTATGTCCGTAACTCCACCATCGCTAGAGACACCAAAACCGATCACTCGCAGAGTTCATATCTGGTTTGTCGAAACGTTTATTCACCCGCGCTGATAACAGCCACCATACTCACCTCAGGGGCATAGCGCCCTTACACGCTCGTCCGCCGGAAGGCAGGCCACTACCCCGAGAGCTTATCCCTGTGGGTGAATAATTTTACTTATTCACCCTCCTACATACTCACTTGCTTTCCTTATTTTTAAATCCGATTTTAATCTTGTTTCGCTTTTATCTTTCGCTTTTATTTTTCGCTTTTATTTCGCTTTTATTTTGTTTTTATTTCACTTTTATTTTTGATTTTATTTTTATTTCGTTTTTTGGTTTTCTTTTGTTTTTGCTGTGCTTCGTTTTTATTTTATTTTTATTTCGTTCTTTTGCGTTGTTTGTATTTTTATTTCGTTTTTATTTTGGCGCCTACGTTCGTTTTATTTTCTGTTCATATCGCCTCTGGCGATTTTTACGCATTGTCCACATGGGGGCCTGAAAAGAAGGCTTCCTTAAAAAATTTCACCAGGGGAGTTCAGCACCCCCGAGCTTCTGCCCGGGTCATGGTGGGAGGTAAATTCCCCTCCCCCGACACCCGCACCTCAACACCCATAGGGTGAAAGAGAAGACACCCACGAATTTTTTTGTATTTACGCTTCTATATCTCAGCTTTACATTAGCATAAATATGTAAGGAACCCTGTGCGTGGGCAAACCCATACTTGACTTTTTATATAATAATCATTTAAGTAGGTACCCCTAATTTCTGTAACTAAATATTATTGATTTAAAAATACATAAGAATTTGTGTCGCAAAATTATTCACAAAATAATTTATTATGTGAAGTAAACATTGCTAAATGCTACCTATAGATATAAAGTGATATCGATCAGCAGTCGGTCCGTTAGTAGCGAGTTCTGTTCCCGGGAGATAAATACTTGCGTTCATCATAACTAATACGTCCGTCCGAGCTAATTAACTATGTTTATTTTGAGGATTAATATGAATTCAATATTGTACCCGTTTGTGCCGCGTCTCCGCTCGACCACACATGTTTATATAATTAATTGAACACATTAAAATTTGTATTAAGATAATTGTGAGTATTTAATTGTAATATCTTTAATTTTTGTTTCTTTAATCTTTTTGGAACAAGAAATAAAAGTTACCATCAAAGTTTAAACGTCTAAAACGAATGCAATCGTTATTGTAAACACACTAACTGCTCGCTTCGGATTCGGACGACATTTTGGTTTGTTTTCAATGGACCGCTTTGACGGCTACGGTTGCCATTTATTATGTAATAGACTATCGCTGAGCGGTTTTCCAAAACGAATTTTAAAAAAATAGTTCTAAAATATAGACTAGATGGCGTTGACTCGATAAGGCGCATTTTTAAACATATGGTATGTGTATCCTCTGTGAAACGTTGTGATTTTTTTCTTTTTTTGGGTACGCTTTGATATAAAGTTTACCTATGTGCTGGAAACTCTTATTCGTTATTTTGTTGTTACTTTTTTTTTTGATGATGAGTAAGAATTACGGATCATGGTCTGTAGTAGACCTGATACAAGAGCTCCGGAAGCGCAGCGCGAAAGTTACAGGAAAAAAGCAGGTGCTGTCTAGAGATATGTACTTTTTTACTTAAAGTGCGAAAAAATACTATATGACAAATTTACATAATTATTTATACTGTATAGGCCGTAGTTTAAATTTGGAAAATAGCCTGACTTGGCTTAGTTTCAAAAAAAAATGCTCCTTGTTGATTCAACGCCATGTATCTAAACTTTTTAAACCTTTTTTTTAATTTCAGGCGTCGGAAAATCCCTCATTGATTTCCGGTGACTTTTGCTCCAACTCGTGTCAAAGTATTAACTATGAAAACTAGCAGACCGTCTCGACTTCATCCCCCTGTATCTTACGGAACCCTTAACTAATCACAACAAAACATAGATTTTAACCCTGTGGTATAATATAGCTTTCTAATTTTTTTTTCAAATCGTTCTATCTGGTTCCGGAGATTAACCGCCACATATAAACAAACTTACAAATCAGCTTTCTCTTTATAAATTTTTAAATTCAAATTTTAATTCCTTATTTTTTTAATAGGATATATCACTTTTATGAAGTCAATAAGTTAGTAGTTACTAACGTTTCGAAGTCAAAATAGCGTTCTGGTGAGAAGAAACGGAGAAAGAAACTCTCCAGTAATCACTCTTTTGAATTTTAAGTAATCAATGCAAATTATCAAGTAAACCTGGCTAACAACAAAATATTTTCTCAAACATGCTACGATATGCGACCATATTTTGCACAAGCTTGTTTGGGATAAATCGTACTTGCAGTACAGTATCAGAGAGCGACCTGCAATGTTTTGTCCGTCCGCTCGAGCGGTCAAATATGAAATTTGAAAATGGAACGAACTTTTTTTAAACCCTAACAATGATAACTAAAGAGATAACTCCATTAAGTTTTATTTAAATTTTGGACAGGCGCAACAAAAACAATGCGCCATTAAATTAATTTAAAAAGTAAAAAAAGAAATCAACTTTTGAACGCAACGAATTGCCGGCAAAATTACCTAAACTATTTTCATTATTGTCAATACTGTTGTCAATATAATTAGTTTTTTACCCGCATGTTTGAGAAAAGCACTTTACAAGCCTTGGCCACAACTGAGCAAGACCGGACTTTGTGATGCGTGCCTCGGGTATGCCTCGGCCCGCATACTCACGATCGCCCAGTTATGCTGTGTTTGCGGGCCGCGGCAGTAAGGTTTTTTATTTATATACCACTAAGGAAGCAAAAAAAACATACGCTCCGCCTGATGGTAAGCGGGCACCATAGCCTATGGATGCTTGCAACACCAGGGGTATCACTCGCCTTATCTATCACTATTTATGTTTTATTTATTATTTATTAACAAGGTGGTCTTTAATTGTGTAATATTTTTTTTTATGAGTTTCTGTTTTACATTATTTTTGAATGTTTCTAAAAGATTTTATTGTAAAAAAGGATATATTGTACTTTAAATGATTTTGAATTTTGATTTTAAATGATGAAGAGCAAGTTTGTGTCTATTTCTAGTATTACGATGCAAAAGGAAACATTTATCCCCAAAAGTCTAAAAGCACTATAAAAGCACGATAAACGTCGCTATTATTTTCAAACAATCAATATTTTAATAAACATAAATTAAAGTATCTAATATATACTGTGACCTTACCGGTTAATTTTCTTAAATTTATCTTTTAAATAGTGTCTTTGGGATAGATTTTAAATTGCTGAAATAGCCCTCTTCTGCAGCACAAAGATTGTTTAAATAACAGCTGTGTGTCCCCGGAGTAAAATACCATAGGACATCACGGTATGCAAGTAGCTGAAGTATGCTATCCGGGCAGTAGCTTCGTCCGTAAGTTGACGAATACGGCAGTGTTTACTAAATTTTCATTATAGTACTACCATTCCACGTCCAAACGACAATGAGGAAGTATTTAGATTACCTCCTTCCTGTGAAGTGTATAGGTAAGACAATTTAAGCAACAAAAAATTAATTACTAAAGTAAAAAGAACACGAACCCGACAAAGAGATGTAGGTAATATGGAAGACTCGCAAACTATTTCTCAAAACAAAATTATCTATCTAAATTGATTACGCCTTATCACAGTCTATGGTAAGACTAATCGTAGTGGAAGTACAATTTCTATTAATTAAAATAACTTCGCGGAAAACCGGTACAAAATAAAAGGCTATAAAACTACCTATTTTACCTGTAATAAATGTCAACATTATTAATTTACTTGTTCAAAAATATCAAGATAAGTCGAATGTACGAAGCGCACTCAGATCGAGGTCGTCGTGAAATCGATACTTAATCGAATTAGCATAATCGTGTTACAATCGGAATACACCTGCTATAATTTATCATCGTCAAAGATAAAGAAATATGTGTAGAAACGACACTGTTCCAGCTTTAAGTGATGACTGCTGTAAAAGATTTTAATTACAAAAATAATTTATAGTGCTTTTAGAATTTTGGGGATAAATGTTTCCTTTTGCATAGTTACTGCAACATCTTATGAACTATTACCGAAAAAAGGTTTAAGTCTGCTTGTCCTTTTTCTTGTGTTCAACAAACAGTTGAGAATGTATATTGAACTATTTAGTAATTTCTTAGTAAATTACCTCAAATTTATATTTTAAAATGCAGAAAAGAAGCCCAACGAACAATTAAAAATAAAATCAAGGAGTAACACTCGCAATGGAATAAGTCATATTATTTTAAGTTATAGGCTCTTAGGTGGATATATATATACATAAACTGTAAAACGAAACTACCCGAGTGAGTAAAATTTAATAATAATACCTAAACTCACTTTGAGTCGATTGTCATTTCTGTTTAAACTGACTTAACTTATTTTATGACGATGTCGATTCCATCGCAGGGCCATTAAAATAACTCAACATATAAATCTTAAGGCGGCTTATAATCAGTCACATTGACAGAATCGCTCGTTTTTGATAAAATATAGTGCTATGTTAGTGTAATTAAAATATATTATGAGACTAACCTTCCGGTAAGGGGTGCCGTGTGTGGGATATTCTTGTACAAGTGCAAGTTTTTGTAATATTAGTTTTTTGTATATGAATTGTTTATTGTGTTCTCATGTGTTTACTGTGTGTGCTCCAAAAGTCTTTCATCATATGAAATATGATACTTCAAATCTTTTTGCTTTTAAAGTAACTCTTGCATAGCTCTCTATAAACAGTCGAGGAGATAATTGTGAAAAATCAGAAGTACTTATCCCAAGTACTTCTGATTTTTCACAATTATCTTATCTTGTGTTCTGGAGGACAAAATGCATGGAAGTACATATTGACTCTCAGTGCGAAATTTTCTTTTTAGTTTGTTCTAGTACATATTTCAACACCATAAGAGAGTTGTAGTCTCAAAATTACGAAAACGTAGTTTACAATTTTATCCAGCATTTATAACTTTTTTTATATCACTAAAGTGGCAAACAAGCTTGCTGACCGCCTGATGGTAAGCGGTCTTAAGTTTACAACATTGTTATTTATGTAGACAATTAAATAACACTTTGCAATAATTAACAATTTAATTACGTATTAATGTATTTATTTCTTATATTTTATTATATAAATCGTAAGTAGTTACGCTGTGTAAAGGCAGAAGCCTATACACATACAGACACACTTTGATTAATACTTGTTATATTTTTATTTTTATTTTATATGCTATTTATGTTACTTTAACGACTAAACCATTAAAAATATTATACTAGATACCTAGATCATTGACATAAATAGAAATAATCTTTTACCAAGCTAGCTATTAGTAAGTACCTAATAGGTCTGCGTATTATTCTTATAATTATTAATACAACTCAAAAACACTGGCTGGTAATTATGGCGCTTAAAAAGGTTTCGCGTAAAAATGAAGAAAAACGGGAAAGCAAGAAATATTCACTGGTTTTTTTTTTTTTTAATATTATAATGGGCTCGCACGGTCTTAGCAGACCATTTGTGCATTTGCCAGTGTCAAAGTCAGATTATATTATATCGTATCGTGGCGCGGGCGTTACCGCGCGTCCTCGTTTTCAAGTCCCAAGATTGGGCGGGAGATTTGGTGTAGATCCTCAGATATTGCGCGTCATGTCCTGCTTATTTCTTCATAATTCACTATTCATGAGCCTTCGCTGCACAATTCTTAACACGCTTTCGTAAAACATTGCTAAAATATAAACATCGAAAGTCACTTAATGAATTTAGAAAAATTAAACAGAAAAAAACACCACTCCTTCTTAAGATTCGCGCCAAAACTGACACTGGCTTTTCTTTCTGTGTTTGTCAACAATCTACAAATCCTAGTATGTTATTATTATTTTTAATAAAATATATAAAAATAAAAAATATAAAAAAAAATTATCCACGTTGGTAAAATGGCTAGCTAGTGGCTATACAGGTTTTTTTTTTTTTTAATTGTTTTAACAGTCTTAAGTAAGGTTGGTCACACTATGGTGTGCTTTGTTTGTGGTCCTTCCCTTGTGGGCTTTAGAACACACACTTTCTAGTCGAATATTCCATTATTGCCAAAAATTACGTCATGGAATGAACATCAGGTTGGTACCTACTTCTAAATACTTTTGTGGCGGGGCATTTCAATTAAATATTCAGTGAATGATTATACCATTTCCCTTGTTGGAAAAAAACCTAGAACTTCTAGATACTTTCTGTTTTCATAATTTAACACTAGCGGCAAACGTAAATACAAATATTGGGCACCTCTCTTTTTCTACCTTACCATAGGTTCGGAATGAATTTTCTACAAAAACGAGAGGACAAAAAACTTTGTTAATATTTTAAAAAACTGTTGGATAAATTTCATATTTTAAAGTATAATGTTTATTGAAACGCAATTTATAAAAAATCATTACTTGTGCATCATAATTTTACTTTAGTAAATAAAGTCCTAATTCTACTAAACATTAGGCAGGCTTGTGTAATGTTAAATGCATAAACTCTATACAAATATCTTCAATGATTTCGAACCTAGGAAAAAAACTTATACACATATTATGCCAAAAATTTTAAATACATATTTGGACTCGTAGGCGGCGAGATCCTTGTCCCTGCGTGGGCGTCGCTAGTACTCATGTGGTCGCTAACTCACTAGTGAGCACCACAGGATGAGGCATTTGTTCACTATCAATTTTATTGCTCGCCGGTATTAGCTGCTTATCTATACACTGTCGTGCAATTTATTGGCACTTGTGTAGTTTACATTTATCTTTGTCGTTATCAAACACAAGTAAATAATTGTAATAATTAAATCTTTATTACTATTAGTCTTTAAGGGCTTTGTTTTCAAACACCTTATAATTGTCTTCTTCAATAAGCAATCGTTTAATAAATATCTAGTAAACCAGCTAGTCTAGTAAACCACTTTGTAGTAAGTAGGTACGGAAGCTAAATTACTTTGTAGTAAATACGGAAGCTAAATTTGTTGCCATTTTTGTTTCCACATCTTTGACTTTAAGATAAAATTAATACGAACAGATAATAAATTATAACTTTACCGACCGTAAACCCAGTTTTTTAACTTAAGTGGTAATAATACAATAAACACCAACACTGTTTGCAATATAAACATAGAAGTCGACTTAAACACTGTTTGCAATATAAACATAGAAGTCGACTTAAACACTGTTTGCAATATAAACATAGAAGTCGACATAAACATTGTTTGCAATATAAACATAGAAGTCGACTTAAACACTGTTTGCAATATAAACATAGAAGTCGACTTAAACACTGTTTGCAATATAAACATGAAGTCGACTTAAACACTGTTTGCAATATAAACATAGAAGTCGACTTAAACACTGTTTGCAATATAAACATAGAAGTCGACTTAAACACTGTTTGCAATATAAACATAGAAGTCGACTTAAACACTGTTTGCAATATAAACATAGAAGTCGACTTAAACACTGTTTTCAATATAAACATAGAAGTCGACTTAAACACCGTTTGCAATATAAACATAGAAGTCGACTAAAACACTGTTTGCAATATAAACATAGAAGTCGACTTAAAAAGTCACAGATCGGCAGGATGTTCTTACTACCACGAGTAGAAGAAATAATTCGCAGTACCTACAGAACAGTACGCTACTAACTATATACCCACGGAGCATGCAAAAAAAAGTTAAATTACCAATTACTAGTTAACAAATCTACACATAACGCATAAGGTGAAACGCACTTGTATTATTTTGGTCGTACAGTGTAAAAGAAAGACAATCGAAAATAATGTGCAAATCAGTGACCGACTCACCGATATTGTCAGAGCCGCGAGCCGCGTGGCGGCGCCACCGCGCGCTTACTACCGGCAACGTGACAGACAGGACACTCAATTGAAATTAGATTGTTATAATATAACAAGCACTGTGTACTTGGCTTTTATTTTTTAACCGCAAATTCCATTAAAAAAAAACTGTCCTCATATTATCTTGTTGATGAGCACATTGTGCACTATTTTTACAAAAAGGTAAAGTTTGAAAGTTTTAATGTAGCAGGTTATCTTCGAAATTAGTTACTCCTCAAATTTAAAAAAACTGTTTTACCAATATTTAGAACAGAATTTCACTTTATTGTCATCCATTTATATCAATAAAAATTAGACGAAAATTATGCTTGTCAAAAGGAACGAAACAGTTACAGAATGAAACGTAATAATGGAAGAAATGAAAGTGGAATAACAGCGAAAATGTGTAAACTTATCCTAAGTATTTGCTTTGACCACAAGAGACGAAAAATGTGAGAATGGCATTGCAAGAAGAGTGAATGTGAGAAATTAGGATAATAGGGCGCTGTACACTTTACGAAGTAGTCAAAAGTTGTCTGAAGAGGTACGTTTAGCTGTTCATGATGGTTGATCTACCAGGACTAATGTATGAATGTATGAATGGTAGGTATGGTAAACGGAGCCTGAAAGTAGCATTAATATTGTGCAAAGGAGAGCTTTAAGAAGTATGTGTGATGTGACCCTTAGTTACAAAATAAAAAATATTGTAATGCGGGAACGTTACGGAGGGAAAAAAATGTTGTGGTAATGATTAAGAAAGGTAGGTAAGTAAAGGTAGTTTGGACATGTCAAATGCACGAAGTAAAATAAGACAAACTGGTCGATAGAAAAGAAGACAATCGCGCCGAACGTGCATGAAAGCATTGATGCTGACAGAAAGTGAAGCAGAACAAGTGGCAAACCTGGATATTAGTAGAATAGATAAAATTAAAATTAGTTCCTACTACTCATTACATAACTACATAACATAAAAAAAAAATTAACCTAAAAATAAAAAAACCTTAAAAAATATAATATAATAACTATAATATATTATTAAAAGGAGTCCCTTTAGGCAAGGTTCCGAAGATACTGGCAGCGTTCCCCCTTTGAATAGCTAGACTAATTCTTTGTCCGAGGTAGCTGCCAGCTCTTCGGTCTCCTGTGATGTCGACTAACCTTTTTGCTATTTCCTTAAAAAGCCTTATAAAATATGATATTTTAAATCAGATTTGCCCAATCATTAAATAGTTGAGTCAGTACGCTGCACGCACGGTCGAGTTATTCCCGAAAAGCGGGACACGCGGGACATTTAATTTTGATTTGAAAATCAGGACGTCCCGCCATGGGATCCTAGCCACGGATCCTGGATTGTAAGAGACTCTGGTCTCTGCCTACCCGTTCTTGAAATAGGCATGACGCTATGTGGGTATGTATCAGCGTTGCCAGACGTCCCGATTTTGGCGGGACCTATCTATTGTCATGTCATAAATAAAAAGATAAATATTCAAAAACTTTTGATTATATACCTTTTTTTTTACTATGTCCCTTTACTACTTTCGACGAAAGAATCCCGCTTTTTTCACTCAAAAAGTTCCTAAATCCCGACTTGGTAAAAAGAAAATCTGGCAACGCTGGTATGTATGTAGGTTTTTCTCGGTTGCCGTAGCATTATGCGATTGCAGTTTTTCCGAGAAAATTGCAAAATTTATTCCAGATTTTCCAAAGCTTTAATATGTCTAAAAAACTCGTCTTATAGCAAAAGCCTGTAACTTCAAGCATTGATATTCGTATTCAAAATAGAACACGTATCTACAAAGACTATGTTACAAGTACAAGATTAATTGGCAATAGTTCGAGGACACCGCGCCGACCGCACGGACGGACAGACGAACGAAGAAGCATGCGACACCGAGCTCCAATATACTGGCAATAATTTAAACTTTTGCTGTTACACCTACGTAGCTTTGCCGCGCGGTTATTCTGAATAACGAATGCTATTTGCATACGATACAACAAACTTTTTTCACCTTTAGAACTAAAAAAATAATAAAACAAATATTGAATTATTTTTGAATGAATTATTGAATGATTTTTGAAATAGGTAATCTACACCTACTTAATATTATTATTAATTGTAAATACGAAAGTTTAGATAGATAGGTGTTTTTTATTCAATCACGCCAGAATAGCTGAACGGATTAAGATGAAATTTTGGCAAAAATAGAAAGGTGTAGTCTGGAATAACACATAGGCTTTTTATCCCAGAAAATGCAAAAGCTCCTGCGGGAACAACTAAAACGTTTGTTACTCAATCCCACCGCAACGGAGCATCCAATAGTGCTGAAATTTCGCAAAGAGATAATTGAAGACGTGGAGAAGGACAAAGTCTATCCCCTACATTTTTTGCGGGAGTCCCCATAACCGAATTCCACTAAAACAAACTATTCATATACAAACTTCTTTAGTGGGAGTTGCCGTAAGAATCCCACGCTCACCGATAAATCAAATTTAGGGCGGGCGGAGCCGGAAGCAAAAGCTTTTACTGTTTTATTAGTCTTATTTTAATACATAGTGTGCTCTGTGGTTTTGCTCGGAATATACTCATTTATAAGGGCTCTTGATTAGGATAAGAAGTATATTATCCATACAATCAAGAACATTTCCGATTTTTTTCCTTAATTTCATCCAAATCTTTCCAGCCATTATAGCTGAAACAATATCCACACATCATCACCAAAATAAATTTTAAATTTACAATATTAGTAGGATTTGATACATGGATAATGGTTTGACATAAATAAAAAATTATCAATACAACTGTTAAATATAAAAAGGAAATGGTGCAGACTAATTGTTGAGTTGAAAATATTACTGCTGTCTCCAGCTAAGCAGAAGTGGAAGTAGGTATCGACCTAAGGAAGCTTTCCGGACCGAAGTAAAATAACTTTACATAAAACCTAACACATCGAAGCCATCGGTCCTTAGTTATTACAAAATCTCTCTGCATCACATCGTACGACATATTTTATTTACTACAATTGATAGATGCCTGTCCTGATGTTTACGAATGTTATTCAGGTGGATGATACACATTTCTTCAAAACATGCAGAAAGCCATATGGAAACGTTACCGAATAGTGTTGCGCAGACATCGAGCATGTCGGTATCGACTTGAGGGATTGGCTCGACCGGCCGTATTAAATCAAACAGTCGATAAAAAGCTAAATGCTGTCCGATTGCGAGGCGAGAAACTCTTGCGCATAAATTTATGCGCTGCTGATAAATTAAGCGACGCGTGCGCTGTGAGTTATAGGGTTGTGCGCTATAAGATTTAGGGCGTAAATAACACTTGTTTCAACAGAAAGTGGTGTAATTTTAAGTGTTTACATACATTTATATTGTATAGCATAAATTACTACTTACTAATTTTCCGTTTTCTCATAAGAAGTTCTTAAAAGGTATTTAAATATTGCATTCGATTAACTACATGATCCAAACAACAATATTGATTAGTTTGGGACTGCCAGTAGTACAACTAAATTGGCCTTGTCTCCGTAAATCTATTTTTTTGAAAACACAAAAAAATTATGGCAAACTACTATATGAAACGTGATTTATGAAGACCTGCATTGTATCGCAAATAGCACATAGTACCTAGTGTGTCAAGCTTCAGTATCTAGAAATAAGTAGTGTTAATTAAAATTATCTCTTTCCTATAGTTTTTTACTTGTTACTCGTATTGCTTAAAAAAATATCCTTTTTTTACTTTACAGCACCAGTCTAGATCGTGTGTTGATGTTGCTTTTTCAAATACTAACAATTTTTTTTACGCCTTATTCGCTTTCAACGGTGATATCGATACCGAGGCTCAGAAATCCTTATCTCTTGTTACATATGACAGTAGATTTCTTTACAGTTAGTGGATACCCAGTTATTTCAGTAGTTCGAGAGTATTTCAAATAGCGTATACTTTAGTTATATACATATACTCTACCGCGACCGTTGTATTGCTCTGCTTTGCGACGTTTTACCTAATGTGCATATGACATACACAGCTACTCCATCCTACGTCTCTATACCTAGGGCGCGATTCATCAGTCGCGGTGGGACTATATAATCAATAAGAATTTCAGATATTCGTTATCAACAAATGGAATCCTTATAATGCTTGTCTGTCTGTACGTAACAGTCAATTAACTCTGTCAGTATTTGATTTGATATAATTAAATTTATTAATAAGGTCTTATGCAACCGAAACTTAAAGATACCCTTGCGTATTCGTCTTCTGCACCGTTATGACTGGCCTATCCTTCTATACGGATGTGAGTCTTGGACAATCAAGGAAAAACTCAGAAAACATATAGAAGCGTTTGAGATGTGGTGCTATAGACGCATGCTGGCTATAAGTTGCACTCAGCGAGTTATCAATGAGGAGGTTCTATGGCGGGTTGACCAAAAACGCGAACTTTTGCAGACTATCAAAAAGTGAAAAGTTGCATATTTAGGCCATGTGCTAAGGCACCAAAGATATGAGCTGCTGCAACCCATAATGATGGGCAAAGTTGCAGGAAAAAGGAAAGTAGGTCGGAGAAAGAAGTCTTGGTTGCGTAACATCAGAGAGTGGACTGGGATCGCGAGTGCAGCCAAACTATTTCGCCTCGCTGTAGACAGGGAGAGATTTGCGGAGCTGACTGCCAAACTTCACTAGTTGGAGAGGCACTATTAGAAGAAGAATTAAATTTAAAGTAATATGGAAGCGTTGCGGTATGAAAGAAGATTTAGTAACAAAGATCAAGAAAGGTATGTTAAGGTAGTTTGGGCAGGTTGAGAGAATTAACAAGTGAGGAAAAAGTAAATGAAAGGTAGGAGTTGACCTCGCTGAACTTATCTCGGTCAGATTTAGTCTGTTTTCAGGAAAGGTGAGATCGAGTGTGCTCATCCATCGAGCGTGTACGAAAACATTGTGACAGGATCGCAGGTAGTGGAAGTATCTGCCTACCATGTTAGGAAACAAGGGTGATGTCATGTAGGTAAGTAAGAGTATGTAAATATAGTTAATAAATAAATGAAAATAGGTAATTCAAAAGTAGGTAGTTCTGTGACATAACTGTTAAAAATATATTGTTTAAATATTAATTGTATAAGAATGCGTTTCTCAAACTTTACACATTAATTTTTAAGGTTAATTTCAGAAATATTAAGGATATGAAATAAGTTTTAATTACAAGAATTTGATCAGCTTTGTTACAGTACTCAGTGCACTTTTTGTCTTTAAAAAATTATTTAAGAGTTCAAACCTCATTTAAGTCGATTCGCTAGTCCATACTAATATAATAAATGCGAACGTATGTCTGTCTGTCTGGCTATCTGTCAGTCTGCCTGATACCTCGTCACGCTTAAACCGATGTACCAATGAAGATGACAAGTGTGAGTCTATAATTGTCTATAATTTAGGAGTTTAAAATTAAAAATCCTACACCGATAACTGAATTTAGTGCGGGTGAACCGCGTGCAAAAGATATTATTGCAATAATTTAGCCACAAAATATGATTTAGAAAAAAAACGGCCAAGTGCAAGTCGGACTCGCGCACGAAGGGCCACTATCTATAAAAACGGCAAAAATTGTTCATTTTTTATACCACTAAGGTGGCAAACAAACACACGGCCCGGTCTACGTGGCCTATGAACGTTTATTGTAGGGAGCCACCCTTAAATATTTATTTTATTTTAATTTAATTATTTATTTTTAAAGCGACTATATAAATAAATATTCTGTGAATATTTTAAGCGTCTACCTGTTGCCGCTATCAACATCGAGCAAAAAAACACGTTTGTTTGATCACGGTTGTTGATTGGAGCCCCTTTAAATACTTATTATGTTTTTTAGTATTTGTTGTTATAGCGGCAACTGTGAATATTTCAATTGTCTAACTATCACGGTTCATGAGATACAGCCTGGTGACCGACGGATGGACGGAGGGACGGACGGACGGACAGCGGAGACTTAGTAATAGGGTTCCGCTAATTTAACCATCAATTTTAGTTAATAATTCAATTTCCCTTGAAAACTAAGAATGATTCTCTTGTTTGACAGAATATGTATTTATATGACCAATCAGATTTGCATATTTCATAGTTATAACATGTTTAAAAATAATTCAAGCGATTCTACAACGAGCAGTTACCTGCTAGCGCCTCTCGTACGTGTACCTGTGTCTCCTTGTCCGCTCTAATAGTGTATAGGTCTTTATATACTGGTCGCAAAAGCACACTTTTTCTAAGGTATGCCGTAGTCTTAAGCTGCACTCACTGCAGTGTGTATCATGTCGAATCAAATTTTACATATCTTTAAAAAAAAAAAAAATACTTTTGGTGAATATGTCATAAATGCAATATAACTTGTCGGGATACGAGTAAAAATAAACTAGATTGTTTTTCTCAAATGGAAGGTTAAAGTAAAAGTCTATAAAAAAAATATATAACTGTTGCCTAATATTATATATTATTCTATAAATGTATAAATCAAATAAAACTTAGTAATAATAAACTTTTTGACTACAAAAAACCTTTCTACCTATGTTCTTATTTCGTCCTATTGACGGGTAAACCCAACTATGATAAAAACCTTAAATATTGCTTAGCTCAATTTGGTAGTGTTGTTGCAGTACATGGACTACGTCTGTCTATCCTAATGTCCTCTAAAGGTACCTAAGGGAGCCCTAAATTACAGCTAATAAAAATCGTTTATTGTTTTATTTTTATACACTGTAGATAGATTAATTATTCTATTACTATAATAAGATTAAATAATTATTAGTAGATATAAAAGAGTAGGTATAAAAGAGTTACATGAGGTGTCCTGTTCGCCACTCAGTGCGTTAACCCTTAATTAGGTACGATAAAAAAATCACACCATTAGTCGCATGGGGTCTCTAGTGACCCTAAACAAAATAAAAAATTGATAAAATAAGAAATAAATAAAATCAACTATTATTTTATAAATATTTAAAAATATTGAATTACAAGAAGAAGAAAATAAATAAAAAAATTAACAAATCAATAAAATAAATGAAAATACTAGAAAAAAAAATCTTGTAGAGACTAATTCGCGAGCCCTGTGGGAAGTTAGGAAGCTAGAAGGAGCGCTTGTGCACTCCGAACACTCTAACACATATTTTTTTTTTATTTGAAATTGTGTTGACCCCAAGCGCCTAATTAAGGGTTAAGTGTCATCATAACTTAGGCAAGAAAAAAAAAGATATACTTACATCTGTGTAACAGCCCTGTAAATGGAATAGGATTATTGACAAAATTGACCGCAAGATCAAACAGGAAAAACTATAGTCTATAGTACCAGTTCGCTAGTTTCTAAACTAGGGCGAGCCTGAATCTTAGACGCTAGTCATTTCCGAGTGACACATACAAAATTGTAACAATATGACGTCGTTACATAGATTATATTAAATGAGTTATAGGATTAGCGCGTAGAAACATGTTTTTTATTAAATAGATTGAGTTATTAGTGAGTATTAAATAACAAATGATAAATGATGTAAGTGGGTAGACTATGACGACTGTTGCTCACAATCACTTATATGCCAATAAATAAAATATAAGAGGAGAAAGAGATAGGGACAGGATCTAAAACCTTAAAACACTTACTTCACTTCTTTCCTTGGTCCAAAAAGGTAAATCAGAGGCACTATAAAAACAATTCAATTAAAACACTTTTTATTTTGTAACACACTATCATTCAATAAGCGTTTATAATATATTAATTTTAAATACTAAAATAACCTAAAAGGATTGTTGTCTTTTACATTTTTTCAGGCTACGAACTGACAGCCACAGAGTATTGCTAGAAAACGAAAAAAGGCTGTGTTCGTTTTGTAGCTATCTGCAACGGGACGAAACTACCTACATTCTACCTGCTGACTCCAAAAAATGTTATAACTATTTCGGAGGGCACTCTAAACAGACATAGCAGTCGTTAAACCAAGGCAGAGGCCTTTGGAAGCTTAACAATTCAGACAGTCGAGCGGCCACTAGCTAGACAACTCAGTAACGGCAGTAGAGGGGATTCGTTGGTTCTGGCGCACTTCCCCCCAACCTCAACCCCTCGCCTAAAAAAAAGCCCACCAACTTTTTTTCTGCTTTGTACGACTCGCGCTTGACCACTCTCAATACATCGTTGGTTCTGGCACACTACCCTCCAACCCCAACCCCTCGCCTAAAAACTTTTCTGCCCCCGCGTGACTCGCGGTTGACCACTCTCAAAACATCGTTGGTTCTGGCGCACTACCCTCCAACTTCAACCCCTCGCCTAAAAACTTTTCTGCCCCCCGCACGACTCGCGCTTGACCACTCTCAAAACCACCCCTGTGTCTGGGGTGTGGCGACTCGCGCTTGACCACTCTCAAAACCACCCCCTGTGTCTGGGATACGTCGACTCACGCTTGACCAGAACTACCACGTGACATCACTGTAGGTTCTGTGTAGTTTTGTTAAGTATTTATATCATTATCGTAATGGGTCTATCGTATTTTTCCGTTCATTAGTTATTCTTATTTAATTACAATGTCGTGAGTGCGATAATGATGTTTGTGGTGACATTCCTAATACCTTTTTAATTATATTTGTACTTGTAAGATAAATCGTATATATATAGGATAGTCGAGAGTATTCGAGTTACAATTTATCATCAAGTGAATGAATTCATCCTGTGTGATACTGAGGCTGATTCTATTTACTTCAAAAAAAGCTATGGAGGTATGTGTTTTTTTGCTTTATAATTCTTTATCTATATTTATTATATATATTACAGACCCTCAAAACTATGTGTTTGTTTGAATGTCTATTACTTAAACCAATTTTGTTTAGGTTTTCACTTTAGGCAAATTTTTGATTCAAATTATTATACAAATATGTTTTTAAAGCATAGGCTTATTTTATTACAGAATTCAACATTTAACGTAATGGAAGAAAACACGTTCAAGCATTACTACTACGCTACATCGGATGATGAGCAATCAACTGAGAAGGCCTTAGAAACAACAAAGCTCAAACGGTCTCGTCGAAATAGTATCGACTCATTCTTTGAGGGGACCAATCAGAAGAAAAAGAAACTCAGCTCTACAGTGGCGAGATCTTCAAAAGATGGTATCCCTGGTGTCACATACTTGTCTACTAATAATGATGATGGGGCTCATGCTACACATTTGATAAAAATTGAGGTGTATGACCTCATAAAATTGAAAAAAGTACCAGTAGATGAACATTGGAAACACTCAGAAGTGAGGATCAAATATTATACGGATACAAAAGATGAAAAATATGAGCAAACGAAGGGTATCATATTTGATATCACGAAGCAAATAGCAGAAACCAATAACTGTAAAAAATACTTTTTTAAAAAGTAATCTCTAATAGCTAAATTAATTTATAAGAACCATCCTTACAAAATTTTATGAGTATCTAATTGATAAGTAACGAGCAACTATTAATTAACCATCAACTAATATAGTAATCACCTTATCGACTTGTATATATGAGAGAAAAATCGAACATTATATTTATTATTAATTCATCATTCACAAGCAAAGCTAAACTGGTTTATTTCAACCATGTCACTAGAAAGTGTTTTTTTTCAAAATGTTTTTGAAGAAGAAGAAAAAGAACTAATGAGAGCGTGTGAGAATTATGAAGATAATGCTCTGGAAAATCCGTATTATGACACTTCACTGTTTAACATCTGTAAAGAAGTTGAGGAAACATTCAGGTATACATTCTAACTATACTTATTTAAATTTTATGTTACATATTTGTGTTCTTATATTAACATAAGCATGTTATATCTACAGAAAATCTTCAATTCAAGTCGGTCGAGGTTTGAAGAGACAAGCTGATATTAGTGTTGAAGATTTACAACAAGCATCGACGTCATCATCTTCCAATACAACACATAGACAGAACGTTATGTGTCAAATATGTGAATTACAGGTTAGCCAAAGGTTCTATGCTCAGCACTTACGATCTAAGGAACACAAAGAAAAATGTCTTATTCATAATCATAATTTACATAATGTCTCTGTTATATCAGTTGCTTTTGGGTCTCGGGTCTTAACGTATAGAATTGTATCACCTAAAGCTAATGAGTCACTTAAAATACAAACTCCTGAAGTATTCATAGCATCAATTAAAGAGTCGATACTATTTCTTATTCAGGAATGTTTAAAAGAGTTAACTATTGTTAAAGTTAATTTTATTATTCATGCAGATTTTGAACAGGAAACAAAAGATTTAAAAAATTCTTTCGATTTTCAAACAAAAAATTGGACTATTTCTTTAGGGGACGAATTAGAAAATTATTTAGAAACTTTAAGCGAAGACATTAAAAATCAAATGAGTGATTTCGAAGCAAAAGATAGTGGATGGACTTTAAAAAAAAATCAGTTCTTAGAAATGAATGTTAATAAGTTCAATCCCTTACGAGGGTCTTCGTTTATTGAATTACCTTTAGATATTAAGCGTAAAAAAGCAGTCATAAATGTAAAAAATAACGATCAACAATGTTTTAAGTGGGCTTTATTATCCGCACTATATCCTGTAAATAAAAGTTCTGAAAGGGTATCATCATACTTGAGGAATCAAAATAGACTAAAGTTTAATAATATACAGTTCCCAATCAAATTATCGGATATACCCAAGGTAGAAAAACAGAATAACATTAGTATCAATGTTTTCGGATTAGAATTTAACAAAGAAAAAAAATGTAATACCATCGTTGGACCATTATATTTTACTAAATGTCGTAAAGAATTACACATTAACTTATTATTTTTAAACAATGGTTCAAATGGTCATTATTGTTTTATAAAAAATTTATCACGCTTGGTTAGTAAACAAATAACGAATCGAAATAATGCTATTCATATCTGTGATGGTTGCCTTCTATATTTTAAATCTAAAGTTAATTTAATTAATCACCAAAAACATGACTGTGCTCATATTGTTACTGAATTACCAGGAATTCATAAAAAAGGAAAAGATTGGTTTAATCGGGAAACAAATAATGATGAAATCTATTTTGATAAGTTTCAAAGAAAATTAAAATTACCTTTTGTAATATATGCAGACTTTGAAGCTCTTTTAAAACCCGTCACCTCATGTGACCCTAATCCATCGAAGTCATATACAAAAACAATACATGAACATGAAGTTTATAGTTATGGATACTATATAAAATGTTCGTATGATGATAAGCTGTCTACATACAGAACATACACAGGGCCTAATTGTGCAAAAATGTTTATGGAAAGCATTTACAAAGATATTAGCAATATACATAGGATAAATTGTTTTCAAAAATGTCCACTTCCATTAACTAACGAAGAGAAGGAATCTATTAGACAATCGCAATTATGTTATATTTGTGAAGGGCTATTGGGTGATGACATCACAGTAGACTATGATTGGAATACTGGTAATTTTAGAGGTGTTGCTCACGAATTATGTAGTTCAAAGTATCGTGTTCCCTTTTTCATTCCCATTCTATTTCATAATCTAAGTAATTATGATGCTCATTTTATTGTTCATGCTTTGAATTTTAAAGATGGAGAAATAGATATCATTCCGCAAAATAAGGAAAAATATATTTCATTCTCAAAAAAACTTAATATAAGAGGTCATTTAGTACATTTGCGGTTTTTAGATTCCTTTAAATTCATGGCCAGTAGTTTAGATAGTTTAGCTAAAAATCTAAAAAAAGATCAATTTATAGAATTAAGAAAACAATTTCCAAACGAAAATGATTTTAATAAACTTATTAGGAAAGGTGTTTTTCCTTATGAATTTGTTAATTCTTATGAATCCTTAAAAGTTACAACTCTTCCAGATCAAGACGCTTTCTTTAACTCTTTAAGTAATACCAGTGTCTCAGATGATGATTATAAACATGCTCAAAATGTTTGGGTCCAATTTAAATGTAAAAATATGTTGGACTATTCCAATCTATACTTAAGAACTGATGTAATGTTACTCACTGATATTTTTGAAAACTTTAGAGAAATTTGTATTAAAACATATGAACTCGACCCTGTACAATATTATACCCTTCCAGGATTAAGCTGGGATGCAATGCTAAAATGTACTAACATAACACTGGAATTATTAAAATACTTTGATAAAATAGCATTCGTAAAGTCTGGTATAAGAGGTGGTATTTCACAGTGTTCTAACAGATATGGAAAGGCAAATAACGAGTACATGGGTGATTACAAAGATAACTTACCAAAATCTTACTTAATGTATTTTGATGCAAACAATCTCTATGGTTGGGCAATGTCTCAGTATTTGCCTGTAAGAGATTTTAAATGGGTTAACCCGAACATAGACTTCAATATATCAGATTCATCAGATATTGGATACATACTGGAAGTTGATCTTGAATACCCTGAAAATTTACATGATCTTCATTCAGACTTACCTTTATGCCCTGAAAACATTGTAATCGGTAACAGTAAAGATAAAAAATTAGTACCAAATTTATATAACAAAACTAAATATATTATTCACTATAGAAATCTGAAGCAATGTTTACAACTTGGTATGAAATTAATTAGAGTTCATAGAGTTTTACAGTTTGAGCAAAGTCCTTGGTTGAAGAAATATATAGATTTAAATACACAACTAAGAACTTTAGCTAAAAGTGACTTTGAAAAAGATTTTTATAAACTTATGAATAATGCAGTCTTTGGTAAAACTATGGAAAATGTTGAAAAACGTGTTAATGTGAAATTGTTAACCCACTGGGAAAACCATGGAAAAATTCAAGGTGCACAAAGTTTAATTGCTCGCCCTGAGTTTCATAGTCTATCTATATTCTCCGAGTCTTTAATTGCTGTACAATTACAAAAGACTAAGGTATATTTCAATAAACCATTTGTTTTAGGATTTTGTATATTAGAAATATCAAAAACATTGATGTATAACTTTCATTATAATTACATGAAAAGAAAATACAATAATAGTGTCAAGTTATTATACACTGATACGGATAGCTTAGTTTACCATGTATTTACAGATAATTTTTATAATGATATAAAATCTGACTTAGAATGTTTTTTCGATACTTCAGACTATTCTAGTGATAATGTTTATGGTTTCCCACTTTTAAATAAAAAGAAACTTGGATATTTTAAGGATGAGAACAATGGTAAAATATTTCGGGAGTTTGTAGGACTTCGATCAAAAATGTATGCAATGGACATTGAAAGTAAGGTTATTGCTAAAGCAAAAGGTGTAAATAAAAGTGTGACAAAAAAGATGAATTTGGAAAATTATAAGTTGTGTCTATTTAATAAAAATGTAAATGTTTCACAAATGTGTAGGATTCGAAGTGTGAAACATACTATTTTTACACAACAAATTAATAAAACTTGTCTATCCTGTAATGACACCAAGAGATATATTTTACCTAATTCAACAGATACATATGCTTGGGGTCATTTTAAGATTAACTTATAGTTTTGAAATAATAATAATATAGAGTATTAATTGTATCTGGTTTATGTGTGTTTAAAAAATGTAAGGTAATAACTATTATTAAGTAACATAATGATTGTAATTTTTTTTTTTTATTATTAATTATATTGTTTTTAATATATAAGTGTTTGTTTTTATTGCTTTCCTCCATATGAATTTGAACATTTTCAAAGAGAACACACATTAAAAATAATTATGATTCATTTTTATCATCCCTTTACAGTAATTGTAGCTGGCCCTAGTGGATGTGGTAAATCAGTTTTTGTTAAAAATTTTGTGAAACATGCTAATGAGATTTGCAATCAACATTTTTCTAATATTATGTGGTGTTATGATGAAATGCAACCGTTATACAACTTGAACAATGTTAATTATTACCAAGGTATTCCTGACCTCAGTATGTTTGATGGAGAACAACCACAACTAATAATAATCGATGACCTCATGCGAGAGTCTGATGGTCGTGTTGTTGACATATTCACAAAGGGTAGTCATCATAGAAACATTAGTGTTTTCTATATTACACAAAATATATTCCATCAAGGTAAAGGACAGAGAGATATTTCTTTAAACTCTAGTTATATAGTCTACTTTAAAAATCCACGAGATAAAACACAAATTCGTTACTTAGCACGTCAAGTCTCACCTGAAAACATTAAATTTTTGGAAGATGCCTACAAAGATGCTACTAGTGAACCTCATGGCTACCTAATAATAGATTTAAAACAGGACACAATTGATATGTGTCGATTTAAAACGAGAATATTTCCTTCTGACCAGAACTGCATTGTATATATACCTAAAAAAGGATTTAAATACAGCAAACATAATGAAATTCCAATCATTCATAAATAATGCATTCAAGAGTGACTACACATCAAGAACTTTTAAAATCGTTGCATGTATTGAAACCAAGACATAGAAAAGCTTTACTTAAATCTTGTAGTAAAGAAGAAATAAATTTTATTTGTGAGTGTATTTACAACGTATTACAGGGTAAAATACCCGTCAAGGAAAATGATAAAAACAAATTAAAAAAATATAAAAATATATTGAGAAAGTTGGTTTGTAAAGGAAGAAATCTACTTAGAAAAAACGTAATTATTCAAAGGGGTGGTGCCTTTTTACCTATTATTTTAGGATCTGTTCTAAGTGCCTTGGTGAGTTCAATTTTAAAACCTTAGCAGGAAAATAAAAGCAAAAATGGAACATGCTAAAAAAATGGTTCTAATTGAACCTAATTTGATAGAAAAAATTAAAAAGGAAAATGAAACACAAAGCGCTTTAAATACTTTATCCCGTTTAGATGGTGAAATGAAAGATATTTTAAATAGTAATGTAGAAGATAGAGAAAAATGGATTTTGTATTTACAAACACTACAAAGGTATTTACATTTTACTGAAGTAGAACGACGACCATATCAAATACCAATTATAACCAAAACAGAAAGTTCGCCTAATTATAAAGATACTGATGTCATTAAGGAAACAGTCCTTGACACTGAGCAGGTATCAAACATAAAATCAAAAACCATAAATGATACTGACTTAACCCCATTTTATTCAAAGCAACAACTCTTGAAATTGATTCCTAAGACGTATATAAAACGAGGTGAATTACTAATAGAATCAATTTTTTCAAATAAAAATAAGGTAGATTGGGATACCAATGGAACTGTTAGTATCAATAATATGAAAATACCAGGAAGTAACATTATAGACCTGGTGAATGATACACTAAGACCACTTAAACACAGTGATCCAATTGGGTGGCAAGAGTTTGCATCAGCATTAAAAGAAATTAAAATACCATTAACTTATATTGGAAATCCAAAAAGACTAGAATATATTAATAAACTTTACTTAGGTGATATAAAAGAAGAAATTCCACTTAACAAATTGCAATCAGATAATAGTTTTACTCCTACTAAGACTCATTTTAACAAAATCAAGAAAAAAATAGACTGGGAAAAATGGACCCCCTATTAGAAATAAATCAGATTTACTATGATGTTTCTCATCCTGCTGGATATGGAGGTGTTAACAAACTCATCAACTCGTTAAAGGGAAAAATGACAGCAAAACAAGTGAAAAATTGGTTGCAAGAACAAGAAACTTACACATTACATAAACCTGTAAGAAATAGATTTCCTAGAAATAAGTACATTTTATCTAATTATAATGACTTGTGGCAGGTGGATTTAAGTGATATGCGCACTTATTCTGAATATAATGATGGTTTTAAATATATTCTGTGTGTTATTGATGTATTTAGTAAATATGCATTTGCTAGATGTTTAAAAAAAAAGAACTCTATAACTATAAAAGAATGCTTTGAAAGTATATTTAATGAGTCAAAATCCTTACCTAACCACATTCAGTCAGATAAGGGAACTGAATTTGTTTCTAAGGATGTGCAAAAATATTTTAAAAGTAAAGGTATAAACTATTACACCACTAACAATCCTGATATAAAAGCTAGTATCGTGGAACGCTTTCAAAGAACATTAAAGACAAAAATTTGGCGGTATTTCACACATCATAACACATATAGATATGTTGATATTTTAAAAGATTTGATTTATTCTTATAATCATAGCTATCATTCAAGTATAAAAATGTGTCCCAAAGATGTTAACTCAGAAAATATTATGACTGTTTGGAATAATTAATATGATAGAGATAAAGGGCAAAAGGCTATTCTAAACAGGTTTAAAGAAGGTGATTATGTTAGGATAACAAAACATAAACACATATTTCAAAAAGGATACGAGAGCAACTGGAGTGATTAAATATTTGTTATTACTTCAGTTATAAGAAGATCACCTTGGGTAGTTTATACGTTAAAAGATCTTCAAAATGAACCCATTACAGGTACATTTTATGAAAAAGAATTACAAAAAGTAATATACAACCCCACTCTCCCACATAAAATAGATAAAATACTCCACACTCGTTATTTTGGAAATAGAAAGCAAGTACTAGTGAAGTGGAAAGGTTATCCAAACAAATTTAATACTTGGGTATCATTAAAAGATATAGAAAAAATATGATTAAGGAAGATTTTTATTTAACTTTGCTCAGTAATAGTTCAATGGAATATTTTCCGAGTAATACCACTACAAATTTTTCAACAAAACTTCCAAAACCTATAAAATTAGAAGGACAGTGGTCTGTTGGAGTTGTAGAATTTCAATACCCATGTAGTATGTTTACAGTTCAAGAGGGTGAAAATATAATGTATATTACTAAGAAAATGATAGTACCTTTGGATAAATCAATATCATCAGTTATTTATAAAAATCATATACCTGCAACCAATTATGATAATATTGATAACATTTTAAAAGCCTTAAACCTAAAAGAAAACTGTCGCTTTCATTATGATAAAGTTTCCCAGATGGTCTCTGTTCAAATTAACGATAAAAATATATCATCTTTAACGTTATCATCAAAGTTAAGTATTCAACTTGGCTTTGAACCAAAAACTAATTTAATAACAAAAAATGTTGGAAGATACCCACCCAATTTACATTTAGGATTACCTTCTCAATTATTTGTTTACTGTGATATAATTGATCCGCAAATAGTTGGAGATGTTATGACACCATTGTTAAGAATAATACCTTTAGACCCCGAGAAATATATCTATGGTGCTTATAAGATGCATGTATTTTCACCACCCCACTACTTACCAGTTATGCGAAGAGAATTTGATACAATTGAAATAGATATAAGAACAAACACTGGTAATAAAATACCATTTCAATTTGGGACCGCATATTAAATGTTAAACTACACTTTAAGCGATTATAATGCATAATAACAGTATTTGTCCCTATGAGCAATATTATTCACACCAAGCAGGATCAGGAATTGGTGTAATTTATAAAGGTGTACCACATCAACGTGGTCATGGAATAGGAAGCTTTTTAGGAGGCCTGTTTCGATCAGTACTACCTTTATTATCAAGTGGGGCTAGAGTAATTGGTAAAGAGGCTCTTAATGCTGGAGTGGGATTATTAAGCGATATGATAAGCCAGAAACCAATGAATGAATCTGTGCAAACACGGTTAAAAGATGTAAGTAGTAATTTAAAACGAAGAGCAGATGATAAAATTGAAAGACTAATGAATGGATCAGGTTATATAACGAAACGTCAACGTCGGATTCATTCCATTCCGTCAACAGCTTTGAAAGAGTTGAGAACTAGAAAGTATAAAATTAATAGAAATACTAAAGATATATTTTCAAACAAATAATGTCATTCTTACATAATCATTCATGTGAATGTATAAAATCGGAATTGGATTTATTTGCTTTACCAACAACTCAGACAAGTATTGAAAATGGACAATGGATACACTACAAACCTATATCATCCCTTACAGACGATGGACCAATTGAATTTCAAATTCCTGGTACGGGGGATGATTATATCGATTTGTCTCATACATTACTACATTTAAAAGTTAAAATTCGAAACCAAGATGGTACCAACTTAGCTGCTGCTACAGTAGTAGCCCCAACTAATAACTGGTTACACTCACTGTTCAATCAACTCGATGTGTATTTAAATCAAAAACTAGTATCTCCACCAAACAACACTTATGCTTATAGGGCATTTATAGAAACTTTATTAAACTATGGTCCAGCAGCTAAACAATCTCATCTGACTTGTGGACTATGGTATGAAGACACAGCTGGAAAAATGAATTCACTAGATGATTCTAATGATGGATTTAAAAAAAGGAATCAATTTGTACGTGAGAGTAAAGAGGTAGAAATGGTAGGACATTTGCATGGGGATTTGTTTAATCAAGAAAAGTTTCTGATAAATGGTGTTGAAATTAGTCTTAAACTAGTACGATCAAGAGAAAGTTTTAATCTTATGGCTGGTGCAGATGCTAAACTGAAAGTTACTTTTACTGACGCTACACTTATAGTTCGTAGAGCAAAAATTAGTCCAAGTGTATTATTAGCACATCAAAAAGTTTTAAGTGCAACGACCGCTAAGTATCCTATAACCAGAGCTGAAGTCAAAGTGCTCACAATACCTTCAGGAGTTCAGGGAAAAACGCTTGATAACATATTTATTGGTCAAGTTCCAAAAAGGTGTATAATAGGTTTTGTAAACAATGCTGCTTTTAATGGAAGTTTTAACAGAAACCCTTTTAACTTTGAAAACTATGGAATAAATACATTTAGTTTGTATATAGATGGCCAACAAATACCATCAAAAGCTTTACAACCAATGTTTCACAACAATATATTTACCACAGCTTACCATACACTATTTTCCGGGTCAGGTATTCACTTTTTGAATGATGGTAATGCTATTTCTAGGGAACAATATGCAAATGGATATTGTTTGATGGCATTTGATTTAACTCCAGACTTATCAGCTAGTTCTACGTCTCATTGGAATCTTATTAGACATGGAAGCGTAAGACTTGAAGTTCGTTTTGAAGCAGCACTCATACAAACAATAAACTGTATAGTGTATGCTGAATTTGATAATGTTATTGAAATAGATAAAAATCGTAATGTTTCAGTAGATTACAGTAGCTAAAATATAATAATTAGAACTCAATGAAAGGACTTATTATACTTTTGACATTCATAATATCAACATTTTGAAATGAATACTTTAGATATTCAAAAATGTTTAAAGATAATTTCTCCGAAAATTAAACTAAATGTATTTGCTGCAAATAGATTACCAGTACTCATGCACCTACCTGCTTTTCTCATTAGTAATTTAGATGTTGACAATCAACCTGGATCGCATTGGGTGGGAATACATATTAATAAAAATGGATTAGGTGAATACTTTGATTCTTATGGTCGTAAACCTAGTAGACATCATTTATATTTCTTAAATAAGAATACTAAGATATGGAGTTACAATAATAAAAGAGTTCAAAATGACTTTACAACTGTTTGTGGGGAATATTGTCTTGTTTATTTGTATTTTAAGTTTCATGGTAAATCAATGATTGATTTTGTAAACCACTTTAGTAATAACACTCTATGTAATGATATTTTATTATATGATATGTTTAAAACAATTTTTGATAATAAAACTTTTTAAAATAAAAAAAATGTTTTTTTCTTATGTGTGTGTTTGTGTAATTAGTGGTTAAAAAACAAAAAAATATTTTTTATTTATATCATTTATTCATTCATTCACAATAAAACTCAAACATGATACAATTTGATTCAAAGTTGATTTCGAGTAATACTGAAGCTGGTTCTTATAAATTAATTTAGCTATTAGAGATTACTTTTTAAAAAAGTATTTTTTACAGTTATTGGTTTGTGCTATTTGCTTCGTGATATCAAATATGATACCCTTCGTTTGCTCATATTTTTCATCTTTTGTATCCGTATAATATTTGATCCTCACTTCTGAGTGTTTCCAATGTTCATCTACTGGTACTTTTTTCAATTTTATGAGGTCATACACCTCAATTTTTATCAAATGTGTAGCATGAGCCCCATCATCATTATTAGTAGACAAGTATGTGACACCAGGGATACCATCTTTTGAAGATCTCGCCACTGTAGAGCTGAGTTTCTTTTTCTTCTGATTGGTCCCCTCAAAGAATGAGTCGATACTATTTCGACGAGACCGTTTGAGCTTTGTTGTTTCTAAGGCCTTCTCAGTTGATTGCTCATCATCCGATGTAGCGTAGTAGTAATGCTTGAACGTGTTTTCTTCCATTACGTTAAATGTTGAATTCTGTAATAAAATAAGCCTATGCTTTAAAAACATATTTGTATAATAATTTGAATCAAAAATTTGCCTAAAGTGAAAACCTAAACAAAATTGGTTTAAGTAATAGACATTCAAACAAACACATAGTTTTGAGGGTCTGTAATATATATAATAAATATAGATAAAGAATTATAAAGCAAAAAAACACATACCTCCATAGCTTTTTTTGAAGTAAATAGAATCAGCCTCAGTATCACACAGGATGAATTCAATCACTTGATGATAAATTGTAACTCGAATACTCTCGACTATCCTATATATATACGATTTATCTTACAAGTACAAATATAATTAAAAAGGTATTAGGAATGTCACCACAAACATCATTATCGCACTCACGACATTGTAATTAAATAAGAATAACTAATGAACGGAAAAATACGATAGACCCATTACGATAATGATATAAATACTTAACAAAACTACACAGAACCTACAGTGATGTCACGTGGTAGTTCTGGTCAAGCGTGAGTCGACGTATCCCAGACACAGGGGGTGGTTTTGAGAGTGGTCAAGCGCGAGTCGCCACACCCCAGACACAGGGGTGGTTTTGAGAGTGGTCAAGCGCGAGTCGTGCGGGGGGCAGAAAAGTTTTTAGGCGAGGGGTTGGGGTTGGAGGGTAGTGTGCCAGAACCAACGATGTATTGAGAGTGGTCAAGCGCGAGTCGTACAAAGCAGAAAAAAAGTTGGTGAGCCAACGAATCCCCTCTACTAACGGCTGCTAGTAACAGCAGTAATAATTAAGATACCTATACCTACAAAAAATTAAAAAAGTACCCAAACACGTGGCGACAAAAAATACGCGTGCAATATTACAATAAATATTAATAAACAAATATTTCTGGACATTGGTCCCAAAACTAAGAAAACTTGTACTATACAAGGCAATGAGTACGAATACATATACACATATACTTTTTTGTGAATACATACATATTTTACCTAGAAAACAACCAGTCTCAAAACAATTTTCATTACATAAATGTTTGTCTTGAGCGAGAATCGAAACCAAAGCAACGCCAGGTCGGGTCATTGAGCCACGGAGCCGACAATACATTATTTAACTAGATTTAAATTTAATTAGATTTAAATATCTACATATAATAGTTAAACGATAGCTTCGCTCTCTGTTTTTAGAATGTCGGGTGACACAATAACATAAAAAGTTTATTTTACAAGTTAATTTAAATGATTTATATTTTGTATTGGCTATCATTTAATGGATAGTTTTTAGTCATTTGGTAATTTATACTTTCGCTAAAAAAGATGTTGCGTTTTTTATTTCTCCCCAAATACCCAAACATTATTTAAACGATTTATGCTTTCAAATTGTACAACTATGTCGCAATAACAATAGTTCCAAGTTTTAACGCTAAGTGTGTGTCAGACTTCGCACATTCAGGGTTCCGTAACAAATGCAGAATATAAGTATGGCAGCTGTCCGAATGGCAGAAGATACGAATCCATACGCAGTTTAAGACTATATGATTTACATCTGACATAGCAGTCAGTCACTCCATGAGCCAGGAGCCCATGAGGTTTACACATTTGCTTAATTTACCTTTTTCAGCCTTTTATATTTACGATATTTGTTCAGTTTCCGCCACATTTCAAGAAACTGTCATCCTCATAAAGATAAGGTCATCAAATAGGTAAATTTTTCGGCTTCTAAAGCTAACAACCTATTTAGGATTCTGGATCTTCTGAAGTATTTTTTTATAAAAGTTTGAACTCCTGTAAGGTCAAAGTTTTAGTAAATAAATCGAAAGCATCGAATTTAAATAAAATTAATACGTAATGGTATTCATTATGCTTAAAATAGAAGCGGATGATTTAGGGCCGGTGCAGACCGGCATTGTAAGGGCGCGCGTACACCGCCCACAGTAGCCGCGACCCACGATCGCGCCGCTAGATCGGCCCGCCCGCTTCGCTGACCAGCGCCGATCACGTTATGTGGACACCGCTTTTTTATATAAATTGAAATCTATTAATTAGTTAGAAAAAAAATAGGATTTAAACGCTTGAATATATATTTTCACAAATGGCGCTCTAAGGGCCCTATCTCACTGGGACGCACGAGTGATACCCCTGGTGTTACAAGCGTCCAAAGGCCATGGTGACCGCTTACCATCAGGCGGACCGTGTGCTTGTTTGCCACCTTAGTGGTATAAAAACGCCGGCAGCGTCTCTGTGGCTATTCTTGACGATTGGTTGACAGTGGTACCTAATTAAATAAACACCACGTAACTGTGTTTGAAAAGAAATTTTAGCTCATTTACCTATACCGTTTATTTATTTTCACTGGAAGAAACACTTTAAACAACCGTCACAGATATTTTAGGTTAGCGGCCCATGCACGATAATTATTTAGATTCTAGACACGTGACAGCGTGTCCAGCCAAGTTCAAAAGGAACTGGCGATACAGCAGCCATGACGACGAATCATTTCGAGCTACTTATGATGCCATCACAACTCGAACCCCATTTAACCTACTTACATGAAATTTGGCACAGTTATTAAAAGCCATTAGCTTGTCTAGAATCCAAATTAAGAAATTGTTTTATATATTCATTTAATAATGTTGCATGTTCTTAACTTACCTACTGAAATTTTAGGATTTTCGACACAGTACTTGGCTAAATTACAATTCTTCGTAATATTGAACTTGGCTCTCCAATTCCACATTTTTGATAGGATTTAAGTAAATGAAAGCATTGATACGTATAGATGAGGCAAGAGAGGTATGCCAGGATCGTAGCAAGTGGCAGTCTTTGTCAAAGTCAAAGTGTTTTATTCAAATTAGGATATTGCAATCACTTTTAAATCGTCAAAGTTATAAAATATTATTTTTTGAACCCTCCCACCCCCCTCCGGTTCACAATGTTGTTGTTTCTACCGAGAAGAAGCCGGCAAGAAACTCGATTATTACTCTTTTTAAAAAAATCATAAGAACTAAAAATACAATCAATGTTTTAAATTTTAAGCTGTACAATTTTATATTATTTCCATTTTAATTTGGTTTACCTATGCATCCTGTATTTGAGCATCTTCAGTCCGAAGGATTTTTATCATTTACAAAGTCTGAAATATTGTAGTATGCTTTTTTACAAAGTACTTGTTTGATAAAAGATTAAAATTAACTTATTGATAGCTTTTAAATATTATTGGGAACTTTGTTGTAAAAGTGTATACATTGCCCCATAAAAGAGTTACTTATTTTGTGTAGACGTGTATCATGCACCAACAGCTTATTTTTTGGTCTCTGCCTACCCCTCTGGGAAACAGGCGTGATGTTATGTATGTATGTTGGTATGTATGTATGTATGTATGTTTAAGTATTGGGTATACTTAAACATACATACTTCTCTTATGTAATTTTTATATCTATCTATCTATCTTCATTTATTTTAACTTTATTTGTTTTTTTGTAATTTCTTAATCAGTTTCTTAGGTTAGTTATGTCGACAAAAACAAAATAAGGACTAAAAAGGATGTTTTTTTTTACCAAATATAACAACTCAGGACACTAACCACCTCGATGTAATGTCACAGGTCTTTTTTAAAAGACCTCTTCAGTGGTCAAGTTTATGTTATACGATTTTACATAGATATAGATTATGAGGTTAAAATTTCCAGACCTAAGTTCAAAAAATGCCTTCTCCATACTTAGCCCACCGAAAACGACATTGACGTAGAATAAGTAAATGCCCAAGTAACAAATAACGCACAATCCATTCAGCCTTTGTACAAAGCGTTTTAAATAATAATAATTGAATCAATTTTGTACAGAAAAACAAGCATAAGCGAGAAGAACCAGTGGCGCTACCATCTACGTCTCAAGAACATTCAAAAATTTAAAATGTGCCCATATGGGTTTAGTTGCCATGTTTCTCCATTTCCACGTTAGGACAAGACGTATCAGCTCGCTGATTAATATGCTGGACTTTGATAAGCCATTGTTGTTTTCTCTGAAGTTTGAGTTATACGGTGTTCGGTTCGATTGGGGACTTATTTATGGTGGGTTTGTTGTGATTTAAGTGGGTGCTGTGCAACTGGTTGTGGAATTTTGTAGTCATATGTATTATTTTTAACATTAGTACCATTTTTATACCAACACATATTCCCGTGACTTCGTCCGCGTAGACTTTTGGAAAAAAGAAAATTTTTACCTGTTCATGGTTTTAGCTACAAAAAATTGGAACTCCAGGGAATGATTTTCTAAAAATGGTAAAAACCCGTCAATATTAATTTTTTTCAACTAAAGGCCAAATTCCAATTTTTCAGCATTAAGCTGGCGGATGATGATGGAATCGGATAGGATGGATTTCAAAACAAACTTTTTTCCCTAAGGGGATAAATTTCTTTCTACTTAAGGTCATTGGTAGTGCTCTTTTAATTTATTATTTTTATTCCAGTGCACTCTTTGTAGTTCAGTTTTTAAATATATCTCTAAATATAAAATCTTATTTATCCATTACTAAATATGCCTCTAAAATTTAATTCTAAAAAACTGCCCAAATATACATTTACTTTATAACGATTTTTTTAATGCGATGTTGTACCAGGCATCTTAAAACAAATACAGTAAGTTTCCAGTTACAGAACGTGTAAAGATATGTTTTTTTTTTCAGTTTAAAACTTGCAATAGGACAGTGGAATCGATTTTAAAAACGAGCCGAAATCTGCACATTTGGGTAGGGGCCTTAAGTTAGGGTTCCGTAGAATGGGAATTATTGCGGGCAAACGGATAAAGATCAGAGCATCTGCGGGCCATGACAAAGTCATTGCACCCATCGTAGTTCTAAATTAAATTTTCAACTTTTACTATCTTCTTTAAGAGTACATATACGAAAATCAAACAGTGCCTCCAGTAGACGTGTTGTAAGCCTGACAAAAGTCATCGGAGTATTATATATAAGCTATACTTAAGACTGGAGTGGGCCGCAACTAGATGCATAGAGGCCCACATGCGGCCCGCAAGCCGCAAGTTTGAAACACCCGGTACATATATGGTATACAATTTTATTTTTCAATTTAACATGTCTGTTATGGTGAACATTAACAGATTAAAGACGAATAACTACAGTACCTATGAACCTTTTCTTTTTACCGACTAGAATTTTAATCTTCAAATTAACTGATAACAATACTATATATCACGATGTTAAACAGCTGGTAAATTCTTTTAGGTCCAAAGACAAAAAAATCCGTTCCACAAATTTAGTTTGACCGTTTGTCGCATAGCGTGAGCGTGACGGATGTGGGCTCACAACACCTCGTACCGGTATCAATACTCGACTATCAAAGATCGGGAAACGAATCCATTGATTTATATGAGAAATCGCTGTATTCAAAAAATCAACTTCTAACCTTAAGTGAACTACATAGAGCTTAAATTAAAGTAGCAAAAATTAATATTTTTTCTTGGAAGTCGTTTTAGGGATTTAGACACTTTTGAAAACTGAATAAAGCTAGTTTTTGCTTGTGTATGGAGATACAGGCATACCACCAAAGTCGAATATGCCACTTTAAGGTGATTTATATCCGATAAGGCATATTAAAAGTTTTGTTTTGTACGTATTTTTAAAATGTAAAATCTGTTATTTATGAGGCCAAAATCGAGAGGTCCGATTAAATTATGTCCAATAGTATTGAGATTTATTGAGTTAAGGTGTTTTGCTTCCTCTATTTGTCAGTATTATGTTTAAGATTTTTTGTTAAAAGATTAAGTATGGCCGCGGCTTTAATAAATTAAGAAAAAGCTGTTAATAATTTGCTAAATTCCGAAAGTAGCCATTTATAGATAGGTAATTTGTTAAAGTTTTGCCTCATTAAGTAAATGGACATATTTTACTAATTTAAATAATTTTTTTCACTTTTTTCATAGGATTTTATTGTAATAGATGAAACCTTGGATATCCATGATGTAAGACCAATAATAAGTAACCATACTGCGATCAATCTCAAGTTTTGCTAATACCCTCAGATATATTAGGTAGGACAAAACGCATGGCTTAGGATAGTTGTGGAAGCCATAGGTATAAACCTTTGGTCACCTGGGACATAATGAGCACATATTAATAGGCTTAAAAGATTTTTATCAAGAAAGAAGTGATTAGGTTTTTTAAAAGGTAGCTTGGTGTTTCGCCTTATGATAAAAAATTAAGAATGACATATTTCACCGATCATGGATAATCATTATCCCCTGAGGGGGTAAAACGGGGATTAAAAGTTTGTGTGGAAATCAATTTGCTCAAGCTAAATGCATAAAAATTGGTTATTACCTAAATTTCAAAATTCAGATTAACGTGTTTATGTTTTTTAGAGAGTCATCCCCTAGGGGGCGAAATAGAGGATGAAAATTTGTACGAGAACTCCTATATCTTTGTGTCGGAAGACTTGGAATTTTGCACAGAGAGAACAGCAGTAGTAACAGAGAAGTAACAGAAAGTTACAACGTGAGCGTGTGCTATGAAAGTATTTTGCAAAGTTCATCCCTTAGGATGATTAAATAGGAGTTGGGCGTCGGTACTTTGTTTAAAAGTATACCCGAGACGGCAAAAGAGAGCATCAAAATTTTGTGTGAGAATTTGGATATTACAGTGGGTATGTGGATATTACAGTGGGAATATGGATATTACAGTGGGTATGTGGAATCGTTAACAGTCAAAAGCTTTCTTTTTTTAGCTAGTCTAGATAGACTAGTGCATAACTTCAAAATACCTGTCAGTCCTCAGTTATATCTCTAAAAAAGGACCAACAAATTCCTCTACTTATATCTGTTAGTGTAATTAATTCTAGGTGTCATTTTTTTCATACATATGATGTCTTCATTTTCTTAATAGATTTTCTCTCCTCCACTTAACAACTTCCGAACAAAATGGCCGCCTTCGCGCAAGTAGGAGCCGGTACTAAACATCAGTTTAAATTGTTAAAGGGACATCGACACAGAGCATCCTTATTACGTGCACCGTTCTAATGGCGTGTTGATTATTAATTAAAAATAATTACGATTACGACCATATTCAATGACTCTGGTGTTACAGTTATTAACGCTTTAGTGATGGGAAGTGGTGTGTATTGGATTTATCGACAACGTTGGTTGTGACACAGAATATATATCAAAGCGCTCACATCACACTAAGCGCTCTTAAAACCCTTTACGCACATGTATAAATCGATTACATTCTAGTTCAAGGTATTTTAAAAGGCATCACGGGGTTGAGAATTTGTGTTTTACTCATTCTGTATATTCACAGTTTTCACCATCATCATTTCAAAGCTACAACTCATTTAACGGCAAATTCTTCATTGATCAAGTACAACGATATACTAAAATTGCCCAGTTTTTGTTTTTACGAACATTTGTGACATACCCAAAAAAACTAGTAATATAGAATAATAAAGAGGAAAAGAATAATAGTCAGGGCTAATATTAATACAGTGTGAGTATGATAAAAACATATTTTTAGTGTTGCATTTTTTTTTAAACCAAGTAATGATCTAGCTTGATTTCTATAAATTTAAACATGTTGTAGGATACAGAAGTCAGCTCACATCGATATCGATAATCATATCCAATACTCTTAGTGCAACACTAAAGTTCTAATTAAGGCATCGACCGTACACCAAATGTGTGTTTAATCAAGCTCATAGCCGGCATCACTTGTTTGCTTTGTAGTGAAGCTGCGCGGGCGCAGAAGTTCGTCGCTTTAACGATTGTTCTATTTTTGAACTCGGTATTATATTTACATAACAATATTTTTTATTATGAAGCACGCACCGTTCGAAGAAATAGTGATGCCAGTTACATATCATCAAAACAGAGAAAAGAATAAATAAACATTTTTTGATGTTTCTGAGTTATCGATATTTCTGATGTTAGGGAACTTCTCTTTAAATCTTGTTAATGACGCTTAATACACAGAAATGTAATAATAAGTGAATAGGTTTTACTTTCAAATGAACTACTGTTTGTTTTGTGACGACATAGTTTTGTTTTTATGTATCCTGCGTATACAGGACACAGGTAGAAGATGTAAAGAAGATAATGTTTTTCAATAGTTTTACAGTAACATCTAGGTTCATACAGTTAGCGAATATACCGTGTTACGGCATAAGTCACTTAATAATCTATATGTTGTATTTAAGGGTAAGGGGTACTCAAAATTAATATACAGAGACAAATGATGACCGAAGTTCGATTCCTACCCAGCTGTAGCTCTGGAATGTATAGGAAGTAATATTCCCTATAGATGTGCCCTTTTACCAAAAGGACGAAAAGAAAAAAAGTATGACTCATACCATTTTCCTAAGTGTGCTGAAGTGAAAACTTAGCATTCAAAAATTATATCCTTACCTTTTTAAAATATTTTTTTATAGTTCTTGTTTCTGATTAAAAAAACAGAACAGTTAAAGTTTATTAAGCAGTTCTTACTTACAACTTATTTAAATACTTATATAAGGTTTAAATAATAAGAAACCATAGTTTCCACCATACACCATGGGTTGTGACGTAGAAATATTTGTGAAAACCATTGCTATTAATTTTTAAACAACTATTTTTCGATATTTTCGCATAATGTTGGAAATAGGGATTACTTGTCCCTTTTTTGTCTCAAATTTGTATTTCTATTTATTCATCTCCCTTCGTCAGTCATGCAAAGGCACGCTCAATTTACTAATATTTATTATTTGATAATTTCAGTATTTCTCAATGGCAATTAATTTTAAATGAAACTCTTTTCAACTTGTCTCCCACAATTCTGCTAACCCGCTAGCGATTCAACAGCTTTATCATTATAATACATTACAATAACCTGTCGTTGACTGCAGGGCCAGGTAAGGACCTAAGAAACATAAATACGATTAATGTTTATATTTATACCTTTTTTTGTCGTTAATTCGATTTAAATCGTTAATTCAATTTAACGACCACAATAACGATAACGATAAATATAACGTGCAACTTAATCGGTTGTTTCGTCGTTTTTTTTGTATATATTCTATTTAAATCGTTGATGGACAGTTGAAAGTGATTTGGTTTACTAGTTGAGAAGTTAAATAATTAATTGTAATGAACATTAATATTTTTTTCATGATAACTTGAAATTCAACGATTATCTTTTACATCAGAACACTTAAGGATTCGCGTGTAATGTAACGTTACAGCTTTGAGCATTACATCAGTAAAGGAGGAGAACCGAGCATTACAACGCGCACATTGTAACGTTACAGCTTCGAGCATTACAACGCGCACATTGTAACGTTACAGCTTTGAGCATTACATCAGTAAAAGAGAAGAACCGAGCACTACAACGCGCACATTGTAACGTTACAGCTTTGAGCATTACATCAGTAAAGGAGGAGAACCGAGAATTACAACGCGCACATTGTAACGTTACAGCTTCGAGCATTACATCAGTAAAAGAGAAGAACCGAGCATTACAACGCGCACATTGTAACGTTACAACTTCGAGCATTACATCAGTAAAGGAGGAGAACCGAGCATTACAACGCGCACATTGTAACGTTACAGCTTAGAGCATTACATCAGTAAAGGAGGAGAACCGAGCATTACAACGCGCACATTGTAACGTTACAGCTTCGAGCATTACATCAGTAAAAGAGAAGAACCGAGCATTACAACGCGCACATTGTAACGTTACATCTTCGAGCATTACATCAGTAAAGGAGGAGAACCGAGCATTATAACAAGCACATTGTAACGTTACAGCTTAGAGCATTACATCAGTAAAGGAGGAGAACCGAGCATTATAACAAGCACATTGTAATGATACAAAACGGGTATACATCAGTGAAGGAGGAGAACCGAGCATTACAACGCGCACATTGTAACGTTACAGCTTCGAGCATTATATCAGTAAAAGAGAAGAACCGAGCATTACAACGCGCACATTGTAACGTTACAGCTTCGAGCATTACATCAGTAAAAGAGAAGAACCGAGCATTACAACGCGCACATTGTAACGTTACAGCTTTGAGCATTACATCAGTAAAGGAGGAGGACCGAGCATTACAACGCGCACATTGTAACGTTACAGCTTCGAGCATTACATCAGTAAAAGAGAAGAACCGAGCATTACAACGCGCACATTGTAACGTTACAGCTTCGAGCATTACATCAGTAAAGGAGGAGAACCGAGCATTACAACGCGCACATTGTAACGTTACAGCTTCGAGCATTACATCAGTAAAAGAGAAGAACCGAGCATTACAACGCACACATTGTAACGTTACAGCTTTGAGCATTACATCAGTAAAGGAGGAGAACCGAGCATTACAACGCGCACATTGTAACGTTACAGCTTCGAGCATTACATCAGTAAAAGAGAAGAACCGAGCATTACAACGCGCACATTGTAACGTTACAAAACGGGTATACATCAGTGAAGGAGGAGAACCGAGCAATACAATGCGAACCTTTTAATGATACAATGTGTAATATCTTGATACAACTTGTAACATCAATGCGCTTCACTTGTTAATGTGGCCGCGGATTATGGAATCAACTAAGTCACACGTAAATGCTCGCAAAGTCAAATCTATAATGTTACATTACACGCGAATGCTCGTCAGTTAGAGAGGTAGTATTGTAATGTAATGCTCAAAGTCGAATCTATAATGTTACATTACACTTAAATGCTCCCGGTGAGCACCTTTATGTTCGGTTTTTGAAGAAGAATAAAGAACCCTATCATTATTTTAACAGTTGCTTAAAATATCGCAGATTTACATTATATGTTTTGTATCCGTACGTTCATTACGTCTATTTGAATTAAAAAAAAAAACTCATATCAATTTGTTAATTTTGAACCTTTAACAAGATACAAATAATGAGAATTCGTAAATATACCTAACTTTACAAACATGTAACAACTCAAAGTTGTACATACAATAAAATACTCTAAAAAGTAATAACAAATCAGTGCATGTATAAAATCAATACTTTATCCAAAAAAGTTATCTCCGATAAATATCGAAAGAGAAGTTATTCGATCGTAAAAATGAATTTATAAAGTCATTTACGACCTCTCCGAGGCTCAGGACTGATGATATGATTGGGGCTTCTGTGACTTATCTATATTCTTTGGCATGTTTATTGTTCGATTTGTTGACAGCTTACTGCTTATTAAAATATAATGAAAAATATTAAACATAATTAAATAAAAGGACGCTGCAAAATTAATAACATTTTAAAAGTTATTGTCAAGGGAGTAGGGTTCATTGAGTGCAGTAGTTTTTACATTTAGGTAATTTTTAAGGTAAGGGTTCTTTAAATTATTTGAAATCGTCAATGATGATAATAATATTCTAACCGTGCGGCATAACAAAGCAATCGCCAATGCGGTATAAAGGTAAGTCTGGTCGAGGAATGTAGTCGAAGCATTTAGTATTCGGTCAAAAACGGATTTATCAGGTCAAATGGTAGCACTCTTATGTGTGTGCCCGTCGTATAGTAGGTGCGTTATATGTGTGCCCGTCGTATAGTAGGTGCGTTATGTGTGTGCCCGTCGTATAGTAGGTGCGTTCTGGCTTGAGCAACTTGCTGTGTTATGCTGAACCTGAGTAGATCGCAGTACATAGATACCTGTATGTATAAAAATAAGGCTTGCCACGAATAATATATTCGGCCACAAGCCAAATACCGAATATTCTGCAAGCTTCCTGGCCGAATATTTGGCAAAAGTATTCGGCCTACGCGTGACCTCTCCCAAAGCCGCTCTGTGTGTTTTGACATGTTTAGTTTGGTGCTCATAGTAAATACGAACATTTTCGTGCACTCTTCGTTTTGGTTTGTTAACTTTAAAAGTAAAATTGTATAAGCCTAATAAAATAGCAATTAATTATGGTCTCTAAAAAGAACCCGCCTATACGGAAGTTAAAATACATTAAAAAAATATTTTTTTTATTTTGCCAATCATCCTACTACAACGAAAAATCTTAAATATTCGGTATTCGGCCGAATAGTTCTTAGATATTCGGCAAAAAAGGATAAATGCAGCCGAACAGGCTGAATACCTTATAGTAGCCGATAATTCGCCTAATAAAAATCAATTACCATCCGTTGATCCCACAATAACTCGAGAACGGCTTGACCGGCTTTGATGATTTTTTTTGTGTGTGTCTGAGTGGGTCTCTGGATGTTTTAGATTCATAATAGAACCTGGTAGATGGCTCTGCAATCGGATGCTGCAGCACATCAACTTAAAGGGCAGAACAACGTCTGTCAGGACAGCTTGTGTAATAGAAAAAGACATATAGATTTAATTCGTGGGAATCAACTCTTAATTACTTGCCAATCTGATCAATATGCGTCTTTTAACTTGAAATAATTAAAATTAATCATAAGTTTTTTACTAGTCTGTTGTGTTGTGACCTAAAAATTAATCTGCATACGAATTTGCATAATTATTTATGTATAAGGTAAACAAGAAATATTATTGTTTGTCAGTCATTACTCATGTTTGTTAAAAGAAAACAGAAGGTTTAGTTTTAAGTATTGTCTAGTACAAACGTGGATCACCTATTGATTTCGCATAGGTATAAAATGTCTGTCCGTCCCACACTTGTTTATACGCATACTTTAATTTTTTACACTACTATTGCTTAGGACTTCTCTAAGGTATCCACATTCTTTGGCATATTTGTTTTTGGTAGCATTTTGCAAATTTAAATGTAAACATATCTATTATAATATACATTGTATAAATATTTTCATAGCAAAGGTGAAGTCAAAAGATTAACTTCAAGCGAAAACTTGAACTTGCGTCCCTAAGATTCCATCTTAGTGTTCTACTACTGAGCTATCGAGGCAGCTGGTCAAAATCCTGACTACATCTTTGCCCTGAAATATAATTTCACGCGAGTAAACATTGAGGAGTAGCTAGTTGTTTTTAAAAGACTGTGATATTAATCACATCGTTTTACATTTACATTGACGTTAGCGAACATATCATCAATTAAATATTAATTAATTATCGAAATTATTTAAACAATCAACCGTTTAACTAAACATGCTTTAGCATGAGAATAAGAAGAGGTGACGAGTGGATTAACAGAAACCTATTTCCAACCGACACTGCACGACGACTAAATTGCTACACACACTCATCGGTATCGACCGAATAAAATGAATCGATTTTTTTGATCCTTTGAATGAAATTTTAAATAACCTCGCACACTTTTCTGCAACGAAATAGGCGAATGCGAATGGAGGAATGGTTGGTTCTTAGTTCGTTGCGACCTGACTGTCCTTATTTGTATGCTCAAAGTCACTAGTGTGCGCCGGCAGTATCCCTCCAGTACACTCATACATTCAATGTTGTTTTTTAATTTTAAACAATATTTATTAAATTTATAATATTTACATACATACGGGTAGAAAATCATCTTTATCAGATGCAGAAGCAAACCCTTTGTCCCATAAATTTTGACGCGACTGCCCCTTAATACCGCTCTCGTGCTAATAATACTGCGAAATCTTAATCGAAGAACGAGGATCAGAATATACACCACGACGCGAATGTGGAAGATTTCGGGGATTCATATTATTTATTTTTACTGAGACTTTACTATGTAATATCGTAAGGACCGTTAACAAGAGGCTTGTAATAATAGGAACACAGTGTGTGGTGCCAGAGATGGATTACGGAAGCGATACTTAACAGTCGTGTTAAAATGAGGACATCATGAAAGTCATAACAGCAATTCTTCGGAATTAACCCCAACTACATATTTGCCATGGAAATACGCTCGTTACGAATAACAGCAATTCTTCGGAATTTACCCTATCCATCATGGCATTACAACTCCTATTGGCCTCTAAAAATATTATGAATCGACTAAAAATGAGTTGACAACGAGGAGGTCATAAAACAATATTTATTTATTTATTATAACATGATAACACATAGAACTGCGCCACCATGCTGCACCCAACCCTTGCTGAAACCTTCATCTACCCAGAGCCGGAGCAATAAGAGAAAGCGCGACAATTGCGACACGGCACTAATTTACTGCAAAAGGGTTCATTATAATTGCTCTCAGGAATGTCAGCCGATCGAAAACAATGGCTTTTTGGACCCGAATGAAATTTGTACAAAATGAAGGGTTCAAGTGAATTATACCACACACTCGTGCGTACGTACGTTTCCATAACCGAATTCCGACTAAAAAATGAAAAACCAGTATAACCTTTTCACTGTAGCACCTTAAATAAATCAATTTATATTAATCCGATTTTGTGAACAAACTATGGGCGCAGACTTTATACTTTAATGCATTAATGCCTTTGTGATAGCCCTGTGGGACGCTAGAATGCCAGAAAATAAAATAGATAAATTTTGTATCCCAGTATATCAATTGATTTTAAAAGATTTTTTCGTAGAAATTCGACGTCGTTGATTGAATTCTGCACCGGTGAAGTCACTAAAAAAGCTAGTAAAAAATATAAGTAAAATCAAAAATTTGATAGTTTCACAGAAATGTGTTTTCTGTTTATCTACCTCTCCGTATGATACCTATCGAGAAACACTATACCCCCAATATGGTATTGCAAAAGTAAAGTTACCCTGAGTTCCCGTCGCCATGTCTCGCTTGCATCCCAACAGACGTTTCTCCCTAGACGTATAAATAAAAGGGGTTTGATATTTATCGCCTACTGTTTATTACTACGAGAATTATGCCTTAATGACTTCTCGAATACACCCTTAGAGCGAGGACAGAAAATCCTATCGGCTATTAGCAGTCAGGCTGTGGTGAAATATAGGCGTTGGTGGGCGAAGTTTGGTGCCGCAAACTCCTTATGGTAATGTTGCCGTATTTTGCTACTGATAATGTTTCCGTGTTTTTGTTTAGTGTGTTTTATTGTTTAGATTTGTTTTAGTTAATTATGCTTGTTTAAGAGCTGTTAAATTACAATTATATACAAAATTGCCTTGATATAGTTCAATCTTATGTTAAAAATTGTACAATCAATTTATTATATTCATACTAGCTTTTACCTACGTTTCCGCCCGCGGCTAAGTCAGCTATTTCATTAGAACTTGTATAACAGCTCATAAGAGTGAGATAGGGTGTCATTGCGAGCTTTAGGTGAAGCGTAGCTAGAGTTTGTTCACATGGAATTCGGTTATTTAGGTATTCTTGTGCTATATTTCTGGGATGTGAAGTTCCTTTGACCTTCTCCGTCGCTTCAACAATCTATGTGCCAAAAAAACAATCCACACTAAAAGACAAACAAACAGCCTCTCACAAATATATACTTATTAGTTAGGTAATTGGACCTTTACTTGTTCTTATCGTCAATATTGCTCTCGAAGTTGTTAAGGACTCCTAAAGGCGCACTGGCATGAATGTCAACCCAAGATACAACAAATATTTTTCTAAACGGGCGTTTCCAGCAATCATGAAAGAAACTATGTAATTATTTAGTTGATGCCGGAGATATGGTAAGAAAACTTAACTTACAGACTTCAAAGCGTCACCAAAGCGACATAGTTAATCCTAAAGTTTTTCACCATAACCATGCTAAAGCGAACGTGGTCAGTGAGGTTTCTTAAGGTAACTTTTTGTAAGATTACAGCTAACCTGATGATTTATAATAATTTAGACAGGAGAAAGATGGATATTGGACGGCAGCCAGAAAAATAGACGGGATTGATTTTTTATGGTCAAGATGATGTATGGATTGAAAAAAAATGGTCTTGACAGACAGACAGACAGGCTGACGGACAACAAAGTAATTCTATAAGGGTTCCTTACGGAACCGAAAAAAGAGGAAAATCAGGAACTGGAATTATCGAAACATTGGCTAGTTTTCACGTTACTGCTGTAATTAACTAATAGTAGCCAAAGCTGTAAAGTGCTTTAGGTACACCTTAATACCAATGTCATATACGTTGCTATTGATGGATGTCTTATGGTTCTGAGATGAGGTACATAATGCTCAAAGCTCATGCAAAAATCCTCATCGTGTTTTGGAGAGTGCTATATACTGAGGTTTTTTTTACGTAACAGAATCCGTAACGATTGGTACCTTGGAAGTTATACGCCCCACTGTAGGAGCACCAGATCCACTTTAAAGAAAGAGGATTAGGCCATAGCATGTTGGCCTAGTGCGGGTTTGCGGTTGTTGTCGAGCTAGTGGCTACCCGACTGTCAATTTTCAAGCCGTCCATAAGACATTTGACTTGGCTTAACGATTTGTGCCACTAGGCGGTTACCCATCCAAGTTTCCTTCGCATATACGTCAGAACATCTTAAAATTTTAATAACGAGTACACATAACTACGTTTACTTAAAATAAATATAACCAGATATGGACGCGACGTTTCAAATGCCAGAAGTCGACTTGTTACTACGAGCTCGTATAAATGCCTCGTTCTCGATTCGATCTCGTCCACATTATTACAATAATTCACTCACGATATCATTTCGAATCAATTATCGAAGCAATAACACCGCATATTTAATGACTCTTTATATTCATTCCATATATAGCTGCGTCCACATTTTCCGAGAACGCTCGACAGCTCGTACGTGCCTCGGTTTTTTACCGATTTTTATCAAAATCGAAACGAGTTTGTTTTTGGGTAGAAACCATTAAAAATCTCAACGGCGATACGTTCGACGAACAATAAAATTTTATGTCTCTATCTAAACGCGTGTGATCGAAATCGATAAAAATAGTTTCGATGTTTTGTTTTCACATAAAATTTCTGTCTATTTGCTTCTTGTTGACTAAGTCATTTTAAATAGATTTAAGTTTCTATAAAACAAAAAATATAGCTAAAAATTTGTACTATCGAAATCGTTATTCAACCTTACGATAGAAAATAGTAGAGGGCACACGAGGGATTCAAAATTAGGCTACAAGCATACCTAGTAAGTACAGGTGAGATACTGGTTCCTTAGGCTGTCCTTATTCTTTTTCTCAAACATGCTACGATATGCGACCATATTATCTTTTGCTCAAGCTTTTATCAGATAAATCGTACTTGCAGGACAGTATCAGAGAGCGACCCGCAATGCTTTTTCCGTCCGCTTGAGCGCTCGATCGGTCAAAAATAAAATTTTAAATTGGAACGAATTTTTTTAAACCCGACCCGCGGCAGCTCTGTACTTTAACTTAGGCCTATTAAGAACTTGCTATAAACATTTGACGGTTTATATTCCGGAATAGTAGAGTTGACAGATACACCTTTAGATACAAAGGTTCCGTTGCATCTTACCAAGTTAAATCTTCTTCCTTTATTAACGAAAGGTAAAAAACAGCGGTCAAGTAGGAGTTGGACTTACGCACCGAGACTCTTTAAAGTTTTTTTAGTACCATAAACTGTTGATTGTAAATGTGTACCTACGCCTAATATTTAGAGATTTATAGTTTATTATATTTCGACCATAGACTTCTCATAAATTTTTCTGTAATTTATAGGTGAAGAAATTTTTTCCGTATTTTTTGCAAATTTTAGGCTCTGTAGTTTTGGAGATAAGGGTACAACCCTTGAGTGATGGCCAGAGAATGGCCACTTTTCATTTATTATCTTAAATAAATTTAAAACTATTTAAGTTGAAATTATGAAAAACTATATTTGAAATTCTCTCAACAAAGAAGGGAGGCTTTTTTGACATATCACACGGTTAACTTTGTAATGCTTGTTTTTTAATTTTTTTATTTTCTTTTTAACTCCCCAAAGTGACATCCATATTCAAAATTTATTAATTTATGTTACACATCCATGTCGCAGGAATAACTATAACCGAATTCTACATGAACGAACTATAGCTTGCTTAAGTTAACTTTTTTAGTACAATCAATGTGTTGCCATAGGAATCCCACGCCAATACCTCAATAAACGGCGAGCGGAGCGGCTAGCAAAAGCTAGTATAATATTATATGAAAAATAATGTAGGTAAATAACGTGCCTATGCATATTTTTCCACATAGTGTATCATTGTAGCCTCTACTATGGTTGAAAAACACAACTTTATCTAATGCTAAAATCAGATTCTAGACACAAATAAAAAAAGCAACAACATGATAAAGATTTTTTACATTTCTACGATCACAATCAAAATGTTAACAACTTTTTTTTTGGCAGAATACTAAAAAAACCGAACAAGTGACACAAGCTAGCTTGACCTATTCCGTCCGGCCGGGAGACTGTGCGGCGACTCGACGACTCTCTCGCACCGTCCGCGTCAGCAAAGTGTGAACTGCGATCTAGTTCGAGATAGTGATAGCGATTGATAGAATGGGCCCGGTGTCGAATGTCGCGGCCGGTTACTCAACGGCTTGTTACTACGTAAATCAGTAAGATATTCATATTTTATGTGAGTTGAGAAGATTTAAAAAGTTAAATAAATGTCATTTTCTTGGAATACTCGGTTGTGATGAATAAGTATGTGTACAGTTGAGCTTAAATTTGTTTAAACACTGTAAACGATCTATTAGCGTGAGAATCTTAGATATCCACTTATTAAATTATAATAAATTGATAAATTTTGTTTTTCTCTTCATAAAAAAAATATTAAAACTCTTTCTCCAACATGAAGATTACATTTCATTTAAGTATTAAAATACAAGATCAACAACATTTCTAAATTGTTATGTTATAAATATGCCCATTCTGTTTGACGATAGAAGGTTTTTTTTTGCTCCTATGACGATAAAAAGTCAAAAAATACTAGGTTTACGCTGACATTATTGATACCATGTTTTTACTTTTTTAGACCAAAATTCAGCTGAAGAAAATAATAATTGTAATTAATAAGACAAAATAATCTTTTTTGAATTCAAGCTTCGTTCGCCTACACCCGTAAAAAATACGGGATTGAATTTTTCTTATTTGTTAATTCATGATTTAACTGTTATATTAATCTGTTCTTTATTTTTGGCGTGGGGCTCAAATGGACAAAAAATATTATGGATAATATCGTATTGAGTATTGTCGACGACTGTACCTGACACATCGACACGTCTACAAGCAACACTTTCAAGATGCCGAATCACGATAGCGCACTTGAATCATACCTACAGTACGGACCGGGTTAACGTCTCCGCTGACTGTTAAATTGGTGTACAGGCTACAGGCGATGTGTGACCGGGCCTTAATCGCTCATAAACTATAATCGTCAGATTTTTAATAAAAATTACGTTTGAACGCTGCTCACAGACACTACATAAAGGTTCCTTAAGGTTGGCAAAAACCCTTATAGCTGTGTCATGTCTATCCGTCCGTTTGGATAAGCTACGAACGCCTCATTATTCTGAAATTGATTTCGATGATATTTTTTATATTTAGAGGTGATATCTGAACCGCCATAGCCATAAAGTTTTATAACAAAATTAAGAAATTTAGTTTTTAATCCCTTAAACTTTTTAACCTTGCGTTTGTTTTTAAATACAATTTTAGGTACTCATCTATATTTTTTTTATTTATAAATATATTTTAAACTCATATTTTTTTTATTTATCTAAACTAATATTATAAAAAGGAAAGATTTTATTGTTTGTTTGTTTTTTTGATTGTTTGTATTGAATAGGCTCTGAAACTACTGGACCGATTTGAAAAATTCTTTTACTATTAGAAGCCGCCATTATCTCTGATGAACATAGGCTACTTTTAACCGCGGGAAAATGCAACATTCCTTCGGGGAAACGAGTAATAGGACAACGGGTAGTAAGAATTATCCTTCCGTACTTATCTTTTTCACATAACTTCTAAACGTTCAGTCGTTTAGAAGTCCAACCTCCAACCCATTGGGTTGAAATTTTATATGGGTATTTCGTTAGTTTCCTAGATGATTTAAAAATACAATTGGACCCGGTATAGGTGGCGCTGCTGTTGGTATGTCAACTAAATAATAATAATAAAATAACTAATTTTGTATGTGTATTTCTATAGTTTCACAGACACGAATGTATTATACCATTAAGGAGGAAAGATTTGATTGTTTGTTTTTTTTCTATAGTTGAGGAGTTGCCGTAAGAACCTACGCCGATAACGAAATTTAAGTAAATTATATTTTTAAACTCACATTTTTAGTTGAGTGTTCGATCAAAATCGGTATACAAGGTTTTCACTGATAAAATATTTCACGCTTCTATCTATTATCTATCCACTAATTGTTCTACAAAACTACATACAAAAAAGTTTACCTTATCCTTTTACTACGGAACCCTGTATTAATGCACGTTCCACACGTACCTAACCGGGTTTTTTTTTATTATGTTGTTTAGAAATTCTTTCCTGTATGGAACAATAGATGTTTCTGTGATTATCTTTATAAACTTGTTTAAGAACCTTTTTAATGTGGAAAACCTGTCACAAGATTATGGTTAATACTTACATTGCTGCTTTACATTGTTTGTGTCTACCTTTATTGTTTAAATCGTTAACCAAATGAGCAATGTGTATCTTTCGTTACCAATTTTTTTTTTACTAGCCTCAATAGGAAGCAGGGTAGGGGTAGGGGTACACTATTTGAGGGTGTAAAAGTAATTGCAACAAATTACTTGTGACATTAAAAATTGTTGGTAGGTACATACTTATGGGAAAAGAATGTAATTTAGACCTTCCGTCATTATTTACGAAACTTATCGCCCTGCTACGTGACGACTGATTTTCCATTAATAATTTTTTAATGGAAATTTTAACAATTTTGTCGTGACATCTAATACATTATTTCATTAAAAGTGTGCAATATTTTGTGGTTGTGCTGTGAGTGGTACCGAAGGTCTACACCGTACGTTACACCGCGTAGAACTTGCTACGAGATATGTACGTATAAATCTTAAATATGCCCCAATCTTGTGTTGAGGTACAACATTAATTGCTAATGTAATTCCCTTACCAAATAAATATAATCCCTACTCCTTTTCTGATTTACGTCCTATATCCATTATTTCCTTATTGTCAAAAGTCCTGGAACGGCTTGTTTATTAAAAGTTGTCCCTTTTTCTTACAAGAAACAACCTTTCAAATCCCTTACAATCTCGTTTCCGTCCGGTCATAGTACGACTACTGCACTTGTCAAAATAACTGACGATATACGTTTATGCATGGAAAATAAAGAGGTCACGGTTTTGACTCTCTTAGATTTTAGCAACGCTTTTAACACCGTGGATCTCGATATTCTGTTACTCATTCTTAGTTCTCTTAACACTTTTTCAATCGTTATTGACTGGTTTCATAGTTACTTGCGTGGACGCTGGCAGCGCATAAAGGTCGATGATACTCTGACTGGTCCAACAAGGCCAGTGGTTTACCGCAAAGTGGCGTTTCGTCTACTCTATTTTTATAGTTGTATTCTATAGTTGCTATTTTCATTAATTCTATTACATCACAATTATCTTCTCTCTACCATCACTATGCAGACGATCTTGAGATTTACTCACAAAGCCCTATTAGTGAACTGACAAACGCTATTTCAATTGTTAATCAAGACCTTCCTCGCATTGTGGAATGGAGTGAATCCTATGGCCTCATTGTTAAACCTACGAAAAAACAAACAATCATTGTAGGCAGTTCTAGACGTACATCTTAGATTGACTTGAACGAACTCCCGTTAGGTACTGTGAACGGGGTTTCTACAAACGGGAGTATATACAAACACTATATTGGGGTCCGCAAATAAAGGAAGTTAGTAAGAAAATATTTGCTAAAGCTAAAATTTTAAACAGGTTACGCAACTTCCTACTGATCCCTACTAAAATTGCTCTTCTAAAATCTCTTCTTCTGCCAGTTCTAGATAATGCTGATGCTAGTTATCTTGACGTTACGGAGAAGCCGTTTAATAATTTAAACAACTTCAAAACTTCTGCATTAGATTCATATTTGAACTACGTAAGTACGACCATATTTCCGAATTCAGATCAAACTTCGCCGGAACACTCATGTTCTCTTTCTTCTGTATATCGCCCTCTTCAATCCAAACACACGTTTGGAACTTAAAGAAACGTTTAATTTTTTTCGGAAATACTTTTCTTCGAGAGACTACACGCTGGATGCTAAAAATTCCTTTGCATTGCTCACAATTGTATAGTGATTTTTTCACTGTAAATGCTGTTAGATTATGAAACGCTATAAATTTAGAAAAAAAAAGAGAAAAATCAAACGCAATATTTAAAAATACTTAGTATTGCTCATTATAAAAAACAGCACTACCTATATTTGTTTTTATATATTTACTAATACGTAATATACATTATAATTATATTTATTATACATTTCTATTTATATCTTTTCTATATATATATGTACATATATTTACTTAAATTTATATATACATTATTCATATATATTATTTATGTGTATTTATTTATTTCATATGCATGATTGTATGATATATATATACATCTTAATAATTGTATCGACTCACACCTACTATACAATGTTTAACTCAATTTTTTCCTCCACCCAAAGGTTGTCTGGAAGAGACTGCTTTAAAGCAATAGGACCGCCATTTGTTTTCCTTATTTGAAAATATGTTTTTGTAAAATTATGATATAGTTGCAACAAAGTTTTATTATTATTAAAGTATAACGTTACAAGAATGCTTTTTTTATGTATATTAGAAAACCATTTGCAAAGTCTAAATATTTTTTAAATACAGTCTGCCATCGCCTTTATTATTGAAGAAATCCACTGGAGATTGTTAATATAAATTTGGCTTATCACTCCTTCATTCATGGCTTTTATTTATTTATTTAAAAAAACTTTATTGCACAACTGTACAAAGGGTGGACTTAATGCTTAATGGCATGATCTACCAGTCTACTCTAAAATCTAAAAATAAACAATTAACAGGCACAATAACAAACATACAATAAACAAAATTTAAAATAAAAGCCATTCTGATAAATACGGGACGTATAATACTGTTCGGTAAAGATTTATGACTTATCGGTCGGACCAGCGTGGTGTACTCTGTGTGCACCGGCGCCTCAGTCTCTCATAATCCTTTAGAAGGCCATAGGTCACGGTGACCGATTACCATCAGGCGGACCGTGTGCTTGTTGCCATCTTAATGATATAAAAAAAAAGGCGCGGCTGCCGTACGTTTTTCAAGCTAATTATATATTGAGTTGATAATTGTGAGTGAATCAGAGAAACACAATACAGTCATATACACATACACACTACACACAATTCAACACAAACCGTTATCAAAAATAACTGACGCCAAAACCGTAAGTAAAAGTAATTTTTCTTAGGGCCCAATTGCGGCTCAGTTTTAGGATACAAATACATATTACAAAAGGTAACAATACTTTCATACGATATAGACAGAAGAGATTGTGAAGGTGAGTCGCTGAGAAATTGAACTCTAGTTTTTTAGGATGGTGAAAATGGGTCGTAAAGAATAGAAAAGGGAGTGCAGAGGATTCGTATTTAGCGTCGTTCTTTAAAAACATGCCAGTGAAGTCAAGTTCGAAAATTAGACATATGGCCGTATACGAAGACATGAGACACAAACATGAACAGAATGCATTTATTGAGGAGACCGTCGAGTTTATTAATTTTAATTAGTTCTTGTTTAAGACCACAATAACAAACGTCTACATAATCAATTATCGGCAACAAAAATGAATTTACAAGCAATAGCTTTTTTTTTTTATTTATTTGGGTCAACAAACAGTGCTCACAATAAGTCTTATAAAATAAATAGTTATACAGTTATACAATGTTTTTATAATTGTGCCCCCAGCACCGTTAACCAAGGATTTAAAATTAACATGGTAAGTAAGAAAATTAAAAGTGGTTGTAAAACAGAAAATGTTCATAACTAAAATACATGTACCTCTCATAAAATTAAGACTAGCAATATTCAGGCTTCAGGGTGTAACAAAGTATTTAAAATTTGTAAAAATTAAAAAGGCAATGTGTATAAGTATATTACTCGTATGTTATGTTATGAATTATGTTGTAATATTGTAGTTTATTATATTATATTATATTATATTATATTATATTATATTATATTATATTATATTATATTATATTATATTATATTATATTATATTACATTACATTACATTACATTACATTACATTACATTACATTACATTACATTACATTACATTACATTACATTACATTACATTACATTACATTACATTATATTACATTACATTATATTACATTATATTACATTATATTACATTATATTACATTATATTATATTATATTATATTATATTATATTATATTATATTATATTATATTATATTATATTATATTATATTATATTACATTACATTATATTATATTATATTATCAATTTCACTTATTAAAACGGTGAGAGAATCATAGAATATTATAGATAGTATATTTTAAGTCACAAAGGAAAAAGGGAGAAAAAAAATCATCAAACGTATAACAGAAAAAAGAGAGAATAGGGCGTTTTATGATTAGGTTTGTTTTAATATGTCTAGCATCAGTTTCTTAAATTTTCATACGCGGGTACACATTATGTCTAATGAATTAAAATAAGAATTGTAGTGATACGCTGCAAAGGCAAACGCTCGCCAGTGTTAGTTCGGCAGTACGCAATAGTAAAAAACTTATGTTCTTTGCGACTTTGTGTCCTCAAAGGAATTTTAAAGTACAGCTTGTCCATAAGTGGTATGCAGTCGTATTTGTTGTTACAAAGATCGTACAACAACATGGTTTGAAGGTGCAAGCGCCTATTTGTTAGATTAAGGAGATCGTATTTTTTGAGAAGTTGTTCATAAGATAAACGACATCTAAAGCATTTATAGTGCATGCAAGGTAAAAATTTTTTTTTCACTGATTCAAGTGAATCCTTAAATATAAGGATTAATAATAAATATATTATAATACGGATTCCATATGGGCACTGCATATCCAATTTGAGAACGAATCAAGGACTTATAAATGTAAAGAAAAGTAGAAGGTTTAGTGAAGTTAGTGCCAGATCGATAAACAAAACCATATAGTTTGTAAGCTTTATTGACTATATTTTGTATGTGAGTGTCAAGATGTAGTTTGAAGATCCAACGTGACTTCGAGGTCTTTAATAGATTGAACCGAAGTAAGACGTACACCACATAGTTCGTAAACATGACTACTAATTTTTTTCTTTTTTGCAAAAGTAATTGTCTTGCATTTGTTTAAACTTAGATTTAATTTATTAATAGTACAATAGTTTGAGAATCGGTCTAAGTCCTGTTGAAATCTATTGTGGTCTTCAAAATTATCTATGGTATGAAAAATTTTTAGGTTATCGGCGTAAAGTAAGTAGTTCCAGAATTCAAAGCAGTTATGTATGTCATTGATGAAGAGTACAAATAAAAGAGGACCTAGGATTGAGCCTTGGGGAACACCAGAAGTTACAGAAACAAATTCAAATATATGCTTAGTGCATGCTTTGTGTTAACAGAAAAGAAATATTTAAGCCTGTAAAATGATTTTAATGTACCAGTGACCTAACCTTACCACAGACCTGAGAGACTTGAGGATTCCAATTCAAATTACTATCTATCATTAATCTTATATTTTTTACCGTTAAGCTTTAGTAAGTAGTAGAGTCATAATATGAGACTGGGTTTACCGATACTTGGGCTAGTTTTTGGAGTTGAGGAGAACTGCCTAGTAATATCGCCGGACATTTAGAGGAATTTAGTTTAACACCAAATTTGGCAGACCAATCGCTAATACTTTTAAGAAATTAAACCATTTTAGTTCAGAGGATGAGATTCCAAGCCTCAAGAGAACTGTTATCAAGAGATCATGATTTACTGTATTAAACGCATTAGAAAAATCGATCAGTACCTGTCACCAGGCTGTATCTCATGAACCGTGATGGTTAGACAGTTGTAGTTTTCACAGATGATGTATTTCTGTTGCCGCTATAACAACAAATACTAAAAAATAGAATAAAACAAATATTTAAGGAGGCTCCCATACAACAAACGTGATTTTTTTATAGATAATGGTACGGAACCCTTCGTGAGCGAGTCCAGCTCGCACTTCGCCGGTTTTTACATCTTCGATAATCTTAAAGTGCTGTAGATGTGATGTTTGTATGTGAAAACTAGATTTATATTGTGTTAAAATATTGTTAAGGTTAATTAAAAAATTTTGCTGCTTGTGAATTATGTAGTGCTACAACAATTTAAGAGAGAAGTGGAAGTATGGAAATAAGCCTAAACTGGTTTACTAAATTTGGATTGTCAATTTTTGGAAGTGGTGTAAGAAAAACAGTTTTCCAAGAGGTGGAAAATGTTCCTGAATATAAAGAAAAGTTAATAATATATATTGAAACTTGGACTATTTGATTTAAAATTAGTGAGATCATGATTCTACTGATTTCACCGTTCCACTTTTATGATAAAAGTAGAAATCGCCTTTAATATTATACGCCCCACTGCATGGGCAGATGTAGGCTGGCCTAGAGCGGGTTTGCGGACGTTGTCAAGGTAATGCCCACTCGACTGTGTGCCTCGAGTGACTCCCGGACGAGCGGTAACAGGATCGTTATAGATGGGAGATGAGGTAGATACTAGAGAGCGGAAGATAGTGGACATACTACATGAAATCCTATTGCCTGTACCTACTAATGAGGCTACGGTGTCTTCACATTGAAGTAAGATGTCGATTAAAATCTCTGCAACATTTTGGCATTCGACTTTGAAGAGACAAAAGCACTTAGCTTAATGTGCTAATTATATTGCTATATGAATATAATTTTAACTTCAACAATTTAACCCCTTTATAGGGTTCCATACCTCAAAAGAAAAAAGGAACCTACAATACATACTAAGTGTTATTGTCCGTCTGTCTGTCAAGACCCTTTTTTCTCAGGAACGCGTGAAGGTATCAAGTTGAAACTAATATCAAATACTAAGGTCTACGATCCCTTGAAGCTGTAAATAAATCAAGCTTCTAAGTCAATGCAATAAAAAAATACGGCCATTTTTGACGCATATTTTGGCATTCACAAATAAATCAAAACCTATGGGATTAACCTTCCCGTTGTCCTAGAATCATGAATTTCACACGAAGCAAGGTCATCACAAATATAGGGAAAAATCCGAAAGTTGTTAATTTGTAGTTATAACTAAAAATAAAATTGTGATCTCGTGCTATAAGCCAATATACAGATGAAGAGAGAGATGGATCGTTGGCCCATCGGCGGGCAGGTCCGAGTGGGTGCCGGCGTGGGTACGGTAAGCCGCAACCGTGAGGCAATCCGCCGCAACCTGTGCAATCTTACTGAACGATACCATCACGCCGGGCGGGTGCGGGTGCGGGTGCACGGCGGTCGCCATTACGTAAAAATTACCGTTACCGTAATGAAATAATGGTTTGGATGTAGCTGCACTAGAATCGATCGACTTAGATTTTTTTACATGGCCCTGCTTACCTTTGTTTCTTCTATTAATGGAACTACGAAATGAAATAATCCGTAGCCTATGTAACAGGAAACAATATGTACTACTTCCCTATTATTTTCCTTTCCTAAAATTACGAATAGAGGTTTTGCCGCTTTTATTTCTGGTAAGAAAACTGTTATATCAAGTAAATAACGTATTATATAATGGCGTATTAGAAACGGCATATTTTTATAATTTTGGAAATAATTTATTATTTATTTAAATTTCGTAGATAAATTACAATTACATGAATAGCTTAATGATAACTCACTTTATATTAAAAAATCTTTATGTAATTTCTTCTAAAACATTCTAATCATGGGAATTGAGATAAATTACATAAAATTAATATTAATAACATGGAGATTAGGACAAATTTAATAAGGTGTAGAATAATTATCAATGTACTTGAATTTGTCCCAATTTCTTTTTTTCTATTCGTCATTGATCTCGTCTAGTTTTTCTCTATATCAATGCAAAAGCAAAGTCGCCAAGAAATAATTACGGAAGCCTTCTATCATTACGGGCGACGATTAGTTCTGAGATAGCGTCGCACCTCTAGCTCTGAACGCATTCCATAATAAAAATTATATTAAACAATGCGTCCAACGTTTGTGCAATTGTTGGAAACAAAACAAAATGGCTCCTTTATTCATTTTTGTAATCGCACTGTATTGGGGTATTACTCGTACTTTGATTGTTTGGCAAATGTTGGTAATTTTTTTTTATTTTATGCTTAAAACCTCTTATCACCTGAAGTAATGTTAGAATGACTCCAAACATAATCCATTACCTAATTTACAAGTTCTTCGCTTACACAATTTTGTGTATTAATGTCAGACATTTCTAGTTAAATTTTAAAAACATTTAAACACATGCTTTATGTATAAGTCAGGCTATAATGAAATAATGTAGTGCCATTTAATTAAATTGTATAAAATTTATCTTAGAAGTTTTTTAATTTAATTATTTCAGTGTGATAAATTAACATTAATCATGCCTAATAAAGTAAGTATAATCTCAAAATTTCCTTTTCCTATGAAATATTCATTTATAGTACTAATTTAGTGTCGCATTTATTTCTAAAAATTCTTTTACATTTAGCCGAAACCTAATAGGATCTAAGTTTAGGCAGTATTGTTGGTAGGCTACATTTTTTTATGTCGGATAAGTTAGGTTAAATAATATATATAAAATCTATCCAAATAGGTACATAATGTACCCAATTAATTATAGTAGATTGCATAACAAATGTAAATGAAACTGGTCAAGTGCGAGTCGGTCTCGCGCACTTAAAAAATTTGCATGTAAATATTTAATCATCCTTTACGAAAATCTGGTCTCAAATGCATTTTTTTTTTACATACTATACTTTTAGTTTACTCCAAAATCAGATAAAAGGACAAACTTCACTTTGTAGTTATAAAAATTCGATTATTCGAAGTTTGTAATCGACAAAAACATTTTTAATATGATATGGGTAACTACAAATTACGAATTTTTGGATTTTTCCCTAACTTGTGCTGAACCTTGCTTGTTGCCAAATCTCATGATTCTAGGTTAACCGGAAACCTTTGGGTTTCGATTTATTCTAGTAAACCTAAGTAATTGATTGTTCTCGAGAAAATCAGTTTTAAGAGACAGACAGGCAGACAGGGAGGAAGGATTAGGGACTTATGTAGTCCTAATAGATCGATGTCACAAACCTACAAATCTTTGTAGAACTAAGAATTAAATCATAAATAGATACTTTATTGCAATAAAACTTAGTTACTTAAAGGAAAGACACCTTTTTAACGGTTCATATAAATTTGTGGCCCAATTATTAATACTGCGTTTACGCACCGGTGGTGGTGGTGTTGCCAGTTTGAAAAGGTTAGCCCGGAGCCGGGGGCAGATAGGGATCTACAGCTTTATATCGACGTCGGCTGCGGCTTGTGCTGGACGAGGGAGAGCTACTGAACTACTTTATCAATAACTCGTTCGATTTGAATGAGTAATTTTATTATAACTTATTTTATATTCTTAGGGGAGAGGCACCGTATATCGGATAGTTACGCAATTTCGGATAGCCGAGTATCGTGATTTTTAAGATAGTGATACTTGTTTTCGATTTTATATAATCATAGACAATTGTAAAACAGGGCTAGGGCAGTTTGACTGTCTAGCAATAAAGATGGGGGCACAGTGAGGTGAGTTAACATTTCTCGAACGCGAAAACATATTATTGTTAATAAAGATTATTTTTCATCTTTTAATTTTAAACTAGCTGTCACCCACAGATCCAGTGATCTTTAAGATATAACTGAATTTACTATTTTTTGTGCAAACCTTGATATTTTATTTCACCCTTCCAAGCGTTTATCTAATAATATGTGTAAGTCTTCTATCTTTTCAAGGACAATCAAATCCAAAATAAAACATTTACAGGGCCAGACGATTTTTTTTTATTCATGTATATATTTTGAGAGTTTTATTTATATCGAAAGTTAACTCTGGTAATTTGGTAAAACATAATCTGACTATTATTTTGCTATTATTTTTTTCTGCTTTGTCTTTGTCTGCTGCGAACTGTTGGCTTTCGACTTTTTACTTAAAATAAAACGATTTTGTTTCATTTTAATTATGAATTGAATTTTATTTTGAGTAAAACATTTTACAGCTAACGCAAATGAAGTTGGATATTATATACTTACAAAGCAAAATCTGTCTGACGGTACGAATAATCTTATGCACAATTTACGAGTTCAACGCACTCAATCAAAACAAAGAAAGTCACGGAAATAACATAACTAATCATAAATGTAGGAACACACACAACATTGTAGTTGCGACACTTCCGCAGTCGACAACATCGGAACAAGTACGTAGGTACCTAAGTAAGTGTTTCTGACGTACCATAGAAAATTGTTCAGATAGGTAAGTAAGTACCATATTTACTTATTGATAGCAAATGTTGCAACATGACAGTATGAACGTAGGTACTCCACCCATCATGGAAAATCATTTAGTTTATTGTTTATATCAGTGTGTACTTACACACATTTCACACATGTTATTTATATCATTCTCTTACATTCTATTTATAACAGATGATCTTCAGATCTACCACCACAACACCACACGCTGGTACTTCGGCACCAATATAGGAGCTTTACTGACCTGTTAATAGTAATTTTTCACTAATTTCCTATCACCCCTTTCTTTCTATTTAGATTCTCTTACTTTAACAAATGGCGTAAATGTAAGGAGGTTGAGCAAAAGAGAGAGCGAGTATCAACAGGGAGGCGCACAAATTACGCACTGAGTCTGAATTGGGCTTCATAGTTCTCGCAAAAATATAAAAAGGGATATCAACATATAAGCAATAATAGTTCAATATTCTGAATAAAACTGACAGCTTTTTATATTGTGCAAATAGCCAGTTTTATTACATCGGATTGTAAATTCTGTACGTATCATAAGGTCAGAGAGGTAAATGAAGTAAACGAAGTCAATATTTTAATGTAAAGCAATTTTTATGTCAACCTGATTAACTAGAAGACTGTGCCGTTGGGCAAGGTGATAATACTCACCTAGCTGTTAAAATTATATTGATGTAAAATATGTAAGTTATAATTATTGTCGCGGTACGATATCCGACCCGACTTACCGAATTCCACAAAGAGGAAGATATATCAATTATTTTATATGGGGATTTTTTAACTTTAGGACGAGAAAAATGATTTTAATATTTAATTTATAATTGTACGTACTCGGGATAATGATGGAGCTGGTGATGTTTTATGTGAACATAATACTTAAAATATTTTAATTTAGTTCCTATATCCTATTTACATCAGTTTAACTCTTAATTGAAAAAAAATGTAGTAACTGACTATAATAAGGGGGCTGAGAGGACATTAATCACCTCATCACCAGCCCCATCATCACATGCACAAAGGACGGCGCTGAATGAAACTCTGTGAGCCATGACCAAATTACTCTGCATTGGTTATTACCTAAGACTAATTTGAATACAGATAGGTCACGTGTATCAAAGTATATCTATAATATAAAATGACCTAAAAGGAATGATTATCGTAAACTTTAACTGAATAAAAAATATTTGAGTTTCCACGATGAAAATTAATAATTAATTATTTTTCGTCGCAGACGTGTAATTGAATATAAATATACGAGGATATGTATATCTTATCTATATTTTATATCCATTGCATATTTGTATATATATAATTGGATGATTTTGTATTACTCCGCCCCTTAAATGTTCATCTTTATCTGTACATTTTTTTTTTACCAATTTAAATTACACTTGACCTCAAAGAAAGCGTCACCTCTGGTATCTTATATGCTCAATCAGTAGAGCTAGTGGTCAGCCACACGCCACGGTCCGCTGGTGCTCAATAATTGCACATCTGATTGACAGCACCCAATACTACCTGCATGTTACATTGCATTTGTCATATAATGACTTATAGTCTATGGAGCGAAGAAAACGAGAGGAAGGGATTTAAACGGTTTTTTTTTTGTAGTCAAGTTAGTAGGTTAAGAACCTGAACGAAAATAATGTTCCTTTTAACTACGGGACCCTCGGTGCAGGCAGCGATTCGCACTTAACCGATAATTTCTTCTCCAAAAGATTGAAATTGATTCTTACAATGTTCCAGTTTCAGTAAGATTAAGATACACGTGTAGATGAAGAGCATGGTCACATTAGCTATTATTGAATTAGGACAATCTACATCGCACGTGTCTCGTGTTACACGACGTGATTAATGTAGCTGATTCTGTAACTGTCTCCGTGATCGTGTAACTGTTACAAGAACACGCCATCTAATAAATAATGCTATTAGTGTAAATATTCACATAATAATGTAAGTACATCACATACATCGAGTATACCCTGAATGTATTTAAAGCTACTAAATAGACAATAGTAATTCTCGCTCATGGACCAGTCTCATTTGTCTTTCGAAAACGATATGTATACAGTTTACGTAGTACGTGTTCAATCAATTAATGGGTGATCACTCTAGTACAACTTTTTTTCAAGGTCTTCTTTGCCTTGACTACTACCACACTAACGTCCGCCATTTCCAGCTTGATCCAGTGCGGTAGACTATGCTTTAAGTTGCATTCCTTGAAGAAGAGGCCTATGTCCCTGTAATGGCAACGTTGGAAATTCTTACTAGAAGACCAAACAGGTCAAACCACTGGGTGGGACCCTATTCTGTTTTCTCCAGATGCTGGTCTTCACTCCGAGCTGCATTATTTTTTCTACTAATTATACATAAATATTATACATAAGAAACTCCGACCACAGTGCGTCTCTTACCCACCGACCGACTTTGAGTCTATTTATTAGACCAACTGCAGTAGACGGTATTAGTTCTATAAGTCGTCACAGGCAACACGCAATGGTTTGAGGTATTTTGGAATGATGTGAATTTGAGAAGATATGTGGTAGTTTCCCGAACACACACAGCTCTTCCGACCTATCAGCTAGGATGCTTTTTTAGGGCTACTAAGCATTACTTATAAGATCTTACGTCGACTCTGCCACTGCTACAATCAATAAACCAATTAATGCAAGATTTAAGTCCAGTTAGTTAGTTGTTTCTTTATTGTCTTAATTGCTACTAAACACCAGCTTGTTATAGGCTTTCTTTAAACGTTGAGGCCAGTCCTCCTTTCTAATGATCATAAAAATAAGACACCGTAAACAATGACCTAAGCCTTTGAGACTTTCGGAAAGAAAATCAAATGAGGATATTTCGTGTTAAAACTTATTTAAAAAAAAACCTTTTGTCTAGCTCTGTTACTGCGTGAACATAGTCTGTGGTAGTCTCTTTCTCATCGTAAAATGACTCAACAAAATTCGATGTGTCATCTTCGTAAATTCTAGCGCTCGTCTAGCGCCGAGACCTTCGCTAAGCAAATTGGTGTGATGTCCGAAGGAACTAACAATTTCCATCAATTTAAACAGGATCTGTACGACATAAAAATGACTCAGTAACGTTGTTATATAAACTTAACGTGCCATTCTAATATTACGACGAGGTACTAGTTTAAGGAAGTAAGGTTCAAAATTTAAGGACGTATTAAATAAGTCACTAAGTTACCGATAAGTCAGAAAAACTAAGAAAGAAACTATCTGTAAAACTACAAGAATACAAATTTAAAACAAATGGATTTGTCGTCAGTAAAATTATAGTTTATTTTTTACTTTATTGTTGCGTGACAGGTGGAAGGTGGTGGTGAGCCCATCAGCATAGCACCACTGTCTTTGATACGGTGTATATGGAATAAGTTAGCTTTAGAATAGTAAGTGGTAAAATTAAACACCAGGGAATGTACCTGCCACTTTTGCCAGTATTTGACGAAGTATAAGAAGGAACTCAGGATTAGATATTTATCGAAAGCTGACAACTTTACGAAACCTGACAACCTGACGAAATACCGAATACTTTCAAATTTAATACAGAAAGTATGAAAAACGTTTAATTTCAAGGCTGAAAAATAATGTACGAACAGTAAATAAGACTTCTGATCTGAATCTACTTTCAGAGTATAACAAAAAACATATTTTTTGCGCACCCCATCGTGTATCTTCAATTAGGTCTTCGAAAAAGAATTTCAGGTTTTTAAGTACTTTTTTGTCTAAAACAAAAAACTTTAAATCAGGTGCTTTAAAAATCTGAACAAAATCATGATGATATTTGTTTTTGAAGTCGCATTCAGCTGGTGTCTCATGGCCGACGGACGGGGCGTAGACTGTGGACAAAAACCAAATATCCTGACACATGATAAAACATTTATTTCAAATTTTCGTCACCGTTAATATTTTTAACTACATTTCTACGTATTGCATAGATATCCCCTAAACATTTTCATACTATATATTCATAGTTAATAAAATAAACTTTTTAACAAAAAAAAAACCGACTTCAAAAAGATGCACAAAAAAGGTTAAAATTAAATCTTATTATCGAAAATCTGATCTGAGTTACAGTTTGAAGTTGGTGTCTATGTACCTAACAGTTTATTTTTTTTGTTAGAAAGTTTTTTTTATTTGCTTTTGAGTGAGGAATTGCTTTCTTTTTCTCATACACTAAAAAGATCCATACTTGTATCAACATTTTTTACAATCAACATAAACGGCGTGTTCCACCAGTTCCAAATTAATATAAATTTTTTTTTCCAGAAGAATTTTTAAATCTACTTTATTAATATGAGACCACCTCAGCAGCATACTCTTTCGATTAAAAAAGATTTTTTTCATCCCATCTATTAAAAAAGGACGACTTGATTCGCCTTTAAGTGCACCCAAAAGTAATTAGTTTTTAATCCTCTTTATAAGTGCGCTGCAATTATCTTTGCCGCGCACTTTTTGAATTTGGAACATGTTTGTGATCAGCGCCAAAGAAGTCGAACGCAAATATTGTTTAAATAAAGACTGGCTGGTACGACGGCTCATAGTCGCGCCGGCTGCTGATTAAAAAAAAACAAATTAAAAAAAGCGCGAACTACAGCCCACGCTGTCATAAATTTTCACGGATTGTTTGAAATTCATGGCTTTGTTTCGAAAATTAGTTCTTCAAGTGACAGTGAAAGTATAGAATTAGCTCCTGAAAGTATTAGAACTGACGCAAGAAATGTGATGGATAATCTATTACCTGCAAAATCCCGGGAGAAATGTATGAAAACCTATGGTAATTTTATTGACTGGAGAAATGCAAGAGGCGCCAAGAATTTTCCAGAAACTGTGTTTTTGGCCTACTTCCAGTACTTAGCCAAAACTAAACAACCTTCCACTCTTTGGAGTACCTAATCAATGCTAAAGTCAACAATTACTTTTAATTACGACGTAAAACTGGACTCATATTCGAAATTAATAGCGTGTCTGATGGATTTAAACCTATATCCAACGTGTTCTCAGTCAAAAACGTGGAGAACCTTAATGAGGCACCCGACAAATTCTTTCTTGTCGTAAAAGTAAGTAACTATGTATATGGTTGATTAGTAAAGTATAACCGTAGTGTTTTAAAATGCGCATTTTATTGCAACCTGTATTTCGATAGATTCTTGTCTTATTCACATTCCGTTTTGTTACAGGTCGCTTTAATTCTTGGAGTACATGGAGCTTGTCGTGGCAATGAACTTTTAAAAATAACTGGTGATGATGTCGAAAATGACTCTGATTTACTTTAAGTAAAGCTGACAGACACAAAAACAAAAATTGACCGATCCTTCGTAATCCGAGGAGAATACAAAACTATTGTACAGAAATACCTGGACGTGCGTCCTGCTGATATGAAGACCAATCGTTTTTCATCCGTTATCAAAATGGCAAGTGCTTCAAACAAGTTATGGGAAAAAATTTAATTTCTAACATGCCACAAGAAATCGCTATTTATTTGAAGTTACCAGATATCAAGCTGTATACAGGACATTGTTTTCGTCGTACTTCTGCTACCCATGATAGATTCTGGAGTGGACTCAAGCGACATGGAGGATGGAAGTTGAGTGCTGTAGCAGAGGGGTATATAGAGGATTCCATTGAGAACAAGGCGAAAACATGTGAACGTATCGTGGAAAACATTAAATTGCAACCTTCTAACTGAATGGTAATCCATGTCACTGTCTCCGGGCCCATCTACATCCAAGCACCGAGATTCACCGTCACATTTTCCTTTAAATGAGCCAGATTCGGACATTATTTTAAACACGCAGAATATGAAATCTACAACAATCTCTATTCCTAATAAAACTGTAACAATAAATTCTCATCATTGCGAAAATGTCTCAAATGTAAATTTAAGTTTTTAGTTGTTTTCTTATTAGATACTATTTAATTTCAATTTAGTTGTTACTCTATGTTTTATTAAACAATAATATTACAATAAAATATGAGGCGCCTTTTATTTTCTCATAGAGTGTGATGAAAAGTAGAAGTGTATTACTCGGGCGCAAAATATATTTTTGGCTCGGGCGACGTACTTTGAATCCCTCGCTACGTTCAGGTTTCTACTAAAGGATCCCTCACTTCGCTCTGAATTCAAAAAAGCGCCCTTGCCGTAAAAATATTATTTTAAACCCTTGTGATGCAATCTACTATTGAAATCAGTTCACGGAGAATTCAGTGGACATACTTACATAAAAAAAATATACCTGTCGAACATAGAACTCCTCCTTTTTTGAAGTCGGTTAAATATGAAGATGAAATTTGAAGAACAATATTTCTGATAATCGTAATCATCAGAATTTAAATTAATATATGTATTTAAAACTCGATCCTATCAATCGTCTAATCTAGAAAAAATAAAAAAAATAAAGCAAGATTTTGTTATCTTATCAAATATCAAACGTCCGACAAAACTGAGTAAAAATATTCTTACCCAATCATCAAAGCGAGAAAGTATGAGTTATATCATAATAAAAATAAAATCTACCTAACTCAAAACCTAATAATCCTACTAGACTTTGCAGTTTTCTTTAATACAGCTCCTATATTACTCGCGCGGTCGTGTGAATTAAGAAAAAGCCACTTTTATGATAATTCCAAGTCTCGAGTGTTAATGTGGACAGATAACTACTGGATATTAATAAAAAAACTAAAATATGTTTTCCTACGACACAGTTTTTTCTAAACGAGTCTGAATTTTATGACATTAATATAAGCCACTTATAACTTTTTCCAGTTGGAACGTAAGTTTGGTGGGAAAGGTGATATTTTTGAGAAATACATTTGATTTACAAAGATAAGGCTGTGGTTATAGTTGATGTTTGCAATAAATATATATAATAATGTTAATTGTATGTCTGTTCAAAATACTCTCTAAATGATTCACTAAACTATTTATAGCCGTTAGATAAGATCCATATTTTCCACCTGTGATACCAGGTGACTCATCTTTGTTTTGCATTTCTTTTATTTACTCATATGTATGTTTCTAAACATTCACTGTCCTTATCCCCCAGCTAGACATACACCCACATCATAATGTGGGTGACAGCCTTTTTTCACTTACTACTTTATTCCCGCGTGACACTGCTTCTTATGCTATCTGAATCTGTACTAAGGTGACTTCATATATTATGTCCAATATCCTTAATCACTAGCTTTAATAATAATATGTGGTAAACTGTGAGACTAGATAATACTTTTATCTAGATGATGAAGTCTTCAAATAAGTTTTCAGGTGATAAATGCTGCCACCGCAAATATATGTAAAGGAAAATATATATGTAGTGACATGACGAACTTTTGAGGTATCTTTTTGATATTCCAAACAATAAAAATATAAAATATTTGATATTTTACAACTGAAGTAAGACATGCAGTATGTTGAATGCTGTAATTTTAGAAAAAAGGTAGGTTACACTTAAGTTGTTGTACATAACTTACAGGTGTCAAAATACCTATGTAATGAATGATAGACATGCGTGACACTATTTGCAATAATAACATCAAAAACAAAATTAACTTTTCAAGAAAAATGCGTGGGCTTCAAACATATGTTTTAATGTAAAGGCAATAAGTACACATTTCACCTGAATTTTACAACAAAAACGCAAAACCCAACTTTGTTGTCACGCACAAAACAAACAACATTTATAAATCTAAAACTTATATTGACTTTTAAAAAACTGTATTGCAAAAGGAATAAAGTTTCAATTGATATATTCATCAATTTCTACGACTGTTAAATAAAATATGTATTTGTGACACAAAGCCATATGCAGATAGTGTGGGGAGTTTCGCATGGACAAACAATTGTTTCGGTGTGAATATTGTCGATAAATGAATTGGACCTTGCAAAACTCCATTATGTCATTTAGTGTGTTATTTTACTTTCTGATGTTTGCATCATGTCTAGTCGAGTTAATAATACCTATAAGTACGCAAATTCCGCGTTAAACGACAAATTTAATGAAGTACGTCAAATTAGGTACGTCTGCCCTTTCCTGACTTACTGTTAATAGTCTGTCAATAACTGACAAAGACAACTTATTGCTTTAAAGTTGGTAAGTCATTGACGAAATAAAGCCACTTTAGTCCAGACACGCTGCATCGGAAGTTGTGGCGATGGACTCAATGCTCGTCAAAGATGAGGCTTCCCGCCACATTGTGATGTGGATGTGTACTGTGTATCCAGCTACTTTTTACCCCCTTAAATGGAATACAACGTGAACATATACGTACATACATTTTTAAATAGTTTAGGTAACTGCAAGACAAAAAATGAAAAACTGTAGACTGTTACTAACAAAAAGCCATCAATAATTATGTAAAAAATAACTGAAACTTGTTTGTTTGCACTGTGTCATCATTTTTCAGTTAATCTATTTTCTCTTTGTCTGTCCTTCTCCAATATGCCCCTTTTTTATAATGGAACCTTGAACCTCTCAATCATCAATAAATCTGGTGGAGGGCCATTCAAGAAATTTTCTTTTCTAATAGATATCGGTTCGTCTAATTGCATGTCTTTAGAATGACAATGGGAAGGTCATGTTATACTTACTTTAGAGCCAAAAAATGTCTGTACAAATGGTTCAAATATGGTAAAGATAATCCTGGCTATTTCTTTGTATTGACTTAAAATACGAATATAAACTGTTAAGAATTATTACTAACAGAGTTCAAATAATAAAAGAAACAATTCTAAAAGATGTTATGATTTATGCTCTGACTCTGCGAACGCCACTTATAAAAAAAACTCCTTCTATTAAACCATAGACAACGAACAATTCGTTACATCAGCAATAAAACTGTAATAAAACCTGTCGGTACATAAGAACCCCATTACACATCGCTCGCAGTATCTTTTAATATCGAACTTTGTATTCCGCGATAGGATCTTTTTAAAGGAACAGACAGGAAGGAAGAAAAGTATCGGAATGGCGCGACAATCTCCATTATATCATCACACCACCGCGCCGCCAGAGGGTGCAGCCAGGCGAGACCCCCTCTGAAACACTTGGAATAACACTGTGTCCAATGTACGTGGGCATTGTTATTGAATGATATGTGGTTACGGAACAGTGGTTCTGTTTTTGAGATTTCTCTCGTGATTTGTAAAACATTGTTGTGTTCTAAGACAAGGTTTGGAACAGAAATCAATTCTGATGTTGTTTACAAGGACAGTGATTGGCAAAATGCACTAAGGTATTGCTTGATGGTTGCATGTAAATAAGTGCATATAGTACTAAATACAAGTTACTAAATAATCCATGAACATAGATGTAGATAGAGAAATTGAAAATCATACTTATAATAATAATAATAATTTTGTTCATAATATTATGTTATGGAATGAGCTCCCTGCCAAGGTTTTTTCTAAGGACTACAGTATGGGGTTCTTCAAGAACGCGACGCAACGCGCGAGTAATGCCCCAGGTGTTGTAAGCACCCATAAGCTGCGGTGACCGCTTACCATCAGGCGGAACGAAAGCTTGTTTGCCACCTTAGTGGTATATTAAAAAAATACATATATAATAGGGTAATTAAGAGCTTTCTCATTTGGATTTTGTTTTAGATCGTGCAAAATAACAAAGAGTAAGAGTAAGAGCAATAAAATAAAAATAGAAAAGCAAAGAAAAGATGCAATGTTATATTCATATCATATTTTTAGTTCAAATGCAAACATAATTCGATTACTTTATCAATTAAGGGATCTGAATCATCATACGAATTGAGAATACATATAAAATCATGGTGCTATGATTATTATAAAATTCAGACTAAAGTTGCCGCCCAGCTAAGGAAATTTTTAGCAAATCATATAAACTAAACAGTCACAGAATAAAATCCCTCTATATTTCCTTGTGTATGCGTCAAGCTTGACCAAAATATGTATATAAAACAGTTGTATTTAAATCGAAAGCTCATTAATATTAACACATGTCTTTATATCGAGCCGACACGTATTATTCTATTCAAAAGAGGTACAGTTGAACGGTCGGTTGCATTCGTAAATTGCGATCGCTTCTAATCAATCAATCCCTCACCTTTCGGTAGTCGTCATGGGCTCATGGGCTCATGGTCCTTGGTAGAGCTAATGGCCCGGGACACCGCATAGTTTTGGTTAGTTAAACATCGGTGTTTTGAAATAAGGTGATGGGTTCTTAGTTTAACATGGATAATGTGATCAGAACTTAATTGGAGAGGGTTCTTGAGAAAACAGTTGTTACAGAAATGGTTAAATGTAAAGTGAATTCCTCATAACCTATTTACTACTATTTGGAGTTGGGAAATTCAACTTTGGTATTTTAATACGTCTCTTTGGGCATTTATAAGGGACTTGCACCTATAGTAGGACCTTTTTTTTTTTATTACAACTAAGGTGGCAAACAAGCTTGCGGTCCGTCTGATAGTAAGCGGTTACTGCTGTTTATGGACGCTTGCATCACTAGGGGCATCACTCGCGCGTTGCTGACCTAACTCTAACAACTTCTTTCTTGAAGAACCCCATACTATCCTTAAAAAAAACTTTGGCAGGGAGCTCATTCTATAACCTAAGGTTCTCTGTAAGCGAACTGTACAAAACCATTTAGGTTCTGAGGTGTGAGGATGAATTCTCTGACGATGGCGAGCGATGCTTTGGTAGAAAGTAGCCGTGGGCATCATTTCGAAAAATTCCTCAGAACGCACCCGATTATGTAAGCGATGAAAACACACAAGTCGGAAAAGTTTCTCCTCAGAGTTAAGCGTTTCATATGGCTTGCGAGTTTTGGATCATCGACGATTCTCACCGCCCGAACCGAGTCAAAAGGGCCAAGCAGGTATCCGGGTGCACCCGCCCAGTATAAGTTTTTATTCAGTCTACCCGTGACCAAGGCACCGTGGTGTAACCCAGCCGAAACGTCGAGATAAAGTTATTTTGCTAAATAACAACGCGTTCAATCCCGTTATACTATTTTAAATGGCAGCAGTACTTCATAAGGGGCCGGACTTGCGACTTGTAAAGCAGCGACCTTTGCCCCGACGAAAATTACTGCTTCGCTCTGTTGATTACAAGTTTTTTGAACGCCAGCTTCACCTTGTCTGCAAATGATCTCGTAACTAATCGCTAGAGATGTCAACACCAAGAATGCCAATGTCTTCTGGAATAGTGGGACTACAGTAAATGGGGTTTTCTTAGCGGTGAACTACTAAGACTTAAGTATAATTTTTGTTCTAAGAATTTTAAAATTGGCATGTTCCATATTCGGAACGCACAATAAAAGAAACATCTATTTGGAATTACGTAGTAGATACATCATTTTAATTGTTTTTACCATGTACATATTACTTTTACTAAATAAACTAAAAGTGAATAATTAAAAAACATGAATAACTTATACTGCACCAGTGACGTAAAATATCTAATTTTCCCCTCGAAAAATAGATAAATACCTCTGAGCGTGCGATTTGTTGACTACATGCAGATATACAAATGGCGCTCAACCTATTTCAGACACTTATAATGCTTTTATCATTATTTATTCTTAATTAAACTATTTAAAATAAGTATACTTGTTCCATTCATAAGTAATTAACTAACTTATTATCATAATTATTGTTTTTCTTGTATCTTGTACCTAAGTATATATTTTCCTTAGCTGTAGTGAGAAGAGAAAATTGTGTTTGTGTGTGTGTTTTTGGGTTTCCTGCCTTAGAATTCCTCGCTTTGCTCAGGATTCAATTTTTGAACCACTTGCTTGGCTCGTGGGTTCAATCTTTGTATCCTTCGCTTGCTCGGTATTCAATACAGGCACTCACGCCAAAAAGCAACTTTCCAGCCTTGCATAACAAATAACTATTGTTGACCAGGGGTCTTTTATTTTACCGCTTATTACTATAATGCTGGTATTTTTGTCTTATGGAACATAATTATAAAGCTACCTTAGTACAAGTTCACTACTAGCAGAAGCAGTGTTGTGACGACCGGCAAAGTCCAGGTCACGCAGGATTAAAGTGATTGACTGATGTTAAGGTATTCAGTGTTTATACTGAAAATTAAGAAACTAAAAACGATTTTCCCAGAACTATAAATGACAATGAAAGTCACAGCCAGACCTCAAGACCTCTCAGGGTTCTTCCGGGGTTATACAGATACTTTTATGGTTGTTAAAGATATATATTAAATAAAGATAAAATCACCAAATGATCAAGGTGTAGATAAAACTAATTCCAATTTTTTTTTTTTTTTTTTTTTATACCACTAAGGTGGCAAACAAGCTTACGGCCCGCCTGATGGTAAGCGGTCACCGTAGCCTATGGACGCTTGCAACACCAGGGGTATCACTTGCGCGTTGCCGACCCTTCAGAAATCTAATAACTTCTTTCTTGAAGAACTCCATACTGTAGTCCTTGCAGAAAACCTTGGCAGGGAGCTCATTCCACAACTTAAGCGTTCGCGGGAGGAAGTTTCTCTGAAACCGCACTGTACGCGACCATTTAGGTTCTAAAGTGTGAGAATGAATTCCCTGCCGATGGCGAGCGGTGCGATGGTAGAAAGTAGCCGTGGGCATCATTTCGAACAATTCCTCAGAACACAACCCATTGTACAAGCGGTAGAACACACACAGTGAGGCAAAGTCTCTCCTCAGACTTAAGGGCTCGATACCGCAAGTGAGTTTGGGATCGTCGACAATTCTCACAGCCCGTCGTTGAACCGAGTCAAAAGGGTCAAGCTGGTATCCGGGTGCACCTGCCCAGAGATGGCAGCAGTACTCCATATGGGGCCGAACTTGCGACTTGTAAAGTAACAACCTTTGCCCCGACGTGAAGTACTGCTTCGCTCTGTTGAGTACACCAAGTTTTTTGGACGCCAGCTTTACCTTATCTTGTAAATGATCTCGGAACTGAACATCGCTGGAGATGTCGACACCAAGGATCCCAATGCTCTTGGAGATGGAGAGGGGAGTGTTCTGGAATTGTGGGACCACAGTGAATGGAGTTTTCTTAGCGGTGAACGCGCACACTTGTGTCTTTGTAGGGTTGAATCGGACCAAGTTTACCCGTCCCCAGTCAGAGACCTGGGACAGTGTGGTCTCGATTTGAGACACAAGTTCTCCGCGGTTTTCCTCCACAAGGGAACGAGGGATGTTTGCACGACCCGTGTAAAAAGTGTCTCCAGTACTGTCATCTGCATAGCAATGTATGTTGTTGATGTCCAACATGTCATTGATATGCAGTAGAAACAGCGTAGGAGACAGCACAGAGCCTTGCGGGACACCAGCATTAATGTCCATGCTATCAGAGCAACTACCGTCAACTACAGTTCGTATGCGTCTGCCGGACAAAAAGCTAGCCACCCATTTGCACAAACCCTCGGGCACTCCGTAAGATGGCAACTTCGATAGAAGACCGCGGTGCCAGACCCGATCGAACGCCTTCGCTATGTCCAGGCTACATGCCAATGCCTCCCCCTGACTCTCAATGGCTAGTGCCCATCGGTGTGTGAGATACACTAGAAGGTCACCAGTCGAGCGACCGTGGCGAAAGCCATATTGACGGTCACTGACCAGATCGTGTACTTCTAGGTATCTTAGAAGCTGTGTGTTGATCACACGCTCCATCACCTTAGAGAGGAGAGAGGTAATAGCGATAGGCCTGTAATTCGATGGATCTGATCTATCGCCCTTTTTGGGCACCGGGTGCACATTCGCAGTCTTCCATGTAGACGGAAATTGCCTAGTGTGGTAGGAAAGCGCGAAGAGGCGCGTGAGTACAGGACATAACTCAGGAGCACACTGCTTAAGCACCACTGCTGGTATACCGTCTGGCCCACTCGACTTATGAACGTCTAGAGAAAGCAACGCCCGCCTGACCTCCCGCTGCGTTATGGAGATTTCCGGCATGGACTTACCGCACCACGGTATAGTAGGTGGTACAGCGCCTTCATCGTTCATATTCGAGTTCGAGGCAAAGAGACTGCCCAGTAGATCGGCTTTCTCTTTAGCACTATGGGCCAAGTCACCATCGGTCTTTCGCAGTGGTGGTAACGACGACTGGCAGAAGTTCCCTTCGGCAGCTTTGGCAAGCGACCAGAAAGCACGACTCCCAGAAGGATAGCTCGCAAGTCGCCCACCTATTTTGCCGATGAATTGGAATTTTGCTCTGGCAGTTGCTTTCTTACTGAATCTCGAGGCAGCATTTAATTTGCGTTTTAACTCAGAAATATTCGGATCCTTATTATAACGAGCCGTGGTCCAAGCCTCATATGCATTTTGCTTAAGAATTTTAGCTTTTCTGCAAGACCTATTAAACCACGGTCGTTTTTTGACGCCGGCAGCTACTCGCGGGTTAGGAATATAGCATTCCATACCAGCAAGGATTGTCTCAGTGACTGCGGCTGCGCAGACGTCAGGATCTTCTGAGTTAAAGCAGATCTGCCTCCACGGGTACGATGCGTAAAATTCACGCAATCCATCCCAGTCTGCCGACTTATAGTGCCACACACGACGCCAATTAGTTGGCCCAGAAGGATCAGGTTGTGTGCATGACACTTGAGTCCGAACGAGACAGTGGTCCGAGGAGCCAAGAGGCGCATCCACTGAGACGGAGTACCCGTCCGGACGAGTAGTCAGCAGAAGGTCCAGTAAGGAGCTCGTATGTTCCTCTATATCTGGTATTCTCGTTGGAGAAAGTACCAGCTGAGAGAATCCATAGGTCAGAGCAAATTCATGAGCAGATATCCCAGCATAGTTATTGGTTCGAGAACTGAGCCACTCGCGATGGTGGGCGTTAAAGTCTCCCAAAATAACTAGTTCTGCTGTGGGATATTGCTCTAGAACTTTGTCAGTCGTAAATGAATCTAAATCAAGATAAAATTTGAAAAAACCGACCAAGTGCGTGTCGGATTTCGCACTTTTAGGAAAACCGTCCGAATGAGAGAATTATTCATAAGCAGTAGGTTAGTAAAGTTCTTCTGTGCTACGCTACGCATTTGACCGCAAAATCAAGTTGGCTGTAATAGGAAAAATGAAAGAATTGGTATTTCTTAGTAAAATATACGTAATAATAAACATTTTCATCAAATTTCAAGTTCATAGTTCAATGGGAATATAAAAAAATCTTCGGATTCTCATTCCTTTGTTTTCCAATATTTTTTAAAACAAAAATAAACAAAGATACCCCACTCAATCGGGTAGGTCTTTTTTTACTTTAAGGGAGTCACCCCTTAAAATATTTGAAAATATTTTTTGACCATTTGCATTGCTTTGGGTCAACAAGATGTTTATACTGTAAAAATTTTAAAACTGTAGCTCCAACAATTTGGCTGTCAAACCTGTGTAACAGAAGAAGAACAAATGGTCACGTGAGTGACAACAATAGGGCTCTGTTTGGGAGCCTTCGGGTACGGAACCCTGAAAAAAATTCAAAAATAGTTACCATCTTTCGAAATGTTTCTATACAAGAAAAACGGTCACATTACATAACATTACACAACAAATCCTTTCATAATTCCTAGAACTAAAAATTACTCAAGAACAATCAACTGTAATTAAAGATCGGGACATATATCGTGACAGAGAACAGAAAGAAGTCAAATTATTATTTGTTATTAGGGAGTGATTACTGCAGTCATCCGAGTGTGCAGCGAGCGCGATGAGTGACAGATCTCCGAGCTGATAAGTCGCGGGGTGGCGGATAGATGGCGCGCACGCACGGACACAGACATCATTATGTTGTTATTATTGTTATTGAAGACGTTAATGGTACAGAAAAGACATGATAGAGGTTGCTCTTGTAATTAAATGCCTTCAAGTTCGAAGCACCTTGCAGTATTATACAGGCAAGTATTTAAACTATACAGGTAAATGATCAATTAATACTTTACATTACCGATATCTTTTTAATTTGGAATAAGTACCTATCTAGTACTTGAATCATACAAGTACGTTTTGATAATTAAATTAGTTGGTGAAAAGAGGCAGTTGTGTTGTGGCTGGACTCGCTGGTTTTTTTTTTTTCTTCATACCACTTAGGTGGCAAACAAGCTTACGGTCCGCCTGATGGTAAGCGGTCACCGTAGCCTATGGGCGCTTGCAACACCAGGGGTATCACTCGCGCGTTACCGACCCTTCAGATATCTAATAACTTCTTTCTTGAAGAACTCCATACTGTAGTCCTTGGAGAAAACCTTGGCAGGGAGCTCATTCCACAACTTAAGCGTTCGCGGGACGAAGTTTCTCTGAAACCGCATTGTACGCGACCATTTAGGTTCTTAAGTGTGAGAATGAATTCCCTGCCGATGGCGAGCGGTGCGATGGTAGAAAGTAGCCATGGGCATCATTTCGAACAATTCCCCAGAACACAACCTATTGTACTAGTGGTAGAACACACATAGAGAGGCAAAGTCTCAGACTTAAGGGCTCGATACCGCAAGTGAGTTTGGAATTGTCGACAATTCTCACAGCCCGTCGTTGAACCGAGTCAAAAGTTGGCTGGTATCCGGGTGCACCCGCCCAGAAATGGCAGCAGTACTCCATATGGGGCCGAACTTGCGACTTGTAAAGTAATAACCTTTTCCCCGACGTGAAGTACTGCTTGGCTCTGTTTTAGGGGTGGTAACCGTGACAATACATGATGACCTAAAAACATTGTTGGTCTTGCAAAAAGAAGATAAGAATACTACGAAAATTTATCGAATGAATAGTTGTCCAGTCCAAATATAACAATGCCTTTATGCTATTTTTCATAACTACGAAGATAGAATGAATATAAGAATAAGGAAAACGTAATTCTTTAATTTCATGTTCTATGGCGGCTCACAAAAGACATCTGGCCGTATACTTTTATCAGGATCGATGAAAAGATGATATAAATATAAGGTTGTGATGTACGGACTACAATAAAATGAACTATAATATCTGTTTATATCTGTAAATAAATCATTGTCCGTATATCTGTCAACCTCATAACACTATGTATGTATATCAAAGTTTTCTGACTCGTAGCCACGGTGGCCAAAAATCAAAACAGTTGTAATGGCGTAAACTTACAACGACACTAGCGACGAAACACCCAAGTTTAGAGGGTCAGAGAAGTTTTTTGCACTGCTTTTTTATTGATTAATTATTGGCACAGATCATATATCTGTACGTTACTACGTATAGTACAACAAACTTTTCTGACCAGGAAGTCAGAAATCTTACAACGAAACTACGAGTATAATAGCGACCAAACTCCAAAGGTCAGAAAAGTTTGCTACACTCTTAGTATTGGTTACAATAACAAATGCAAACCATCATTGTATCGAGGACTAAATTGCACAGGAAACAATTTGAAACATTTTATCAGCAGCTGATTGCGACTTTTGTAGGTATTCTGAGTTTAACGAAGCGGCAAGAGGAAGTGAGTATCTTGATATCAGCTGAAGATTATAGACCCTTCCATCATCGGTGCTACGTACTGAGCCGCCAGATGGTTCAAATAGCTATTCTGATTGCAACGATGAAAATAAATGGTCATAAAACAGGAATAATATATATCAACAACTTTAAGCATATTAAAATTAAAATAACAAAACCTGTAGAACAAGAAGTTGACGTTACTTTTACAACCAAACATATCTCAATATTTTAAACAGCTTTACAAAGCGGACATTTTAAAATGAATTAGGTAAAGCGGTCATATATTAACAACACATTAGTTAACTGAATGCAAATTAACACCATAGGTATTTAAACGTATTTGTTATTTTTTTCATATCCACAGATAAATGCACAATATCTGTTACAATAACAACCCTCCGACAGTTACCAAGTTATGTGCTATACTATTGTTTTACAAACTTCTAAAGAAATGTTCTGATGGAGAAATTGTCGCCAAGTTTTTACATTTTCGAAACAATAGTGTAACCACCAAGAAATGTTGATATCTAGTGGTCTAAGCAAACACTGTGGCTAGTGGGTATGTAACTTTCACTGTATTTTTTTTTTAATAAATGTATTTTAGTCCAATCATTATAGTATTTTACTACCGAAAAACTTGTAACAGCAATCTTTTCATAAACTATTGCCCCCTTTGATTTTGCTTTATTGCCTCCTTTATTGATTACTATTTTTTTGGGCCTACACAGTTTCAATTTTTAAGTTAACAAATCAAAACGAAAAGGAGACGAAATTGTTCGTATTAATAACATTCCGCAAGTCTAATAATAACATATTTTTAAAATTTATTAAGCCTTCCTGATTACACTTAATATTTTTTTTTTTATTTCTCTAACGGTGGAATAAGGCTTTTTTCAAGAAAGTGGTGGTTTTTTGAGGGAAGCGACACTTTTTTTATGGTTTGAGTAAGAGTCACCAAATAACTCGGTGGTAATGACCAAGGTCGATTTTGCTCAAAATTATATATTTTTGTAGGAGTTTTTATGACGTATTAGTAAGTAATGTTGATGTGAAATACCTCGTGTAAGAGAACCTACCAGTTCTCTTCCGGGATCTTTAAACCAGACCAACAAACACCCCTACCTACTGTAAGTATACATATATCAAACAATGTATATAAATATCAATACATGTATTTATTCGCTGGAATTAAGAAACTTTTACATAGTAAAGCAGCGAGCGTGTCGTGCGAGACGTATTGTAGATAATAGAGATATTCGGTGAGATAATCGGTCGTTGCGATTCGTTAGCGTGAGAGTGCGTATACGCACATAACCGACAGCAATTACTGAATGCGCAAACAAAAAGATATAACCTATAAAATGCAATTTTATGTTTACTTTTGAAGCGAAACAAATTCTTCGGGCTGGGAAACCAGCATAGAAAAAAGTGACGTCATCCCAGCGCAGGCACATCGATACTACCACGTATTAAAACTCTTTCAAACTGCGTGCATGTAATGTAATGTCCATTCATCGGTCAACCCTTTTTTAGCATGTAACGAAAATACTTTTGAAATTAATACTCATATTATTGCTAAAAGAAGTTCCCTCCTGCAGTATTAGACCCTCGCCCGGGGTCACAATATTAATTAAGACCAAAAAACGAGCCCAAACTATTATTTATTATTCGAATGCCATAACTCGCTAGACTTACCTATCTGAAGCTATTATAGTTCTTTTACGTGAAACTACAGTTATAATAATTATTCCAGCGGAAAGTTTTCCGAGATAAAAAGTAGTAGTTAAGTAAAATAGCCTATGTCCTTTTCCGTGTATTTAGCTATCTATGTGCCTTTCAGCTCAATCAGTGCTCCGTTGCGAAGGAAAAGCAATTACAAACAAACAGAATTTCACAAATATACCATATTAGTTAGAATAAGAATACAAGTTTTCAAATAAAACACATAGATTTAAAAAGTAAAAAACATAGTTATCGCATTTCACATTGCAGCTGTAAGTTTGTGCTCAACTCGATAGATACTAAGATAAGGTTTAGAGAGCAGGTTATTGGCGTCATTATTGCACGGCTCTGAACGATTATTTACCTTGTAGCAATTTGTTTTAGTGCGTGGAGAGGAATGCAGGTAGTTGGACAACAATATATTTCATGTACCTACCTACAATCCTACCAGTTTAGCTGAATTCGACATAAAACTAACTAATTTTTACCGGATCCAAAGACTTCAATTTAAATAAACGACCAGTAGCGCCGTCGCTGCCTACAGATAAGTTGATCGAGCGGCTACGTCGACTGGGTTGCCGAACCCGTTGCAGGTAGCTACTTTATAAATTATTACGCCATTTTGAGCTACATATGTTTTGTTTTCTTTGCAAAAGGAGATACTAAAATATTGGCCGAGTACGATGAAAATTTGGGATCCAGTAAGGGACCATGCCCATACACGATAACAAATTGTCTCACGCCTTAAGATTAAAATAGTTTTCTCTCTTTTTAACATTTTTTAGCAAAAGAAATCTAAATTTAAAACTTTGACTTTACTACTACTACTATATGTTTTACTCAGGTAAGTGCAGTGCAACAAACTTTTCTGACCAGGTGTATGGTCGCTAGTATCTTTTCAATTCACATAATTTTATTAGGCGACAGAAGTTTTGATTTTTGACCACCGGGTTAGAAAAGTTTGTTATACTGTTACCACTGGATACAAGAACGAAGTAAGTTAGAATTCCGTGGCAGGGAGTATATGATATTCTCTTTGTGGCAGGACACTAGGCTGAGTCACAGCTGGCACAAGATACTATATACCTATGCTCTTAGTGCACGCACAGTGGCTAGTGGCAAAATGCATGACTATTGAAATTATTCTGTTTTAACAAAACATAAAATATTAGTCACCTATGTGTAAAACTTGGCCTCGAACACATAATAAAAATACAAGTGAGATATTACTTCAGCAGCTAACTGAAGATGTCGCTGCTGCTAGCATTCTAGGTCATTTTCAAGTCTAAAACCAACTAAAACATAATAAATTATGTGACTGAACCGAAAATAGTCAAACATCAGCAGAATGATTAAGCGTTGCACAAAGCTATGCTAATTCCTTACTAGTCGCCGCTTTAGGAATATTCCGGTTTGTTTTCGCTAATAATATCCTCGTATATAAGCAGTAAAATTCAATTTTTTTATTAATTCTCAAAATTAAATGTCTGTTATTGTGATATATTAACATATAATTTGTAGAAGAAGAAGTGTTGTTTTTTTTATTTGAATAAATTAATTTAATCTAGGCTATCTAAGTCCTAAGTTTTTTTCCTTTTTTATATTTTTAGTGGCCAGATTTTTATCGAAGTTTAATGAGCCAATGACAGTGAAACGAATGATGTAATTAATCTTTTGTTTCTCACAATATCCAGTGGCCGAGACGAAAACTAACCTAAAATGCTAAAGAAGCGTTTTTCTTTACCCAATATCTGTTGAGAAATAAGCATTTATGACTTGAAACAGAAACGCAACTTTAATAACTTGTGGATATATCGACGGTGTTAACACTGGTATCGCGATACTGGAATTTCCGAATAGTTGCGACCTAGGTTTCACTTCGAACGAGTGCTGATACACCAACGTTGCCGTTAATATCAATGCCAGGATAAAAAGTATACTGCTCTCCGGAATTTATCTATTGCAGGTTTCAATTTACAACTCAAATGTCACTTAATGATGAGGCAACCAACGTGATCAGGTAACATAGGTGCTCTGGTCCTAAACATACAGATAAATTTGGCATTAAAAAAGTTATATGGGTTATTGGCTTGGCTGTAATATGAAATACTTAGTTTATATTTATAACTTTTGCAGGCGCCAAATAGAAATACCCCAGTGGGAATACTGGATATTGTAATCAGACTAATATAAAACATTTGTCTAGCTATCCGTGTGTGCCAAAAATCAGGCCCGTTGGATGCCCCATTCCGACATAACATTTACCTAGCTATCCGTGTGCCAATAATCAGGTCCGTTGGATGCTCCATTCCGACATAACATATTATATAGCTATCAATGGTCAATAATATTATCTATACACCAGGTAATATCCCAATTCAAGTGTTCTAGGTCCATTCTTCGTGGAGTTACAACTAGTTAAAGATGGGCATTTTTTTCCAAAAATTGAAAAAATATTGGTGTGCTCATTTGCTACGAAATGTACCAGCTGAATGTGATGGTCGCATATTATGAGAAAGAAATTTGTAAGAAAATTTTATTAGCTTTATTTTATTCTAGAGTAGTGCTCCTATAGTCCTCATTGTTTTCTCAAAACTAAAAAAAAATTGGATAATCGAATAAATGGTAAAAACATTCTACTAAAATATGTTGGCATATTCGTTTTAAAAACGTGCAAGAATGTGAAATTGACATTTTAGGTGTAACATAGCTTCAAATATAAGTTCTCAGAAATAAACGTAAGGCTTATGTTTAACTTATCACCAGATATAGTAAAATATGTTTAACTTACCACCAGATATAGTAAAATATAATGTCACAAAAAAACTTTTTACTAAATAGTAAATGGTCACCAAAAATTAAACCCCATTTTAATGTGAAATTATAAACAAATTTTTTACATCTAGCTATTCTTTTAAAGCAAATATTACCAAACTAATCATTGTTAACCTTAAAATAGTAAATGATCACCAAAATTTTTACTTTATCATAATTTAAAATGTCATCCAAATATTTAACATCTCGTTATCCTATAAAAGAAAATAAGTCTAGATTGTGTACCCAAACATAGTAAATTAACTCCTAAAGTTTGACCCTATGTTAAATGTTTACTTAAATCTGAGCTTTAAAGTCTAAATTAATTAACCACTACAAAAAAAATTTTTTTTCTTGACCGTTTATTCAACCAATTGCTCATAAGGTTCAAAAATTAAACTCATACAATTTCAATAAAATTTGATTAAAATTTTGTAAGAACTTGTATTGACCAGGTCTTCTTAGTTTTGATAAATTCCTACATTTCCTTTAAGGGTTTTAAAAAAATTTTTAAGTTCCCTTTGACGTTCTTTCGTTTACTCTGAGATTTCATCACCATCTGACTATGGCCTTCCCTCTGTATCTGCCATTGGTTCGTACTCTGGAATTCGAGAGAAAAATGTAACTTGAACCGTCGGGCGGCTGCGGTGTCTCGGAGAAGAATGGAAAGGGCTTGTAAAACGAGATTTAACTTAATTTAGCGTCATTAAACTATATTTGGTACCATGCCTACATTTTATGTCAATCATAGCGGTTTATTTAGGTAGTAATAGCGCATTAATTTGCTCGCTAAGATTTAGTGATCATTCACTACATTTGGTTCTTCAATACAATTTAAAGTGCAATCATGACTAAAACCGCTAGAACCATTGTTATTTTAGACTTTTTTTTTTTGGTACACGTTTTGTTTTTTTGTTGTTTAGTATATATTTTTGGTAAGAGAGCTTAGGGTGTCGATGTATTTTTTGGTGGTCAATATATTTAATCCCTAAACGTAAACATAAAATAAACAACGTAAATATAAATGTTAACTATAAAATACTATTTACACGCTCAAGCACAAACACAGTTTAGGCTTTCAGCCTTTTTTTTTAGGCAAACAAGCTTACGGTCCGCATGATAGTAAATGGTCTCCGTAGCCTATGGACGCTCGCAACACCAGGTGTATCACTCGCGTGTTGCCGACCCTTCAAAAATCTAATAACTTCTTTCTTGAAGAACCCCATACTGTATTCCTTAGAGAAAACCTTGGCAGGGAGCTCATTTCACAACCCAAGAGTACGCGGGAGGAAGTAGTCGTGGGCATCATTTCGAACAATTCCTCAGAACACAACCCATTATCTAAGCGGTAGAACAACGGTCGGAAAAGTCTCTTCTCATACTTAAAGGTTCGATACGGCTTGCGAGTTTTGGATCGTCGATGATTCTCAGAGCCCGACGTTAAATCGAGTCAAAAGGTCCAAGCTGGTATCCGGGTCTACCCAGCCAGAGATAGCAGCAGTACTCCATATGGGGCCTGACTTGCAACTTGTTAAGCAGCAACCTTTGCCCCGACGTGAAGTACTGCTTCGCTCTGTTGAGTACACCAAGTTTTTTGGTTGAACACGCAGACTTGTGTCTTTGTAGGGTTGAATCGGAACAAGTTTTCCCGTCCCCAGTCAGAGACCTTGGACAGAGTGATCTCGATTTGAGACACAAGTTCTTCACGTTTTCCTTCACAACGGAACGGGGGATGCTTGCTTGAACCGTGTAATAAGCGTCTTCAGTACTGTCATCTGCATAGCAATATATGTTGTTGATGTCCAACATATCATTGATATGCAGTAGAAACTGCGTTGGAGACAGCACAGAGCCTTGCGGGACACCAGCTTTAATGTCCATGCTATCAGAGCAACTACCGTCAACTACGGTTCGCATGCGTCTGCCAGACAAAAAGCTAGCCACCCATTTGCACAAACCTCGGGCACTCCGTAAGATGGCAACTTCGATAAAAGACCCCGGTGCTAGACCCAATTGAACGCCTTCGCTATGTCCTATCGCCCTTTTTGGGCACCGAGTGCACATTCGCAGTCTTACAGTAAGACGTAAATTGCCTAGTATGGTAGAAAAACGCGAAGCGGCGCATGAGTATAGGACATAACTCAGGAGCACACTGTTTAAGCACCACTGCTGGTATACCGTCTGGCCCACTCGACTTATGAACATCTAGAGAAAGCAACGCCCGCCGGACCTCCCGCTGTGTTATGGAGATTACCGGCATGGTCTTACTGCACTACGGTATAGTAGGTGGTACAGCGCCTTCGTCGTTTATATTCAATTAGGAGGCAAAGAGACTGCCCAATAGATCGGCTTTCTCTTTGATTTGGAAGGGCTAGATCTCACCCAGTCTGGATCAATAGGGGGAAGAGGGAGTAGGGACGACGTGCGAGCGTAAGGTGGGTCATTCATATCCTTGTCCTCTTTTTCCAGGGAGACAAGTCAACTTTGTCTCCCTCCCTCTTCCAATGCAGAAGCTGCAGAATATAATTTGTGGGGGGACCTACCAGGTGCAAAAATGGTTAGGGGTTGACAAAACTAAAAGCATTTTAACTGGAGCTGGGCCACTAGCAATCAAGTTCTCATGCCCGTTACAATGTGCGCAGAGCCCATTTTTCATACCCTGTTAGTATGGTGGCTTGCTTCCCTTAAAATAGGGTGCTTAGGGTCGTGCACTTGCAGAAAGGAAGGCGTCAATTGCTGTATCGTATGCTCCATTTGCTAAGGGCGAAATTGCAAAACGTAACCCCTATTGTCCTGAACACGGACGACGAGGATGTGAACGACACTATACCATATGAAAATCCGCCTCTACCTCTAGAAAACGCTTTCCCCTTTTCCTCCTCTCCCCTGATTAATCTAGACTGGGTGAGTCCCGGCCCTTCCAAAAGTTAAAAATTCCGAACTGTGTTTATGCGTGACCGTGTTAATAGTATTTTATAGTTAACATTTATATTTACGTTGTTTATTTTATGTTTAAGTTTATTTGTTAAGTAAATGTTTATTTGAAGCTATGTTTTCATAATTTATCCGAATATCTTTAAGTTTTGTGGTAACTATGAGGGCTATAGAAGCAGTACTTTAGAATTAAATTTCCTACAAATTCCTTTCTTATTGTTTTCTATGTGATCATTAGTACAGCTGGTACATTTCGTAGTCAATGACCATACCAATAGTTTTTAACTTTTTGGAAAAAAATGCTCATCTTTGACGAACTGTAACTCCGCAATGAATGTTTTTAGAATTTGAATCGGGCTAAAATTGTAAAAAATTTAGTTTGCTTTACAAAACAATGAAACAAAGATACCTAAAAATCGCTTCCTTAAGGTATTTTTTTATCAAAAAAACTGAAATAAGTGCCAGAATTTCGCAGTTTTTTGAGCCATATGGGAATAGCATAGGGTTTTCAGTTATAAACTACTTTCAGGGAACCAAATAACATATAAAAAACCGTGGTTACTTGCGCGTTTGCGATGGTTGATGTCGTTATTGTCTGGGCTACTATTTTTACTTTTTACAAAGAAATGAGCGTAGGTAGTATCTTTGTATTTATTTATATAGATTTACAGTAGCTGTGTAAACTTTAGCCAACAAATATCTACTGCAGTTTTTTAAACCATCCCAAAATTTCAGAATACTACATTTTAAGTTCAAATAAGATTTTACATTGCATCAAATCCAACATTAATATTTATATATCAGTTAAACAATTAATTAGTTGACCTAGTTTACAAGCTAATTTTGTGAGGATAACGCATCCCGGGACACGTGTCGTACCGGGATAACAAATGTTTTCGCGCAATATAAATCCCGGACGTGTCGGCAACAAGTGATGCGTTTGGATAGACGAAACTATTCGCTCAAGTATTCCGCGTAGTTACTTACGTCTTATGTCTTCTAGACTATTTGCGTTAGGTATACGTCACCGTTAGGTATACTTTACCTTTAGGTCGGTACATTTATTGTGCATAGAAGTATTTACAATTTTCAATTGGTTTTAATTCAAAGATATCTGGTTCCGATTTCCTATTTAGCCCTTAGCCTGATCAGCCTCATACGTCCCCACTTGTTGGGGCAGGGCCTACCCTCACTGAGAACGATTTGGACTATAGTCTACACGTGGGCTCAAGCGGGTGTGGACGTTTTTGACATATGCACGTTTTCTGACGATATTGTGCTTCATCGAAAACCCAGTGATGCAAATAATTAGTGAAGGTGAGAAATTAAGAAAAAAGCTCATTTGTACACGCCGGGCTCGAACCTCCGTCACTCAGGATGCAAGGTACAATCGAAACCGCTAGCCACCACCGACTATTTAATTTGCCATTTTACTAATGAAAAGAGAAAGAAACTTCCTGTTCAGAATGAATGAGTTACTAACCAAGTGTTTCTACTACGCCAATGACTAGGGGGTCACTGTGATAGCAGAGAATGAGTAACAAGTGATAAAACGGCATATCTGTAACAAGTGAAAAATAAGCATATCTGCATACAAAATTTCGAAGGAAAAGGATAGAAATATTCCTAAATTTAAACAAAACGGAAGAATCTTTCAGAATCTAACGAATTATTAAGAGGAAAGACAGCGAAACGAGTGCAATAACTTTTCACTCGGTATATCTATTCATAAGTAAAGGAAAATGTGAGAGTGATTTGGAAATAAGTGTCAATACAGAAAGGCAGGTGAATGGGGTGTTTCATTCTTTTATGAGCCAGGAGTTGACCCTAAAGGTGTGTTTGACTGATCATGGGGTTATGCCAGTTCCAATACAGAAGCAGACTTAAGTACAAAGAACTTAAACGGAGCGTTGTGAGTGCATTAGATTTACCTGTTTTTTTCTGTAGATCCTCGAAAAGATTGGCAATCGATTACATCTAATCACAAGTCTTACTATCAGAGTGATCTATGGTAATTCATGTACATACCTTGGTATAATTCTGTTCCTAAACAGGAAACCAGTACGCTCAAGCACCACTAATGCCATGGATACTCCAACCGTCACAGATAGCGTGAACAATGCTCGGAAACGCGCGCCGCGGTCGCATCGCCGCACTTGCACTGATCAACCGATATTGGGATTGGGATCCCAGGGCAGAAATAAGAGATTACATTTCAACGTAGGTAAAGCTACATCTTTTAATATTTTAGGAATCTTACACGAGATCTTACAAGATGGCATCTCATCCCGAGCTGCCGCATTGATCTGTACTCAGCCTTCAATTCATAGATTAGAGTTTGTGAGACCAACGGTCCGGCTACTTCAGTTTTAGTTTTGTTAGACTGACCGTCACCCTAGAGACCTTAGTAAAAGTTTTTTTTTTATTTAACCCATAAGCGGGTTTAGCTTCCAGTGATATGCGATGTGATTTTTTCTGCACAAAATTACGTAGGTATCTACACTAAAAATACGTATTTTAAACAAACTCACGTAAGATAAGGGGCAGGCGGTGGGGGTCTAGCCAAATCTCACGACATCTCATCAAGTGGGGAGGAGGGTGCCAAAATCACCTCACGTAATTAAGAGACAATACCACATAAAATATCTAGCTAATAAATAAATCGTAAAAAACATATTATCAGGTTTGACAATTAGCAACTGAATTCGTTTCACACAATTTAATGCACATAATAATATTCGAATCAAACTAAAATCAAAATCCCTTTAAATTCCCATTACCATAACGATTTCACTCTCGTCCCGTCAACTTTGTGTTTAACTACACCGTTTATCTAGAAAAAAAAACAATATTGTCACCTATTCAAAAATAATCGGACGATTTCTATGATTACTAATTTACATTTGCGTTTATTTAAGCAGCTTTTGCTGTAATATCAGCTTTATATCTTTGACATTAGAGTACCTATACATATTACTATACTATTTATATATATTGCAACACACACTCGTGCTATTGTTAAAACGTTTGACTTATGATTCTGGCCTTTATTTTAATGATTTAAAAAAGAAAAAAGATTCGAACAGTAAAGAAAAATATGACATTTTTCCGTTCTTACATTTGAAAATCGAGCAAATTTAAGTCAAATAAACATGAATTTATTTAATTTTGAAGTTTATCTCTTTGTAATAAGGAAGGCGAGATATTTTATCGAGTTACATTTAGTGTGGTTGTCTGTAATGACGTCACGGCGTATGAGCGTGAAGATATTAAAATAACATTACTAGCAAGGAACAGCTATGTTTAATAATAATTCACGCCTTTAGATTTGAATATTTAGATATAGTTTTGATTCGAAGGGAGATTCTACTGACTGGTGCCGAGACCTGGGCACCAGCGACACAGCTGGTTAAATACGGCTTATTCTAAATACTGAGAACATTCGATATATTAGAAAGCAATATATACGTTTAGCTTAAAATTCTTAAGGATGCTAAACAAGGTATTCTATATCCCACATCAACAATACTATGATAGAAATATGTGTATAAACTAAACTGCGTTTTTAAAAGTTAAATATCCCTTCAATAGACTATAGCCATGGCAAAAATTACAGTGTGAAATGATCCACCGTGAATTACGTTTAGAAGGCTGCTACTATATAAAAGTGACGGCATAGGGCTAAGAGTTATTTTCTGATCACAGGGTAATTATTTCCATGGGCCTGGTGTCTACAACAGACGCTTGAGGAAAGCAAAGCGGATATTAGTGAAGTCTATGTCCCGCAGTGGACACTGGTTTAATTCCCGAGAAGAAGAGCAAGAAGCAATTTGTATTCCGAGTTCCGTCAATTTAAGTATTTAATATGTAGGTTTAACCATTCCAATTATTTTTTTTTTACTTTCTTTTATTTATCTCACAATGTTTCCTTTTTTTTCCTTCCATCTTGTGGTGGAATCTTGCAAGCTTAATTACTTCCTGTTATCACCCTTCGATTTTGCATACTTACTAAGCTCGGATGACAATACAATATTCCACAGTTACTTTGACCAACAACCCCCTCCCAGAGTTGTACCAGGGGTACAACTTGTACAGGGTGGAGGTGAAAAATTTTAAAATCTTCAAAATGGGTATCCGGGGCTTTTGAGGGTCGCAGATCACGATTTTGATGTTCATTTTGATGTTATCACCTCTTGGCAGGAAGTGCACCTGAAGGTGGACATTAGGGTGGACCGTGAAAAATTCAGTGAACATTTAATTACTAATTTATATTGGAGATAATATCGTTCTCCAAGTTCTCATCACCTAACTCACAAAACTTGGGCAATAAACTATAAAATTCAATTAAATTATCACTAAAAAGAATAAAATAAAAAAAGGAAAAAAGTTTTTTTAAAAAACTTGCTTTTCTTAAAATATTAGAATCATATAAAAATTCAATCTAACCAAAAATTGTACTAAAAAGTAGAAAATAATTTTTCAAAATGAATATATTTTTTTTTATATCCACGTACGACTGCAAGAAAAGCAAGGCGTGCGCACTTACATATAATCACTCGATAAACTCTCAATTAATATCCACTAAAACTCTAGCACGTCTAATATTTGTGTGTACAGCACGCCTTGCTTTTCTTGCAGTCGTACATGGATATAAAAAAAAATATATTCATTTTGATTTTCGTAGGATCTGTAGTTACTTAATAATCATTTAAAATTGTTTAATGATACGTAGGAAATAGATATTTCTGTCATCTAAATATAAGAGATAGTCGGCCATTGAAGATCGAGGCAGCTGTCTTGGCACTGGGCTTTGTCGATGCAACAATATTGTTATGGTTAATGGTAGATATAACATGTGACAAATTATTGTTCTACTAACAAAATATCTTGCGATGAATTCTGTTGTATTTTTGAGCTCCAATATATAAGCACTCTACACAAGTTTGTTAAATAGTTTTACTTTCAATGTACCTGATCTAATCTAAATGCATGGCTACCAGATAAAGTGTTCAGTAAGTTAATTTTATTTTACTTAACCTAAATCAAATTAAAACTAAGATCACCATATTTTGTGTCATAATTTTAGATACCAAGAGGACCGAGTGGCGAAGGACCTTGTGGCGCAGTGGTAGAACGTGCAGCTGTCATGGCAAAAAGTCCGGGTTTGATTCCAGGCAAGGGACAATCAATATTGTTTTGAATTGTTAAGTTGTTAGCCCGTGTCGTGATAGAATATAATTTTATTATTATTTAATATAACTTAGCAAATGCCTTTAACTTTGTAACTTTTTTATCTTTCAGTATATTTTGGTTTGAGAGGTATTATCCTTATTTGGGCTTTTTAAAAATAGGTAACATGCATGCATAATTCGCATAACAGCCTTGTTTTGGAGCATTACAAACTATAGCCAGTATTTTTAGAGCACTTATAATTTTCAAGTAACACCTATCATATTAATAGACCTTTCGTTATTATATTATATTATATTATATCTTTTCGCTTTTTCATTATTTTTCAAGTCCGATAATATACTGTTAGTGTAGTTTTAATTTTAGAAACTTGCGATGGAAATAATAAATTGGATTTTAAATTTAGAAAAAGTCAAATGACTCATGATGACTAATTAGTGATGTGCGCGTCGCGTATAGATGTTGGTATCGATAGGTTGAGTGAATATCGCAATATCGCACGGTGCCGATGATTAGTGCGGCGACAGGTGGCGCGCGACGCAAATACATCGCGCGCTTCGGTTTCACAATCTCAATTGGCACTTTATTGAGATGTTCAAACTTTCTTTTAATCTTAAATATATCATTGCGACACTATTACCTTGAAGGAGTTAGTTAGAGATATAACAAATGTGACTTTTTTTATGTTGAACTATTGAATACTCGAAAATTCGCTTTCACCAGTGGTATAGTATACAATTCTATCCCATCCTGAGTCGTTGTTACAGTAATTTTACATGATTATTATTATATGATATTATTATGATAGTACTTTATCAAATGTTATTCAAAAAGTGTTTTTTTTGTCGGAGCCAAGTTTTTACAAGAAACTCAACTATATAAGTAAACTTTAAAAGCAAAACCCTATCCAAATACAAAATTTCATCCAAATTGTTCGAGCAGTATGTAAGATACCTAAATATATATACATATATATCATCCGTTTTGGTATGGGCAGTAAGCAAGTCACTGTCTTGTCTGCTCTTGATTTTAGCAATGCTTTTAACACAGTGGACTCAGACATTTTGTTGGCAATCCTAAGCTTAACATATCTCCAACAGTAATGGACTGGTTTCGTAGTTACTTGGGTGGCCGCCGACACTGCATTCGGGTAGAGGAATCTTTCTGTAACTGGTGCCCATTAACTGCCGGAGTATCTCAAGGTGGCGTGATGTTCCCACTCCTGTTTGCCGTTTTTATTAATACTATCACACTTGCACTATCTTCTCTCTACCATCTATTTGCAGACAATCTACACATGGTCCAATAGAAAATATCGTTACAATAAATGAATCTTTTAACTCTGACTATGATAAAAAAGTTAAATGGTGTAAATATTATGGTCTTCGGCTTAATCTTCTCAAGTAGCAGACCATAATTATAGGTAGCCCAAAACTAATATCGAAGATAAATTGGACTAATTTACCTCCAATCATACTCAATGGTTGTTTTATCCCGTGTAGTGACACAATAAAAAGCCTTGATATTTATATTGACCGCACGTTATCTTGGATCCCACAAATCAAAGATATTAGCCGAAAAATCAGCTCGCCTTGTCTAACTCTTAACAAGTCTTCTTTTTAAAACTCCTGGACAAAGTACAAATTTTTACAATCGTTCTTTTACGGTAAAAGCTATTAGTCTATGGAAGTATTTTCCGATAAATATAAGGCAAATACTACTTACTACTACTTACTACTTCCTAAGTTTCTTTAATTTTGTCCAAACACTGGTTAATCAAACATATCTCTTTATTACTTTATTTATCGTATGTACGTTTATGTATTTATATTATACTGATACATGAGACTGAAATTATAATAATAATGTAAAAAAAATTAACCGAAATCAATAGAACGAACTAAATACTAACGCAAATGAAATCGGTGTAAATATAGCATGCAGGTATCTATAAAACTGTAAACTAATGTATGTAGATGAAAATGTGTACATTGACTTTATTTACGCTTCTTAAAGAAATCAGCTAATCACTAAAGAAAAAAAACATAACACGGAGAAGAATTTATTTACTTACTACTTTTTATATGTTCGAAATTTAGGAAAATAAAGATATGTTTGAGAAACACTGTTCATAAGTTCTGTCCGTCGATAAATCTATGAAAATGAACGTAGCTAATGTCCCTGGAATGCTTTCATGATATGACCGCGCAGTGACGGACTCAGGGTCGAAATTGTGCATACGGCTACATAAAAGACAATAAGCCATAAAAACACATTTATCTATATGTCTTATTTTCAGTGGCTGACTTCGTATGCATAGGTACTGGTGGGTATTATGAAAGTATTTAAAAAGTTACCAGTCAAGTGCGTATTTCACACGAATTCACGGAGGGTTAGCGTAACATAAGAATTATTGTGTAAATGTAAAATACTCATAAACAGATTCATTTAAAAAAAATACTTGTTAAGCTCTATTATTGGTTTTTTTTTCTAATAAATGGGCGAAAATTTAGAGTGAAGGAGGAAACACAGAATTAACGGCATTAAAAGCTAATAACTCGAAAGAATAAGTACTCCTAAGAGAAAAAGTCACATAAAAACTTCAGACAGTCCTAGTTTAGAAACAGTAGCTTAGACCAAAATATCATATCATATATAAAGTTATTTGTTAATTAATTATTAAAAAATATATTTAATAACATCCTGACTTCGGGTCTGGAGTAATAACTAACCTATCCGACCGACACCTCGGATCGAAGTCGAAGAGCATGAATATAAGATTCTAAATTTAAATTCGTAGTGGAATCGAGTGACGCTTGTTCATGGACTGCGTCGATCCAAAGACAAATTTATCGAGGTACGCGGTCATACACTTTGTTGCGTTGCGCAGGAATTCGAGTCTGTATCGACATTTTTGGATTAAAACAACAGTAATTTTACACACCCATAGGTACCACTACTTATCAGATTACTCTGACTGAAGTCTTTATTGACCTGAAGGGGGGCGGAAGTACTAGTTTTGGAAATAAAATAGCAACATATTCTGATAACTGATAGGCTGATACAAAGTCTAGTTGTAATAGATTTCTAGCGGAGGGGTTTTCCATGATGTATTTTCTTTTATTAATTTATATCATAATGAGCCTACGCAGACCAAACTTTAGTATTTTGTTCTTAGTTGAGTTTCCATTACAAGCAGGTTTATCTTTCGTACCTCCAAAAGTAAGTTGTTCACATTTGATATTCCGATCAAAGCAAATTTTAATGACTTTACTAACTTAAAAACGTTTTCCAATTTCGTCCTCTACTAAAAAATAAAATTGGCTAATAAATGCAAGGTGCCAACAAAACGTATAGTTATATAGCCTAAGTCCTGTCAAGCGCACCTAACTAAAGTGTCGAGGGGGGGAGGGATATTTCACTGGGAGCTTTCCTTCCCCTTTCTGTCGCCTCGTTATAGATTTTTCTTTTTCTACGAACGTTCTGTACCGATATAAAAGACTAGTATATCATATCTGGCTTTTCTTTTTTTTTTTTTTTTTGTTTCTAATTTTGTCTTATTTTTTTAGACGGGAATTGTACTACTTAGATCTTACATTAGGTTTCCGTAACAAACTGTTAATATGAACTCTTTAAGTAAGACTTCAATGTCTCTACGTCTGTCTGCCTTTATGTCACGGCTACTACAAGTGCTATCTGTCTAATCGGTTGCCCCCTAATATTACAAATATTTATTTTTTATTTAGTGCTTATTTTTTTATTTATTTGTTATATTGCACAAATTAGCCATGCGGCATTAGAAAAAAGTTTTAAAAAATTACACACACTTCAAAACACAAAAAATAAACCTTTCACAGACCACCTTTTTCGAATTCGGTTAATGAACGCTTACGATATCTCCGATAGACTATGTAGTATAAGTGTATTACAAAAAAAAGTGTTAAAATTTTAAATTTTTTAAAAGTCAATGAAGCTTATATATTTCAATAACTTTTTTGCAAAGATCTTATTACGGACAAATGGAATCCCCTGCGAGTGCGAGCCCGACTCACACTTATACCGTTTTTTATCCAATTGAGCCCAATCTCTGATCTCGTAGTTCAGTTCTAGTCGTTTCACAAACATACTTTTTAAGTAGCTGACTTACTGTAAAATTTCTAAAAAGGTGTTAAACTAATGTATCTATATGTATGTATATCACTAACGAAATGGTCGCGTACAGTGCGGTTTCAAAGAAACTGCCTCCCGCGAGCGCTTGGGTTGTGGAATGAGCTCCTTGCCAAAGTTTTTCTAAGGACTAGGTACAGTATGGGGTTCTGCAAGTGTTGCAAGTATCCATAGGTGTATATGTTTAATATCATATGAGAAATAAGTATATAAACATATTATTGAAACAATATAATTTTTAGCTCAAAACTGACTACAAATATATTAAAATCATTATATATTGCGCTATAAGTAAAGTTTATTGTTTTTGATGAATTCCAACTACTTACAATCACAAGTCATACGCATAAATTCAAATATACATAACCAAACTTAAAGAATACCTTTTCACTATTGTCAAATAAAGCGTATCTCAGACGAATTCAATCGTTTTAGACCTTATTATTAATGTAATGGTATACCCAAACAAGTTAAGTTTGCAAGAATTTGATTAATTTTGTTACAGCCCTGAGTACCTACACTTTTCGACGTGAAAAAAATATGTTATAGTTCAAACCTTAATTAAGTGTATTTGCTCATATTACAACAAATTTATTATTAAAATAGAACAAAATATTCTGACACTCTATTTTTGGGCTTTAATTGAAATTGTTTGAAAAACTAAGAGTGATATTCTCTTCATTCTTAATTTATGAAATATATATTAATCTAAACTAGTAAATTTGCTAATTTCCTAGTTCTGAATAAATATTTGAATTTTATACCGACAAAAAACCGAGAAAATCGGGATTTCCAACGTGCGGTCACGTGCTAGCCCATATCGTAGGTAAATCGTGATACTGTGTCTCTTTGTATGTAAAAATAGTGTATCTAATATGTCTTTAAAATATACTAGTCAAATGGCACGATTTTGCTAGGGTATGCCATAGCCTTAATAACAAGATCAATTTGTTTCTCAGTAAACTATAAATTAATAACTATAGTAAAGAAACTTTTTAGTTAAAACGAACAGAACACACAAACTATTCCACTTTTTATATGCATATATTCGAGCGAACCTCCTGACGCCGGACGATATTGCATAGCAGTCGTATTTCCAGTTAAGTTTGCGCTCGGAAATTGAAATTCCATTAAGTAGATTGCTTTTTAATCTAAGAAGAAATTCGTGTCGGAGTGAATCGTCTGCAGACTGCACCCGAACATCTGATTTCTTTTCCAGAAATAAAGAATTTAAGAAAACTTTAAATTTGCGCACACCTAAGTTACATAATTATGTAGAATACACAACCAAAAGTTCTTCGACATAAATATATGTAACCAAACGCATAATTTGTTTCCGGCAATTTATAAAGCAATGTCTGCATTGTTATAAATCTTATCATCATTATGTGGGTATGTATGATATAAGTACCAACTATACAACGGAACAGTAAGGGACAGAACAACGTCGGCCAGGCCAGTTAGTACCCAATATACAACCAAACATAATCCAACTTCTCTAGTTCGTTTTACAGAAATAGTAAAAAGGCAAAGAGTATTTGGATAGATTTTTATGCATTAGAAGAAACCAGGGCCATTATAAACAATATTTTAGATTCAAAAAGATATTATTAACGTATCAAAAAAACATGAACTTTTGCAAATTGAATGGTGATACGCAACACAACCGTTACGCATTATGGTCGATTGTTACTTTAAAAGTATCTACTAACGCTTTTAAGTAACGTAAAATTGATGTGCTTAAACAAAAACTTAGATAATAAATTGAAGTTCTCTAAAATTATCTTACATCTAAGTAGATACTGCTATTGTCATAAAGTCGAACATGGACAAGCGAGTACTGCCCTGTGCTGCCAAAAAATTCCACCTTGCAAGTTAACAATGTAAAGTGTCGGAGGTAGGTATATTGTCAACCTTTACTAGTTAGAATTTCATGATGGAGAAGCTAAAGAGGAATGAACTAAACGCTTTTCAAACTTTCCTAAAACTTAAATTAGGATGAAATTGGGCACACAATAAAACACACCGAATACCTACTTTTTAAATTTATTTAGAGTTCCCACAAGAATTGGTTTCCGCAGGTCACTGCCAGATCAGAAGTAATGGTCATTAAAACTAGATACTTGGACCGAATATTATCACGATTGTATTTAATTGCAAATATAATGTGCCATTTTATTAATGCTTATATTATTAACCTTACAATATTAGTCGTAAAGTCAGATCATATAGCCTCGTTCTATAAAAATTGCAAAATGGAAGCACACTAGCCGTGGCCTCTGTTATGTAAAAACCATTTCCAATGAAGCTCTCACAACAAGCCGTTAAATCGATAAGCGCACCGAGAGCACTCCCATTTACGAGAGAAAAAACTTGAGGAAAATCTACGTGACGTAAAATATAGCCAATAGCCAATGGCGTATCGAACCTTTGGCTTTTCTGTGGCCACTTATAGTTGATCTCTTACCCAGCTCAACTAGTTCCGACCGCACGTGTGTGAAGGTAAAGCGTCCGGCTTGCCAGAGACCAAGATAAAATAGATACGTCATATCGAAAGTGAACAGAGGCTTCCGATTGGTTGATCGGTTCCGCGCCATTGGACAGCACAGCGCACACTCGAACCGATACTCGCATTTACCACGTTCGACATTTAGATCGGTTTTGTAGTGTGCTCGTGTATGTGACGTGAAACCGCCTTCGAACTTCGATAGGTATTTCACTACCGAGTCGATTGATGTCCGTTGTAGGTATTGATTTCATTCGAAACGCCTCTATCGGTCAATCTCGAACAGCTTAAATTTAGAATTCGACAACTGGCCAGTCAGAAAATGTAATATTCGAATGAGGTGATGTTATCACCAGTTTTTTTTTATCATTTTAACAATTCAGCGAACAAAACTTCTGCTTCATTAGCGAATGTAAAAAATATTTGAAAGCGAACTCGGTATGAATCATGCAGAACTACTCGTCAAGGCCTTTAATGAAAAACTATGCAATACCAGTTCAGCTACTAATATTTAACGAACTCTAGATAACGCAAATATATGTGCTTTTCCGTGTACTTATTTTAAAATGGAAAATATTTTTCCAACGTCGCGTTCTACGGTTTTAGCGCAAAAGGTTGTGGTTGCATTTTTATAGAAATAATGTATTTTATGTTACATGGAAGGTGATCGACAGATTTGCTATACTGATAACTCTTGTCTTTAGATACCAAGATGTTCTTTACCTGAAGAACGTTACAAGTTCCCTTGCTGCGGCAGTATCTAACCTTTGAATGAAAATTTGAAAATTTAACCTATCTTTCTATTTGCCCTACTATCGTATTTGACGAGACTTAAATAAATAGCAAGTCGCAATTACAAGTCATCATAGTTATATACGAAAAATGCTAAAAATCCCTTGGAGTAGCTTTACGTTAAACGTCAACGAATACCAACCGCAAGAGAGAGATGATGTCCACCGTCATGAGACGAAAGGTCGCCTTCTTGTAAAACAACCAAAGAGGAACTCCCTATGAATTCTGGTGATAAAAGTTTCGAGGAAGAGAAACCCAGACCGTCAGAGACATAAGTGGCTGGAAGACATCAAGAAGTAGACTGGACTGGAAGCGCCCAAAAAAGAAAGCATGGAATCATGATGGGATCGCGCAAGAAGTTTTGACTACTGACCTCCAAACGTCGTTATGAAGATATCTCCAAATAATGATGATAATGACTGCTATGAACATTGATGTTCTTTATTAGTTGATTGCACGTGTTAAATACTCCTTATATAAAGTAAATGAAATGAAACTGAAATTTTCAGTAGCGTCCATGTTAGATCGACTGGTAGGTATATCGCTCGAGCACTAGATATTTGCTATTCGCCCGGTCGAGGCATCGCACGTCGCTCCTACTAGTTATCGGCTGTGGACACACCAGGATCAACATTACCTATGTATTACAGATGTATTTGATTACTGACTACAAGATATTGTATGAATTAGTATGTTGCACGAATTTGACACTTATTTGTCGCCAAAGTGGACTTTAAGAAATTGAGAAAAATTTAAAAGATTCATCAAAAGACATGTCATGTTTCGCGTGTATTTTTAATTACAATATTAAATATTAAATCTAATATTGTCTGTTAAATAAAATATCAATATATTTCAATTTGTTGGTATATGCTCTTCAAAAAGCAAGTACTTTACGTAGGTTGGTTTTTTTTACTGAAACGTACCATTTTGAATAGAGGTAGCTGAAAGGAGGAAAGAAAAAATGAGTCACTTTATCCCTATTGATTAATCTCTCAAAAAATACATAACTTTGGAATATATTTTTTGTCCGTGCAAGTAAAATTGCTAGTATACGGTATACGGATCCGATACGGGATTCCGGCTTTGGGTTATTTAAATATACAATTTAGAATTCAAAATACGCTATTTCATTTGTAATTTATGGACCTTACCCTCATTTGAGAAATTTGGAAAATGAATCTATGCTACCTTAATTTCATAATTTAGCAACGATTTCTCGGCTCCGCTATACAGAGGTGACTAAAATTTAATGACTGTGTTCTTCGGGATCATCTTTGTTTTGACTCAAGTTTTATGTTACGTAGTAAATGACTCTCAGATCAGTCAGACTCAGCAAAAAGAGTTTGGATGTGCGTTGAACATTAAGATTCCTGATTCAAGGTTTTACAGATACCTATTTTTCTTTAGATTTCATAGAGTTTAAAAATTAATTAATTAATGAAAAAAGGTACTACAGTAGCGACTAGTTAGACAGATGATCTGAGCCCCTGTTGGGAAAATTCTCGAGTACGCCACACTCGTGAAATAATAATAAAAATGCATACAGGTACATCCACGGCCCGCGAAGGGTATGACTTGCATATTTTTTTAATTTTTTTTTAATCGAGTTGGTTTTTAATACGTACCCTGGTTAGAGCTGCAGAAAGCCAAAGGGTGCGAGACTCAAGACTGGCCGTTTTAGTGATGTATGGGGGAAGACTAAATTCAGCAATGGAGGCTGTGATGACGACGGCATCAAAAATGCTGAGAATTGCTATTCGTTAAATTAATGCGTTGCTTAAAGTATCGTTTTTGTTTTCACCAATTCTAGGCCAAGCCTATGAAGCCTATATTGTTGATATGGATAATATTGGATAATGTAACGTTTTTTACCATTTTTTTGCAAATTTATAGCTGTTTCTTGCACCAAGTGTGTCCGGAGAAAGTATCAGATACGTTCGTACTCCGCGTTCGGAACACTAGCTCGACGGCGCGCGGCGCTTGGAGCGTGCTCGATATACGGCACGTCCGTTCCACTCGATCCCTATGAAGAATTACCTTAGTGCGGGGTAAATCAATATCGATGATTTTTGAAAAAACCCTAGGGAACCAAGACAAAAATTTCTACAAAATAAAATATATCAAATCTTCAATACAATTTAAGAGATAAGTTCTATTAATTATAATCAACAGTTAAGCAAGTGTCCAAAGAAATTTTAAAAAATCCAGTTTTATTTCGATTAACACATGCGAATTCCTTGTTATTTACTAGTATTCTTAATTAAACATAGTGAAATTTTATTGAAAATAATTTTTAATTAAACATGGTGAAATTTTATTTAAAATAATTTAAATTGAACTATTCGCATCAATTTAAACATCAAGTTAAAAATATTTTAAATCTAACAAAAAAAAAACTATAGGCATGGTACGGAATTTGATAATGCATGATTATTTTAATTACATTGTTATAAATAAAAACAAGTAAAAAAAGATTTTGAAAAACTTGCTTTTCTTAAAACATTAGAATCATATAAAAATTCAATCTAACCAAAAATTGTACTAAAAAGTAAAAAATATTATTTCAAAATGAACATTTTTTTTTTAGATTTACGTATGACTGCAAGAAAAGCAAGGCGTGCTCTACACACAAATATTAGACGTGCTAGAGTTTTAATGGATATTAATTGAGAGTGTATCAAGTGATTGTATGTAAGTACGCACGCCTTGCTTATCTTGCAGTCGTATGTGGATATAAAAAAAATTAAATTCATTTTGAAAAAGTATTTTTTACTTTTTAGTACAATTTCTGGTTAGATTGAATTTTTATATGATTCTAATGTTTTAAGAAAAGCAAGTTTTTAAAAAAATATTTTTTTACTTTTTTTTATTTTATATTTTTTAGTGATAATTTAATTGAATTTTTATAGTTTATTGCCCAAGTTTCATTAGTTGGGTGATGAGAACTTGGAAATTTTCACTTAATTTTTCACGTTCCACCCTAATGTCCACCCTCAGGTGCACTTCCTTCATATGCCAAGAGGTGATAACATCAAAATGAACATCAATTTCATGATCTGCGACCCTCAAAACCCCCGGATACCCATTTTGAAGATTTTTAAATTTTTAATTTTTAAAATTTTTCACCTCCACCTCTAGGTTGTACCCCTGGTACAACTCTGGGAGGGGGTTGTTGGTCAAAGTAACTGTGGAAAATTGTATTGTCATCCGAGCTTAGTTAGTATGCAAAATTTCATCGAAGGTTGATAACAGGAAGTATGTTTAATTAAGCTTGCAAGATTCCACCTCAAGATGGAAGGAAAAATAAAAATGAAAAAGGAAGCATTGTGAGTTAAATAAAAGCAAGTAAAAATCCGGTCAAGTGCGAGTCGGATTCGCGCACCGAGGGTTCTGTATAAGGTAAACTGTATTAAGGGACAAACTTAACTCTGCCGTTGGACAACTGGTACCAACAGCAAATAAATTTATAATCGCAAATTTTTTTGTGATGTAACCACAAATATACGGTTTTCAGATCTTTTCCTTTATGTGTGCTACATGGCTTTGCTTCTTTCAAAATTTCATTATTCTTGGTCAACGGAAGTAACACCACATAGGTTTAGATTTATTTGTGTCAGAATATGCGACCGAAATAATCGTATTTTGGGCATATTTTTTATTGCATTGACTTAGAAGCTTGATTTTTTTACAACTTTAAGTTACCGTAGATTTTAGTATTTGATATTCATTTCAGATTGATATTTATACCTTTACGCGTTCCTGGGGAAAGGGGTCTTGACAGACAGACAACAAGACGTCAAGGTAAACTTTCTTAACGTAAACGATCTTTTTATCTAGCCAATCATCCTACTACAATGAAAACTCTTAACTTTTCGGTATTCGGTCGAATAGTACCTAGATATACGGTATTTGGAAGAAAAGGATAAAAGTAGCCGAATATTCGTTGAAAGCCTAAAAAGAATGCGTATTGAAACGAAATCATCGAAATGACGATTGTAGTAAACAAAAGCATTATCGAACAAAAACTATCGACAATGCCCAACATACATCCCTATTATGTCTCCAATATTATTTAAAATATATGCGCAGTGGAAAATATCGCTTTTATACCTCTTGACCTCATATTTCTATCCATTTCTACATTCCTATTTGCTTATTATTTTTAATTGGGAATATTTCTACTGCTGAAAACGATGTTCATAGATCTTGTACATATGTAGGTTTAATGAGCAATTTGTTATTTAAATATTAATTCTATTACCAACACTCCTGCATATTGAGTTTCTATCTAGCTAGACCCTATTCAGTCAGGAGTGTGAACGATAAAATTTCCTTTCTTTTTTAAAATTGTTATACTATATCAAGATACTGTATAATAGTAGTAATTACATTATCTCCTTTGCTTAATTTTTAATGTAAAGATTAGTAGTTTAATTTAAAACAATGTTACAATAACCTCTGGTTAAAAACCTAGACGTAGGCAAGTTAATCGTTGGAATTATTAATAGCAAAAGAAAGCCAGTCGTGTACCTCGCACATAGTAGATATATCTATTCAAAAAAGCAAATCAGACAGGTACTTCGCACATAGTAGATATACCTAGTCACGATAGCCAGCCAATCGGATACCTTGCTCATAGTAGATATACCTAGTCACAATAAAAAGCCAGTCGGATATCTCGGACATAGTAGATAAACTTACCTAGTAAAAACAGCTAGCCAGTCGGATACCTCGCATATAGTATCTAGGTATATATACCTTGGACATTGGTGGGAACAATCTCGAGCTATTCGGACTCTGGAATTCGAGATAAAAATGTATATGGAAGTCTGACTTACCTCACGAAAACCGTGAATACGTACTTGTATACTTTTTCTCTCGAATTCCGGAGTCCGAATAGCTCGAGACTGTTCCCAATAAGATCCCTTGTCACAATCAGTTCAAAATTGCTTTGAATTCAAATCTGCAATTATCAAATTAAAAGTACCTACGTTATTTATCCTTATATAACCCTTATTTTTGCCCGCCCTAAATTTTGTTATCGGCGTGGGATTCTTACGGCAACTCCTTAACTATAATAAAGAAATTAATTGTTATGCCAAGCTATAGCTGCGGCTATGGTTCGCTCGTGGAATTCGGTTATAGTTACTACTCCCACGGAAACTTTTGAATTTTCTGTGATAAAAAAGCCTATGTCATTCTCCGTATTTTTAACTGTATCTGTACAAAATTTCATCTCAATTGGATTCTCCGTTGCGGCAGGATTAAGCAACAAATTTTATAGTTATTACCGCGGGAACTTTTGTATTTTTAGAAAATACCTTTGTCTTCGAGTCTTAGTATAAAGTGCACTTTCATAAATTACAATATCATGTATAAAGAAAAAAATTAACGACATAAAGATAACTGCCCATTCCATGCTCAAATTAAATAACAACGTTATATTGGATTATGAGGCAGTGTTGCCAGCGCAGGGTATCGCATCGCAGGATGGCGGGAACTCACAAATAACTGTAGAGCGCCGCCCGCCGCCATTTTATGAAGTTCGTAAAGAACTAGCTCGGGACTTGCGGCAAACACTTTGATTTTATTTAAAAGTACGTTGAAATAACTTTTAGTTAGCTGCTATGGAGAATATTGAGAAATTTTATGAAACTCTATTTTGTTAGTGAGACGTTAAAATTATGTAAGATAATATTTCCACTAACAAAACATTGCCTGCGAATTACAAAAAACAAATTGTGAATGTACAAATTGGCGGCCTTATCGCCAATAAGCGATCTCTACCAGGCAGTCAGGTAGGTACTGCAATTAGAAACCCTCTTATATCCTATATTTACTGCTTTGTTCCCTGAGAAAAGTGTTATTTACTTTAGAATGGAGATACCCAGGTCTTATAACACTGTTCTTACAAATTAAATTTTTATCCGTTCAATACCCAGTTACTCCGTGCTTATTTATTTTTAGTGTTTTGTGTCCAAATGGCAAAAACAGACCGTTATAACTTGGTCATGTCCGTCCATATATACGTAACCTGTAACAGCCATGTAATACTACTGTTTCCCCATCGATTCTGGAGAAATTTTACGGCCCAGTCAGTGAGGGCTGTTGTGTGTTATGTGACCCGTCATACAATTTTTTAGTTAAGTAGTATAGTAGCTAGTAAAAGTGAAATAATATCCTAATATTGACGATTCAAAAGTGTTCTAAGAAACCTATTTGAATGCATATTGTTTGATTTGATTTATTTAAAAAAAATTACGCATTTGAATATCAATTTGAAAATGCTTTGCGTAGCTCTTTACGCAAAGCTTAAAACTGAACACTTAACTGAAACTGTTTACAAGTTTTAAGATATCTACAGTCGGTAATTCTCACACTAATTAACCCTAAATGTGAATCATAGTATTTTTGATGTAAAAGTGTTAAAAACTTACTGCATACATAACAATATTTGAATTTGATGCAGTGGCGTAAGGTGACGTCAGCCGCCCGGAGCGGAAGAAAATTTTGCTGCCCTCTTATTTAGGTATTTCAATTTAAAAGAACTATAATATACAGAAATTCTAAAGATTTTTTGTCAAGAACAGTCATCATTATTGTTTATTGTACAGGTAACAAATTAAAAAGTTGTATATATATATATATATCTATTACACCTACGTTTACCTACAGGTGTACACCTAAGGCAATAGTTTTAGTATTTTTTATAATCTTTTGATGGTATTATTAATTTGAAACTGTATACTATGTCAGCCTTTTTTTGGATATGTTCTTAACATAACATAAAAACACAAAAATACCTGTTGTATTTTAACATTTTGACAAGCACATTCGGAAATCAATACTAGCTTGCGGTAAGTATATAGAAGATGATATGAAAACTGCAGTGGATGATGTACTGAATTATTTTATTACTATATAAAAATCTATTATTGTTAACAGAGTACCTACCTACCTGGACCTGTGGCCTTTTTTTTGTAATTGATTTTATGAATCCATGTCCTAAATTTTTTGGCTAACTTTACTGTTTAAATGGGTAAATTAAACTCAAATCACCTAACGAGAAAAAAAATTGAGCTGAGAAACCCAAAGGGACAGTTCTTAGCGACTGTTATTAAGAAAAGGGTACTTTTATAGTAAACTATTTTTTAAAGGAAGAAACCTGGTTCATTCTGTGTAAGAAGCACACTGATCTCAACATCTGCTCCAGTGGTGTCGTCTAAACTCTGCAACCTGTTTCTGCTCATAATCACAACCTTATTTTTTTCAACATCTAGTTTAAGAATCGCTTGACGTGCCTAACAAATTGCGTTATACAGGTATAATATTTTATACCTATGTAATGTATTATATATCTGTGCTAGAGTCATCGGTTGACACGGAAGAGTATAAATAGGCAGATCAAAATATTATATTTTATAATATAAATATAAAAAATATTAATTTTCACCACTGCGTCAAAAATGTCGCCCTATGTCGCGCTAATGGATATAAAGGACTATCAGCATGAAATCAGAAATAAATCACCTACTTTTGATTTTCAATACGTGACTTAGACGATAGAAGATATTAGCGCTATGCTTGTTAGCCTAAGCAAAAATTCTCTATTTTACGTTTATCCCATATAAAAATAAACTACAATTTTGTTCGTTAATCAGAATTGTTCTTTGCTTTGAATTTAATCCTACTATCCAAGTAGACCCAACTCAGAAAAGACGCGCTAAAAAATATTAAAACCTTACTAAAGATCAGAAAATGTATTAAATAACCTCTTTTCACGACGCAGCCTCATTACTTCACTCGCTACGTGGAATACGTTGCATTTTAACAAGTTTAAAATACTTTATTCATAGATATTTCACTAGAAGTTTCGTTACGAAATTTCCCGATGTAAAAGACCGCTCGGCAGCCAATAGCGGGGGCCAATTTGAATATAGAACGGGCGCTCGGAATTTATAACGGACTCGCCAAACTTAAACGTTCGAATTTTGAATTCTTTAACGGTGCAATTTCTGTTCAAAATTCAGTCTGAACATCTGCGCTGCGAGTGTTGAGATGCAGCAAATGGAATATATTTTATTATTAGGTACTTCACGGCTACATTCAGTGCATAAAATTATTATATTGTAGATATAAAATGTAGAATTGAAAACATACAAAGAATAATATAATCATCCAGCCAGTACTTATATTAATTATTTTTCCTTTTTTTAAACGTAACTTGAGAATTACCTATATTATTATGCCAAATATGTTGCGTAGGTTTTTCCTACTGAGTTGTAATAGCTTGTGCGAAAGGTTTTCGTCCAGTGATGTAAGAGCAGTCTTGGTTTGTCTGCAGTCCGTTTGCTCCGGTCACTGTTTGTTGTGAGTTGTAAGGTTCTGTCACGTAACCACGTCCTGATTTGGGTGAATGGTATCGGCATAATTGGTTTAGGTCCCATTATTTTAGTGTCCGATCCTCTCTTTGGCCACTGATCCGCCACATCATTGATAAAAGACTATGACCACGTATCCATTGAAGGTATTAGTAACATCATCATTTTTATTTGTTTTCTATGCTGTTGTTACTAATACTAGATACCAAATATATCAGTTTAACTAGACTAGGGTCAGAAAATCTAAATGTCATCGAAGAATAAAAGTATCTGATATGACACAGCATTAAATATCTACCGCCGCGTAAGTACATATTGGAGCGACTACTAAGTACATACCAAATGGAGCGATAACCTGGAACACGAAATGCCGATGCATGTAAATGGCTCAGGACCGTACGTTGTAAAGGCTGAAATGGTATTTAAAATTCAAAGCCCTTAGGATGGCACAAAACCATCGATAATAAAGCAAAATCTTATAAACGTCTAACGGCGTGAATTATTAGTGAAATGTTTATTGTTAAATTAATTGTTAATAAAAAACTCATTAATTATAATTTTATTATAATTTTTTATACAAAAATAAATAAAGCAGAGCTTCATATACAGTACTTTGTTTCACAAAATACAAAAACAATATCCGAGCAGTGAATAGCCCAGATTGCGTCAATATAGTGCACCTAGGTGGCGCTCCAACTTGTCACCCGGACACCCCCAGAGCCCAACCCCCACCCACCGATCGTAAGCCAGGGTAAGGGGGTCAGAAGGAGGCAGATATCAAGTGCAGTCCTAATGTGTGAAACTACTGCAAAAACTTATATCTTCAATATATAAAAGGTCAAATGGTTCATATTGTTATATTATTTTATGTTAAAAGTGAGTATTTGCATTCCTTTTAAACACAATCGGTTTATAACAGTGTAATCAGATATATTAAACAAGATTTCTGTGGTAATTTGGTCATGCCAGTCGGCGAGACGTCGCATGTAACAACTTCGATTATAATTTGGCCATGCCAGTCGGTGAGACGTCACATGTAACAACTTCGATTATAATTTGGTCATGCCAGTCGGTGAGACATCGCATGTAACAACTTCGATTATAATATGGTCATGCCAGTCGGTGAGACGTCGCATGTAACAACTTCGATTATAATTTGGTCATGCCAGTCGGTGAGACGTCGCATGTAACAACTTCGATCATAATTTGGTCATGCCAGTCGGTGAGACATCGCATGTAACAACTTCGATTATAATATGGTCATGCCAGTCGGTGAGACGTCGCATGTAACAACTTCGATCATAATTTGGTCATGCCAGTCGGTGAGACGTCGCATGTAACAACTTCGATTATAATTCATAATAAGTACTGTTAGGCAAAGTTTAAATCGGTGGTTCTTCTACAATTTATAGAATTATATTTTTTCTTTTATCGAATTACTATACTTTTTAAATGACTGAACCTATACTTGGCTTTTATATCCATATTTTTTAGGATCTGTAGTTGTGTGGTAGATGTGCTCAAAAATGTGAAATTACTCAGTTTTCATGTGTGAGGATCTATTAATTCCTTTTTATCACTACCCTCATTGTATATTCTGCTATTGTAAGCTTATGGTCTTCAATAAATAAAATAAATTAATAATACAATTAAAATCGAATTATATAAAATCAATCAAAAGCTAAAACATAATTTTTTGCAATATTTCATTGTTATTCAAAGTCAATGTTGATTCCTTCCACCGATTCTAAAATTATTGGCGACCAAGTTCTTTAAGTTCCTGTTTCCCAATCTAAAATAATTTACTAAACTAGTACAATTATATTATTACTAAAATTGTTTTCTTGTGCAAGCCTCTACGTGTGACCTAGACGAAACTAGCAAGTCTATGTGTGTAAATTGGCGGATCACACAATGCTGCATTTGAGCTAGACAGAAAAAGCAAGCCTCTGCGTGTAAGCTAGACGGAACAAGTAATCCTCTGCGTGTAAGCTAGACGGAATAAGCAAGCATCTGCGAGGAAACTAGTTGGAATAAACAAGCCACTGAGTGTGAGGTTAATAAAACAAGGTCGTCTCAGTGATTGAACTAGACGCAACAATCAAGCTTCTGCGTGTGAGCTAGACGGAACAAGCATGCCTCTGTGTGTGAGCTAGACGGAGCAAGCAAGCTCCTGCGTGTGAGCTAAACGGAACAAGCAAGCCTCTGTGTGCAAGCTAGACAGAACAAGTAAGCTTTTGCGTGTGAGCTAGATAAAACAAGAAAGTCTCTGTGTGTGACTTAGATCTAATTTCTGTGTGATAGCTAGACGGAGTAAGCAAGCATCTGCGAGGAGGAATACAGGGTATATGGCAAATGCAAGCATAATAGTACAAGAGAGTTTTTTTTGAATAATAACTTTCGTATGTATTATTTATTACTTAAAAAGTAAAAACGGCTAAACTTGTGTTTTCAATGTTGGATTCTAGCGACGAGTTTCGAAACCAATCGGGGTCCTTTGCCGAGGGTGGCTGTGTCCGCGTGCGGATCACTACATCTAAGTTACATAGGGGAATCCAGTCGAAACATTGACACCAAACGTAATGACTACATACGATATCTCAAGAACTTGGACATCAATAGGTCAGCAGTTGCTGAATACGCATGTTCTTCGGACGTAAAACATGTCATGCGTTTCAATAAAGCCTCCGTATTAGCGAGAGAGAAGTATTACCCACTGGTGCCAAAATGTGACACGATTAATTCAGTATGCATCTCTTTAGATCCGTTACAATTGGGTTCAGCCGACACTGTATCCGAGAAGTATCCGCAAGAACACATCACTATTATGGGGGTGCCCCACGCATCGCTTTCTGATACGTAGATCGTGGCCGGTCTACTTTCACCTCAGCTTGCTAATTTTATTTACATATTTATTTAATGCTCTATTGTACACCAAAAAGGAGTTACAAAAATGCTTTAGCTAGTAGTGTAGTAGTGCATTTTCTGCCAGTTAACCTAATATTGTGCAGAAAAATGTTTTGGTAAGTGCAAATTTTTAATAGGCGCAAATATAATAGTGAAAGATAGATGAGTATTCATAATTATCTAAATACGTTAAAACAGACACAAAATAGTTATAAATAAACATACATATACATAAATATATTATATTATATATATTATTATACATACTATGTGTTTGTACAAAACTATATACATATTTAGTTATATTATTTAATATACATACACAATAAATAAACTAAATGCCAGAAAATTATCGAAAACTAAATTGTTGTATAATTTGTCAGTTGAATCGGAAAAATGTATAGGAGAAAATAAATGTTAGATACAGATATTAGGCTGAAGCTGAGTGAGATAGTGGTTTCGAACGAGCCGTTTAAAAGAATCGCGTGATGTAGCCTTTAATAGACTCAGGCAGATCATTCCTGAGTCTAAAAGCTATTAGAGTATTCTAAGATTTCTGCGATATCTTATTGGTAGCCATTTTAACTGACGTCGAAATTCCGAGACGTGTTAGTATTTGCGGAGTCTGTAATTAAATTTATTGCCTATATTAAGTAAGCGGTCAAGCTTATACAATTGTTCCTCAAAGAGGTCCAAACAACACATATCGCCATAGTCAAGAATAGGTAAAAGAAGAGAGTTAACAAGAATGTGCTCAAAAGAAGCAGAAATAAAATGTTTAAGGCGTTGTAGATAATGCAGTAAGGCATAGAATCTGCGTGAAATCTCCTTAACTTGTGCTGTCTAACTCAGATTACTGTCTTTGATCAGACCTTAATCCTTTACGGTTGATTCGAAAGGTATAACGCAACCCACGTAGTTTGTGGTTGGTAAAGTGCTGATACTATTTTTGACAAGCTGACGAGAACAACATACTATGATAGCTTGGCATTTAGTGAGATTGACAGCAATGCCATACGTCGCAGACCAATCTTGGATGTGTGCAAGATCGACATTTATCTTTTCGATAGCTTCAGTTAACTTATTTACCTCGGCTTGTTGATAAATCTGAAGATCATCGGTGTACAGATGGTAGGGACTTAAAAGATCATGTGTAATAGAATTAATAAATAATGAAAACAGTAGTGGTGATAATATGCCACCTTGGGGTACTCCAGTATTTGAATCGAATCAATATGATAATAGAGGACCATTTCGAACAGCTTGCCAGCGTCCATGGAGATATGATGAAAACCACTGTGGCAGAAAGCATCATGCGATTTAGTATAGCTAGTAAAAGGTCATGATCGACGACATTTAATTGAACGCATTACTGAAGTCAATCAAAATGAGAATAGTTTCAAGTAAATTCTCTATTCCCATTCTAATATCTTCAGCACTTCAGAAAGTGCTGAAGTGGTGCTATGGCCGGCACACTTTGTGAAGAAATTCAAAAATTTGTTTATAAACCACAGATTCTTAGATTTTGGAAAGAAATATTAGAATAGAGATAGGACTGTAATGGTTTAGAAGAGAAGGGTTAGAGACTTTCGGCAAAGGACATATATAAGCCATTCGCCATGAATCGAGGAAAATACCAGAGAATAGTGAAAAGTTCACTACATGAGTAATTACTGGCAATAAAATATATAAAATTAATTCAATCATAATGCGCCCAATGTCGTCAGGTCCAACTACTTTCGATTTAATGGATAAAATCGTTTTATTTTATTTCTGCTGATATCAACTGATGAGAAGAGGAAAAAGGATGTGTTTGCCGTAGGAAGCAATTGAATTTCAGATAGAGCGTTCGATTTAATACGAGAATTAAGTTTAGTTGTGCAAGTAAAGTGATTGTTGAGATCGCCAAGATTTGGAAGGATATTGTTATTTTGTTTGGGAGAGGTACCAACACCAATAGAGTTGAGGAATTTCCACATACCTGTAGGGGAGGTCTGAAGGACTTGTTGAGAAATATAATTGCATTTAGAGTTCCTACACATCTGGATATAATGCTCTTCAAATCGATTTCTTTTATACCTTTTAAAGGCATGGTCTCTAGTCGCCATAAATTTTGTGATCGTTTCAGTAATCCACGGATTGCCAGCATGTTTATTTTTTACAGGATGAATAGGTGCATGACCATCATACAACTTAATTAGACTGCAGTAAAAAAATGAAAATTTTTCATCGGTAGACGGCAAGCGCTCAACCATGGACCAATCAACCTCCGATGCATCTTCAATAAGCTTCTTTACATCTATTTAAGGGTCTCAGAGACTCGAGAATATGCTCTGATTTTTTAAAATAGTCAATTCTTGGAGGACATTATACCGTTCCAAGTAGGAGCTTTATACCAAGGTTGACTTCGATAAACAAATATTCAGCTGAGGCGCTGTAGGAACCTGGCGATTGAGAGTCGATTTTATATGGAACGTTACTTTTAAGATAAATAGGTACACCATCAGCACCCTTATCTAAACGGTCGTTGCGAATTAAAACAAAGCCAGCGGACAGTAAGTAAGTACAGTAAGACGTAGATGATAAAAAAGGCAAGCTCTCAGAAACCCGTGTAGCATGAACGTTACAGACAGAAAATGAGTTTAGAAATTTAGTGTAATGACTAGAAATGCTTTGCGCATTAACATGACAAACATTAGTTATTTTAGAAATCTCGCAAAATTTACATTCAAGACACAAAGGGCATCATCAATATACTATACAAATGAATGTACAGATTCAGCAGTATGAAACGATTGAATTCAAATTCAAATTGAAATTCAATTTAATTTATTCAGTTTAGGCTACAATAATTGAGCACTTATGAATGTCACTACGCCATCGGTTCGTAAGTCTACAGGGCGGGAGACCTTGTACTGAGAAGAACCGGCAAGAAACTCAGCAAGGGCATTTCTTTTCTCCCTTTCTCTTACAGCGTCCAATTAAAATATTGGAAAATGCCCTCCCTATCATAAAAGAACACTTTCCATTATAAACATAAAAAAACATGAAATATAAAGCACAAGCACAACATAAAAAAGTATCTAATATAAACAAAAGACAGTTTATGTATTCATCACTCTGAAATAATCAATGTCTTACAGTATTAATAAACAAAACAAAAAAGTAAGACTAAATACTAAGAATACAAAAAAAGTTTGCAAGAGCAGACCAGCCTCCACAGGCGGCACCCGTTCACGAGTATGACACATGAATCAGCCATCGCTTCGCTCAACCATGTTTTAGGGAACGTAACGACCCAACACACACGCCACCACCGCAGAGACACTTTGAGAGAGCATGACACACTCAAGCAACTCCAATAAAACTTCGATTGTACTAGTTACAATGTGTGTAGTAAAGGAACAAAATATAAGAGGAGAAGATTGGAAGGTTCGTAATGCTTTACTACCTGACTACTAAGACTGTATCAATATCAGCTGCCTTACCCCAAAGCAAAATGCCATAAGACATGACGGAATAGAAATAGCTAAAGTAGACCAAGCGAGCAGTGTCAACATCTGTAAGCTGCCTAACTTTCCTAACTGCATAGGCAGCTGAACTGAGTTTTCCGGAAAGAACTGAAATGTGAGGGTTCCACTGCAGCCTATTGTCTAATGTAATACCTAGAAACACTATTGAGTCTAATAGTTCTATTTCTTCTCCGTTTAGGGATAATTTTGTACTTATGTTTCTGACATTTGGCATCATAAATTTTAAACACTTAGTCTTTTTCGCATTAAAAAGTAAATTATTTGCCGTAAACCAATGAAGAACCTGAGAAAGCGCACTACTTACGTCGTCAAAATTAGTTTTATTTCTGTCAATTTTAAATAAAAGAGATGTGTCATCAGCAAATAGTACAATCTTGCATAGCTTCTCCACAAAGAAAGGCAAGTCATTTATGTAAATTAAAAATAGAAAAGGACCTAAAATAGAACCTTGAGGAACTCCTAATTTTACTTCAGAGCCATTGGATTTTACTTCATTGATTTGAACCTTCTGCATTCTACTACTCAAATATGAGCGGATAAGCTCAAGAGCCAAATCTGCAATACCATAATGACTCAGTTTCCGTATAAGAGTTTTATGTTGCACGCAGTCGAATTACATATTACCCACCAAAAACCACTACCTATAACCAAATATTTATAACTAGCTGATTGGGAAAATCATAAAATGGTGCCATATCACGATCTGCCTAGGCCCACCGCGATGTGCCGGATTATACGATGGGACGCCGAAATATACAAGTGGTTAAATAATATTCGTTTTGACATTTACAGCAACAACAGTATAAAAGACGCTGTATTGGAAACACGACCGCCATTATTTAACGAGAATACTAACGCTCGTGAAACTTTAACTTTTAATACATACAATAATAAAATTGTAAACTTGTCTACGCATGTAAAAAAAATCTATACTATGCCCGGTTTGTATTTTATAATATTTAATTTTAGTTACACTATTTGTAAAGAGGCACCCGGAAATGACGTCAAAAGAAAAGCAATATTTTTAAATACAATTTAAAATACTTAGTATAGAAGAATGGAATTAACAGAGGAAATGCACTAAAACGTACACGGACTGCGAATTAATTATAGCGATTTTGTATTCCATGGGTATACATCGAAGGCGACCGCAAATAATTCCCTCACTCTCTCAACAATATTAATATACATTATGTGTACCTATATATGTGTATACCTACAAGGCGATATAAATCGAGCACATAAAATCCATGTATAAAAATGTCAATAATACGCACTCATAGACAAAAGTCTTTGCAAAAATACAAAACACAAGCACGTTCAACGCACACTTAGACAATACGGCACACATACGCAGAACCTTTCGCTGATGAATATATATTTACGACTACACAGGAGTAATCTTTCACGGAAAATGCGCGCACACATGGAAGGTAGTTAGTATTTACAAGGCCGATGACTAACACATGTGCAGTTTTTTCTCAGGCACGGGTGTGTGGGTGTCTACGCGAGAGGAGAAGGGAGGGGGTTTCAGGAAGGCTCCGGCGGTGTCTTTCAGCGTTCCGAAGCCGCACACATCGCCGGCTATCGGCGAGACGAAGAAGCAAAGAGTACGCACAGAGTATTGATATTCAGAGCAATTTTTTTAGTTCAAAGAAAGGACAAAGCAGATAGCCTTAACTCAAAATATGGTGTTTTTTTCTAATATTCACCTGAAAAGTAGTTCAGTAGAAGCAAAGATAGGAATTCTAACAATTTCAATCTATCTTAGTTTTGCGTTATTTATAAGACTGTCTTTTATTAATTATAGTTTTATATCTAAAATTAATAACTTATATAATTGAGCCATTATAATTATTTAAATAATACACATAGATATTTTAAATAATTATGTTACATTACATTTAATATATTTGGATGAAAATTGATGGAATGGGTTTTCTGAGAATTTATATCAAAATTCGTAAATATACCTACTCGTATATAATTATTTGATAAGATATGCTTATTTTTAAGTTATTAAAAGATTAAGAATCAACAGGGAAAAATTAGGCAAATTAACATTCAAGTTATAATGGATTCTGCCCTAGTGCGATAGAGATAGGCTTATCGTCGTTTCCGAACACAAACTAGATTTGAGATAACTCTTCACAATTTACAAATTATGATTTTAATGCAAACTGCAACCTTTAGGTCACTGCGGTCGGTATATGTGGTATAGCTTTTTTAAAGTGAGCTATTTCACTAGTCTCTGTCATAATTTTCTCCATCTACTCTACGCAATCGAGCACCCAGATCAACGTAGGATGGGGGAAGGTGTGGGAGGGGGTACGTGTGTGTTCGGAAAAATGCCTTATGATCAAGCGACCGTCGCTGCCCGGGGCACGTTCATGCTGCTGGGTACAATGTTCTTCAATGACATTGGAAATTGTATGTGTATAGTTATTTTTATTTACAACTTTAAAGGCATGCGTTTCAGAATACAGTATCTAAAAGATAAATTACGTAGATTTTTTTTTTGGTTGACCATTCTAATTTAATCTAAAACATTGTGGTCTAAGGTTCGTCTCAAGGTTTGGACACATTTTCTGCCTTATGACGTACAAAACTTCAGTTCTTGCCGTGACGGCAGATGCTTTTTTAATTTTCTTTGATGCTCAATATTATTTGGCTAATCCCCCCGTCGTTGTTTCAAAACTAAATTTTCTATTCTTAAACAACAATGTATCTAAATATAAACAAGATTCAATCTATTTCTGTATCAACTTAAAAAGGTAGTTCTTGTTATTCGAGATGGAATATTTCTCTCCTTATAAATAGCTTGCGAGACTTAGTAAGGTAAGACATTTTGATAAAATACTGTAACAGAGTTTCCCAACTGGTGGTAGTGAAAGTGGATAAATCGGAAGGTATGTTCTTTGTCCATGTCGCGCCCATGCTGGTAGTTGTCGGCAACACTACTGTCGAAGTTGTTAACAAAGTTAGGTAAGGCCAAAATTAAAGTAAAAAAACCAGTTTGGCGAAGGCATCTTTTCGCCCAACATAACTCAGCGACAAAGATGAAATAATACAAGCAGTTATGACTCACGGCCCAGATTACGTAGTTTGACTAATATAAACTCAGAATCGTTCAGCACACTTTGGAGAGAGCTACCCTACTGGGTGTTTTTTTGTGCGATAAAATCCTGGAAATATGTCAAATAACTAAAGTTACCGAAATAGTTTAAATAATTACCTAAAGATGGCGAAACCGATAGGGGCGGGTGGGGACAACGAGACACAATTCAGGAACGTACCTACTAATTTATATCTCAATACCTAACATTATAATAGACTTAAAGAGTTATATTAATTACTTAATTACTTTTACATAACACAATAAGACTGAGTCCAGTATTCCTGTTATTAATCATCAGGATACTAAAAATATAACTAACAGGTATTATATTAATATAAAAATTAAACCTTATAAAACAATTATCGCAACCATATAAACCATGGTTTTAAACCAGTCGTTCACCCCAAATTGACAACTTTCGATTTTTAGTTTTGTGACCCCTAATTATTCTCATTTAAATTCAAATTCAAAATCTTTTTATTCAAATGGGTTTCTAAAAATACTTTCGAATCGTCAAGTGCATTACAAACTAATTACAATACTGTTTTGTTGTGTGCTCAAGGTCTATACTCTTTGTAAAATCACAAACGAAACATAATATAATAGTAATTCAACTTTCACTTTCACCCATTCACCCCCACTTCCCCACTCCCCCTAAGGTTTCTTTGTAAATGTCTCAAATTTTAGTTTTGTATTGTGCAGAACAAGCGCTTTTATTTGATACCCGGGCTTATTTCTAATATTAGTTTTTCACTCACTCTTAGACTCTTTAATACCCCTTTAATGTGAGTAAGAACTTTGTTAGAATTCGTGAATATACATTTGGGTACCTACTTGGACAAACGTAACCGATTTCCAGAAATGTTTAGCAATATAAGACCACGTGAGCTGTTGTGTCTGTGTTTTACTGAAACTCTCCCTCTTGGGTCTGCTGTTGTGGTCTATATACCTACTTTATACTAAAACATCGCCAGAGAACATATCCTTAACGATAAAATAGGGGGGGACAAAACTTCTCAATGTAGACAAAACCATACAGTCAGTGGACACACACCCACACTATAATGTGGGGGACAGTCCCATTTCACTAACCACTTTACTCCTGGTGTCAGGGGATGAGCCAATCGCCGCGACACCGACTTTGATGCAGTGTATCTGGACTAAGGAGGCTTCATATATGTCCCATACGTCATAAATAACCAACTTTGTCGTAATAAATTGTGGTAATATGAGACGGACGGCCTTTTGGTAAAATTAAAAAAAAAATCATGTCTCAATGACAATACGCCAATTTTTCTTTGATTATAAAATAAATACCACTCATCTTCAAACATCACGTTTATATTACAAACATGTACATATTATTATAGGTTCCATACTACATCATAGCCTCTGATAAATGGGTCGCTATCTCCGCCCCCCCCCCCACACGGCCCACCCTGCTGGGTAGGGGGAACCTGTACATCTCGATCCGTCCTTCGTACGCCGCACGATGTTTGGCAAATTCCTTTATTTTTACACCTAACTCATTTGTTCTTATAAGTGTTGCGAGGAAAAGAGACTCGACAATTCTTTTAACCGCTTTTACTGTTAAAGATAAATAGGGTAACGTTTTTTACCTTCTTTCTAGACTTATTGGTTTATCTAAAATTCAAAATCTTTATCTGATATTCAACTACCTATAGACTATTTCAAGATTTTACATTTATGGTTTTTGTATATTATTGAAAAAAAAAAAAGTCGAGTTCATGTCGTACCATACCCAGTTTTAGTGTAGGGATTCGTATCTGGTACTACAATCATTGTTTGACCCAACTAGCATAAAAGTAAAAAAAATACTTAAGTTACCTCTTAAAGTTCCATGGCAGTGGAGTCATATAAGTCAAAATAATAGCTTTACGATGCTTAAAAGCCTAATTTACGGCTGAAATGTTTGAAAAACTTTGAAAGCCCTTGAATTTGATACCCCACACTATGTTTATAAAACAAATCAAATACCTTACAAGAAATTGGTGACGTCATAATTTCCCCCTCCCTAAAGGAAATATTTTTAACAACTGCGGCTTAAAGTGATTTGGATCACAGGAGACAAATGCTGGTAAACCATCTCGGCTCTTTTTTATGGACTCGTTCTACAAAAAAAGGCTCCACAAAAGTTGGACCCGGTGACTAGAAACGTTATAGATTTTATAATAAGAGATAGGGGGGACATACTTAAAGATGTCTCTGTGATCAATACGCGTAATACTGGCAGTGATTATAAATTCATTAGAGGCACACTAAATATTAATTACAAGTGCGTAATGGACGTTATTATGCTGAAAACGATGCAGTAAAGGCTGCTTTATAAGCAGACACACTTGTGTTGCAAAGATGATTACAGTACAAGTTGGTATATTCCTAGAGAACCCTCGACACGGACCTCAATCCGCAAGAAGGACTTTCTGAAACCGCGTTATGCGAGACCGTTTAGGTTCTCAGCTGTGACTGGTGTTAGGATGAAACTGTGCCGATAATTTATTCAAATCTTTTTAAGTAGTAAGTACTGCCTGTCGATCCATGGGGTGCGGGTTCGATCCCAATAAAAAACAAACATTTATGTGATAAATATTTGTGTTTGATTTGAGTCTAGGTTTTCTCTGTACCTAAAGTATTTAATTAAAAAAACTAAGCTATAAGTATTTCTATTTGTTGTTTGGTATGCATGAACTGCGCCGTTTGTTACATTATACAGAAGTACATTTTTTGTTCATACTCCTGGCTTTTTAGTGAAGGAAAAGATCGTGAGGAAACCTGCATAAGTTAAAAAAGGACGTATGTGAATACCATAATCCGCATCTGCAGGCCTTCATGATGACTTTGACCCACATTGCCCTAAGCCGTACCCCAGCAGTAGAGCGTATGACACTGGTGACTGATTCATTTCAAAGAATTCCTCAAACCTCAACCCATCCATATTCAAATTCAAATTCAAATGCAATATAATTTATTCAGTTTAGGCTACAATAATTAAGCACTTATGAATGTCACTACGCCATCGGTTCGTAAGTCTATAGGGCGGGAGACCTTGTACTGAGAAGAACCGGCAAGAAACTCAGCAAGGGCATTTCTTTTCTCCCTTTCTCTTACAGCGTCCAATTAAAATATTGGAAAATGCCCTCCCTATCATAAAAGGACTCTTTCCATACTTATATATATTTGTGAAATAAATTGTTTGTTATTGATTTGGGGTATAAAATTGTTGAAGGCACGGAATAGGACGAACATAGGCTATATATTTAATATCCCGGAAAACTTAAAAGCTTCAACAGGAATAACTAATTCATATAAACAAATTCCATGTGGACGAACTAAAATGCTTCTTACTGACGCATTCTTAATATGATCACGGACGCTGATAACCGAATATAGCGCAGGCGCGGTCGCGGACAAACTTACCTATTAAGTGTCTTGAGATCGTCAACTATTCTCAAAACTAGACAAAAATCTTTTAATTTCCTTGTAAATAGGATTTTGACGAAATAGTCAAACCTTGATGAAAGTAGTTAAATTTTCAATCAGAGCAGAGGGAAAATCGCAATATTCATCATCATACTTTATGATTTTAGAATCTACCTTCAGGTGCCAATAGTGGGAATGGGCAGGCACGAAGCAGAGCCAAACCGACCAAGAGACGGGTGAATGAAACCCTTCAACATGCTGGTCCCAACTAGATGAAGAACACAACACAGTTATCTCATAGTTCTGAAGAAAAATTAACATGGACAAACCACAGTCTGTTATGGATGAATCGTTTCACTACAAATATAACCACGTAGTAGTGTCATAATACTAGAATTGTTTTCGTACGCTTAGGAAAGTAAAAGTAAAAAAAAAATACTTCCAGTTTTATTTCTTTCTAACTGACCTGGCAGTCGTTGTTATGCCCTTTCCGTTGCTGCCATCCGCTATTACTTCTTTTGGATCTTCTTGGGGTTCTTTCTGCCTTTGTATTAAAAACGATTGGTCCTATGAATATCATAAACACATTTAAAACATTAGAAAGAAAAAATACCACAGACCTGTGGGGAATTTCCGCAAAAAACTAAAAAGAAACACATATATATTTAAACATATTTTCAATAATTCATGTGATAGCACAACCCCTAGCCATAATTTGTAATAGTTGTGTTGATAAGGGTATATATTCTAATGAGATAAAACTTATCAAAGTCATACCTCTTTATAAAATGGGTAATACAACAGATCCTAATAAGTTTTAGCCTATTTCAATATTACCCACAACAAAGTACGTAGGAGGCGGCGCACATACTCAGTAAAGTTTTCAAACAAATTATACTTTGTCTAATCATAAACCATTTCAGTATCTATGACTTACACAATAGTTAATATTGACTTCATAAAAGGGCATTCCACAACCGATACAGGAGTGGCACTATTAAAAAATATTTAAAGCCCGGGAGAATTCGCAAGATGCTCTGGGAGTATTAAGTGACTTATCTAAGGCATTTGACTGTCTTCAACATGAAAATCTCATCAGGAAGCTATATTACTATGGTATTAGAGGCAAAGCTCTCGACCTTTTAACCTCCTACATCAGTAGCCGTGTAGAGCAAATAGATCAACGGTGAAAGACCACCGGGATCAGCAGTGACTATGGGAGTCCCTCAGGGCTTAATTCTTGGTCCTTTTCTATTTCTTATTTACATTAATGATCTGCCATATCACATTAAAAACCATGACTTTTTATTATTGACTGACTCCTCTTTACTTTTTAAAGTTAAGGGACCACAGACTTGTTACGAAGAATCAAATACTTAATGCCCTTTCTAAGATTGTGAATTGTTTAACCAAATGTGTAAAATTTACAAGATCAAATATTAGTTAAATTCAAACTTGTATAAATATGAATGCAGAGAAATTGTTAATTTATGAGTCTTTCTTAGCATAACGCTGGACTCCATAGTTCAATGGGGTCCTCAAAACGTAGCCTGAAAACTAAGCTCTGCTGTGTATGCGATCAAAAAAAATAAGACAATTGACCGATGTCGACACAGCAAAATCGTATATTTAGGCTTTTTTGATAGTTTAATTACATATGGTATCTTGCCGTAGGGTAGCGCTGTTCAGCAGAATACAATATTTTTGTTACAAAAAAGGGCAATACGTGCTATTCACAGATTGGGATCTAGGATATCTCTGATGGAGGGTTTATGGAAGTAAATATTTTAACTTTGATGTCACAGTACATATATGATTATTAATGGATACGGATAGTTTTAAGTATTGCAGAATAATATATTTATGTTTACATATGGTTGTGCAAAAAAATATAATTATAATGGCGTTAATGCCACTAGTACTAATAAATATCGGAGTTCTCTTAAATATCTTAATTCTTTCACACGATGACGATATTTGACGCTTAACATGGAGCGCCCCCTGTGCTACATAATAACAATAAATAATAATTGACATGTGTTTGACTTGGTTTTTAGCTTACTTACTTATTTATACTACCTTCTAAGTGTTTCAATACATATTGTATACTCGTTAGCTAATTTTCAAAGTATTGTTTTATTACTTTAAATAGAACTTCTTGCCAGCTCTACTTCTTGGCAGCAATTAACATTGTTTACATAATATTACCGATTCAAAAGTGTTCTCAGAAAGCTATTTGAAGAAATATTGTTTCATTTGATTGCTTCGAATGTTTTTAAAAATTTATTGTTTCAGCAAAAAAAGTGACGCTAACAAAGTAAATACTAGAATTTATTGTTTCAGCATAAGAAGTGACGCTAACAAAGTAAATACTAGAATTAAAAATAAACAGTTGGTGTTGGTGCATGATACACATCTTCACAAAATTAGTACTTAACTGTTTTATGTATACATTTTTATAACAAATTTCCTTATAATATTCAAAAGCTATTAATTATCAAACAAAAACTATGTATAAATACTACAAAGTTTCAGACTATAAAAATAATACTCATACTCATACTCATACTCATTTATTCATAATAAAATTATATGTCAAATGTTGCAAATATTTCATTATTATAAGTTTTCATTATTACATTTTAATTGTTATTTAAATAAATTCTTTTATGTTATAAAATGCGTTTTTAATAAGCCATGTTTTTAATCCAGAAAAGAAGATTGTGTCAGATGTGATATTTTTTATGTCCTGAGGGATTTTGTTATAAATTTTTGGGCCCATTGCGTACATGGTTTTGCTTGTTTTTGTGAGTCTGCCTTGTACGGTTTTTAGATTTTTGCTCTGTCTTGTTTTATATCGTCTGTCAGTAGAATTGTCAGGAAATAAATTAGGATTATGTCGAACAAATTTTGCTATGTCAAAAATGTATTGAGAGGTCAATGTCATTATGCTTTGTTCTTTGAAAATGTTTCTGGCTGGTGTGTCAGGTGGATTGTGTGTTATTATTCGTAAAGCGCGTTTTTGTAGAATGAAAGCGCGTTGTGACTGTGCTGCTGTTCCCCAAAATTCAAGACCATAGCATAACTTGGAATGAAATAAGGAGAAGTAGCAGGTTCTCAGTTGGTTAGGAGGCAGTACTTGTGCCAGCCTTCTCAAGGCGAAACAGGCACCGGAGAGTTTTCGGCATAGTTTATCTATGTGGGTTTCCCATTTTAGTGCAGCGTCTAAAGTTACACCTAAGAAATTTGCATGTTGTGTGTGGCACAGTTGTTCGTCTTCTGTCTGTACTAACAAGGGTCTCGGTGGTTTACCGCCCAAGTGAAAGTGCATGACTTGTGTTTTAGACATGTTTAAAACAAGTCCATTTGAAGTGAACCACTTTTGAAGTTGTTTCACTTCGTTGGTCAGTTGTTGTTCAAGATCTTCAGCTGATGAGGACGTTACAATGTCACAAGAGTCATCTGCGAACAAATATAGATCTCCGCTTACTGCTTGAGGGAGATCGTTTACTTGTATAAGGAAGCATAGGTTTGCCAGAGAAGATCCCTGAGGAACACCAAGATTTATGCTCCCTTTGCTGGATCGTGTTTGTCCGTTGTGAAGTGATACAACTTGTTGTCGATTTGTTAAAAAATTTGACATCAGTTTTAACGCAGGACCTCTTATACCTATGTGGTTTAATTTTTCAACAAGAACGTTGTGATCACATAAATCGAAAGCCCGTGTCATGTCGCATAGAAGAATTGCGACGTGATTTGCTGACTCTTTGGACTGCATGATTTTAAAGATTAATTCACGTATGACCGCTACACATGATCGGTTTTTTCTGTATGCGTATTGTTTATCACTGAGAAGCTGTGAAGTTTCTAAAAAGTTATAAATCCTTTGTGTCAAACCTGTCTCGAAAAGTTTTGCAATCGATGGGATTATGCTAATGGGCCTGTACCCTTTTAATTCTTCTACGGAACCCTTACCTTTAAAAATAGGTATTACCTTTACATTTTTTAGGATTTCTGGGTATAGACCTTTTTTGATTAAAAAGTTAAAAATGTTAGTTAACTGGCCTAAAATGGCCGGAATGGTTAATTTTAGTATTTTTGTTGACAGTTCGTAGAAGTCACAAGTATTTTTGCACGCTATGTGATGAGTCATTAAATTATAAATTTCCCTTTCACTAAAAGGTTTTAGGTAGATGGAGACATTGCTGGGTGAAGTAGCATTGCATAACAGTTCTCTCGCTTTCTCTGTGCTTGCCGTCGGTGCATTTACCGTAAGTGCAGCTGAGAGAAAAAAGTTATTGATGTCATCTGCTAATTCGATATCGGAGTTGTAATAATTACCAGTGTCGTTTTTAACTAGGTCAAGATAAGACCGGTGTTTGGAACTATTTCTACCGGTGTGTTCATTTACTATTAACCACATAGTTTTGTTTTTATTTAAACTAGAATGTAAAATGTTTGTGTAATAAATATGTTGTGCCTGCGCTAATGAATTTTCAAAATGATAGGTTATTGACATAATCAGTGATGTGAGGTGTGTGTTATACGGTTGGATTTGACATAGTTCAAGTAAGTTGTTTAATAGTTGTTTTTGCATAATGTGGTCATTTGTTATCCAAGGACATTGCTTTCTATCGGTTTTTCGTCTTTGGTAGGGGAAACAGATATTTACAAAGTTGCTCAATGAATTAACTATAAAATTTAGGTATTCGACTGGATTTTCGTTAAATTTGTAATTTAGGCTCGGCCAGTCAATTGAATATAATAAGCTTGTAAAATTACTAATGTTCTGTTTTTTAAAGTTACGACTTGCCGTGGTGTTGTGTGTATTAAAATACAAACTCAAAATCAGTTTTTGGGCGTCGTGATCCGAAATGTCAGTTTTTATTGAATTTATTTTATAATTATATAGGTCATTATTTGAATTGATGTAAATGTGGTCTAGGCATGTTGAGCATGTGTCAGTGATTCGCGTCGGAAAGGTTACTAGTTGAGTAAAGTCAAAAGAACTTACTAGGTCAGTTAGAGTTTTTTTTTGTGAGGAGTTAGCTAGGTGGTCTACGTTGAAGTCGCCCATTATGATAACAATCTTCTTTTCTTTCGTCAGTATATGCAATAATTGTTCAAAGCAGTTTAGGAACATATCAAAGCTTGTTACGTTTGATCTGTAGATACAAATTATTATTAATTTTAACTTCGGTAGTTCTATAGAGGAAATTTCACAAATATGTTCTTTTGAGAATTTGTTTAGATCTTGACGTTCTTTATACAGCAAGTTGTTTCTAATATAAATTGCGCTGCCTCCATGTTCTACTTGTGTTCTACAGAAGCTAGATGCTAAGTGGAATGAGGAAAAAGCAACATTTACAATTTCATAGTCTTTAAGCCAATGCTCTGTGAGACACAGTACTTGGCACTGAAGTTCATTATTTAGTAGAAATTCTAGTTGTTGTGTTTTTCGATATAAACTTCTTACGTTTTGATGACAGACGATAAAGTTATTGGTCTGATCTGGTACACTGTGTGCGTAGGTTTTCTTCAGAGTGTTCTTTTTTTTTTCGTTCATATAGAAAGGGCTGCCATTGGCTTATGTTGACGTGTATAGGCCATGCAGATGGGTTCATAAAGTTTTCATAAACGGATGTTGGTATTCCAATTTTAAAGGAGGTATAGTTATCGCGTTTTGATGGAATCTTCTCTACAGTGTAATCTGCCTCTCGAATTGTCTTCATGTGCTTTAGAATAGTTTCAGCAGTCGAATTCTTGTTAAAATAGCAACCATGTACGTATTTTAATTGGTCAACTCCTTCCAGGTCGGTGTTCATAGCAGAGCCTTTAATAGTCAAACTTTTTGGCTTGTTTCGTCTTTTTTTTACAGTAGTCCAAACGTTTTTGATGTCATTTGTTGGTTGTATAGATGTTTTTTGAAGATTTGGAGTCGATCGTTGACTTAAATTTTGAATTTTCGAGTTTTGTTTTGTTATACCACTAAGTTTGGGAGTTCTGGGCGTTGCAATTTCAAAGGTTGTGACATTCTCGCTAGTAATTGGCTGTTGGTTCACTACTGGTTCCTTATTGGCTGTTTCGTTACTGTCGTTTGCTAATGCCTTTGCAACCGATCGAGTTGTTACCCGCTTTGAATTGGTCAGTGAAGTTTTCTTGAACATCATTTCACACTTTCCAATTTTGTCGGTTAATATTTGAATAAGTGTTTCTTGATTCGATAGTTTTGTTTGTAATTCATGTAGTTTTGCAATAGTTTCACTATTTTCTTTTTTCACCATTGTTAAAGCGTCTTTGCACTGTTTAAATAAATCGTCACAGTCACTTGATTGCATTGTTAAAAATATTTTTTTTGCTAATATTTCAAGCAAGCAACCGCGTTATAGTCCACACGTCCACACGTCTCATACATTATTAACATCCATGGGACTGAAGATGCTCAATAGCAGGCCGTAAACCAAATAAAAATAAAATAAAATAATATTTTAGACCAAAATAACAAAATATGTTTAAATTGTGCTATTATTATTATAATTTTTTTATTTAAAACATTGATGATTTTACTTGTATATTTTTTGTGATACCTACTATTGTTAGCTAAATGATTTTTTCCGGATGTTTCTCTTCATAGAAATCTACATTGTTAACCGGTTTTAAAAAACAGTATTATATAATAAAACCAAAAACCAAATTTGAAAAAAAAAAACTTTTGATCCGACTGTTAGTCTCAGAGATTAGCGCGTTCAGACAAACAATGAAACAAACTCCTTAGATTTATTACATTATGTACAGATATGGATTTATTAAAGTCATTAAATGATAATGATGAATAAATTTTATTCTTTCCTTCTCCTTTGCGGGTGATTTGAGCCACAGTCCACTCGCGGACTAAATGCATACCGTGCACTTCACATACCTACGTCTTTTTGTGACGTACGCACTTCAGGTTTCCTCACGATCTTCTCCGTGTCAGTCAGTGCAATGAATAATCAATATACTTTAGAAATTAAAAAAAAGACTCATTTATGCCTACACGTCGGGGTAGAACGTCCGCCCCTCAGGACGTGGGTGAAATCGGAACCCGTAGGTCTAAACTGATTGACTAAACTAGCTTAATCTCACGACTATGTCCGCGTGGACTTGTCGAAAAAAAAGAAAGCTTTTATCTGTTGACGGTTTTACAGCATATATTTATAGCAGAAACCTCTGTGCAAAATGTCAGTCTCTATACCCAGTAGTTTGAGCAGCGTGTTGTTATATCAGTAATTCAGTCAGTTTACTCTTTTATACATATACCTATATATGAACTACCTAGTACCTCGCGGTGTTACCCGCGTAATTTCAATTTTCCCGTCGTTCCAAGCAGTGGAATCTTCAAATTTACTTACCCTTTTTCCCTCGGGTATATCAAAAAATGCTGTAAAACATAATTCGTTATTTCACAACGAAGAATCTATATCTATATACCAAATTTCATGGTTTTATTTACGATAAAAACCGAATTTCCAAGTTCTATCTCCTATTTCACGCTCTAGATGATTTCCGAAAACGGGTAAGTAGATACGTAATACTTTATTTATACTCTATATAAAGCCATTCATTTTCATGGATTAAAATTAAAAATTGACGAATTTTCATACAAACCTGCCCCTATTTAACAAATTATGCGATTTTTTTCTTAGTGGATCTCTCTCTACTTTCTAGAAGAAACCAATGTATGTTTCATGTTTGCAGCTTCAGTAGTTTCGGTGTTAATGAGCCACTCAGACCGTGGTCTTTTATAATATACTCGTAGATGACATATGTGAACGACGAAGGCGCTGTACCACCTACTTTACCGTGGTGCGGTAAGACCATGCCGGAAATCAATATAACACAGCGCGAGGTCCGGCGGGCGTTGCTTTCCCTAGACGTTCATAAGTCGAGTGGGCCAGACGGCATACCAGCAGTGGTGCTTAAGCAGTGTGCTCCTGAGTTATGTCCTGTACTCACGCGCCTCTTCACGCTTTCCTACCACACTAGGCAATTTCCGTCTTCATGGAAGACTGCAAATGTGCACCCGGTGCCCAAAAAGGGCGATAGATCAGATCCATCGAATTACAGGCCTATCGCTATAACCTCTCTCCTCTCCAAGGTGATGGAGCGTGTGATCAACACACAGCTTTTGAGATACCTAGAAAAACACGACCTGATCAGTGACCGTCAATATGGCTTTCGCCACGGTCGCTCAACTGGTGACCTTCTAGTGTATCTCACACACCGATGGGCACTAGCCATTGAGAGTCAGGGGGAGGCATTGGCATGTAGCCTAGACATAGCGAAGGCGTTCGATCGGGTCTGGCACCGGGGTCTTCTATCGAAGTTGCCTTCTTACGGAGTGCCCGAGGGTTTGTGCAAATGGGTGGCTAGCTTTTTGTCCGGCAGAAGCATACGAGCCGTAGTTGACGGTAGTTGCTCTGATAGCATGGACATTAATGCTGGTGTCCCGCAAGGCTCTGTGCTGTCTCCTACGCTGTTTCTACTGCACATCAATGATATGTTGGACATCAACAACATACATTGCTATGCAGATGACAGTACTGGAGACGCTTATTACACGGGCCGTGCAAGCATCCCACGTTCCGTTGTGGAGGAAAAGCGTGAAGAACTTGTGTCTCAAATCGAGATCGGTCTGTCCAAGGTCTCTGACTGGGGGCGGGAAAACTTGGTCCGATTCAACCCTTCAAAGACACAAGTCTGCGCGTTCACCGCTAAGAAAACCCCATTCACTGTAGTCCCACAATTCCAGAACACTCCCCTCTCCATCTCCAAGAGCATTGGGATCCTTGGCGTTGACATCTCCAGCGATGTTCAGTTCCGAGATCATTTGCTAGGCAAGGTAAAGCTGGCGTCCAAAAAACTTGGTGTACTCAACAGAGCGAAGCAGTACTTCACGTCGGGGCAAAGGTTGCTACTTTACAAGTCGCAAGTCCGGCCCCATATGGAGTACTGCTGCCATCTCTGGGCGGGTGCACCCGGATACCAGCTTGGCCCTTTTGACTCGGTTCAACGACGGGCTGTGAGAATTGTCGACGATCCCAAACTCACTTGCGGTATCGAACCCTTAAGTCTGAGGAGAGACTTTGCCTCCCTGTGTGTGTTCTACCGCTTGTACAATGGATTGTGTTCTGAGGAATTGTTCGAAATGATGCCCACGGCTACTTTCTACCATCGCACCGCTCGCCATCGACAGGGAATTCATTCTCACACTTTGGAACCAAAATGGTCGCGAACAGTGCGGTTTCAGAGAAACTTCCTCCCGCGAACCCTTGGGTTGTGGAATGAGCTCCCTGCCAAGGTTTTCTCTAAGGACTACAGTATGGGGTTCTTCAAAAAAGAAGTTATTAGATTTCTGAAGGGTCGGCAACGCGCGAGTGATGCCCCTGGTGTTGCAAGCGTCCATAGGCTACGGTGACCGCTTACCATCAGGCGGACCGTAGGCTTGTTTGCCACCTTAGTGGTATAAAAAAAAAAAGCTAATTTAAGTGAAGTAAATTCTTAGCTAATTTAAGGTATTCGTACATTGGGCCTTAGTTTTATAAGCAGTTTTACTTTTCGGCTTACATTTTGATCAGTGTTATGGCCTTTAGATATCAGGGGCATCCCCATTATCTAACGTACAATGTATCTACGCAATATTAAATACCTGCTGCAATATTAAATACCTGCTACAAAATGATGACGTAACGTCTTACTCTTGTTTCTATGACAAGTCATTATTACTATTATGCATACGTAACTACAATAGAACAGCGACACATAAACATAATGACTATGAACGACTACGCAACTCACAAAATTTACGAAATTCCAAACGAACTCGAACAATGCTCAGTACCGGTGACTTCGCAAACAATAGTGCAATTAATTTCTTTTGTAACTTATCTACTTGTATTTTGCTAACGCGTATTTTTGTTGGTCGCGAGCTTTTTAAAAATTGTTTCAAGTCAATCATTATTTGATCGGAATATGAAAATCGTTTAATCATATACTCGTAAATGAGCGAAACGTCACGTTTAAGTTGGTCGTAGGATAGCTTAGATTCACAATTGGACCCATTAGGTGGCGCTGCTATCGGGGTCTAGGATTTTCTTTTTCTTTTTTCAGGCAGGACAACGTCTGTCGGATCTGCTATTTAACTTATTCAAGGAAAGATTTTAGAATGGCTAGTTAAAAAAAATCCAACAAAAAAATTATTTTAATTTCGAATTTAGAACTCTTTGGTAGCCTGATATAGCACTTGTTCCTAAATTCAAACCAGCATACTGGCCAGTACGGTGTGACGTCATATTTCGGAACAATACAGCAGTATGGCGTTAGGTAATGAATAACGTCACACCAAACTGGCCAGTATGATGGTTCGAATTTAGGAACACATACATAATTATATTGAATTCATCTATTCTTTATATCTATAAATTGGCGGCAATTTGAGAAGTGTGTGTGACGCGTCAAAATTAATTTAACGTGTTAATTGTTTTGCTTTATAATTAATTACGACACTCGTTGTAGTATTAGTCAACTGGCCTTCAAATGTGAAGGCCCATCACGTACAACTGGTTTTATGAGCTTAAGCGTGGTCGAAGGAGTCTTACTGATGACCTGCGCGAGGGACGTCTTGCAATGGTCACTCTCCAAGGTCTCTGACTGGAGACGGGTTAACTTGGTCCGATTCAACCCTACAAAGACACAAGTCTGCGCGTTCACCGCTAAGAAAATCCCATTCACTGTAGTCCCACAATTCCAGAACATTCCCCTCTCCATCTCCAAGAGCATTGGGATCCTTGGTGTTGACATCTCCAGCGATGTTCAGTTCCGAGATCATTAGCAAGAAAAGGTGAAGCTGGCGTCCAAAAAACTAGGTGCACTCAACAGAGCGAGGCAGTATTTCACGTCGGGGCAGAGGTTGCTGCTTTACAAGTCGCAAGTGCGGCTCCATATGGAGTACTGCTACCATCTTTGGGCGGGTGCACCCGGATACCAGCTTGGCCCTATTGACTCGGTTCAACGACGGTCTGTGAGAATTGTCGACGATTCCAAACTCACTTGCCGTATCGAACCCTTAAGTCTGAGGAGAGACTTTGCCTCCCTGTGTGTGTTCTACCCCTTGTACAATGGGATGTGTACTAAGGAATTGTTCGAAATTATGCCCACGGCTACTTTTTACTACCGCTCACCATCGGCAGAGAATTCATTCTCACACTTTAGAACCGAAATGGTCGCGTACAGTGCGGTTTCAGAGAAACTTCTTCCCGCGAACGCTTGGGTTGTAGAATGAGCTCCCTGCCAAGGTTTTCTCTAAGGACTACAGTATGGGGTTCTTCAAGAAAGAAGTTATTGGATTTTTGAAGCGTCTATAGGCTACGGTGACCGGTTACCATTAGGCGGGCCGTTTGCTTGTTTGCCACCTTAGTGGTATATAAAAAAAAAAAAACTGACGATAAATGCATCATTACTGTGCATAAAGCACATGATAGAAGCTGATAAGAGAGTAACTTACTAACAAATTAGAGCAAACTCAGGCATTGATATAAGCAAAGTGCTAAAAATCTTACTTAAGCAATTAAGTGTCAGGAAGCTATGAATAAGGTGGATACCCCATAATTTGACTGAAGACCAAAAACGCTCTCGCGTATATTCGTGGCGCGAAATGCTAGAAAAGTACAACGGAGGTGACTCGAATGCTGTATTTGACATCGTCACACAGGTGATAAAAGTTGGATATATTGTAACGAACTCGAAACTAAAATACAATTTATGCAGTGGATGATTCCTTTTGATTTGCCAACAAAAGTAAAGAAACGATGAAATGAAGAGAAAAAGACGGTTGCTTCATTCTTTGGTCGGACACGCGACAGTTGTGCTGCAAGAGACAAAAGGATAGTTACTGCAGAATAGTAAACCAACAGTTGCTTGACAGTAGTGTTAATAAAAGTTTGACAGCAGCGCCCTCGAAGCGGGAACCTACTTCACCATGACAACGCCTCAGCGTATTTTGCCAGGGCTATATTGGACTACGGCGGATGTTGAGATAATAAGTCATCCACTATACAGTTCCAATCCAGCACCTAAAGCTACTTTTATTTGGTAAGCTTCAGATAATTTGTAACTAAAAAACGTCCAGAGACATAAGGTCTAGAAGGAAACAGTCTAGAACTATTCGGACTCTGGAATTAGAGAAAAAATGCAATAGGTCTTACCTCTCAAAACCAATGAAAGTACTTGCATACTTTTTTCTCTCGGATTCCAGAGTCTGGCATACTCAAGACTGTTCTCAGTAAACTCCTTTCGCTGCATTCTTGCCTTTCCCTATACTTCAAGAGTTACCTGGTTTTCCGCTTACAATTTATTATCTTTCAGCTACAATAGAGATCGTCCTAGTCCAAGCAGCCGTCAAAATGAAGACTGAATATATAAATCTAAGCAAGTTTGGCATTTTATTGTTCTAACCAATAATTTATTTCAATAAACAAACATACACAATCTAACATATATACACAATAATAACTAATTTTTAGAAACATAAAAACTAAAAATTAAAAAATAATTAAATATCTAAAAGACCGATGCCAGTTGGTATAGTTCCCAAAATGCTGGCCGCATTGCCGCGTTGAATTGCAATGCAAATTCTTTGAGCAAAATAAAGGCCAGCATTTTGGTCACGAGAAGCTTCAACCAGACGTAAAGATAAAGATCGAAACATTTTTTTGGCACTTTTCCCCCACGGTCCTAAGGTTTCGACCCCAAAAGGCTCAAATACATACCCACTGTCGAGAGTAGTGTATTTCCGCCTTTTGATGACTTCTGCAGAGTCCGCCGCCGCACCAGCTCTACTCTGTGTTCCTTGAAGATGTGACGGTGCCAGGGTGTCGACGCAAGTAGCATCCCATACTAAGGGCCGCCCCATCCTCCACGGAATCAGAGTCATGCCGTCTGGTCTCTTACCATCGTCCCGTAAAAGCCCGTTTGGTTCAAGAACAGCCGCGCAATTGGCAGAGACAAGAGCTCGGCGTATTATGTCATTAAGGCTGGCATGGCGGGAAAACCTGCCCGCACTCTTTGTGCAAGAAAGGCCGTGATGACCACGCTGGTCGACAGCAACACCACACTGGCAACGGTGTGGAACACAACATTGTGTACCCAAGCGGAGGGAGGTCGCAATTCTGAAAGTGGAAGAATCCAGGAGGGTCCCTAATTTTGGTGAAGGAAGGACCTGCAACCACAAACCCGATTCCCACTCGGCAACAGCTAGTAAACGGGCACGATCTGTGGAGTTCAAGCACGTATTAAGGAGTTGCTTCCGCACTTGTTTGCAGATCGACCCATCCCACAACCGCTGTGAAAAGCATTTTTTGGAAAATCGGTATCTGGGCATGTTACAGTCCATTTATTCTTGGCTTCGTTCATGAAAGATATTTCAACAATTTCCGGAATATTTGAAAGAATTTTGTTAATTAAATTTTGATTACTATGAACAGAGGAAAGGAAAGCAGGGAGAGCAACACCTGAAATTGAACGGATACCTAAACCTCCAAATCGCACTGGCAGAGAAGCCTGTAACCATTCTCGATGATTTAAATTTACATTCAACATAGAAATCAAAGTATTTTTAATGATGTTGTCCAAACTCTGAACAAGGTTGGTATGTTTCCAGAGTTGACAACATCTAACAAGATATGTGAATTTAGGTATAAAAAGACAGAAACGTATAATTGTGAATGCCATGTGAGTATTGATTTTTGCTAAGCGATTTGAAACCTGCAAAAAGCTTTGAATTTTTTCCTCAAAAAATGAAGGGAAAAATTCGTCAAATATAGGCGAACCTAACAAATATAGGCGAACCTAACAAATATAGGCGAACCTAACAAATATAGGCGAACCTAACAAATATAGGCGAACCTAACAAATATAGGCGAACCTAACAAATATAGGCGAACCTAACAAATATAGGCGAACCTAACAAATATAGGCGAACCTAACAAATATAGGCGAACCTAACAAAGAAAGATTACTATTGTCGACTATTTTGATATAACCAACTTGAAATCGTGTATAAATACAAAATTAGTTTCCAAAAGCACGAATCAATGAGTCGTTCCAAACTATACCTTTAAAAAACAAACTAAAGAATTTATTTCCACAAATAGTGGAGTACTCCGGAACAATAGTCATTCTAACCCGAGACCCTCACACGCGCTTTATCAAAACAAAACAAAACACCTAGCTCCTACCTAGGCGCAGCTCTCCTAACAAAACCTAGGAGTCGTGCTCAAAGCGTGCGAAACTAGAGCCCTCTTTATCTGAGAGGCGTCGAGCGGAGGGGGGGGGGGGGGAGGGGAGAGGGAAGAAGAGACAAGTGCATCTCAAAGAAATGCAGATTTTACACGTCGCTACTCTTCGGGTGTGTCGGATGTATCGTGTCGAGATGTTCGGGTAGCGTCAGAAAGAAAATGGTTCTTGGTAAATTAAGGTAATTTTTTATTCATGTTACCACTTTCTTAAATTTTTGATATTACGTAAATTTTCTCAGTGAACAAATAAGCATAATCATAGACAGCGATGTATAAGAGAGGTTATAGATAGCTTAAATATTTTGATAAAATAAGAAAATGTTCAGACTTGCGTAGATTCCCAGTCATTCGATGCTCTTTGTTTTAAATTCTAAGAGTCAAAAATTGCGTTGGGCAAAGTCAAGTAGAACTTTATAAGATACATGTGTATTATTTATGCAATGTAATATAACTATTGCATCTGTTTAGACTCTTATGATAGACACGTATTAAAAACGCTACAAAACTCCTAAAAAAAATTATAAAATATCCACATCCAACTCTATTCTCGTCAAACTCCTATAAACAAAAAGAACTGTCCACAATAATATACGTTATTTCGCATAAACAAAGAACGAATTATTAAAATAAATAAAAATATAACAAATTGGCGGTTTTATCACTACTAAGCGATCTCTTCCAGACAACCTTTAAGATATATATTTACTATATAAACATATAAGTACTAAAATGTTCAGTATGTTTCATAAAATATAAAAACTTTTTTTCTTGACGCTACCGAATACAGCACTCATTATAAGGAAACTGAAGGATTTCTCTAAAATATGTCAAACGTAAGATTGCGACAGACGCGACAGCTTCAGCTATTCTAGTTTTTTGTCAAAAAGGGTCCATTAATATTACAACAAAGTACCTCCAGCAAATTTGATCCCAGATCAAAATAGGTCCAACGTATATTAAACTGCTGAATACTATGTTTGTATAACCTCTGTGAAAGACATTGTAAATAATGTTGATTGTATGACTATAAGTAGGAGGTGGCCGAGAGGTTTTCGATTTCACTTTGCGTCCTGAGTGGCGGAGGTTCGAAACCTGGCGTGTACCAATGAGTCCTTTTCTTAATTTCTCAAGTATATTGATTATTCACACCACTGGCTTTTCGGTGAAGATAATCTTTGTGAGGAAACCTGCATACGTCATAAAAACAAAAAAGACGTATGTGAAGTCCACAATCCGCACTGGGCCCCCGTGTCGCCCAAATCTCGCTCGTTGAGGGTAGGTCGTGCCCCAGCAGTGGGGACGTATGAGGCTGATAACGTATATGACTAAACGAGGGTGTTTCAGGCTGGCTGCTCGTAAACTAAAAATAATACTGAAAAATATATTTTTATCCTAACATCTTTTGTATTTAGTTGAATTTCTACCAGATCAATATCATATCATGTTTTTTTTACTCGTGAGTACTATAAAACGTGAATTATAATACCAGTATATAAAGTATAATATAATACCACATTATTATTGTTTCCAAAGAAAGAAAATAAAATAATTTACTTTGTTTAATAATTAATTTACTGTTGTTATTAAAATTAATTTTTAATATCAAGGAAGAAATGATTTTTTTTCGCGAATTTTGTAAAATCGAATAAAAATCGTAAATCAAAGTTGAAACTAGTTAATTTTTTTAAGTATACTTTTGATTATTATAGTTTTTTTAGTATACTTTTTATTATCGCGCGAATGATACCCCTGGTGTTTTTTATTTAAGCGTCCGTAGGCTACGTTGACCGCTTACCATCAGGCGGACCATAAGCTTGTTTGCCACCTTAGTGGTTTAAAGAAAATATCTCAAAAATATAATACGACATAATTTTATCATTATAAAAAATTGGCCTAGATCTCATTAAAGCATCAATTTTTGACGCCATTTTATTATTTCGTAATTTACGCAACAGACGGACCTGGGCCCCATGTAGGAACTTACTTTTATTTCAGCTATTCCGAGGCCAGCAGCACGCAAATGTACAAAATAAAAATCCACATATATTTTAAACTCCTTTCTAACATTTGTTTTAAATTATTCATTATTAGTGTTCAAAACATTATACAACTTATCCTAAAGATGAAAATTAATATAAATAAAGCTAATTTAGTAAATTACCTACTTAAGAAAAAATCCTAAAAATAAACTATCAAATAAGTTGTTAAAATATAATTGATATGTGCTGAAGTGCCCTCAAAAACAACCGTCTTCAAAAAGATGCACTAAAAAGGTAAAAATAATTACTAATTTCCAAAAATATGTAATATGAATAACAGTTTGAATTTGGTGTCTATGTACCTATGTAACAGTTTATAACACACTTTGCTTGCATGACACCAATTTTTAGTGCATCTTTTTGAAACCGGTTGTTTTTTTTGTTAAAAAGTTTTTATTTTTTTTGTTTTCAGTGACGAATTGCTTTTTTTTCTTGTACACTAAAAACATCCATACTCGTAACAAAGTTTTACAATAAATAAATACAATAATCAACATAAAAGGCGTTTCACCAGTTCCAACTTAACATTAATATTTTTTTTTTCCCAAAGCTTTAGTTTTAAAATTACTATAATAATATGGAACCACCTGGAAAGTATAACCTTTTAACAAAAAAAGAATTTCTCAAATCGGTCCAGGCGTCTTAAAAAAAAATCTAAAAAAAAACATTAAAAAAAAGTCTCCGACGAATAGAGAACCTCCTCCTTTTTTTGAAGTCGGTTAATAATAAAATGTATTAATTATCTCTACATGACAACCGTTCATAAAATGTTATTCTCGTTAAAAATCATAACAAGGTAATGATACAGGCGGGTTTAATAGTATCATAATAAAATTAGTAAATTCATAAATTTATATATATTATAATTACAAGCATCTATAGGATACGTCAACCGTTACACATCGACAGGACCGTATTCAGGGTTACCATTTTAGTATTATAATGGTCACTTTAACAGGGGACGATGCCAAGTAGATGCAGATATATGAAGCTAATAGAGCCTTTAGTGACCTGAGTCGATTTTTAAGCTGCAAAGATTTTTTTTATAAAAATAAGAGAGCACCGACATAGATCTGTTTTTCCGGATTTTCCGAATATATAAAGAATATAAGTATACTTAAAAAAAATAGCTTTCCTAAGAGCTGAGCACCACCTTGCGCTAAAATTGGTTATCGGCGTGGGATTTCTCCGGCGACTCTTTAAGTAAGAATAATACTTTCTGTAGTACTAAACTATACTATATACTGTTGCTATAACTGTAGCTATACTTCATTCACGTGGAATTTAGTTATAGTTATTTCAGCGAAAGCTTTTCAATTTTCCGAGATAAAATTATATATCCTATGTACTTTTTCTATTCAAATTCAATTATTGTGTGTGATGTTCCGTAGCGAGACGTGCAGACAGACAAACAAAAACTCTCATTTTCGCAACATAGGTATTAGTGAGGATATTTTAATGAACTTCCACTTTCAATTTCATATTTTTAATTTGAACCGTTTCCAATTAGAGAATCACTTATGTCAAGATTGAAAAAGTAATAGGAAATATGGAAAAAACTCAAGGGTCTTTCTGAGCATATTGGAACATTTTCAATAACAGTAACTGGTAAACTTGCCGCGTTACACCATCCTAATGTTAAACGATTAAAACGAAAGTTTTTACAAAGGGTGTGGTTCCGTATGGCTTCGTGAGGCTAAAATTTTATAGAGCGGTTAAAACCAGGCTATTTTAAGCAACAAGTATATGCAAAAAAACTAAATTCGGCAAAACTAACATGCACATACTAAGTGTAGGGTTCCGTAGCTGTTACTACATAATTATAGTCACAAAATAAGCTTAGATTTGTCGGTTAAATCTCGAAAGTATTTAACTATGGCAAATTAAAGTATTATTTTTAAAAGAAAGTTTATTAAATGATTCTAAATTTTTGAGATTTTCCCTAAAATGCAATCTTGATAATATCTTGATCGACAAATACCTAACCGAAAATGGACATTTTGAAGCTGAATATTTCATAAACGAGCATAGCTTTGAAAAACTCTCTAAGACAGCTTACAATTCTATTTAAATTTTATGCACAAAGATACCCTATTCGTTACTGTCATTATAAAAAGTAGACATTGTAACCTCGATAGTCTCTGAATAACTGCATTGACATACGGACGAAAATAAACGAAACTATAAGGGTTTATTTATACCCTTGTTTGACTACTGTTCCCTAAAACATAAGTTTCGAGTAACTTGCGTATTTTAGACAAAAATATAACTGAGAGACACTAAAGCTATTGCGAGAAAAACTTAGCTTTTTCGTATTTTGTTTAAAACAAATGAAAATTGATGACAAAATGTACAACTGTCACACCAAATCGTATCAGCTCTATACAGTTATACAATTAGACAATCGGCGCATCGGTGGACCGTGAGCCATTAGGGTTTTAATTGAAAATAGCGTAAAAGCAGTAAATTGTAGAGTGCAGGCGGCGCCGGGCGCGGGGCACAGTCTCCGACCTCCGCCGACGACTGACGGAATTACACTCTCAAACTGAATTTACAGACCCTTTTAATGTTTCAATTGTATTTATTGTTCTGAAATTATTTAAAAGATAGATAGATAGAAAAATTTTCTTTACATTTACTTATAAACAGTGTAATTACGTGCAGGTAAACCGGGTGCCAAGACATTAATTACTCCCACGGGCTTTTACTTTGTAAAGTTAACTTCCTCAAGGCAAAGCGGGAGTTAATAGAGCCCACGGGCGATATTGACATATGAACGCACCGCACACGCTCTACGTACTCTCTGCTCTATCAAGTATGTATAAAAGCGAGCAATAACATTAAAGGTTTTAACAGCGAAAACTTTTTAATTCATAAAATCTATCCATCAATATATCGATATTCAGTTGTGTTTCGGTGAGTTTATTTATTACAGGCATACAGTATAGGAGCACACTCGACTCACAAAATAGCTTCCCGTTGGATTTTTTTTATTTACCGCCCTTAATACACAATGTACTATTATGGCACACGATATAATAAAACAGTTTTTTTATAATAATCCAAAGAAAAGTACAACAGGAATTATATGTAATTTATTATTTGTGCCGCAGTTACGCTGCCGACTGCATAATATGTATTTCAGTCACCTCAACTTGTAAGATATTCTTAAAATCCCTTGTGCCGTAAAATTTGGTGTCTAACTCGCACTTATCATATATATGTATACACGTAATACATTCAGATTCAGCGCTAATTTTCCCGCTGTAGGTACCTCGAGTAAGGACAAACATTAATTGAAGATATAATTGATAAAATTGCCATCATTGTTAGCATATTTTCATAGAATATAACAACTCAGAATTCACTAACAATTGTCAATAAAAATTTTAGGTTTTTTCTTTAATCCAACAAATTGCTAAAAAAACCATTATACCCATTGTATCGCTGAATAATTCAATTAATAAAACGGGAATAAGAGCACATTTACAACTAACCAGCTTCTTGATTATAATTTTGTAGGTCTTTGTATTCGATTGTGACATGTGTGTCATTAAGAAGTTAACATCTCACATATACGTACATACGTAGATTGAACTACGACATCTACATAGTATTGTACAAACTTTAAACGAACAAGTGTTTAACTGTAACGTACTACAGCTACCGCCACTCTGTAAACGAATCGCATCCAATACAAAAAAAACATTGCAAATATCTTCCACCTGTCGGTGTTACAGAGTAGACTGTAACATAGCCACGTAAGTGTTTATTCTGATTTCTTTGTTTGGGGCCGACCAGTGTGCGTTTATTAGCGTTATTAAAATAAAGTAAATTAGTGATACTGGTGATAATACATACCCAGCTAGGTCTTACCTTATCACACTTTTTATAAATTAATTGAAAAGGTAGGTATTTAAGTGACCATGATCAAATGTTAGGGTGGGGGAGTACGCGATAGTGGTGTGCAGCGGCGACCGCTATCGGTCGGCGATCGCGGTTCGATTCCCGGGGGTTGTAATTAGATTGTTAGTCGCATGCGATATTAACGTGTCACTTTTTAGAAGTAACGAATTTTGATACTATTTAATTTAATTTTTAAACACTAAAGTAGCACACGCCGCAGTCGTTTATATTTATTATATAGTCGTTTTCATTTAAACAAAAAAAAATTGTTTCGATTAATAATGCAGCGTGTTACTTAGTCTTAATTTCAGTATGCGATAGTTTTTTTAAGGTTCTTTAGTAAAACAAGGAAACCCTTAGGAGTTTTGCCACTCCCGTCCGTTAATTTGGAGTGTCAGTCATTTTATTGAGAGACTAAGACAAAGCGCTAACATTTGATACATGTATTAATAACGTAATATAACGACATACTTATACGACCTTTTCTACATGTAAAGTGGAAATGAAAAAAAACACTTTGATTACATAATCAAGTGAGGTATGAGTAAAAGGATCTTAAAATTCGTCAAATATGGTTTTTTTTAAACATATTCAAAACCAAAGTGGCTATTTTGGTTAGTTTTGTGTCTTGTCTAAAAACATTGTCGGAAAAATGTGAATGAATACTAGTTGTAAAATGTGTTTTTAATTTCCAAAACCATTTAATCATATACTAGTTTTCGGCCTTTTAAAATTCTCGTAAGTGCCATCTTTGTTATTTTAATATTATATAAATAAATAATAAACATCTTTATTCACAAATATGTTACAAAGAAACACGGTGAAGTCTTTGACTTCTGTGACAGGAAATTCCTGAGTTACAGTTAGTTAATGTAACGGTAACATAATAATATGTATAATACAACAAAACTGCAAAATAATGTTACACATACCTATAAATTCTTTGTGCATATTGCATGTAGTATGAGACCAGCTCGATGTTATATAAGTATTACTCAGTCACAAGACAATTGACTCGGCAATAACATTTAATTTCATAGAAGGATCAAGACCATTCGGTCGGCACACAACCAATACATTTCGATGTCGATAAGAAAGTCAGTTAAGTCTATACATAATTGTGGGTATTTCTTCGTCGTGGCCACACTTTCTGTATTCACTCGATCGATTTTTATTTCAACTTCACCGGTTTTATGGCCTTATTACGTTTTTTAACCGATTTCATAAATATTGAACAAACGTTTATTATAACTACTCAAAGTATTTTGATCTTATGTAGTGAGACTACGTACCTACAGAGATTCAATCGTCTGAGTCAAGTTGACCTCCTCATCAGCTGCCATTACAGGATTTCCAGCGACCTCACGATTGGCGAAAATACTGCTTTGGAGAGGCAAAGATATCTCATACAAAATCAGTGCTTATATTTTACCACTATGGTCCGCCTGTCGGTAAGCGGTCCCCACAACCTGTGGACGATCAAATAACTTCTTTTTTGAAGAACTCTATACTGTGGTCCTTAAAGAAAACCCCGCGTTCGCGGAAGGAAGTTTCTTTGAAACTACACTGTGCGTGCCCATTTAGGTTCTAAGGTTTGCTTTGAATTCCCTGCCAATGGTTATGGTATAAAGTAGTTTGGACAGAGTGGTCCCGATTTTGGACACAAGTACTGTGCGGGTTTCCTCCACAACGAAAGGTGGGACGTTAGAACTGTCCGTGTATAAGCGTCTCCAGTACTTTCATCTGCAGAGCAATGTATGTTATTGATGGACAACATGTCATTTATATGCAGAGAAACAGCGTAGGGGACAGTACAGAGCCTTGCGGGACACCAGCATTAATTTCCATGCTATCAGAGCAACTACCGTTTGACGGTTCATATGCGTCTGCCGGATAAAAACTCACCCCCTAACCCTCAAAGGTTAGTGCCCAACGGTGAGATACAGTAGACGGTCTGACCGACCTGGAGCTGGTGTTTTTGTAGATACAAGTATCTTAGAAGCTGTGTGTTGATCACCTTGGAGGTGAGAGATGTAATAGCGATTGGCCTGTAATTTGATAAATCTGATCTATCGCCATTATTGAACCCTGGGTGCACAACCGCAGTCTTCCACAAAGAAGCAAATTGCCTAGTGTGGTAGGAGAGTGCAAAGAGGCGCGAGAGTAGGGTACAGCTCAGGATCACATTGTTATACTACGGGGTCTGGCCTACTCGACATATGAACGTCTAGAGAAAGCAACGCCCACCGGACCTTCTGCTGTGTTATGGAGATTTCCGGCGGCATGGTCTTACCGTACCACAGTATAGCAGGTAATACAGCGCCTGCGTCGTTCAAATTCGAGTTTGAGGCAAGACAGTACATCGGCTTTAGGGTGCTATAGAAAGATTCAATCTCTTGGGGGTATATTTGTTTGTAACCTTTTTTTATGATACAAAAGAAATTCTCTCAAACCTATTGAAGGATGTTTTTGTGTTATTAACTTCATTATGGTTGGAAAACACAATTGACTCTAATTATTCAACTTTATGAACGTCTTAAGAAATTTTCAACACCAATATGGAATTTTAATATTTGTTTAAGATTTCATTACAAGTGTTTGCTTAGTGATGGACATTGGTCTGCCGCAACACACTTTCCATACCCGGTCCTCCATCCTTCATTAGTTCATCTTGTAGTCTGCATTATAAATCACAAAATGTCATATCTTTAGGATTATTTCTGATCCTGATGCGTTTCTCAGTATTCCTCAGCCGTGACGCATGGCCGCTTCCCCTCGGAGGAGAAATCAATTAACTGGCACGATATTTATTTCACTTAGATAACTGTTATCTGATTGAATCCAAATTGCATGTCTGCACGAAAATAACTGGTTTACCTACTCTTCTACAACTAAGTGTATCTAAATCTTCAAACTGCTTTAACAATTTTTGGGATCCCGTAATTCATAAAACGTAAAAAAAAGGTAGGCCTTCGTTATTCATCAGTCTATCTATACTTATAATATTAATAGAATAATATGAATAGATAAAAAGAGAGAGATCAAGTAATTCTACCTTTATATATCTAGGTAAAATACATAACAGTCAGCTGCTAACCTACTGTAATATCAAAGCACAGCCCAAACTACTTGATACATACATTTTATGCACAGAGGTTTCTGTTATAACGTGAGAAAACATTTAGAAAAGATTGTGCAAAATTCATCCTTTAAAGACGTTAAATAGGGGTTAGAAGTTTTTAAGTAATTCCGTAAGTTTTTAAGCTAAACACATAAAAATTTGTATTTGATCTTTAGGTTGAAAATTTAAATAGAGGTGAATACCGTTTTTGAGAAATCTTCCTTGATAGAGTTAAATAGAATTTGAAAATTTGTATGACAATTCCGATATTTCTGTAGGTAAAACCATAAACAGGTACAGCCTTCTTTTTTTAAAAGGTCCACTCAAACAAAGTCGCAGTAAGTCTTGCGTCTGTCGTGCATCCACTCACCAACATAACCTCTGTTTTCGTCTTTAAACCGACAAAATTTGTTCTAAACAGAATCATCTTTAGAAACATATTCGTTTTAAAATAAACAAAAAATCAATTAGATATGTTTTTCGCAGCTGTAAGGATGCTTCTTCGTGCTCAATGTCCGTGTCGAGTTTTGTGTAAGGACTTCCACGTAGACCGCAGACTTTCTTACCGAACACACAGCACATACATGCGGAACCTCTAATTACATTCATATTGGTGACCACCTCAGCAGGTGCACGGCCAAGCATAACGGACATCACTCAACCGGAACCAATAACAAAACTAAACTCTAAGTTAAAGGAAATATAATTTTAAATCTAACAACAATCTTTCAAGGATTCTAAAGAAAATTAAGAAGGTAAAGTAGTTCTTAATATTTTAGAGATAGAGTTGTAGATACCGTGTCTAGTTTTGATTTTTGGTGTAACAATGACAGTGGTTTCCCTATTCGAAAGGTCAATAGCATGATGGGCGAATTCGGTTCTGTTAATTGCTGGCCGTGTTTAATGGTCGAACGATTTTTTTAAGGAACTTGAGGTCTTTAAGAGGGTATAAGGTTATAATTTGGATTTAATAAGAATAAAGAAATGTTAGAGTCAATTAAAGTACTGGCTTTAACGACAAATGGGTATTTGACTACGTTTTTTAGGTAATTATAGATCTTTGTGCATAAAAAATATTAAGTAAAATATTCCTCCATAAATATTCCAGTTCTGGATTCCAATGAAATGAAACTTAATTATATCTAATTGTATTTTTTGAGTTGCCAAACATAATTTTACACTTGCTACTTGATAAGGGAGGTGGGGGTAAATATTATTTACTATTTAATAGCTCAAAGCTTAAAAGGGGTATAAAGCAAAATAGCCCTTAGTAGAATTGAATTTTAAGTAAGTACATAATAATAAAATAACATGTTAATACAACATTTTCAATGTCTGATATTAGCAAGAACATAATGCAACAAAATTTTCTTGATAGAAAAATAATCAATCGCTTCAATTTTTTGCTAATTATTGGATACCTGCAGTAGATAATCAAATAAACAAACAAACCTTTAAAGCCGTGTCTCAGATCCAAACATTAATCACGTTGTTACAAGAACAATTTTTCATAAATATTTGTAAACTTCTATTGATAATTAGATAAGAGTATTTTAACATTAATTACGAGTATCTCACTGAAATCTATAGCTTCTATGTTTTGTATCATTTATCCGGCACAGAACTAATTTTCGCTCGCACGCGACTCTCTCAGGGCGCCTCTTAAACCCGATATTATTCCTATTAGAATATTAGTGATATCGCTGTGAAATGTGCTACAGAGGGTCCTAATAAGTAAGTAGTTAATATTTTAGACCAATCTTAAGACCTTAATATCCACATGTTGTGTAGCAATCGTATTAAATAATACGAAAAAGGTACAATATTTACTTATTACAATTTTAGAATAAGTATAAATAAGTATTTTGAATGAGTTTATTGAAACGACATGCTGTTAAGGTTGGAAGTTAGCAGTGCGCAGGCGTGAAGTTAATATTTTTAAATGTGCGTGAAACAAGTGTGTTAAAAGGATTTCAGAAATTGGCGACAATAGATTATTGTCAGTGAAGTACAAAACTTAGAGGCTTAATACTTACTCGACTAAAACAAGACAACGCGCTATATGTTACTAAACGTGCGAGCATGAGTGGTGCAGCTACATCTCAAATCACTTATGTTTTAACTAAAGCAAATTAATAGTTTATTGTACATCAGTGTTTTATCAAATATTGCTTTTTGTAAGGGTTTAAAACACTATCACGAGTATATGTTTAACCAAAGTTGTAAAGTAATAGCACCTGAAACTTTGAAGATTTATTTTCCAAAACATTGAAAAAACCGGCCAACTGCGTGGGTGGCTCGCGCAGCGAGGGTTACGTAGAAACTTATTATATGTAGATAGTTCTTTAGTACCCTAATATTATTACACTCTAGCCTGAAAGGCTAATGAGCAATTTGGTTCTGACCTAGTTGTATAGAAGAGAATTTATATCTAAGAATGTGTCCAATGGCACTTTTCTTACAGTCTGTAGTTAAGGGGAAGACACTTTGTTCTTGTGTTCTAGTTTTAACTACATTACACTTGATAATACTACACTAACTCAAAAAGTTTAGTTATTTTACCCTTCTCACTTTGTCCGTGTTGTCGAGAAGCTGGATTGCCACGAAGTTCACATGACGAAGTCTCTGCTCGTGAGCTATTGCATACTTTTTGATAATTATGTTTGCTACTTCTACTTTAAGGTCCCGGAGGAGATCATCGTTTCTTATGTACCATGCATTAACTGATAAATGGTCTATATGATGTCGTGTCACTAGACGGTTTTCCTGGTTTATGATTGGCAATTTTTTCAGCTACTTTCCATAGAACTGGCACATTTTTTAGGCTAATCTCAGTGTTTATGAGGTTAGTTAGCTTGACTAGAGACTTTTTCGGAAGAATGTGAAATATTTCGCCTGAAATGAGATCAAATCCAGGTTTTTTTTTGGGTTTATGTTATGTTTCATTTCCTGTAACACTTATCTCGGTTAAATAAGCTTTATGTTGAGGTCTTCGTTTAAAGCTTCATCAGTTGACCTTCCTTCGCTGTAAATGTGTTTTCTAGATGCTTATCAAACCTTTTTGCTTTTTCTTGATAACTAACAGCCCAATCTTCAGGACCAATTCTTAATCTTAGGTAATGTTGGCTGTTGCATATGTTCGTGGCTTTCCAGAGTAAATTGACCGTGTTGCGGTCACTAGTTAGCTTTTGAAGATATGTGTTAATTGTTGTGTCAAGGTGGTTTTGGATTTGCCTTTATAATAGCTTGGTGAGGTTATTTAGTTTTTTTTGTCTTGCTTTCTCTTTTTTCGGATATAAGTTTAGTGATCTTCCTAGGATAATTATTATTATTTCTATTGCCCCTTTTTTAATTTCTGGCGTGTTCTTCCAAGCAGTCCGCTGAATTAACGTCACATTTGTTTCTAAATCTATGCCTGACTACTCTCGAGGTTTAAGTGGTACCCTATAGGTGTTGACTTATTTGTGCCACAATATGCGACAAAAATGACTGCATTTTAGGCATATTTTTTTAACACATTAACTTAGAAGCTTAATTTTTTACAGCTTCAAGGGATCGTATACCTTAGTATTTGATATTAATTTCAACTTGATACCTTCACGTGTCTTAACAGACAGACTGACGGACGAAAGTGATCCTATAAGGGTTCCTTTTTTCCTTTTGAGGGGCAGAACCCTAGAAAGAGTGTAAAGTCAGTTTAGGATTATTAAAGTTCATTAGTTATGTGTTCACGTTTGTCAGGGTTTGAACTATATCTCAAAGAACGCAGTCATTAAATTTCAATCAGATCTATTCAGCAAATCTGGAAATTATTTTTCCAAAAAACTTTGAAAAACAGATCTTGAGTGTACATGTAAAAAAACATGCAATCAATTAAGAAGTTTCCATTTGAGTTGTTGAGCCACATACCACATGTAGGTACTCTTTTTGAATTTGCGAAGACGTGTATGTTTGTAAGGTTTATGCACTAGGAACGCCTTATTGTGTTAATTAATGGTTAGATAAATTTACAATACAGAAAAAGCGAATGTCTGTAAAATAAAATTATACGATACAATAAAGAATGGAACAAAGAAAGTACGTTATAGTGATGTCTTCGCAGGCAATGCGATATTATCGATCAATCGATACCGGAGGGTCGTTAAAAAAACCGACCACGATAATTAACCGACAGCCGCCACATGTCATTCTAAACAAAAGCTCATATACATGAGAAACTAATTACTGAGTTGTGATAGAGAGAGTCAACAGTATTACTAACCCTCAAGTGCGAGAGAGTGGCCAAAAAGTCCAAGATCGGAAGCCGATTGGCACGCTCCACTGCTCGCTGGCCGAATATGTTTTTTTACTAATTAAAAATGCAGGCGGTAGTTTGATAAATGGTATCTCGGTCAATTTATTTGACTGTGTTTTTTGAGGTTAAGTGCGTGCACGCAGTAATAGTGGCAGTCGATCTATGAGTCAATTTCCATTTAATTAAATTTATTTAGTAGCAGAGGATATTTGATCAGAATATTTTGAATTTTTATACTTATTGAACGGAAGCGACTCTAATTAAATTCTTAGTTAAAATAGCAAGTTTAAGAATATTCGAGATTTACGATGGACTTAAAGTTAAATATCTTTCGTTGAACCGATGTAGAATGAGAAAACTCAGCGTGGAATGATCCTTCCACTTAATCGATTGACAAACAATGGGTTGAAGAATATCACTGGATTACTTCAGACTTGTTTGTTTTGAAAACCCAAGCAGAAGATCTATGTCTGGCAGTGGACTTCTCACAGCATTTCTGCACGATGATATATAGAAACATATATATTTTAAAGTATTCAATCAAAACTCTTTATCTATAAACTTTTTATCAAACGCATGGTGAAACTGGATAAAATGTTTACATTGCATGACACAAGCATGCCAAATTATGATTTAAATATTAGAGTACATCAACTCGTAAACCATAAACCCATGACAGATCTCATCCGAAAACTCTAAATCACAATCATGCAAATCAACCCTTCATATGCCATCGAAATTCAAATGACGTCCATAAAATCGGTCTTGACACAATACCTAAAATGTATTCAGAAATAACACGCACAATGTTAGCTTAAAACCTATAGCACTTACGCCCGGATTGGCTTTAGCGGCCTTTAATGAGCTATTGAAAAATGATAGCAAAAATAATTCGCTTTTACAAAAATTATCATAAACCATTTTGAGGGTTAACTATCTTTCCCATGATTTCTAAATTATCTACAATATAAACAGTATCTTACTCTCTAAAGAATAAAGTTCAAACTCATAATTTTACACTTAATGTGATATTTTGAAAAAGAGCATCCGAATTCCACATCATCGTTTATCTAAAAATATTTACTTTTCGTAACGTAAACTCTTTCCTGTAAGGAATAAAGACGAAAATCCAGTAGGCTATTATACAAAGTAATCGTATGATAATTTTTAACCCTTAAATGGCATATGCAAATTTTTTCGTTCGCATTGTCGGCAGTCGGCCGTGCTGTAAGGATTTATTTGAGACGAAGCGATCGAGGGTTCATTCAATATGGCGTTGACAGATGCAAAGATGTTAAAAACATCGTATCATGTTACTGTATCTGTTCCATTTTCGACAGGCGTATCTAATTTTCAATTATTACAGTTATTTTCCCATACTTTGAGGTATGAAAAATTATTCGACTTAAAGGGCAATGTAGTCTAAATCGGGTGAAAGTTTTAAAGTTTCAAGGTTTTTGCCAAAGTTTTCTTTAAGGACTACGGTATGGGGTTCTTTAAGAAAGAAGTTATTAGATATTTGAAGGTTCGGCAACGCGCGAGTTATGCCCCAGGTGTTGCAAGCGTCCATAGGCTGCAGTGACCGATTACCATCAAGCGGACCGCAAGCTTGTTTGCCACCTTTGTGGTATAATAAAAATAAATTACAGAACAACTATTTGAAAATTTTAAAAATATTTGTAAAAAATTTAAAAAGTTACTTTTGTGTTCTTGAGTTTTATTTAATTATTTTTAATCTAATATTGCTCTTTTGAAGTACAAGCTACAGCACTTAGGTACATTAGTAGTAAGTTTACTTTTCAAGCTCTTCCGCCATGTTGCGGCCGACACAAAGAGCACTAATAAAATTATCGATTGTGTCGATAAAAACGTAAAAGAAAACCGTAATAATCGAAATTGCTCTACAATTATTAACGGACACTTACTTTCCTACATTTTTGTGGTCAGGCTTACTAAGTATGGAAGAGTGCCTACCGTAGAATAAAAAAACATTAACACTGGCACATTGTTTTCATGTTATTTAAAAATAATATGTTTATTTTGGTTTTAAAATATATTCTTTTAAAGACCAGTCTTTACTTGTTGAAAAAAGTAGCCGCTTACTAATCTTTGATAATTTTTATTTGGTAGCAGCCTTTATACGTCCCCACTATTGAGTAACCTTAGTATCACCTTGGGCGAGAGGTCATTTAGAGTGGCCCAGTGTAAATTGTGGACTTTGCGTAGGTACGTCTTTTTGACGTATGCAAGTTTCCATACAATGGGGTGTGACTGTAAACGAACAATGTACCTATTTGAGAATTTTACATTAGTGCACACCACCACCAACTGAATTAATAAACTATACATTAATTCAATAAACACATCAAATAAACTTCTTCATCACAGGCAAACGTTTTCTCAGAATGCTTGCTGCTCGATAAAAGCCGCCTCCACACTATCTTCCAGAGTCAAAAGAAGTTCTCGTAGAGATTGTCGGCAGGTGCCCGCCCCGCCTCGCTTCATTTGCGCCACGACTTGGCGCCCCGCACTGCCCCGACCCGCGTGCTGCGTTCACGCACCGCAGCGCGACAAGAAAGAGCACATCTGTCTTTGCACTAACTACATGTTTTTACGCCATATTGATATGTTTCGAACTTTCTGATGTTTAAAGAGGTCGACCAGAGAGTAACCTGAGGGAGAGATTACAAAAGACAGAAATTTTCTGAATATGTTAGTAATTCTCACCTAATTATTGTTAATAATTTTAAATAAAACAGTCAGAAACAGAAACTCACTCTTGACGGTTTTTTTTTGGAAATTTGATGCTCCTAAAAATTGTTAGTCATGTCTATCTATAGCCCAGCCAGTAACGACATCCAACATCGCAAACGCGCATGTAACGACGGGTTTTTTATGCATTGTTAGGTCTCCTGAGAGTAGTTTATACCCAAGTTTGCAACCCTGGAAACCCAGTGCTACTCCCATGGTGCTCCAAAAACTACGTTATTCTGGCACTAGTTTCAGTTTTTTAGGTATCTTCGTTGCATACTTTTTTAAAGCAAACCAAATTTGCTACAATTTAACAACATAAAAAATCAAAAATGCAACAACAACATACAAAGAAAATCAACAATGTAACAACATGAAAAGTAAATCAACAATGTAACAATATAAAAAGTAAATCAACAATGTAACAGCATAAAAAGAAAATCAATAATGTAACAAATTTAAAAAAAAATATAATTAGAACACACTGTGTACCGAAATTGGGACAACGACAAGACGCGACGTCTGGAAAAGGAAAGTGCATGAGCCTCCTTCTTTGTTTTATTTATACTTATGGTATCATGCCAATGCCTGACTTACCTCTTATAGTTTGTCATAAACTGGCAAAGGGGGTATATTATCCTGTCTCCAGGAGACATCATCTTACCACTTAATTTTCGAAAGTTGGTAATTCAAGATCTAGGAAACATATAAAGAGCCACTTGAGTCCACATACACTGCATCAGAAGGAGTGTTGGGGCGTTAGGCTCACCTCTGTCACGCAGGAATAATATGGGTGGTAAGAAGAGGCTGTCCCGCACAGTATGTGTGGGTGTGTGTCCAGTCACTTGTTCCCCTTCTGGGGAATAAAATTATGAAAATATACTCGAATAATATCAAAAAGCAAAGCCCAAAGAACACGGAACCCTTTATATCTTAGATCCGCTAAAACGACCAGGTCCTAAACATAGATTAATGATCGATACAACATTAACTTGACGATAAATCGACACGTCTCACGTCAATGCTGTCATTAATACGAATTACACGGTCCAGTTGTAGACGTACGTAAAAACGTTATTAATGACACACGGGAATATAACTCAGCTGTCAATTTTATTGCAAAAATGCAACTTTCTTAGGTGTCATCTAATTATCATGTAACCTATCTAACTAGTAAGTATTAAAATTAAATCTAACCTTTGTCAAGAAGAAACAAACAAACGCTAAACAATAATAAAGAAGAGGTTTTTCTGTTGTATGAAATAAAAAAATAATCAAAATTTGTTTATTTCTTATTAAACTATAGATGATGCTTACATAGTTATTAAGATTTGTACCAAATTAATATTGAGTAGCCTAATAAGTGCTTATATTGGTCCCTACATGTAAATCAACATAGGGCAAGGCTTTGCTAAATAATGTATTATAAAACTTGCCCTGCACACCATTTTAAATAAAAGATTTGGATTTTCAAATCACAGGCCCATTTTAATTAATTTATATTTATTCATTCGAAGCAACATGCGGGTATTTGCGTTAAAATTTGCCGGCCATATTCTGTGCCGCAGCATTGACAACAATCATAGACTGAAATAGAAATACATGCCACGACAAAAAAGAAACTGAACTTCCGTTTTTAAATAAAATATTTTAAAATAAGAACATTCAAACCCGAACGAACGCTCAGTACCCATCAATTAAAGTAACTCAATACGGTGTCATATTAAAATGACGAGTCGCACTAATGGATTTCCAAATTTGAATTTCAAATAGATTCGAATGGATCGGAAGGATCGGTTGATTCGGGACGGATACTGGCCGGTTGTATTGAGTTGTCGATCGGTTTCTAGTGTTGTCTCTTTTTATTTACTTAAGTGTGAGTAAGACAGCAACATCAATACGAATTTGAATATTGTTGCAGTTGGTTGTCGTTAGCTTTGATCCCAATGCGTAACAAAGTGCATCAATGAAACATGGATTTGATGAACAAGGAGCATGTTCATACTTAAATATGCAGGATGTATCTACATATATATACCAATTAACCTACTATTAACAGGGATGACGCGGCATCAAAAAGCGTTTTATCCTCCTAATCCTTATTCCTAATATATATTTGTGTAAGTGTGTTTGTTTGTTTCTTATTGCTCAGCAATGGAGGAATTAATTTAGCTGATTATTGGTACAGAGATTATTGAAAATATGGAATAGGACCTAGGCTACGCTTTTTATCACGAGAAAATTTAATATTCCTGCAGAAATATCGATAACCAAATTGAACGTGAAAAAACTTTAACTACACTCAATGATAGTGTATGTATTAAAAGGGTGTAGATATCGTACTAGCACGCAAAAACTGAGGCGGCGAAATAAAGACAAATGTCGTAATTTAATACTATCATATGTCACTTTCTACATATAGCTCCATCTGTTTCACACCTTTCGTATTATCTATTGCATTCGTCTAAGGTTAGTACGTGTAGATAACAAATTTATTATCACATCCTAGCACCTAAATGATCACGCACTGTGAGTGATTCCTTAGCTTATGAAATGAGTTCGAGGGGTTTTTGAGGGACTAACAGGTCTATGAGGATTTTTTAAAAGAGAGTGTTTAGAATTTTAAAGGTTTGGCAAGGCGCAAGTTAGAACCCTGATCTATTATATCCCGATAACGACGTAATAAAAAACCTAAATCCTAATACCTATTTTGACCAGAAACGTTGCATGTAATACCAAATATACTATTAGTGCCATAAAATCGTTTCATTCAGTCCGGTGCTGGTGTCATTAATATCATTAGCGCAATGATAATTCGTGAAACGTGTGTCGAATGCGAGCCGTGTCGGCGAAACAGTTACACATTGTATTGAAAAACTATTAACGAACTGTAAATTGAATAGAAAAACACAAACAAGTGTGAATAGAAACAGCAACCAATGGGCGCATTCAGTACTGTCATGCCATGATTAGGTATGTAGTTGATAGACACTTTAGTTAGACGGTGAATGAAGAATATGTGTGTGACGAAAAATAAAGTCACATGGTTCGTAGAATAAGCAAGTTGCAATGGGCTGGTCACATATGTCGACGGTCTAACAGCTAATGGAGCAGACTTGACCTAGGGTAGAGTCCGCGAAGGTCGGCCGATGGTGGCTAGATGTGGAAGGCAGAAGACCGGGAGACATAGTGCGCTATGAGAAAGCTTATGTCTAGCAATGAACCAAACTAAGCTGATAAGCCGATCGAGTAGTAAAAGATAAAAAACAGTTGTCAATCTACCATTATATATATTATTTGTTATACATATTTAAGTTAAAAATAAGCGAAGACCTTACGCATTCAAAGCGTTAAAATCAGTAAACAGAACGCGGCGCGCGTGCCGAGTCCGCCCACGGACAGACGGACACACAACCGATCTCGTTACTAACAATACGTCATATATTACGCCGTTTCCGGTGAGCAATCATATCTTCTCTTTCTTCCACGTGTACCTAAAACGTTCGCTGTCTCCCTCTACAATCATTCAGACATATCAAGATCATTACTGAGCAATACAGAGGTTTTTATTGTAAAAATGGATGCATTTCGGATCTGCTGCAGTAAATGATAAGAATTCAAATTGAAGGCTTTTTTAAACTATTTATTATAAACATCTATTTTGAATAATATTCATAAGTATTTTAATTCAAAAATATATTTATAATTAAACTAACCTCCATTTTAGTTTGAATAGAAACAGTTGAATAAATATCTTTTTAATCACCACTTATAATCCAGTCGATATCAGTCGTAATCATTTTTTATTTTTGAAATTCTGCTTCCATTGAAAACAGCATACATGTTTAAAAATGTTTCGTTTCTGGCAGCCCTTCTTAAGTTTATACTTAAAAAATACATCTGTTTATTTTATTTATTATATTTTTTTTTAATTGACAAAAAATGAAAATTTTAACATGTTTTATTGATTTCAAAAATTTATAACAATTAAACAAACAAGTTTTAATAACTTTTATAGTGTGTTCTTGTTAAGTTAATAAATAAGAAGTGGTGAAGAAACCTGTTGCTTTAAACCTGCAAATAACTGTTGAGAATTAGGCTAAATGTCATAACTGTATTTTGTAGGCATTACTCCAAAACATCTGTGGCCATCTCAACGCCAACCACTTTTTTTTTTATTTTTCAATAAGAAACATCAATGAATATAAGCAAAAAATACTTTCAACAAAAATATGGTTGCAGCCAAATATTATTTCATTTCCAAATGAATGAAAAAAGTGTCAAAATTCTTATGACATCGACTACACTGCGGCAAAACCGCTGTTATCTGTACAAACAATATTAAAAAAAAACTATGGCATAAACCAAACACCCGAACAATAGGGTAAAGCATCCGTTCATATGCAAAACAGAACCGAAATTTTTGACATAACCATAAAAGATGGATCACATTTAAAAAATGGAACGCTCGCCATTCAAAAATTTTAAACAATGAACGTTCGATCTAAATACAACATTCGGAATTCGATTTTTGAATTCAGCTAATAATGTTTTTTTTTTTAATAAAAGGCAAAGGAATAAGATCGTTCGTCCGATCAAACATGTCTAACCCTTTCGACAATGGCATAGTCATTAGGACATTTGAATAATAAAAATAGTAACGAGAGGGGAGATACGTTCACTCTTGCATAAGTAATTATAACAATTATTTTTTATAGATAATAAATTATTTTTGACGGCGCGTCGGTTTGGTGCAGATTTACTTATTGTGTATTTAAAACAGATTATTTTGAAACAAACAAATAATATATCTACAACTTCGGCATATTGCAAAAAACGTATCGTGGTAAGACTCCATTAATGATTATTCAAATGGAATGAACCTTATAAAGTTGTTGACGAATACACATGCCAAGTTTGAGAAAAGATTAAACACCTTGAACAGGTGATGAAACTCTATCATGGGGTCCACAAATTAAAGAATTGAGTAAGAAAATATTTGTTACTGCAAAGTCTTTTAGTAGATTTCGCAATTGCTATTGCCTAGTCGCTTCTTTTTCCTGTTCGCGACTATGCAGATGCTAGCTATCTTGATCTTCACCGAGGAGCAGCTTGGTAAGCTTGTGCGGCTTCAAACCTTATGCATTAGATTTATATTTGGTCTGCGAAACTATGATCACATATCCGAATTCCGAACAAAGGTCAAGTGGCTACCAATACGTCTTCGCAGGAATACTCATGTCTTATTACTACAAGAAACTTAAACTACTACAGTACACGTCGGGCACAAATTAATGTACCTATAGTGCAACAAACTTTTCTGACGCAGTGGTCAAAAATCAAAACTACAATCGCGATATTGAAATGGTGTGATATGACGACGATACTAGCGACCAAACACTAAGTTCAGAAGGTCAGAAAAGTTTGTGCTCTGTACTCGTAGGTATCACAAATTATAAAGATTATGGTAGTAATATTAGTATATTCGTTTTTGACCGTCGGCGTCAGACCAAAGCTAGTGATTTATAAAACAAACGATAAAGCCCTTTCATCCTTTCGATTTCAATCAAATGTAAATAGAGACGTTAACCAAACCCAATAAAAACGTAAGTCAAGGTGCAACCAGCGGAAACCAAGGACATGTGTACGTACGCGCTTCTCTCTGTCTCATAGACGGCGCGCTAGGGGAGACATATTTAAATATCGACACATGAAATCTTTCAAGTTTTTATAGTAAAGTGTGGATTATGAACTTTAATTATATAATAAAGCCAAAAAAACGCAATTAAAGACGAACCAAGATATTGAATTAGTTTCAATGGCATATTTAATGGCATACCCAAACAAGTTAAGTTTGCAAGATTTTGATTAATTTTGTTACAGCCCTGAGTATATTTTTTGACGTAAAAAAAATATACGTTAGTTCAAACCGTAATTAATTGATTTTGCTATTATAATAATTTGCCTATTAAAAAATTTAGAAAAAAAAAATCTGACACTCTATTTTTGGGCTTTAATTGAAATTTATTGAAAAACAAATTTAAAAAAATATATATGAATATGACTAAGCAAATTTGCTTATTTCATAGTTATAAATAAATATTTGAATTTTATACCAACGAAAAACCGAGATAATCGAGATTTTCAACGTGCCGTTACGTGTTAGCGCCTATTGTACACGTGGAACTGTGTCTCTTTGTACGGCGCGCTTTTGCTAGGGTATGCCATAGCTTTCTACGCAACTTGAGTTAAGCAACACGTAAATCGTTGAGCTTATACACTACACTAGAGGAGATACTACAAACAAACGCTACGTCATAGATTTGTTGATAACTTTTTTTAACATAAAAATAAGTAAAAAAGACGTGTAGCCGTGTAGCCCATACGCCGAAATTTATTTGATATAGCGGGGGTAAAAGCGGTGTTTTCTCTAGAAGGTATGGAGTAAACATATGGGGGAGTCCTGGGTTCAGAAGTAGATAGACATGTTCATGACATGACATACCATAAATGTTCGAAAGATTATAATACTACTGAAATTGTGATAATATAAACATTACATTTCAGCTATGATCTTTAATGGAAGGAAATAGAAAAAAATACGTCACTAGGAGGGTGTGTTATTTCATTACGTTTGTTAAATGTTATTGACAGGATTGGTTTTAAATTTTTGATTGTATAGCATACAATACGATGTGAAATTATCAAAATAGGTAGGTGCAATGCTGCAATCATCAAAATAGGCACAAGATTGCAATCGTCAAAACTTGATATTTCGTCACCTGCTGCGTGATCTTTTTATTATTCAGAAGTTCAATCTATATACCTATATCTACTTTATTAGCTTATTTGATAAAACAATTACAACACCTAAAAATAAAAAACCAATCCAGTCAATAACATTTAACAAACGTAATGAAATCACACACCCTCCTAGTGACGTATTTTTTTCTATTTCCTTCCATTGGAGCCGCCAGATGTCGCCCTTTCACATTCAAATCAAGACATTATTATATTTAGATCAGTGTTTTTTGTGTGTCACAGAAAGTGTAAGGAGTCTTTTTCAGATATGCTTTCGATTGTTCTATAAAGATGCCATAAACTTTTTGAAGCAGTAAACGATTTTCGTACATAATTGTGAAGCTCATTTTTTGTTGGTAATGTTGCTAGCACTCGCATTTCTTTTAGATCAACCCGTTAACGTTAACTTCCACCGCTGGACACAAAGCATCTAATTAGCTAGCACCTCACACCAGCTACAAGTAGGCGACTCTCCTCTTCGGTCCCTTCTTGCTTTCTTTTTCAAGCAGTAGACAATTCAACTCGGTCACACACAACTAGAAAATTACAAAGTTCCGTGTTTTGTCCTTTTCAGTGTTTCTCTATACATTCATAATCTATGCTTATACTAATTTGTGATTGTGAGTTTGTGTATGTATTTGACACGCACGATCTCAGGAACTACATAGGTACCAGTCCAATTTGTAGATTCTCTTTTAATTTTTTTTGAACATGGTAACATGTTTATTGCGGGAGGTTCGCCGCAACCGAGTGGACACGTACAGTGCGGTCTCATAGAAACCTCCTTCCGCGAACGCTTAGATTAGCGATTGCAAACCGGGCAATTTTAGACATCCACCGGGCCCGGTAGGTACAAAAACTGCGTCACGGAAGCCCCAACTTGTAGAAAATTGTCACGGCAAGCCAAGCGCTGCTGCGAACCGCGATGTCGCCGTTCTGATAGTCGTAATACCTAAATCTATTTTTATTATCAAAAGAATATAGTTATTGCTCTCAAGAATTTGTTTTGTTTTTACAAAAGCTACCAAAGTTTATCTATCTATATAAGTTGATAAGACAAGTTTAGTACATTAGGCTGCGTTATTAGTTTCTTATTCTAAAACTTTGTTTTCAAATAGTTACATTAGTATAGTAATTAACTTTAAGCAAGCAGGTCTTTCTCTTTACTCTGTATAGTATTAGTAATTTAATTGCGGGCGACTTCTTAAAAAATTTGACTACTTTCCAAACTTTTTCTCGTAATCCTCTAAATCTAGGAATTTCTATCCTAAACTTAATTACTGACTACTAATTCTTGCTTAAACTTAATTAGTAACACAAATGTTTCTATTCCGTTCATAAGTGAAACTAAACTAACTAATTCTGTATTAAAAACTCGTAATTTTGAGGCTGATTAAGACTGATTATTGTTAACTTGCTGGTTTGAAATAAATATTATTCCGTAACCTTGAATCATTATATTTTTCCTCCATTTGCTTAAAGCAAATTTTCATATTTTCATAAAGTACTTTAAAGGTTTCATCGTAACACATCAACCCAACAAAACCATACCGGGTTGCAATCTCTAGCTTAGATTATGGAATGAGCTCCCGGCCAAGGTTTTCTTTAAGGACTAGTATGGAGTTCTTCAAGAAAGAAGTTATTAGATTTTTAAAGGGTCGGCTACGCGCGAATTACGCCTCTGGTGTTGCAAGCTTCCATAGGCTGCGATGACCGCTTACTATCAGACGGACCGTTAGCTTGCTTGCCACCTTAGTGGTTTAAAAAAGCAAATAGTAAGTAATTAGTCAGTAAACTGTCCCGAAATGATTGTAATCTTCACTGCTTCTTTGTTTAACCTTTTTAACTATGAATGTAAAGACTAACATTGTAAGGCAGCAATGTACCTATGTATCTTCACTGACTTCATCACCACTCAGGTCTTTAGTCTTTCTACCACGGTAATGGCTTACACTGTGTGCCTATAGGTACTTACTTGCTGTCTACTTTAGAACCCGCCTTCCCTTTTCAGCTGGATTATAAAATGTGTTATCGACAAAATTAACTGATTGTTCTTACAATGGTAAGTATTTCCAATATGGCGTAAGTATTGTGCAGCGCAGAGCGGAGCGGTCGCGAGGCGCGTCGAGTGCGCGAGTGCACACTGCGCCCGCATCATCACATTCTAATTGTTGCTCCAACGCCATAACCGCGACCACAGATTTCGTAATTGTAAAGATAGTAGACTGGACTCACAATCCGTTTTCTTTATAACAAAATAGCTTTTTCCCGCGGCTCCACCGACGCTGAACTCGTTTATCGAACTCCTTGATTCTGGCAAAACTACACTTGACTTGTTCGTTAATTAGCAATTGTCCTTCCCTAAGCTGCAAGCTATCATATTGCCAAATTTCATTGCGATCTGTTGAGCGGCTTAGCCGTAAAAAATAAACAATAAAAAGGCACTTCCAATATTAGAGTGGATATGGATTAGATTCTTCACTAATAAAGAAACCTAAAACCTTGGTGTACAATATCTTATTATCGTATTCTTTTATGTCCTGACACACCTGTGCAAATAAACTTTACTCATAATGACATCCATTGGTAAAACCGTTATGACTTTCGTGAAAACGCATTTTCCTCGTTATTCCGATATATTATATATCGAGTTCCAAGTCAAGTGACACTATCCCAGGTCAATCAGAATTAATAAAGCAATCCATTTCTATAAGCTTCCTAAGTCTGTGGCAGGCTCATTTCACATGAAACCATCAATTCGGGGCATTTTTTATTTCAAGAATATAATGTTGATTAATTAATGACGGTGATTGTGAGTGAAACAATGAGTCAGCGACACATGGCATGGAGCATGGGGGCCCACCGCCGCCGCCTGACTGCCCGACCGGCTTACACTAATATGGGTGAGACATGAGACCACTATCATACAAACGTCCATCTTCAAGAACACCTGGCTGATAATTTAACATTTCCTATGGACTAACACCAATATTGAAACTGGACAAAGTCCCGCTCCGTACTAAAATCGCTAGGAAACAAAATTAGAACTATTCACATGATACTTCATAAGACCACAGACTACAAAATACTATACTAGTAATAACACCATACTCCTCACTGATACCTACTCCAAATCAGGATGTAAATAAGCTTACACCCCTACTAGTTTCATTTTATTTTTTATCAGCTACCATTCTACGTAGCTCTGCTTTTAACTTTTTTTTCATACCACTAAGGTGGCAAACAAGCTTACTGTCCGCCTGATGGTAAGTGGTCATCGTAGCTTATGGACGCTTGCAACACCAAGGATATCACTCGCGCGTTGCCGACCTTCCAGAAATCTAATAACTTCTTTCTTGAAGAACCCTAAACTGTAGTCCTTGGAGACCAACTTTGGACGCCAGCTTCACCTTGTCAACTGTTACTGCTCCCATGTTCTCCCACTCATTTGCTATTGCCTTTCTAAAATTGCTGTGATAGTTTTAGAAAACTGTACTTCGATATGGCAACGTAAACTTTGTAAAATTGTTGAAAGACATGCAGGACTTTATTTTACGTATTACCTACGATGACATAAGATAAGCAGTGACGAGAAAGACGTCAAATCCAACTTAAGTCGAACTGCATTATCTATCGATTGCCGACATCGTTTGTGCCTCTGGTATAATAGGCTTGAATAGAAAGTGGCTATCAATGAGACCACGTGCGCGTACAGACGGACAGACGGACAGACAAACGTTCTCGTCACAATACGCACCCACTCCTTGTTACTACTACTACTGACCCGATACGAAATTACAATAAACTGTTAGATATGAGTCGAGCGATAAGCGGAACAATATTTAGTTTTAGAAGATGATTTTTTTTCAACACATTTGCTCAAATTGTAAACATTGTTTAGTTCAATCAAATAAAAAAAAAAAAAAATTAGTAGAGTTTAAATTTTCGGTGTACATGTTCATTAAGAACTACCCGTTAAACATACTAAAAGTCCCCATCTATACCAGTTGCGCTTGCGCCGTCATCATGAAAAAAAGGTACGATTTTTTAGTTTTTTAGCTTATATCTCGTCAATAATTGTTTATACGGAAAAATCGTGTACATAAAAACTGTAACTTATTAAAATTCCTATAAAAATCTAAAATTTATTACTTATGTATCTCTAATCTGGAATCCGATATTGAAAAGCAAAATTTTTATATTTTTGCTGTGGGTATACAGGTTGTTTTTCTGTTTATTCCAAAATCATTCAAATATATTTTTAAAAACTTATTTAGTGGCACTACCTAGAGAATTATAAAGATCGACAGAGATGTTGAGAAAGAGAGAGAGAGAGAAGGGGAGAGAAAATGAAGGGGCAGATGCATTACGCGACATGATGTGTTCAGCAGGGCGCAACGTCTTTCGTGTCCGCTTGGTGAGTAAGAATAGCGAATAGCTAGATCTCATCCCTGCTCAAATTAGATCTCTAATATTGATTATACTTCACGGACGTGATTGACGTCTGTTGGTTTCGTTCTAAGCAAGCATTACGACTCTAAGTTTTTTCTAAGTATTTTGCCTTTTAGTCGTCGTCGTCAAACGCAGGGATTTGACGTTTGAAGGGAGGCATGGCACTCAAGGTATCGACTTCTATAGCTTCATAGCTCCAGCTAGCCTGGAGGCTAGGCTAGATCGTTTCCAACAGGTTTTCGTGACTGCTTTGACAAAATTTACCTGTAGCCTCCTTGACACAAATTCTGCTAGTATTTCTACAGAAACTTGGGGTTACGTTTTGTTAAAGCGCTATGTCAAGTACGTCCAGCCTATGGGTGTCTGTCATTAACGGCTAAGAGAGTAACTGTCTTTAGATCAGTCTGCAGACAACCTTGCCTTTGGTAGTATTGCAGTACCAGAAACGGTGCTTGCTAACTATTTACATTTACATATAGTCACGTAAATCGGAATAAGTTGCCTAAGTATTTATGGGAAGTGATGCATACGTACGAGATGATAATCAGCTGATCATGGCTATTCGTTGATAGCCGGTTGTGGCTATTTGGTGGCTCTTATACCCACACGTTCCGACCCATCCATACACATATCACATAATGCATATGCCTTTTTCCTCGCCTTATTTTTTTCTCTCTTCTTCACCCTCTCATCTGTCTTTGTCTAAATAGTTTCAGGGAATAATTTTGAAGTGAACAGACTGTTTTCTTGTTAAAAAGTTTTTTGTATATGATTTATTTATCGTAATCATTTTTAAATATTGCTATGTTTTTTATCGCCCCGCTGCCACTTATGACTTACGACAAACAAATATCAAAGCGCCGCAACAGCTTCTGTAATGAGTATTCAATACTATTAATTATTTATGAGAGTAAGTAAGTCTTTATTACGTATATGATAATTCAATATTACTTATTCAGTTCAGTCATTACTGTTTTAGCTCGTCACCAACTCGGGGGGGGGGAAGTGCTTTGAGGTAACTTGTCGATTTTATGTACCACTAAGAAATAAACCGATTAAACATACCCCGAGTATCATATTTGTTTTTGTCACATTGATAGATTCCCACCACTTATTACTATCTGACGTTGACGTTTTTAAAAAGTACCCAAAAAAAAATCTCTGCGTAATTGTGTATTTTCTGACCCGATGATCAAAAATCAAATCTACAGTCGCCATATTGATATGGTTTGAACTTAGAAGAACATGAGCGACCAATCTCCTACGGTCATAAGGTTAGTGTTGCACTGCATGTATTCGTTTGCCGCCTTTTGCCGGTAACTGAAAAATACACTGATTTTAGGACGAGCATGGATATCCATACTAATATTATAAATGGGAAATGCTTTGTCTGTCTGTTCCTTCTGAAGCTCTTCACGCTTAAACCGCTGTTTCGATTAATATGAAATTTGGCATGGAGATAGTTTGAGTCCCGAAAAAGCACATAGGCTTCTTCAAAATGTCAAGTGTGAGTCCTTTTTTTTATATAATTGAGGAGTTGCCGTTAAAATCCTACACAGATTACTGAATTTAGGGCGGGTGGAACCACGGGCAAAGCTAGTTGGTCATATTTCTTATCGCATGTTAATATTTTGTCTACACGTAGGTAAACTATAACTATACGTAGGTAAGAAGGAATTAACTTATCAAATAGTAGGTAGGTAAACTATACGTAGGTAAGAAGATTGAACTTATCAAATAGTAGGTAACAAGGAATGAAATTATCAAATAGTAGGTGAACTTTACGTACGTAAAAAGATATGAACTTATCATTTAGTAGGTAAACTATACGTAGGTAAGAAGGAATGAACTTATCAAATAGGTAAGAAGATTGAACTTATCGAATAATAGGTAAGAAGGAATGAAATTATCAAATAGTAGGTGAACTTTACGTAGGTAAAAAGATATGAACTTATCATTTAGAAGGTAAACTATACGTAGGTAAGAAGGAATGAACTTATCAAATAGTAGATAAACTATACGTAGGTAAGAAGATTGAACTTATCGAATAATAGGTAAGAAGGAATGAAATTATCAAATAGTAGGTGAACTTTACGTACGTAAAAAGATATGAACTTATCATTTAGTAGGTAAACTATACGTAGGTAAGAAGGAATGAACTTATCAAATAGTAGATAAACTATACGTAGGTAAGAAGATTGAACTTATCAAATAATAGGTAAGAAGGAATGAAATTATCAAATAGTAGGTGAACTTTACGTAGGTAAAAAGATATGAACTTATCATTTAGTAGGTAAACTATACGTAGGTAAGAAGGAATGAACTTATCAAATAGTAGATAAACTATACGTAGGTAAGAAGATTGAACTTATCGAATAATAGGTAAGAAGGAATGAAATTATCAAATAGTAGGTGAACTTTACGTAGGTAAAAAGATATGAACTTATCATTTAGAAGGTAAACTATACGTAGGTAAGAAGGAATGAACTTATCAAATAGTAGATAAACTATACGTAGGTAAGAAGATTGAACTTATCAAATAATAGGTAAGAAGGAATGAAATTATCAAATAGTAGGTGAACTTTACGTAGGTAAAAAGATATGAACTTATCATTTAGTAGGTAAACTATACGTAGGTAAGAAGGAATGAACTTATCAAATAGTAGATAAACTATACGTAGGTAAGAAGGAATGATCTTATCAAATAGTAGATAAACTATACGTAGGTAAGAAGAAATGAACTTAACCTTTAAGTATGGACGTCATTTTTTCTTAACACTACTGTGGACGTGGAGTCTCACAGGCTCCTATATGCAAACACATTTTTTTGGGGGAATTTGATATAAGATCGCTTTAAAACTGACTGAATATTAAAGTAATGGGATTTAGTAATAAAATAACGTGTTTATATAATCAACTTTTATTCCAAAAATTATAGAATTTTTAAAAATCAAAAATTATGGCACAATTTTAGACTAAATCTACTTAGGATACATTTAGGTATTAAAATATACCACCAAATTACACCAAATACACAAAACACCTACTTCAGGTAACAAATATAAAAATGTTTGACAACAGTCTAATAACGTAAATTTATTGGTAGTCAGTGCACAAAGGTCTAGAACATTGCAGACACACAGGTGTCTTGAACCCAACACACATCTCGGTCCTGATATTCATACTGATCTTCATCATTGTCACTTTCATAATCATGTCAGTTCGGACACCAACATAAATAAATCTTCAATATTCTCCTCATTGTCAGACTGATCCGAAGCTCACAACAACTCACTCACTTCTTGTTCGAAAGATGGATCTCCTGATCGAAAAGTTTTTCTCGCAGGGCCCTGAACAGAACTCGTAGATGGTCGTTTTGATTTAGAACTAGTGGCTTTATTGTTTTTTGACATTTTGTACTACAAAATTTAAAACAAACATAATCATTGTTATGAAATGTATCATAGGGCAACAATGGACGTGTAGCCTGACAAACTCCGGTCAATATTTTAATGGTCATTACTTGCCTGATATTCATCGGAAGACGCAACCCCCTTCCTCGTTGGTAGTTTTACAACTAAAACAAGAGCTACTGAGCCGCTCAATCACGGGGAGTGAAGGGAAACTAAGAAAACGAAAACATCGAGTAGCCTGTGAGACTCCACATCCATACTTGTATATATTGCCCTGTGTATATATTGCCCTGTGTATATTGCCCGAACTGTTCGCTTCTGTATCAGTAAGGTTCCGGAACCTTGTAATGGCATAAACGGCAGGGCTAAACCAGTTTGCCAATCGACTAATCAGGTATCAAGTGTTATATGTATGTATATAGGCATTTAGTTGTGTCCACTATATTCAATTTAGTTGTGACCAATTTTTTATGGAGGAGATTTTTCTGTTGTCAATTTTGGTGCTCGTCACTAGAGGGCGCCACAGATCAACTTTATGGACAGAACAACGTAATAACGACAGTTGGTATCTATATAAATACCATTTTAATCAAACGATTTGAACAAGTGGTAAAACAAAAAGCGTGATTCTAAAGTTTGACATAAAGAAATATTGGCAATAGTTAGTGACATCGTTTAATTAATTTGCAGATTCTAGTATTTGTGCAGTGAGTGGTATCAAAATAAAATAAATTACATTTAACACAAACTTCCACTTGCAAAGTAAAATATAAATGAATATTTCATCAAAAGATATTTTTCTGAATGTCCCCAATTTCGTTCCGTTAATTAATTCTATTGAGAATTGTAAAAAAACGTCGTTCATCCAAACCCTTTCAATGAATTCTTCGTTTACTTTCCGAAAGAAATTTTCATAACTTCGAAAAAAGAAGTTAATAAATCATTAGAAAATTAATAATTAATATCGTAACACTGCGACGCGACGGCTTGTTAAATTCAAACGTAAATATTCGGACGAGGAATTTGCATAAGAAGGGGGTTTACTCTCATTTCTTTTTCCTTTAACTTTTTTCTATGTTAACTTCACTTTCCGATTTTTATTGACTAAAGAATTGGATGGACATGACCTAGTCTGATTTGTATTGTTTAATTCACGCAGGAAGCCAGTGAGTGCAAGTCGCTCAGAACCAGCTTTTGTTAACACATATGGGAGATGCCTACGTTTAACAGTTGATAATCCACTGGCTGAAGATAAGTACTCCGAAAGCTTTTTATAAATATAAACAAGATAGAGATGTTTGTACAGTATTGATGTTATCATGAAAACATATACATATATATATAAATGAACAGTGACTACCAAGTTTTCGGTATGTTTTAAAAAAAACATATGATTCCTCGTAAAAAACGAGTAGGTAGATGGAATATTAATGTTATAGTTTTCTTCTTTGACTTTTTAATTAGGGCAGAAATTCCAAAAATCTTTTCAAGTATTGATCTTGGCTTAAGAATTAACACATGGGCTCTGACTGTACCATGGTTATCATGGCCAATTGTTTTGTCTTTATTATGGCATGCATCACGAAAAACATTTACTCGTCGACTAACAAAGAAGGTAACGTGGTTCACCTAGTTTTGGAATAAACAGTTATCGATAACGTATATGAATCTTACCACAAAGTTTCTGATGTGCCGTCTGGTCCATGTTATGTCTACCGCCAACCCTTCAGCTACTGTGTGGGAGATACCGCGATCGAAGGGTTCGGGAAGAACAGATGTTTTTAATATCTAAGCAAAAGACGCCCCCGGCCTTTTTACTGTTTACATTTAGAGTATTGTGTTTTTTTAGTACTGATATTAAATAATAAGAGGTTTGTGTGTTTGACCTCCGTTATTTCGCTTTGATAAAATATTCGTTGACATAAGTAACTACATATATCGGTCTTACATCGGCAAGTCTCTATCACGCAAACCACCAACACCTAAATCGACTATTTTTTACTAACATAATTGAAATCTCTTGTTACTTGAGTTGTCATAACTTGTTATTACACATGAGTGACGCAAACGTTATAAGTACGTACACGTAGCTGTGACAGAATTAACCCAAATAGTCATCATGACAAAAAGTCGGGATCTATTTTGGTAAAAATAGGAGATACGACATTTTGTTACCAAAGCAAGGGTATGTTTTTGGTAAATAACAACAAAATGTATAAATGTGCCAGCCACATCAGCTGGGATTTTAAATACAATTTTGCAAAATTGCAGCGTAAGGTACAACTATCTCCATCTAACTAGCGCTTGTAGATTCGATAAATTTTAAGAACAGGATTTGAGAAAGGCTTGTACTTTGACAATGACTAAGAGCGCGTTCGTTCTGGGATGCAGAATCATTATTTTCATTACTTTTGCCACCTGTCATCCGTTCGTTTAGCATTGGTATCAAAAGTATCAAAATTTTAGTATCATCTGTGACAAACTGTCATGCGTTCGTTTACGATATTTTTGTTATTTTTGTCACTTTTGCCACCGAAAAATGAAACTTTAGACCCATGTCTGGAGGTGGGGTTTTTGTGTTAATCTGTCAAACTGCCTATACATATTCATTGTTTATGGTAGTGTGTGTGTGTTTTATCGTAGTGTGTGTACGTAAAGCGTTCGTTTTGCAGGTTTTGTAACCAAACATTTTGTTAGTAACGTTAGGATCCGTACCTAAAGGGTAAAAAACCGTCTGTCACCATGGCTGTATCTCATAAACCGTGAAGTTAAACAGTTGAAATTTTCACAGAAGATGTATTATTGCTGCGCTATAACAACAAATACTAAAACACAGAATTAAATAAATATTTAAGGGGCTCCCATACAACAAACGTGATTTTTTCCTTGTTTTTGCTCGATATTGATAACGGCAACAGGTAGACGTTTGAAATATTCACAGAATATTTAGATATGTTTACTTTAAAAAAACATAATTAAATTAAAATAAAACAAGTATTTAAGGGGGGGCTCCCATATAACAAACGTGATTTTTTTTTTGCCGTTTTTATACATAATGTTACGGAACCCTTCGTGCGAGTTTCCCACTCGCACATGGCCGATTTTGTTATTATATTAGCTCATACTAGTGCCGTGAACAAAACTTAGTATAACATGTATATCTCTAAATTCAGTCGTAACCGAGTTATAAAAGTTGACCAGTAATTGGTAATTCCTATAGATTTTTTTTTCGTATAGCCAACAACCAAATCTTTTTATTTTTTACTAAGAATACTGCACCCAACAACATAGTATGATACAGTTATATCTACACTCAGTCGGAACTGAGTTAAAAGACTAAAAGTTGTCAAACAGGTGTGGTAATTCTAACAGATTCAGATTTATTTTTCACGTAATGATCTTTTGTTTTAGAATAATTGAACTAATTATAAGTACTTAACTACTGTATTTATTTTTATTATAAGTACTGAAATATACTCGTGCAAGCTGTAGTATCTAGGTATTGATTTATATTTTCAAGTAGCCATCAACAATCAACAAATAAAACTTGCTACAGTAAATAGGTAACTCGGTATACGTCATGAGGGAATGCAGTGGGACAGAATGTAATGAAAGCATTTTATAAACTTCTAACCTGTATGAAGCTATTCAAACTGGGTTTAGATGGAAACGAGTCATAATACGTTATGTTCGTTGCATTATTCTAAAGAATAATAAAAAGATTTGGTTGATGCCTACGCGAAAAAGATAACTAGATCTTTATTAATTTACACACTTGGTCGACTTCTAACCTTTATAACTAACCGAGTTTAGAAGTTCAACTCTCCAAGGTGATGAAGCGTGTATTCAACAGACAGAATCTGAGATACCTCCAAAAACACGACCTGGTCAGCGACAATCAATATGACTTTATTTTATTCTTAATTGAGAGTCAGGAGGAAACATGTAGCCTGGACATAGCGAAAGCAGTCGATCGGTTCCATCGAAGTTGCCATCTAACGCATTGCCTGAGGGTTTGCAGTTTACTGATGATTGGCTAATTTTATTTCCAGCAGACAAATACTAGCCATAAGTAATAGTAGTTGGTCTGATATCATGGACAATAATGCTAGTGTCTCGCATGGCTCGGTGCTGTTTCTAATGCATATCAATGACATGTGAAAGCTTGGGTTCTGTAATGAGCTCCCTGCCAAGGTTTTCTCTAAAGACTACAGTATGGGATTCTTCAAGAAAGAAGTTATTGGATTTTTGAAGGGTCGGCAACACGCGAGTGATACCTCTAGTGTTGCAAGCGTCCATAGGCCACGGTGACCGCTTACCATCCGGCGGACCGTGTGCTTGTTTGCCACCTTAGTGGTATATAAAAAAAAAATGTTATCCATCAACAACATACAAAGCTATGCAGTATAGTACTGGAAAGGCCTTATTTTGATCCGCTAAAAACAATTCAGTTGCACTCACGTAGAAGTACACCATTCACATGTGTAGGAGTGCACCGCCTCCTGAAGATGCTTTGTGTTAAGGCGAAACACGTGTTTTCTTAGCAATTCAGTGGTGTAATGTTATTGTGAAGTTAGCATCGTCCACATAAGGTCCCTCCTTGAGGTGCACAGGATTTGCAAAGAAAAAACATTTTATCACAATAATGAATATCTGCAAAGTAATGCCTGATTCTGTCAATAAGTCATAAAATTGTTCTGTTAGTGAGGCAGGTGAAGTCACTCAGTCAGGAGAATGAGGAAAACTAGTCTGCAACCGAATCTTGTGAAACGTAAAACGAATTAATCTCGCCTTGCCCAATGGCAACTACAATTGCTGTTCAAACATTACAATTTACCAACAGACCATGGAACAATTATATATTGCGGCGCCCAACCCAAGTTACTGACACTCAGCGGAACTGCATACCAGATCAGCAGACTCTGTCTGTTTATGAGCTGATTATGATATCTGGAGTAGAAGTAATAAGATACAAGTTGTGAGTTTGACTTACTAGGTCATATTTGACGCAGAAAAGAACCAATGGCCGTTGTTGGGGCAAACGATCGGTAACCGCAGCGTGGTTTCTTTCGGGTCACAGGTAAACAAACTAATGATATCATAAACTGATTTTTCAGTACCTATTTATTCTTTAAATATAGTTTATTAACTGAAATTTTAAATTATAACTAGTAGGTACATAGGTACCTGTAGATTTTGGGAAGGACCCAGGATCAAATATTGACGACAACTGTCAAATTTCGCCCCCGGTTCTGTGGTTTATTTTTGAAGATAGTAAAGAATTTTTTTTAACAAAATTCATTCTCACACTGCGGAACCTAGTCAAATATATTGCGGTTTCAAAGAAACTTCCTCCCGTAATCGCTTAGTTTATGGAATAAGCTCTCATGTCAAGGTTTAGTCTACGGACTCTATAGTATAGGGTTCTTAAAGAGAAAAATGATAAGATTCTTAAAGGGTCGAAAATGTGCGAGTCAAAAATGCCCCTAGTGTTGTATGCGCCCATAGGCTGCAGTGACCGCTTACCATCTCGCGGGTCGTAAGCTTGTTTGCCTTCTCACAAAAACACTGTGACTTAAAACCGCCTTTAAAACCCAAACGAACAAGCAAGCCTGCACGTGTCTACATGGCTTTTCGGGTTAGCCACCTAGCGCCTCGTGGGTCGCCAGGCAACTACCCGCAAGGCTAGGCGCTAGGCACTAAGCAAGCCGCCGCGCCAGTGACCACTGTAGGGGGGCGCTCGGTTTTCAACTCCGGTGTTCGTGCCCCAATACTAACTCATTCGTAATTAATCCTGCGTGATAACACTAAGCTTTCCGAACTCTCTAGTGTCGCGACACTGATGTTAACACCCTGGAACCAACAAACGACACAGGCTCGAATACGCCAGACTACAGGCAGAATTCGACAGAAAAATGTATGCAAGTAGTTCTTATCTCTCGAGACCTGTGAATGTTCCCAATAAGCCCCTTGTGTTGTGTTACATACATATGTTCGTTGTTCTCTCGTGTCTTGCGACCTGTGTGTCTGCGCCGCTAGGTGGCGCTGTCGTCAGAGCGCGTTGCGAGCGCATAATTACTTTCGCACGATCGAATCGACTTGGGCGCATCATTTTGTCGCTATTACGCATTTGATGAGATTTCGTTTCTTTCATTTTGTGTTATATTTTTAGAAGAAATGAGATTAAACTAAGTTATTACAGCAGGTTGTTGTGGTAACACTTTAATAAAATACACTATCGTTGTAATTTTAACAAACACAGAAACAAATGGGGTTTATTTAACGGCTTTTAGCCAAAAAAACATTTACCTTTTAGGTTTTCATATCCGGAAACACACTGTCAATCAGTCAGTCCGTCCGTCCGTATGTAACAGCGTTATTGCATCAATTCTAATGAAGTTTAACAGGAAAGTGTCTTACCTTTATTATTATGTGAATCAACAACCAATCATGCCATAAAATTGAAAAGAAAGTAAAGGGTTTATACCACAGGTTAACTTTGTCTCTTTCTGAAGTGTAGCCAATTTCGTGAGCCTATTGCGCAGACCATAGGACAGATTACAGAACTCGGAGTCTACGGTACATTATATAATACTTAAATTGATATATAATACATAACATACATTGAACTGAGCTATGAAAAATAAAAAAAATCATTTTGCGTTTCTCGTTTATTCTATGGCAATGATAATAATTTATTTGGTGTCGTTGGATAGTTTTTCAAGAAATGCATTTAAGGCTAATTTATTAAGCGCTAATCGCGTAAGCGTACCGTTTTTGTGCTGTAGGAAAACTATAGCATCCGAGGGATTGATAAAAAAGATATAACAAAACTTTTTTGGCTTGTACATTATACTTACTACTCCTCCACCTACAGTATGCTAAAAAATCTGAAAGTAACTATTGTTACGACAATTGTGCAATTTTTTACTGTATGCATTGCAATTGTTTGTCGTGATAGTCGGTTATTAGAATTTGTTGTTATTTAGTCCATTGACTATAAGTTTTAAATTGATTATACAACGGTAAAAACGTCAAATTACTGAAAAGTATCAAGGCCTCATTATAGTATAATAGTACATCACTTGATGATGATTTGAGGGCCAGCTCGATCTCAGCTAGATTGACGTCGGGAAGTTCATCGGTGTGGTGTGTCAGGGTGCTCCGGAGTTAATTGTTGACGGGCACAGGTTGCAGCGTATGTGTGTTTTGATTTCTGCAAGAGCCTCAGACTTAGAGGTGATGATTCACCCATCATTGATTTTCACCTTCGCCAGGTGGCTTTTCCCGAGACTTTGTTCATCGACTTTGGACCCTCGTTTTTGGTCTATTATCCTTTCCATAAGGCGTGCATAAAAGTTTTAAAGGTATTATCTTATTTCTTAAGATAATTGGAGAAAAGAGGCTTTGGAAGGATAATAAGGAGTGTTCAGCCGTTTACCTAAAATTGTGTCTATACTATAGATCTCTGGTTATATATTTTGTGTCGGTTATGAGAAAGAACCTAAATTGTACATGTACGTACAGTGCAGTTTCAGAGGAACTTTCTCCCGCGAACGTATAGATTTTCCAAGGACTACAGTATGGGGCTCTGCAAGAAATTAATTATTAGATTTTTAAAGGGTAAGCAACGCGCGAATGATGGTCCTGGCTTTGCAAGCGTCCATAGTGACCACCTTACCATCAGGCAGACCGTTAGCTTGTTTGCCATCTATAAGAAAAAAAAATCACATAGGGCTAATTTTTGAATTCATTAAAAACAGTCTCTATTTTTCAAAGAAGTTGATCAGCATTTTTCACCTGCGGTTTTTGTGGCCAAAAAGACGAAATGCACCTACGTAATTACTTACTAACTTAAATCTTAGTTTAGTTTATATATAATATTTGTTGTTAATCATCAATCATCAATCATGTGTGATCAACACACAGCTTCTAAGATACCTAGAAGTACACGACCTGGTCAGTGACCGTCAATATGGCTTTCGCCACGGTCGCTCGACTGGTGACCTTCTAGTGTATCTCAAACACCGATGGGCACTAGCCATTGAGAGTCAGGGGGAGGCATTGGCATGTAGCCTGGACATAGCGCAGGCGTTCGATCGGGCCTGGCACTGTGGTCTTCTATCGAAGTTGCCATCTTACGGAGTGCCCGAGGGTTTATGCAAATGGCTGGCTAGATTTTTGTCCGGTAGTTGCAGTCAGTAGTTGCTCTGATAGCATGGACATTAATGCTGGTGTCCCGCAAGGCTCTGTGCTGTCTCCTACGTTGTTTCTACTGCATATTAATGACATGTTGGATATCAACAACATACATTGCTATGCAGATGACAGTACTGGAGACGCTTATTACACGGGTCGTGCAAACATCCCTCGTTCCGTTGTGGAGGATAACCGCGGAGAACTTGTGTCTCAAATCGAGACCACACTGTCCAAGGTCTCTGACTGACAAAGACACAAGTGTGCGGGTTCACCGCTAAGAAAACCCCATTCACTGTAGTCCCACAATTCCAGAACACTCCCCGCTCCATCTCCAAGAGCATTGGGATCCTTGGTGTCCATCTCCAGCGATGTTCAGTTCCGAGATCATTTACTAGATAAGGTGAAGCTGGCGTCCAAAAAACTTGGTATACTTGAGTACTTCACGTCAGGGCAAAGGTTGTTACTTTACAAGTCGCAAGTTCTGCCCCATTTGGAGTACTACTGCCATCTCTGGGCGGGTGCACCCGGATACCAGCTTGGCCCTTTTGACTCGGTGCAACGACGGGCTGTGAGAATTGTCGACGATTCGTATCGAGCCCTGTAGTCTGAGGAGAGACTTTGCCTACCTGTGTGTGTTCTACCGCTTGTACAATGGGTTGTGTTCTGAAGAAATGATGCCCACGGCTACTTCCTACCATCACACCGCTCGCCATCGGCAGGTAATTTATTCTCACACTTTAGAACCTAAATGGTCGCGTACAGTGTGGTTTCAGAGAAACTTCCTCCCGCGAACGCTTAAGTTGTGGAATGAGCTCCCTGCCAAGGTTTTGTCCAAGGAATACAGTACGGAGTTCTTCAAGAAAGAAGTTATTAGATTTCTGAAGGGTCGGCAACGCGCGAGTGATACCCCTAGTGTTGCAAGCGTCCATAGGCTACGGTGACCGTTTACCATCAGGCGGGCCGTAAGCTTGTTTGCCACCTTAATGGTATTTAAAAAAAAAAAAAAAAAAAACTGCCCGCGGCGGGAGCCTTGGCTTGGGTTGTCGCTCTCGCGGGCGTCCCTTCCACCGGCGTGAGTCTAAAACCCGAAGGTGAGGCACCGCCAGGAGGGGAGATCCCCGTTACGCGGGTGCGGTTGCGATTGAATGGGGGCGAGAAGCGCCCCGGCACTCTTTGATACCTCATGTATCCTTGAGGACGCCGACGAACCCGGGGACGTCGGTGTCGTGTTTGGAGGGAGGCCCTATTGGGGGAGGTCGTTAAGACTAATATCTCGCTATCCGGATAGAGAGATTGTCATCTGGGGCTGTTAGTACGTGCCGAGGCCGCTTAACTATAGTTTTACGTCCATGCCGAGGTCAGTCGGGGGGATGAAATATTGTTAGTAAATGTTTCAATCACCAAAGAGATTTATATATAAAAAGTAACTATAAAAATATTTTTGTGAAAAAGTAAAAACCGCGTGAAATATAGGCATTCTATTATGCTATGCTCGGGATTTTACTCCTAGGATCCTTCGCTCCACTCTGGATTCAAAATAGCGCCCTCGCCGTTAAAATATAATTTTGATCCCTTGTGATACAATTGTACTATTTTATAGCTTCTATGGTTCGCCTAGAATATATTTTAAGTCTTCAAATAAACTATCCCATATTATATTATACCTACTTACAATTCTTTGTGAATGGGCAAAGAGAGTATATTATTCTGTTCCTGTCTTTTATTTTACCACTTGATAACTCTAAAGCTGGTGATTAACGACACATAGGACATATAAAGCCATTTTCACCAGATCACAGGTAATACAGTAATGTGTATAACAGTAGTGAGTATTACATAATGCAGTAGTGTCCATATACACTGTTACAGAAGCAGTTTAGCGGCGATGAGCTTCACCACCAAATGTCAGGTAGTCATCACCTGTCGGATGGTCATCCCCACACTGGTCTAAAGTACTTGGTGTCCGGCTGTTACTTTTTTTTTTTTTAGGTATATACCACTAAGGTGGCAAACAAGCTCACGGTCCGCCATGTACATGTACATGGTAAGCGGTCACCGTGGCCTATGGACGCTTGCAACACCAGGGGCATCACTCGCAGGTTGCCGACCATTCAAAAATCCAATAACTTCTTTCTTGGAAAACCCCATACTGTAGTCCATAGAGAAAACCTTGGCAGGGAGCTCATTCTACAATCCAATATGATATAATGTGCCTTTGTATCCCCACTGGTTACTCATTCCTTTCTGGGGACTAAAATGGTGAAGATGTAGTACATAGATGCCGTGCGTACATGGCTGTCCAACGAGGGCACTCACCTTAGGATATTTTTACTTCCAGTAGTTCTTTGTATAAAGTATTCATAATTTTTTTTCATGTAGATATTTTATTTTTAATGCATTAATTGTACTAGTCATCAAAAGTGTATATTATCTCTATTATAGTCGATATACATCAGGATTCCCATATAAAATAAAAGTTTTTTTCAATTTACCTTACCTTACCATTCAATTTACCTTACCATAAGCAAACAAGACTTACAAACAATAATATTTAATACGTATTTTAAAAGTATTTTGAAATCAGAAAAATATTGTACCGCTTTAAAGCTTTATATATACGCTACGCAACTTACAGTAAATAATACAACATAAAACATAAATTGTACTGTAATTATTATCTGTCTCCTGAACTAGACGCCCGTAAGGAAAACTAAGTGAAAATGAAGAAAAGCTATGTGTACCGCCATCTAGTGACGAGGGGACGAAAACTAGCGAGCTTTGCAAAGGAAAGTTGGTTTTGGTGGTAATATTTTTTATATTTGTATTTTTTTAAGTATTAAAAAATTGCCACAATAATTTTTGTACACTAGTAAAGGAAGCAAACAAGCATACAGCCCCTCTGTTGTTACGCAGTCACGTAGGAAGTGAACGTTTGTAACAATTTTTTTTTTGTTTTCAGCTGCTGTAAGCTCTGTGAAGTTATGTTTTTTTATGTTAAAAACAACGTGACGTATGTTAATTTTATATCTACGCTTTTAAACAGCATAATAGTTTACATATCTAGGTAACTTTACATACAAGAATGAATTTGTACTGCACTACTTAATATACATACATAATATGTTTATTTAATATTGAAATATGACTGAAGACCACGAAGTACCAGTTAAAATTCTTCTGCTAAACTTCACGAGTTCATTACCTAGTTTTGTTTTATACTTCTTAATAGGACATTAATAGGTATAACTGCAAGCCCCAACTTATTTTACTGAAATCCATTCTATTATATTATATTTTAAATGCGAAAGTAACTATATCTGTCTGTCTGTCTGTTAGATACCTCTTCACGCTTAAACCGCTGTAGGTACCAATTAAGATGAAATTTGGCATGGAGATAGTTTGAGTCCCGACTTTAAAACGTCAAATATGAATCGGTTTTTTGTTTCTGTAATTGAGGAGTTGCCGTTGAAATTCTACACCGATAACCGAATAAAGGGCGGGTGAAACCGCGGGCAAAAGCTAGTACATAACAAATTTGTTAATTTCGCGTAGGTATTATCTTTTATACTTATGGTTATAAAATAAAGGTAAGTGAACGTAGGTGGGTAAGTTCAGGGTAAAAACAGATTTCTTCACAAAAGGCAAATTGCTTTGTATCAAAGGAAATTCATTAACTCCAAGAAAATGATCCTCTCCCTATAGACGTAAAAGAATATTTACTTAGTAAAAGTAAAAAAAATCTTGAAAATATTTATTTGTACCAAGACAAAAAATATTCAATGCAATTAAACAAATGAATCGAGTCAAAGATAAGTTATTCTTTAAGTGAAAGATGTTAAGATTTCCATTAAAGGGAATTTTTTGGTAGGATAAGAAATATTAATCTTTTTTCTATCAATTAGATTTGATTAGTTGATTCTTCAGAATATGGAATAAATATTACTATTTAAGAATATGCATGCAATGACAAATAAAGGTACTCATACACAGTACCGACGCTTCATTAACACTATGCACAGAAATCTAACTGTGATTTTATTAAGTATCTGACTATTTAATATTGTTCGAATTGATTCCTCATCGATTTAATTATGAAAGTAGTGATTGGATCATAATAATTCTAAATAGCGCGTTCTAGCTTAGTGTCAATAACTGTACAACACCATCTGTTGATATTATTTAGATTTATCTTTGAAATTATTAAATTCTTGATTTTAAAAAAGTCTATCTTTTTACTGAAATAAAACTAAATCTCAAAATAAGCATACTTATCTTAAAATTACAAAAAAGCTAAGAATAAAATAGTATCAGAAACAGACAAGTGGTAATTTTATAACAAAAATATATTTTTAATCTGAGAAAATATATTTTTGGAATAACTAAATATTTTGAGAAAGTACTCCGTCTTGTAAAGAGAAATCCTTTTTATCTGTGTAAGAATCAAGGTTTTTGTTTTGAGAATAGATCCTAAATACCTATTAGTTTTTTTTAAAGAGTTTGTAAACACTAACTTTGTACCTAAGCATGAAATAAAGTATAAAAATATTGTAAATAATACCAAAACACAAATTTTGAATTACCATTAGTTAGGTCAGTATATAAATATTTATACCTAACTAATAAAAAAAAATTATAATTAAGTCTATGAAACTATTATTTTTGAATTTTAATGAAATCTATCTCTTTCGAAGAACTCAGTAGGTAGGTACAGTAGGTACCTACTAAAACTCTAACTAAAAAAACTAAGGTGCGCGTACCAATTTTAGACACCATTGGGAAATGCAAAAGATTAATAAATTCGGATCGCGATACCGCCGTGTACCCAGTAACCGAATTTCGGCGCGAAACAAAAACTGACCTACATCTGCGCCCTCCGAGTTCAGCCACCCCTCTGTGCTCACTGAGACACCCTCGCGCCTTGCCCTTTGCTACTGCTCTGCACTTTCTCGTGTTGAGCTATGCACTTTCTAGTGTTTTTTTTTTTATTATTTTAATTATTTAAGTAGATTCCTACCTACTTATTTTATAATTCAAATTATTTAAGTACTTTTTTGTACAGAACGGTTAAAAAATTTCACCGATTGATATATTGAACAGTAACAGTAATTTGGATAAAATTGTATTTCTTGCTTACGGGCAGCGTTCGAACACAATCGATGCACAAAAAATAAGGTAGGCGTGTTTGTTTGGGTATCGACAAGTTCAAGTGTTTACATTTCGGTAAACAAATAAATGCCGGAACAAAGCTCACTTGTGAAGCGCACCGTCCAAGAAACGGGCAGCCGCAAAAAAAAAGCGCATCCTATTATCGACTACAACAAAAGGACTTGCAGCGATACCTAAGTACACATCTCGATTCATCGTCTCGACTCGATCCGCCGAACCGATCCCATTGGCGCGCCCCACTGTCGTGAGAGAAAATGGGACGGAAAGCGTAGTTTCGTCGTAGTTAGACGAGGAGGTAGACAGTCATCTTAGCCACCGAGTGGCGTCCCACTGGGCGGGGCCGCGCCAAGGAGTGAGCCTCAGATGCGCGTCGTGCTGGTGGGGCTCCGGCCGAAGGATCGCACTGCAGTCGTGTGTCGCGGCAACGACGCGCGCTCGTGACCACGCCGCGCTTATCCGCTAGGATTACCTTACGTAATGACAACTGATCGGATCGAACCCGGTCATCCGATAATCGATTGTGTATAAGTGAACTCTCGATAACTGTGCACTGATTTTTGTTTATATATTTTTTATTTTAATCACCTGTCAACCTGTGAACTTCAGTTTTGTGTACTTTATGTGTGACATATCTTTGTTTTGTTTTCGTTCAGACTAACTGTTGGATATTTTTGGGCGTTTACTGACTGTGTTTTGTTTTTATGATTTGTAACATTTTTGTTACACTTTAGACATTGTGCCTGGACATCGATTAACTATTAAATAAGTAACTTTTATGTGAATTTTGAGATCTTAAAGTGTCTTGTGGACAGAAATTACAGTAACAACTTGTGATGTATAAACTCTTCTCTGACAAGAAAAGTAAGTATTCAAAATATCTATGCTTTTTGTGGAATATTTCAGTGCCATTTATTATTTTAATGACAAGTTTTAAAAAGTTTTTTTTAAGTTTCAATAGTCAGAAAAGATCATTTTCCTTCAACACCTAGTTATTATTACTTTAACAGAAATAACAACATTCAATGTGAAAAAGTTCATTGCAAAAATTAGCCTAAGAACATAATATATTATAACTACCTATTAGATTTCGAATGTGTAAAAGATATTTCATGTGCAAAAATAATCTTTAAAAACTGCCATGAAAAACAAAAATCGAGCAATACAAAATCGAATTCACTTGCTTTTTTAACATCAAACTGTCATGTAAAATTGACAATCACATTAGAAAAAAAAAAACCGTTTCCAACTAGAATTGTCAACATTTCTCACAATTAGAAATCACACAATTCTTCAATAAATCCACAAATCAATCGACTATTTACGCGAAATAGTAAAGTTAAATTGGCGCAAAAAGAAACGCCGCGTCGTCGGAATCTTCCGGCGGCTACATTCCGGTCTGCTCGAACGCTCGAGCTATTCGATTGTGATTGATCAGTGTCAATTAGTGGTGCGTTTACCCTAAATAACCCTTGACAAAGTTTTGAACTCCGGAAGTTTAGTTTACACAATTATCTTATACTTATTGTTTAAAATTTTATTAAATTGTTGTTATGCACAAAGTTTCGTACAATAAAATAGATAAAGATTGTTATTTGTTATTAAACTGACTGAACTAAACACAATGTTAAAACACAACATTTGTTTTCGATATTTTTATATTAATGAGTCTGTTATCTTTTAGTTTTTTAAGCAATTTAAATTGGAGTTTAAATTTGCTCAAAGCTCGTTATTTCATTATCTTGAACGTTTTCCTTTTTAGCAAAATAAAAAATATCTTTAACTATGTCTATACGTAGACAGCAAACAGCTGTCAATTTTACAAAAACGAAACAATGTTTTATCAAAAGTAGGTTATAGGTATAGATAGTATAAGCATAGCCAAAAATGTTTTTGTGGTTAATTAAATAATGCGGAAAAATTATAATAAAGTTCATATACTTAGTAGATACAAATGAAGAAAGAAGAAATATTTTAAGTCTGAGCTTTACCTTAATTGACAATAAAAAGAATTTTAACTGTAGGTAGGTAGGTACATTCGGTGAACTTAATACTAAAGGGGGGGGGCAAAACAAACCTAAATTAGGTGGGTAGGTATTGTACCGACAAAAATGTCGATATCTGCAGATTATATTAGTTTATAAAAATATGCAGTTTAAGGTACTAAATTTTTGTAGTTATTATGTGTATCTTTTTTACAGCAAATATTTATTTTAAAACGAACTTGTGATACTATTGTTATAATTACATTTTGTTTTATTACTTAATTTTTTCGATAGATAGGGGTGCATGACAGCTTCCTTCCTGTGAATCTATAGGTAGGTGTAGAATCTCTAAATACAAAGTTGAGTGTTGCTACTTGTTTGTCTGTTGCTACCTTTTTTTACCTGCCTTTTTGTAGCCTTATAAAATCTAATATTTGCTGTAAAAAGTAATTTTCTCAAACAAACTACTATATACGATTATATTTTGCACAAGCTTTTTTGGGATAAATCGTACTTGCAGTACAGTATAAGAGAGTGACCCGCAATGTTTCAAGCGGTCAAATATATAATTTGAAAATGTAATTAATGAAAATTCATCATTTAAGTTTTATTTAAATTTCGGATTTTCACAACAAAAAGAATACGCCATTAAATTAATTTAAAAAAGCAATCAACATTTGAACGTGGCCAATGAACTATTTTTATTATTTTCAATACAGTTGTCAATATAATTAGTTTTTTTATACGCATGTTTGAGAAAAGCATTATACAAGCCTTGGCCACAACTGAGCATAACCGGACTCTGTGATGCCTGCCTCGGCTTGCGAGCCGCGGCATTACTGTACTATTACTAAATGATGTTACTAACGTATGTAGGTTATATTTATGTAAAAAAGAGAAAAGGGCAGGTATTTACCCTTGTTCTATTATTACCGAAGTATAGAGTTAAATTTAAATCCTAAATCTGTAAATATAAAAGAAGAAACTGACTTTCTGCCTGATTCAATGACATATCAAAGCAAAGTCCAAACCGCTGGGTCTAGAAACATGGACTTTGGCATGTGGGTACCTTACTTTACGTAGAGCCCCAATTTGAAAGGATTTCCAAATTTCATCCCTTTTAGTGGTAAAATAGGGGTTGGAAGTTTGTGTGAAAATTCGTGAATTTGAATGCATAAAAATTGATAATTTGGCCTTTGGATTAAAAATTAAGGTGTTTCATCGGTTTTTAAAACTATCCCCGAGGGAGCAAAACAGAGGATGAAAAACTGTATGAGAATCCCGATAATTTTGTAGGTAAAACCATAGTTTTCTTTTTTTAAATGTGTCTATTCGAATGAAATCACGGGAAATGATAGTAGGTAGGTAGGTAGATACATTTGGTTTAATAAAAAATCTCTAAAGTTTATGAATTTACGCACACGCTTTTAGGTGTTTTTCGTAGTGCTTGCTTTTCTTTCTAACAAAATTTCAAATTCGATTTTTTCTTAGAAATAAAAATATTTATACTTAGGTTCTTACTATAATGGTGTTTTTAGGAAAAAATAAGTTTATTAACTCTATGAACAATGCAGGTAGGTAGGCACGTAGTGCAATAGATGTCTTTTTGATGTGTGTAAAAAATTCCTTTATTATTTTATGGCTTTTTTGAATTATAATACTTAGATGTTGACTAAAAACTTTTTACACACTATTTTGCTGATCTACCTAACTGTTGCGTGCACAACACATTCATGACACAAGCCTAAATTGACGAATTCATTATAATTTTTGAACCTGAAGCGATGCCACGTAGATGAATCTGCCAAAATATTTTCTTATCTGAATAAATAAATAAAATACTTATAAGAATTTACTATGACTAATTTATTTGTATATTTTTAGTTTAGTAAATATGTTTTTGATAAATTTTGACAAACTTTAAGATTATAAAAAAATGGTTTAACCATTATTATTGAACTTTTAGTTGACATGTAAATAGTTTCTTTGTTTTTATTGAGTGGATTTCTTTATAAATGTAAATAAAATATTGCCAATATTAATTCAGAAATTCACCTATTGATTTCTAGGGTTTCCGTAGCCAAATTATAAAAAAGGAACTCTTATCTATAGTTTCAGTCTGTCCGTATGTCACTGCTACATAATTCTGCCAAATATTTATATTAATGCCCAGCTAGTTGTCTTTTGTGAACCGCCATACAAGTTTGTAATAAATTAAGATAAAAAAAATAGTGTGATTTAGAAGTAAAAGATGTTGTTTTTGCGTAGGTACCCTATTTTGTGTTATGTCGTTGGATACCTAAGGTCTGTTGTGTTGAGTGTTGTCGGTGCTCAGCCTGCACTAAAGGTAGTAACAATTCCTGTGCAGGTATTTTTTATTTATTTTGTTACCCTTGTTGCGGTATTTAAAGTAATAGAATAATAGGAAGTACCTAACTGTAGTATACTTACAGTATTTGTAAAAAAATTGATATTTATTATCACATAAAATTTAAAATTTTCTTTATTTGTTATTACATTTACGTTTACCACTCACTGGAAAATTAAAGTCATCAGTAAAATTAATAATAGATAACATTAAATGATGGTTGGTACCTACCTACAACATAATAATAATATACTTTATTGCGCATACTTAAAAAATACATTATTAAAATAATAAAAAGAAAACAAATTGGCGGTCTTATCGCTAATGAGCGATCTCTTTCTGACAACATAATGTAGCTTTAAACTAAATTGTAAACGATATAGCCAGTGAAAGCTCTGCGACAATCGGACTCTTCAAAAAATTACAAAAGTAGGTACAAACGTTTTCCTCTCTATCACAGCAAGGGTAACATTAGGTAGTAGGTACTTAACTATGATGTAGATTCGTAAGTAAAAAATTATAATAATTAAAATAATCATACCTTTTGTTATTTATGGTTAATATAAAAAAATATTGCTGGCTATGAACAAACGTACATATACCTACCTACCGGTGTTTCATTTTTAACGTACATAGATTTTGGGAGAGATACATTTATTTTAATAGCAATAAGTTTTTACCTCATAACGCTCAACGCATTAAAAAATATTAATAATATAATATATAATTATTCAATTGCCTACAGTATTATTTGATTAAATAACATAAAATATAACATTAAAGCTACATGAAATATTTAATTAATATTTTGTTAATCTCATAATTTTGCACAATTGTCTTTGATTAAGGTTAAAATGTAAAAAAGTATTGAAAGTTTTGCAGTGCAACAAACTTTTCTGACCCGGTGCTGGTGGTAAAAAAACCAAAACTACAGTTGCCATATTAAAATGGTGTGACCTCACAGCGACACTAGCGACCAACCACCTGGTCAGAAAATTTTGTTGCCCTGCTTAAAAAAATAATAACATAAAATAATATATTATTATACCTACTTATTTTATTAATGCTGTCTCTGTTCAACTTTATTTATATAATTGGTTATTAACTTTATAAATTTTGAATATTGTATTTTATTGATAATGATGTTATAAAACATAAAAACAATGAAATATTTTATATATTTTAGCTGTACCTAGTTTATGTTATTTCATTTTATTTTGATTATTATTTGCAATAGAAGTACTTAATAATCAAAATGTTATAGTAAAATGTACCAAAGTACTTATCGACATATACTTTACCTTGGAATTAGTTTTTCTGGAGACATTTTGCAATCAGCTTCCAGGTACAAAAATTGAACACACATTGTGAGCTGATTACAGAATATCTCGAGTAACGTACTCGCTCGTAATCGAGAACATTATACCTGATAAAGACAGCAAAAATATACCGTAAAACAATAGTAGAATAAAAACGGCAAGTAAACGGTATAAATAAACGATTAACAGTTAATCGATCATTTAGTAATGTTTAATCGGAATGAGAAATATTCCATTGTCTATCTATTATTCGAACCGTACAAGTTCAGTGCGTGGGAGAGTTAGCGACAAGCGTTAAGCGACGCGACAGTGTGCTTGGACATGCAAGTAAATTAATATTGGTACAGTCAGCAACGACGACCTCAATAACATTTATAAATATGTATACTAGCTGAGGCCCGCGAGTTAGTTCGCGTGAACTCGTAAAAACGTTGGCGAAATTGTAAATTTTGTTTTCGTATTTTTATTCGTATTCTACCTCAGGAACTAAATTATTGTTTGATCTAGATAACAATTTCCAAGTTACTCTATCCCCATGGAAACTGTGACGTTCCTCCGTTATGTAAACGTAATGTTACGTAAAGGAAAGACAAACAAACACACTTCGCATTTCATATATTCGTTAGGATAACGATTCGTAATAACAAAATTTAAATTTGTGAAACAAATAACAAGTCTTTGTTAATGTCTTGTCCCGTTTGTATTTTCTACTTACTGAAAAGTTCAAACTGATGTTAAGATATTACTAATTATGATACTTAAACGCCTAGAATATTGTGAATGTACAAAAATATTTGCTGCACGGAAAACCTGGCCGTAAAGATATGTAAGCTAAAAGCAATGTTAATTATATTAGTGGTTCTAAAAATATTACCGTAATAATAACTTTTAAACAGACAGACACAATTTTATTTCATGTGAGGATGTAGGTACTAACTAAGCTTACAAATAATCAAAAAAATGTTAAATTATCATTGGCATTGGATAACATTTTTATTCTAAATAACACTTATATCTATACTTTAATACTAAGCACCTATTAGTTTTTTATTACTGAAATATTTAT